>JASPKZ010002704.1:182500-1440000 GCA_030220185.1 Diploptera punctata | reverse complement strand
CAATAATAATAATAAAATAACAGAATCTACTTAGATAAAAGTGAGAATTCAACTACAGAAATTGAAAGAAGATTAACTGATGGAAGAAGAATCATTGGTATGTTGAACTCAGTGCTTTGGAATAGAAATATAATACACAGAATGAAGAAAACAATATTTCAAGTTGTGTTACAAAGCATTTTATTATATGGGTCCGAAACCTGGACAGTAAGTAGAAAACAAGTCAACAAGCTGTTAGCAGTAGAAATGTATTTTTGGAGGCGATCGACAAGTATTTCAAGAAGGGATGAGCACAATGAGGGAAATTATGAAAGTTGAAAAAATAACATATTAGGAAAAATAGAAGAAAAACGTTTGAAAGGTATGAACATCTCATAAGAATACCAAGGAAGATCCTTAATTGGAAAGCTAATGGAATAAGTGGAAGAGGAAGACCTAGAGAACGATGGATGGAGTGAAGAAAAGTATGGAAGGTAGAGATTTGAGGGAAGAAGATGCTTTAGAAAAGAATCTCTGGCGACAAATCACTTTGAGTTGAAGGAGAAACACTGTATTGTGGAATATTCCTAAATAAAAATAATAATAATAATTTAATGGAAATAAAATTTTATTTATTTAGCAGGTTTCAAAATGTTTCACGAATTCTTCCTGTGCCCAATCAAAGTATTTTCATTCTCCTCCACATCTCTCTGTAATTCCAATCTCTATCTTCCAATAGTCCACCGCTGTAGTCTCGAGGTAGCGCGCTGCCCTGTCACGCAGCGAGCCCGGGTTGGATTCCCGGTCGCTAAAGGCTCCCCGAAAATCATACGGCCATCATCAACATCCTTATCGTTATCATCACCATCCTTCACAGTTGTGGAAAGCAACGGGAAGCTACCACACTTATAATTCCCTAGAAAATCTGCAAAGCATAGCATGATTGCAGTGAAAGACCTGCCCTCGGGCAGAATTACAATGGATGGATGGATCTTCCAATACCTGTTTCCTCATGCTGCTCAAAACACCTTCAATCCACTTTATTTTTGGCCATCCTCTTCTTCTTCTTCTACGTGGCACCCATTTTAGTGTTATTCTTGGGAATCTGTCATCTGTCATTCTTTTTACATAGCCATACCTTTTTAATTATTTGTTTTTTTATAAAATCCCAATTGAAGTTTGAAATTCATATTTTGTTTTTAATTGCTATCTATGAATGGTGTAAACCAAGCTTGAGCCTTAGCCTATTCTTTGTTAGGAGTTACCAGACCAAGTTAAATTAGTTACGCCTATTTGCTCACAGATGTAGTGATTGGTATGCGGTCAACACACCGACCCAATGAGAGATGTATCAGGCAACTAGAGTATTACTAGGATATTGAGGCCAGTAAATTATGCTTAGAGGCCTTTTTATTCAGATTTTAGGATATTTTATGAGCCTGAAAATCTTCAGACTCAGGACCCGCCAATTAAAGTTCCTTCCGGAGCACTTGCTCCTTGGATTTTCCCATTAAAAAATCCATCGACTCCGACCGGTTTGAACCCGCGACCGTCAAGATCAGAGGCAAGGAGGAAAACCACTAGTCTACCGCGGCCGGCTATAATTACGCTGTTTCTTATTTAATCTAGAAATCAAAATTAATAAAATAAAAACACAGAAACCACTAACTGTAGCTTGGCAAAGCGGAACACAGTACAGAAATATGTCAACGCTGTTTCTGTTGTCAAGTTTAAGGAACAGAAACTGTGTACTTAATCCTGCTCCTAAACCCTCTCGCCGGTGTTTCCACTTCCCGCCCCAAAATAACAAGTATACGCTTCTCTAAGCAAAGTTATAAAATACCGGTGGATTAAATAAATGAATGTTAATAAATACTAGAAAAAATAATACTGACATAAAAATATAAACTTCTTGAAGCTTTTTGGAATCAAACAAATAGCGTATCACATTTCTTGGGTAAATAGCACTTGTAATGTGGTTCTGAAATTCGAATGTCAACTGTACACAAAATATAGACATAAGGCTGATATGAGCCCACGGTCATGATGCCGCCAAGGCTAATTAAAATATTTCGACCCCATTAAGATTTGAACCCGCAACTTTCCGGTTCGACATATATTGGGATGACATCAATACCATGAGAATATATAAAACATGTAAATATAACCAGGAGATAAATTCTATTAAAATTTGATGGACTCTTATATTTAATTAGTATATTTGTTTTATTAAGGCTATATGAAAGGATTTGAAGCCAGATATGACCATTTGACAAAATTAAAAATTGTGATTTGACAGCCTTGAATCTGAACTCTAGTTTGTGATGGAACATATGCATTGGTTTTCTGGTAGCATTACGAAGAAATCTAGCAAATTTTTATGGCGCAAACTAAAAAGCCATTGTGTGGCTAATCTTCACTTTATGTAAGACTACGCGAGTACAGAAGCGGCAGAATTAGTGTGTTGTAAACAAAAAAAATGTGTTTTAAGTTAAAAAGAAGATCGTAATGTTGTGAATACTGAAAGGGGCGGATAAATATTCAAAGGACAAACGAAAAAGGAAATTAGAAAACCTAAGGTACAAGCAAGTCTGCAACTCGTAACTTCAAAGAAAATATTATTCCATGTAATTGTTCGCAAAATTTTATCAGCCCTGTGTTATTTGAAAGGAGAAAGTTTTTTTGTTCTGGTTACAATGAATTTGAGAGATTAAGCCAGCTTTTATTATGAATCACATTACTCAAGTTTCCAAGAAATCACATATACTAATGGACCTAAGTCCAGTCACAATTATACTAGTTTTAGCAATTGCCAACCTATGATGATGCTGAAGATATTGTAGTGTATAAGATTTTCAAGCACACCGTTCCATCTCTGATGGTCAAATTAATTTTATCCTGAAGCAGAAGGAGAGAAATAGTGGTCCAGTTGAAGACAAATGTGATCGTCATGAATCTAATAACAAAACACAGACATGTGTGTGATTTCATAACTAATTTCCATCTTACAATTCCCATTATAAAGAAACGAAAAAGGAAACAGAATTTACCAGCATGTTTTAGCCTTAATGAATTATATAGGATATATCAAAAGCGTTGTGAAGATGGCGGAAAAGTAGCGTGTTTCTCCAATTTCCGTGAAGGTTTTAAGAAGCAGTTTTATCTTTCATTTTATATCCCCCCAAAAACAAACAACCGGGAGGTTCCGTCTCTACAGATGTAAAGTGTCAGGCACTTTTTTGTTAAGACAAAAATGACTATAATTTTCAATAATAAATTACAAAGCGCGAGGACTAAACTCTATTCTTCGTAACTTTTTTATAATTTTTTAAGATTGTTAATTATACTGTGTTTTATGCTGTACCAGTTTCATAATTTAATTATTCCTGTTTAACGTTGTACTTCAATAACTCAAAACCCAGTACTTATTAGTTAGTGATGTCTGACCTGAAGTCATTCACATAGGCCTAATATTAAAATATTACATATTGAAACAATATATGAAGCAGAGGATGACTGAATATTTCATATAACATAAGAAAATTAGGTTTAAAGAGCTGGAAATTAAAAACTGAAATAGATTACAATGGAAAACTATCATGCAGTTATTTTTAGGAACCAGCAGAGAAGTGACGTGATGGTGTTGTTAGTTTCTTAATGTACTTACTATCATTTTAAACAGGACATATTAAACTGTAAGTGTTCAGCGATCTGTTACTTGAACCTTTGACAGAAACCTATATTAATTGATGAATAAATGGAAACTGATTGTGAACAAATTATTTTTATTCAAATTTAATTTACGTAACGGGCCACTGGGTCTAATACTTGAAAGGACGATGATGATGATGTATTAAATTTAATAATACAAAAATATTAATATTCAGATAGCAAAATTAGTATGCAATGGAATACAGTTATCAACTGCCAAAACCACATATTTTACAGAAAAAAAAAACTATTGACAATAAAGAAGGTGATTCTTTTACATCTTGTCTCATTACGATAAAGTTGAGTTCTCTTAGGAATGCTTCATCGCCAGCTTGTCTAGATGGTTGCTTTTGTATGTTGTCGAACGTGGACGTTGACTCTTACTCCATATTTTGGTGGTCCAAAGAACTTGCATATCAAATTCCTCTCCACGGGAATTAAAAAATTCATGATACTATCCCTGTTCTTCAGGTTGTAGATCTTCTCCCAAATGGTGATTTTTTTAGTATTTTTGTTTTCATAATTTTAATAATCTGGAATGACATAAAATCGATGCGATCATCAAATTATAAAAATGAGTTAAGAATACTAAAAAAATCTCACCATTTGAGAGAAGATCTGCAACCAGAAGAACAGGGAGAGAATAATTAATTTTGAAATTCTTTGGGTGAGGGATTTGATATCCCAGTTCTTTGGACCACCAAATGATGGAGTAAGAGTAGACATCCAGGACCGACAACTTAAAAATCAACAGTCTGGACAAGCCGATGGTTAAACACAAGTGTTTTGAAACATGTCCTAAAACAACTCAACTTTTATGACGTAAGATGCAACAGTCTCCCATTATGTATTAAGAAGAACCTCATTATGTTAATTCCTATTGTAATCTTATAACTACTGACAATATTTTATGGACTTCATCATTTCAAATACGTATTCATTAATATATAATAATAATAATAATAATAAGTAATAACCCCACAATAATAATAAAATTAATTAATAACTAATAATCATAAGGAAATGAAAAATGGAATCAAAACTAAAGGCAACAAAAGTAGATGCCAAAAAAGTTGAAACAGCATTTCGGCTTACTCACAACATCTATAATAAAAATGCATATCTTTACTTACAGAATTAAGACACTATAACACTGCAATTAAACCAAACTGCCTCTATGGAGCAGAAACATTAATTTTGAATAGAAAAAAGATATCGAAAATATAGTTAAAAATGCAAAAATATAAGAACATTTTTAGGTCCACAATCCATAGGTGAGGCATATAGACTCAAAAGTTAAAAGGAAATAAAATTATATACAGACATTCATAGTGATATTAGAAAACGAAGGTTAAAATTATATGGGAATTTTAAACGAATTCACTCAAATAGACTTTCAAAACAAATAATATAATTCTATAAAAATAGAAGTAAAGCACAAGTGGATACTTTAAATGAATTGGTAATGTGAAAAGGGGAGTAAAATTGGCAGGAATTACTTAAGAAGGTACCCATATCTTTACAATTAAAGTTCACAAGTGGCAGATTGACCAAGAGGACAGGCCCGCCTCCCCAAAAATAAAAGAAAGAACAAAGTGGACAGATGAGAGAAAGAAAACCCATAGCCAAAAATTAGGGGAATATGGAGTAAAAGAAAACGCATCTAAGTACTTTGCGTAGTCCTACGTGGGCTCATTTGCAAACAAAAAAACAAAACAAAATATTATAATAATTCTCTTCTCCACAGAAATTATATCTAAAACCTACCCTCGAACTGGAAGACATGAACTTACACAATCACACATCACCTGTTAGAGAAAACAATAATTATTATTTTTATACTGTAAGAATATTTCTGAACTTTACATAACACTGTAACTCAGTGATTCAATACGAAGATCTACCGTAGTTTTTAACCTGTGATTGTATTACAAAGCTTAAAACGTGAAATTTGTAGTAATAGTAAGCGTAATTACATATAGCTTCAAAATACAATTTTGTAATTTGGTTCAATATCTGCATAAATTATTGTTTATTATTGTCTATTACTATTATTAGTTATTATTACTATTATTATTATTATTATTATTATTATTATTATTATTATTATTCAGCATCAAGGATTAGACCTGCTGGTCTGTTACGATCTCGTGATAGAATTGGTCTGTCCATATTTTACTGGGTCTTCCAACATTTCTTCGTCCTAGTGGTTTGTAATGAAGAATCTGTTTCGGAATTCTATTGTTATCCATTATATTGTTATTCATTATTATTATTATTATTATTATTATAATAATTATAATTATAATTATAATTATAATTATAATTATAATTATTATTATTATTATTATTATTATTATTATTATTATTATTATTATTATTATTATTATTATTATTATTATTATTATTATTATTATTATTATTATTATTATTATTATTATTATTATTATTATTATTATTGATGTTAAAAATCAAATCAATCGACATTTCACTCTACATGAAATAAACTATTGATGGTTCTTGGTCATAATTTATAGTGGAGACAGAATGGGGAACAATGAAATCAGAGTAAGTTTGAATGTTAAAAAATTCTTCTTTACATTTTGTAAGAAATAAGCACGCCCATTGGGTTTGAAATGGATTTGATGACTGAAGATATATATCTCCCCCACTCTCCAAATAAAATGGATTGCACGAAATCCGGCAAAGGGAATAGAGAAAGACCAAAACAACATGAACAGAATTTAAAGTAGAATGAGAAAGCAGGTAGTACAAGATGGAAAATGGAACAACAGGCAAGACTGGTGCAGAGCGACATCACTTTAATCTCAAATAGGAAGATTGTGCCATCTTTCAAAACCCTCCAACATCATAAATAATAATAATAATAATAATAATAATAATAATAATAATAATAATAATAATAATAATAATAATAACAATAATAATAATATTCTTAAGGGTGAATCACAGGATATATTTTTTCTTCAGTCATGCATCAAGTTTGAAGTACAGTGAGAAAAAACACATTAACTTTTTGATGAAAATTGAAGAGAGTTCTTTTCCCTTACAAGTCATATTTTAACTATTTTAATACCGGCCATATTCGAGTCTGATTATCATGAATGTGGTATTTTTTTATCAAATTCAATGGTTTTTATGCTAATTGAAATTTTGTTGACAATCTAAAACTGATGGCAAGATTTTTTTAAAAGAAAATTCATAAATATTTTTAATTTTTATGTTTGAATTAATGTATTATTTAGCAATGTTCTGCATACTTTTTTTCTTATTTGTTGTGTGCTGTAATAATTTTTCCCCACAAGGTCATTACTTATTTTAAATTTACAAAGCACATATAATTTTGTGTTTAAAGCTCGAGTACCGTAGACCCACAAAAAAGCATCATATTAAATTATAGTAAATGCTAAAATGCCATACATTATTTATAAGGATTACGTATACAATGTTGAACGAATACATCATATCAGGGGACCATACTTTGTCATTTCGAGCCATATGTAAATCATTTTCTTCGGTCAAAAATGCTTTCAAATTACTAACGTATTAAATTATATAAATCGATCCCATTATTATTATCATTATTATTGTTATTATAATTATAATTCTTATTATTATTATTATTGTTATTATTATTATTATTATTATTCCAAAATTCCCTGAACCACGGTCACGAGTTAAAACGCGATTATAAACTCCTAATTCAAAATAGTCAGGTGGAACTATTAAGATTGTAGCTTTTTATTTAAATAACAATGTAATCCGCGACAATGTTTAACAATGACCAACATGCGGAATAGTGGCGGTAGTCAGCATCTTTGTATTTAATTACATATAGCAGCTGCGGAAAACAAAGCGAGCCGCTGGACAACCATTATTGTAATTGTAAGCCCATGTTTTCCCTTTACAGAGATTTAGGCGCTCTCCCCCTACGGGGAAGAATTTGAAGCATACTAATTTAGTTACACTTGTTGGTTCGTGGTCAGCGTTCCGCCTCATACTGACATCTAGGAAACCAAGGTAGTACTAGGACGGGAAAATTCGGTAAATTTTGCTTAGAGGCCTTTTCATTCAGGCTTAAGGTTTTTTTACGAGCCTGAAAATTTCAGACTCGGGACCCACGACTTGAAGTCCCTCCGGGAGGACTTGCTCCTTGGATTTTTCCGTCCTAAAAAATCCATCGACCCCGGCCGGGTTTGAATCCGCGACCCTCGGGACCAGAGACAAGGAGCACAACCACCAGTTCACCGCAGCGACGATGGACAACCATCATAGTGAGGTTCTTATACATGATGGCCCACAACGGCGGCAGGACACGTCCCTGGGATGTAGACCAGGACACCGCTCGGGTCAACGCAGTATAGGAGAGGCTGCGCTGTCTCCCGGTTCAGCCTACGGGCTCGTGGATAAACTGTGGGGTTGCCGGGAGATGAACACCTGGATGTAATAAAGTCATGCATTGCGGGGCTTCCTGGGTCAAGCCTAGCCGGTCTCACAACGGTTGCAGGATGCGTCCCTGGAGGTAGAACAGGGGGATGGTCGGTGGATCTGCGATGCTTCCAAGCAAAGCAGTCCTCCCGGCTAAGCTCGAGGAGCCCGTGAACCAACAGAGGTGAGCGTCGTGATGTACTACGAAGCTTAGCAATTTCACTGAAATTGTGACTCCAACACCTTCTCCCGGGGTGTTGGTTTTAAGCCAAGAACTTGGGCAGTGTTTCAGCAGTAGACAAGGGAGAAAAAGAAGTTTGGACTTGTGGAGTATGGGCTTGTGCCCGAGGTATCCCAAGGGGTGGAGGACGATCCAACTATACACGTTCTAATTTCTTATAATAACAATAATATTTTATTATATTTTACATCCAATTTCCTTCAAAAAAGTTATACTAAAATATATAAAACTGTTATTCTCCCAATTAGGCTATATTATATGGATTCAAAACATGGAGACTTACTTTAAGGAATGTGAAAAGATTACGAGCATTTGAGAATACAGTTCTTAGGAACATTTTTGAACCAAAGAGAAATGAACATGGTCTTTTTTTAGAAACCAGATATAATAATAACAATCAAGTCCTATAGACTGCAATGGGAAAGGCATGTGGCACGAATGGGGGAATGAAAGAGGGGCATGAAAGCTTATTGTAGGAAAAACCAGAGGGTAAACTTGCAGTCGGTAGACCAAGAATGAAGCGGGAGCATGACATTAACCATGATTTGAGGGAAGAAAACAATTGGAATGTTAATTCGGTGCTGTGGAGAAGAAATATTCTGAACAAACCTAAAAAATTATTTATAATTAATTGGCGGAGTGCATACTATTGTATGGTATGGAAACATGAACTTAGCAGAGAGCAAGCATATAAACTATTGGTGACAGAGATGGCCTTATTGAGGAGGGCTTCTTAAAATACAAGAAGAGAGAAAATTAGGAATATTAAAATCAGATAAATAGTGGATGCTCAAAAAGATGTTCTACAAGTTATTGAATAAAGAAGACTAAATGGTTTGGCCACTTAAAGACGATGTCAAATGATAGGGTACCTAAGATGAAATTAAATGTTGAAGCGGAGGGCTAAGGAAGAAAGGGGAGTTAAAAAGAACAGTGGGTTCAAAGAGTGCAGAGGAGTATGTTGTAGAAAGGAATAACACAGGGTCATGAAGAGAATAGGGATTTATTGAGGAGAAAAATATACAATGGGTTGTAGGAATACTATTGTATTGCACTGAAATTCCTAATAAAATTATTATTGTTATTATTATTATTATTATTATTATTAATCAGTTGGATTTAAACTCATTACCAGATGACCTTAATAAATAAACAATGAATTACTGCAAACAGGATTCACTCACAATAATTATAATTAAAGACATGCGCAGAAAGGTGAAGGATGTGGAAGTACATGTGCATCCTACGCTCGTTATCCATGCATTAACTCAATGTATATAACTACATTATTATTCATTTGGAAGTCACTTCAAGTTTAAATGTTATCAAACCAAACAGCTTTAAGGCTTACATATAATGAGAAAAATATTTCTTACATCTAGTGTAATGTTTTTCATCTTACACAAAGGAAAAACACAAATTAAAAATACTACACTCGTGTCTCCATAGACCGAGAAGACCCTTGACGAACCAGCCGATGCGGACTCCCATCCACATATGATAATCACAAACATGTGTATACAGGTGACATGTGGTCAGCATGTCTGGTCCTCTAACCGTTATAGCTAGTTTACTCACCTGAAGAACCTACGTATTATGTAGTTAGGTAGTTACCGGTCCCTTATAGGACGAAATTTCGTGATAAATTTCTTCCCCAGTGGGTTCGAACCAACTGAAAGTACCATAGCTATGCACGATCCCTTAAACCGCTCGACTATGATGCGGGAGGTGCATTTATTATGAAATTAAATGTATAGTTTGTTATAGAGTTAATTTTCTTTGACAATTAGCTTAGCCTACTGAATACAGAAATAAACTTTTCCAAAACCAAACATTTGTTTATATTTGATTTCCTTGGTAAAAGGTAAGTTTTCAATTTTGCAACTAGTTTATAATTTTTAATAAGTAGGTAACATCAAAGTTTATATACCCTACATAATTTGTAAGTGCAGTAGGACCATTCACGAGAAAAAACTTTCAGTTGGTACAGTATATATATATATATATATATATATATATTATATATATCTTCTTCCTTCCAAGTATTAGGCCAAGGACTGTTACGATCCTATAGAAAATTTTCCCTCCAGCCTTTCATAGGACGGCCCAGTGATCTTCGTCCTCTTGGTATATAATTATAAACAGCTTTGGGGATCCGATTTGAACTCATTCTTTCAAGATGGTGTTTCCAATTTAGTTGGTACTGTTTAATATATTCCAAAATTGGCGTAGTCTTCAATTCTTTTAAGATATCTGTGTTCCTTTTCCGATCTCAACTGGTGTAACCCGCTGTTCTGCGCATGAATCTCATTTCACAAGCTGTTATTCTGCTTTCATCTAGGGGATATGTGGATGGCGACCACAAGGTGCCCAAGCTGAGCAAAACATTTCTTCCACTTACTTGTGTTTTGCACTCTTTTAACTTTACTATCTAACCTCTCTTGGTTAACTCTTGTTTTTTTTCGACCCCGACGCTATTAGGACATCCGAGGGCTAGGGAGTCTTTCCTTTCTTCCATTTCTTCTTTCCTTTATTTTCTTTTCTTCTCCAGAAAAGCCTGACCAGAGGCTATAAGATGGCAGCCCCATCACTGGTCTTGCCTTCCTTTGGCCAGCAACCAATCGAAGGGACTATTATTATGCTTTCAAGTCTTATACGAGAATTTCCCGGAAGGATCAAACTATATATATATATATATATATATATATATATATATATATATATATGATATGAAAAGAAAAATGAATGCTTGAGTCGGGATTTGAACTCGAGTCTCTAAAGTCTGTACCTTTAGCGCTCTAACCAACTGAGCTACCCAAGAATTCCAACACAAACATACAATTTTCTTATACATGTAGTATTCTCAATTCACACAAGAGGTAGCGGAAATTTGTTCCAACTAACATCTAGAGGCTAACATAACAGTTAAGCTAATTTTTAAAGAGAATATTTACTTTATAGCAGTAACGCTTGTATATATAGATATTATAAATATATTTTTGACATTTGGCAATGAAGGCAAACCTCTTGTGTGAATTGAGAATACTACATGTAGGCCTATAAGAAAATTGTATGTTTGTGTTGGAATTCTTGGGTAGCTCAGTTGGTTAGAGCGCTAAAGGTACAGACTTTAGAGACTCGAGTTCAAATCCCGACTCAAGCATTCATTTTTCTTTTCATATCATATTTGCCTTCATTGCCAAATGTCAAAAATATATTTATAATATCTATATATACAAGCGTTACTGCTATAAAGTAAATATTCTCTTTAAAAATTAGCTTAACTGCTATGTTAGCCGCTAGATGTCTGTTGGAACAAATTTCCGCTACCTCTTGTGTGAATTGAGAATACTACATGTATAAGAAAATTGTATGTTTGTGGTGGAATTCTGGGGGAGTTCAGTTGGTTAGAGCGCTAAAAGTACAGACTTTAGAGACTCGAGTTCAAATCCCGACTCAAGCATTCATTTTTCTTTTCATATCATATTTGCCTTCATTGCCAAATGTCAAAAATATATTCATAATATATATATATATATATATATATATTCATAATATATATATATATATATTCATAATATATATATATATATATATATATATATATATTCTTACAAATTAATCTCATTTAAGACTTTCTAAAATAAATTTTTCTATTACCGGTATTACATTGAGTCGAGCTTTTAATTTTTTTTTTTTTTGCAAATGCCCCAGGTTGTCTTTCAACATTCCTGCTGTTCTCTCCTGGCATGGCGTACTTGGGGTTACGTTGCCCCGATGATATGATGGGTGATGATGATGGCAGTGGTGCGCCAGGAGAGTCCCTAATCCTAAGCTTAATCTAAGATGAATATGAAAGATGATAATTGTGATGGCCATATGATTTCAGGGACCGTTTGCATTAATATTGACGGGTATATTTTATAGCATGTATTCAAAACACTTACACCTCTGCAATTGGAGCAATTTTTCTTATGGCCTTTTCTATATATTGGACATACTTACCCTATTCTTCATTCTTCAGATATACCGCATGCCCACATTTCCATAAAATGTTGATGAAAAGTAATAACCGGTGGTTTGGAGATAATGGAACCACGTTTCATCTGGCATTAAATTTAATTTTAGATTTTGACTATATTTCTTATATGAATGTTTTAAATTTTTGTACGATTTTTCCTGTCAGCCATGGACATCATATTCTATATCACTTATATATTTATCACAAGAATTTCTTTATATTTTCCTAACTTCTCTATGAGAAATTGCACATTTTTGTCTGTATTCAATTAATTTTTGATTACCTTAAGGTTATTTCAGAATCTAATTTTCTTCATTTTATTCAGATTTGTTATATTATCATTTCATATTATATTAAGTTCTCTTCGTTCGTAATGTTTCTGTCCTAATGATTCTATTCCTGTTCTTGTTATTATGTCCTTTATTTATTCCATTCTTGATTTATGTTGTTACTTAGGGCTTTTCTGTCCTAATGATTCTATTCCTGTTCTTGTTATTATGTCCTTTATTTATTTCATTCTTGATTTATGTTGTTACTTAGGGCTTTTCTGTCCTAATGCTTCTATTCCTGTTCTTGTTATTATGTCCTTTATTTATTTCATTCTTGATTTATGTTGTTACTTAGGGCTTTTCTGTCCTAATGATTCTATTCCTGTTCTTGTTATTATGTCCTTTATTTATTTCATTCTTGATTTATGTTGTTACTTAGGGCTTTTCTGTCCTAATGCTTCTATTCCTGTTCTTGTTATTATGTCCTTTATTTATTTCATTCTTGATTTATGTTGTTACTTAGGGCTTTTCTGTCCTAATGATTCTATTCCTGTTCTTGTTATTATGTCCTTTATTTATTTCATTCTTGATTTATGTTGTTACTTAGGGCTTTTCTGTCCTAATGCTTCTATTCCTGTTCTTGTTATTATGTCCTTTATTTATTTCATTCTTGATTTATGTTGTTACTTAGGGCTTTTCTGTCCCTAATGCTTCTATTCCTGTTCTTGTTATTATGTCCTTTATTTATTTCATTCTTGATTTATGTTGTTACTTAGGGCTTTTCTGTCCTAATGATTCTATTCCTGTTCTTGTTATTATGTCCTTTATTTATTTCATTCTTGATTTATGTTGTTACTTAGGGCTTTTCTGTCCTAATGCTTCTATTCCTGTTCTTGCTATTATGTCCTTTATTTATTTCATTCTTGATTTATGTTGTTACTTAGGGATTTTCTGTCCGGTATAGATTTAGGCTTTTTGATATAGTTCTATAATAGATTCTTCTTCTAATAAATGAAGTTTAAAGTTTTCGGAAGCCTAATTATTATTTGATTTTGTACCGATTGCATTTATTTTCCATCTAGATGGAATTTTATGTTACAGCTTCTAAAAACTCCAACGTCCAGAACTAAATATGAGCATTTAGAATTTATTGACGTATAATCTATTATACTTTTAAAACCTCTTGCACTCCAAGTGTACTTACGTATATTTTAGGGTAAAAACGAATTTGTTATTTTAAAACTATTAAAATGTGAAAAATAAGTGTTTTCCATTGTTATTTAGTGTTATTTCCCAATTTTTACCCAATAAAGTTTGTATGGGTTTATTATCAACTCCTCCTCCACTCCATGGGGCGATAGTCCTAGAAGTCCCTTGGCGTACTAGCCGGCTGCTGGCATCACTTCCGCATGTGTTAGTCACAAAGGTAAACGATCATCCAGCCAGTGTAGGGATGACATGTGGTCAGTATATCGAGCCCCCAGTCGTTATAGCAGGTTTTCTCAACCTGGAGCTGCTACTTATTGTAGCTACCCAATTTCCTCAAGATGCTGGGTAAGAACCGGTCCCATACTAGCCGAAATTCCATGACAAAATTTCTTCCCCCATGGAGACCCGAACTAGTGCAAGTCCAGTAGCTCAGCGCCAAGGTATCTTGCCCTAACCACTCAGCTACGGCGCGGTTAACCTGCTAAAGCAAAATAGTCACTAGGGTTTATATTGTTAACTGCAGTCTGGAGATCTTCATAAAATTCTGTTACTTCTTCAAGCCGACCTTCTTCTGGACTACAAAACTTCCGCCTGTAGTCGTAATTGTATATTTATTCCATTGATTATTTCAAATTAATTGAAAAATTGCCAATTATATTTTTCAATTTTTTATCAGTTTAGCTATTCCAGCTGAAGGTATTTTTCCTTATGATACTACATTATAAATTATTACATATTTTTCTGATTCATGATATCTTCTAAGTTTCTTTATGGTTTTTGGTATAACAGCAATATGTACCTTCATATTTTTTTTAGTTAATTATATAGCTTAGTTTTTTATTTGCAATTCCTCTAGGGTTCCAGCTTCCTATTTTAGTTATTTTTGTCCTTATAAATTATAATATTTTAAAATTAACTGGTCTGCATTTCTATTGTTGTCTTATTTATGTGTTTTCTGTAGTATCTATCCTCAAACCATAACTTAAACACAAGATCACAACATAGTCTCTTGCTTAATATACCGAAACATAGGACATCACATCACTCCATGTCATATACCATCTTCACTTCTCGCAACTGGAATTCCCTACCACAAGAAATAAGGGGCTGCCGGACATTGGCATCTTTTAAAAGAAACCTAAATTTATATTTGCTCTAACCTCGACTTCATTATTACCCAGTGTAAGGTATATATATTAATTTGTGTTTCTCGTATAATTTATCATATTTATATTATTATTATTATTATTATTATTATTATCGTATCATTATTGTTGTTACCCTATAAAATGTTGTTTGTACATGAAATTTACATTGCTACATTTATTGTATCTTTAACTGTTTATAATTAGTATAGTGTATATCTATATTTGTCAAATATTTATTTGTATTTGTGCTGGTTGAGTGGAAGAGAGGGCCTTATGGCCTTAACTCTGCCAGAATAAATAAAGTATTATTATTATTATTATTATTATTATTATTATTATTATTATTATTATTATTATTATTATTAGAGTTATTGATTTTATTTTAGTGTTACTATCGAAGTCTTTTTTTTCTTGTTCTTCTTTCTCTACGAATGAAAGCTGGCAGCTTGTTGCGTGTTCATTCACTACAGGTCCGGGGTATGGTGACGTCCTTCCAACGTAGTTGTGGTCTTCCTAAAGGCCTTTTCCGCTGAGGTGTCCAGTCACGTATTTTCTTCACTAATCTACTGTTCTCCATTCTATCTATGTGATCGTTCCATTTTAGTCTTCTATCATTTATCCAGAGGTTTTTAGGTTCAATTTCATATTCTTCTCTAATAACAGAGCTACGAATTTTCTCTCTCAGCGATTTTCCTACGATTTTCCTTAATCTATTCCACTATAATTTCCACTATCGAAGTGTTTAATGTAATCCTAGGAAGAATTATCATTCCGGGATTTACTTGACCGAGGAAAACCAGTAAAAGATGGCATTTAAACGGAACCGCCCGAATGCGAGTCACAAGCGCTAGATTGTTAATCAATTACACGTTCCAACATACATCGATTAAATTTAGTACCCATTGTTTAAAGTAGATATAAACAGTTATTAATTTAAATGCATCCGAGAACTCACCAGGGAAAAATATGTGTGTATCTTAAAAAATAACCCATAACCAAGTTTAAAGTAAAATATGAAGGTTTTTTAAAATAAAAAAGTGGTTATATAGGTGTTGTCAGACAATCAAATTTCAAGTAAGGAACTAGGGTCTCAGGTCGGATGAAAAATATATGATTTATCAGTTGTTAAATTTGTTTGCTTTTGATACTCATAATGTAGTACATAAATGAAATAAAAATATAACATGGTAAGGAAGGCTTTATAGGTTAATTGTGAATTCAGATATCAAGGTTTAATAAACATATTTCGAAACACCGTCGGGACTAAAACTAGAGAGAGACCTTCTGACTTGCCTTAACCAATTATGCTAAGCCGTGCGGGTAATTTTAATATTACGTAAGGATTCAATATCTAAAGAGCATCTAAGAATTTTATGTTTTTAAGCTTCCTCTTTGGTTGTTTTTAAATTTACACTTTCAAAATAATTTAAACCAGAATGAAATTAGTTAGGAATAATACATGGGAACAAAGAATCATGGACACATTTATCAGATATTATTATCCAGACTCTCTAAGCAATAAATTCCTGGAGACATTTCTGTGCTTATTTGTGCAAACTATTCACTTTAGATAATAATAATAATAATAATAATAATAATAATAATAATAATAATAATAATAATAATAATAATAATAATAATAATAATAATAACAACAATATAATAATAATAATAATATTATTATTATTATTATTATTATTATTATTATTATTATTATTATTATTATTATTATTATTATTATTAATAAATTATCATTATTAAAATGAATATTAAATATTCGATAGGAGATTATACAAGATATAAGCAATTAAATTGTATGTGCATATACGACCAATGCAAGAAGAAAGGTTGCCTAGAAAAACCTAGGAATGATATCAATTTGGAAGAAGATAGAAAAGAATACCTTGAAACTCATGGATGCAAGAAATAATAACTGCAATGAGAAGAAAAGGGATGGAGGACATGGAATAGATGGATAAGGACGAGTGGAGAAGGAAAATAATTCTTACGCACAGAAAGTAAAAATTGAAAATCTCTATATAAATATATTATTATTATTATTGTTACTATTATTATTATTATTATTATTATTATTATTATTATTATTATTATTATAATCATCATCAGAAAACTCACTGTCAGTTTTATAAATACCGGTCTGCATTAGAATTGCATGTATTCATTAGTTGGGGAGGAAATGAACACGATGTGTGCTCTATGTTAATCACACATCCTGCATCTTCATGATCTCTGATCTTTAAACAATCATTCACGTTCCTCAGTTTTGTGATTACATCATAGTATAGGGTGAGTCAAACAATGCGATTCATTTATTGCACTTCGCATGTGGAAATATAAGATGGGAAAGAACTAAATTTTTTCTAATGTATAAATACGTTTCGATTTTAAAAAATAACACGTTAGTATTTCCAAATTTTAAAAAAATATTAGATTAATATATTAATATGCTTTTAATTTTTAACCTTTTTATCTTTTTTTTAATTGGTGAACCTAAAATTAACTTCAGATTTTAGAATCATTTGTATAAGTTATGTTCTTTACACGAGTATTAATATTGAGCCAGCACTGACAACTTCTTACTTTACTTCTTATTTACCCTCCATTATTTCTTGAGGAGTCGGGCGCATATTTATTCTAAATCGTAAAAATTAGATCCTTTTTGAAAATCTCTGTTCTAAATATCTCTCTTAATCCATTCTCTAAAAAAAAAAACTATGCTCCGCCCTTAAAGTTAAAGGGACAATAGAGTGTATGTATGCGAATATGTCCAATGTGCAGAAGGTTTGAAAACGAAATACATATATTAGGAAAATGTAAAGATTTGAAATATTGGAGTCAGTTGTTACCGGAAGGATTTCTAAATACAAATCATGATAGAGTTGGCATGCTACGAGTTAATGGTAAACCCAAAAAATTGGGTAAAAGTGGGTATATTTCTAGTCAAATGCGGAAAATAACAAAAACATTTATTCCTGAATAAATAAATAGGTAAGCAGAATGTAATATTATTAATAGTACTTAATAACTAACTAACTCACTGGCACTATCGAACCCGTAGGTTCATGGCCGCGCGGACATAAGCTCTCCATATATCCGTATCCTGAGCCAATGTTTTCCAATCATCCCCTGTAAAATCTACTTCCCTCAAATCATAATTAATGTTATTCTCCCACCTCATTCTTGGTACTTAATAACCATACTTAATTACCGTATAATGTAATTTTATTGTTACCTATTGTGTTTTCTTATTGTATTGTTTTTTATATTATTATTATACATAAATTTATTAATATAGACTGTCAACAGCACTTACGGCTTACTGCCCGTGCGATTCACATTTGAAAATAGCATTGTATGTATCTTACTTTTAGTCTAACAAAGTTCTACTACAACAAGTACTATTAATTTACACAAAGTATTACTATTTTAATTTTATTCAAGGTTATATTTAATTTATGGAATTGAAAAAAACCTGACAAGCAAACCTTCACCTGGGGTAAGAAACAAAACGAATGCCGTTTCTGCCGGAATGTGCGAAATAATTTGGATGAAGTGTATCCTGGCCATTGGATATAGGAAGAGGTAGTTAATCTGTAATATGGCCACATCGCTCTCCAGATCTCTGTCTACTTGATTATTTTAATGGGAACATTGGCGTATACGACTCCTGTCGATACAGATTAACTGTTAATTGCACGCATAATCGCAGCATGTGATGTGATCGGCGAGACACCTGGTGTCTTAAACAGGATACGGGAGTCCTTCTCTAATGGGTCTGCAGGTGCTTTATATTTTTTATGGTTTACTCAAATGCATTGCTTTTTATATCCCAATAACATTATGTATAAATATAATTATATTATAATCACAAAGTAATGAGAAACCATGGACAGCTTTCTTGCAGAATGAAAACTTAATACCTGTACAACCAAGACATGAAGCAGTAGCAACATTCAGACTGTTAACAGGCCATGACTACCTGGTAGCACACCTCCATAAAATTGGAATCTTCAACTCTCCAAATTATATCCTGTGCCAAGACAGTAACACTACCATGAACAAAGATCATCTTACTAGCTGTGAGACCCTGAAGATGTCACCTACAAGAACTCTGGCAGTACTCTATTGGGAAGCAAGTAAGCAAATGGAACACATCCAAGCTAATGGGCATTAGACTACTACTACTACTACTACTACATTATGTATGCCATGTGTAAATACACTGTACCTCTTCATGTTATTACTCTTGTGATCACTGCACTATCATTTATCTAAGTACATACGTACTGTACAATACAATTACACATTTTATTTGCGAAACCTATTGTACTCTACAAGATGTGTATCATTATTACAACCTTTCAAACAATTTTCTGTACAGTACGTACATTGATACATTGATAGTTTTGTAACTCGTGTACTGCCCCGACATTCCAATGCCGTATTCTGTAAAATAATGAATAAACAATTAAACCAGAAGCAAATCTACGTACGTAACTGATTTACAGTACGTACTTAATAAAGGAAGAAAGGGGAAAAAAAGTGTACACATACTGTAGGTAGTATCAAACGTGATGCATTAATCTTACGTTTGTGTCGGTAATAGGGCTGCTATTACCACGGAGCTAAAGGCGCACGCTTGTTGCAAGTTACAGGCATTGTATAATATTATTTCCATTTTAATTTGAAATAATCAGTGGCGTGTTAAACATTTTACAAATTGAATCATAACTAGGACATTTTTATTCGTAGAACATTATCTCAAAATGCTTATATAACACCCCTTTATACGTAGTTAAATGTATGCGGTATAATTATATTGAAAGACAAATTTAGAAAGGATACACATATGAAGTTTTATAAGGTAATGGCAGTACCAATACTTATGTATGGTGGTAAAAACTGGGCACTAAGCAGAAGTGATATACGAAAAATAGAAGCAGCCGAGATTATATTCTTAAGAAAAACAGCAGAATACATATTAAGGGATGAAAAAATAAATGAATCACTCAGAAAATAATGTGGATTCTTTAATATAGGACAAATGATTTTAATATAGACTATAGACTACGGAGAGTACAGGGCGTCGTGATATTGGACGTCCAAGAAGAATATGAATAGATGGTTTAATTGTTGTATGAGCGGAACGAATATAAAGATCCACCGTTAAGATGAAGAAGAAAAATAATATATATGCGGTTGTGTGTGTGTGTGCATGTGTGTGTGTGTATGTGTAAATAACAATTGTTCGATTTAATTCTTTTAGGTTATTGTGTGTCACGTTCATTTTGTTTAGAACATTTGCTGATGTGTATACTTATATATAAAATCGTGGAACGGAAATAGGTCGAACATGTATTTCTTCGAAAACAAAATGTTAAATACTACTTTAGTGATAATTAATAGTATTCTACATCTTTGAGGCCATTCTCGAAGGATTGTAGAAAATGTGGTTCTATAAAAGATATTTATCTTCTCACTCACTTATATTATAATAACGATTAAGTATTTTATTTACTTAGAATATCCAAATTCAATGGCGGGAAGGGCTTCAAGTCCAACCAGCCGGCCGCAGTCATCACATCCACATATGTCAATCACAGTAATGCAGGATCAGCCAGCACTAGGCTACATCCGATCCCCAGTGAACGAGTATCGATCCCAATAACTCACCAAAATTTCATTATGCGTCCCTTAGCTCTGTGGTGGAAGGATGCCTTAGACCGCTCAGTTATGGTGCAGGGTTTTTTCTTTCTTACATTTAAAATAAATCATGATCGATGCTTTTCGAATGTTTACTTTGTATCATTTTGCGGAATAACAGATCCGAATAGCTTAAGACCAAATGAAGGTTTTGCTATTTTTGGTTAGCAGTAGACAGTACTGGGAATTAGTGTTACGCAGTCTCAATCTTCGTTTCGGCTTTCTTAACTGGATTCTTCTACTTCTCGTATAAAACAACTACTCCCTTTTCCTCATGAGAATGAGTAGATTCGAATCCGGGACCTCGGAGTGTTAGGCAAAAATATCAATCCTTCTTTTATATGATAATAATTTATGTTTATTTTCTGGTCATCCATGGAGACTCACGGCTTATTTTGCAATACATATTTATAATTAGTATAGGTTTTATAATATTAAATAACATAAACTATGATTTGAGAGAAGTATATTATAAATTAATAGTTTGAAAATATTAGTTCTGGATAGAGATGAATGACACTCGTCTCTCACCGCTATTGTCCTGAGATTGAGTCTCGGTCACTCCATGTGAGTTTCGTGGTGTACAAAACTGAGCTTGGGCAGGTTTATCTCGGGGTTTTCTCCCGTTTTCCCTTGCCACAATTTAATTCCAACATTTCTCCATACTCAACTCTTCCTTTTGATTTCATTTCGTTCATCTACCCCTGTCATGGTCCGTCAGGCGTGATCGGTCGGCACCCTTGTCATTCACAGACCTCTACATATATAGGGGTTCATCCCATCTCATCCCTCGACCCGACCCTGAGTAGGACACAAGCTGATAACATATGTATTGGGATGAATGGAGAGCTTACGTCCGCGCGGCCATGAACCTACTGGATGGATAGTGCCAGGAGTTAGTTAATTCATTAAGGTGTTACGTCGTTTCTAAATAATTCAAATTATAGTGACATGAATATTAATAAACATGATGTTTGACGTGGTTTGCCCACTCGAACGTGCGTATCTAACATTCAGCCATGAGAAATGCACGTCTTAGCCATTAGCAGAGATCTCGTGCAATACATGACGGAAGCAAACCTACAATTTTAAACCTGGGCAATTTTTAATATAATTTCGAAAATTAACTTCACTAGTCAGATCCAACTATAACAACCAATTCACTGGTCAGTCAAATTACCTTCAAACGTGTCACTGTTAACTTTAAGACACGTGGTTATGCCCTCTGACACTGTATTCTCCTTTTGTATCAACTAAACAAAACTGAACTCCACGGCGCGACAGAACTAGAAGGCCCTTGGCCTACCATCCTGCTGGTGGCCTGGCATTCATTTGTGTTAATCATTGAGGTTGACGATCATATAGACAGTGTAGGAGTGGCATTTGGCCAGCATGTCTGGTCCCCCAGCCGTTAGAGCTTGTTTTCTCAACCTGCAGCAGCTACTTACTTTAGCTAAACATTAACAAATATATAATTGTTACCTGAGATCTCAGTCGTCCACAATTTTATATCAAGAAGGCATTTCGGAACACATGTTCCATCTTTTGCTTGTGTATTGTTACTAACACTGCACAAGACTGTTTCAAACATATTTTTTAATAAAAAATGAAATACATGTTTCGAAAGGTCCTATTCCTATTTTATAGTATTATAATGTTGAGAAAAATTTAAATAAAAGATAAATGTTCGAACATCAATTGTGGATTACATAAAAAAACAAGTAATTAAAATGGTATGGTCATGTAAAAAGAATGGCAGGAGACAGATTCCCAAGAAGAATACTAGAATGGGGGCCACTTGGTAGAAGAAGAAGGTGACGACCAAAAAAAAAACTGATGGCGTTTTGAAAAACATGAGGGAAACAGGACTAGACAAAAGGAGACCGGAATGACAGAGAGATCTGGAGAAAAATTACTTTAGATTAATTGGGCGCAGGAAGGTGTTGTGAAACCTGTTGAATTGTAATAAAGTTGAGGAAGAATGAGATCGCATGTACCAATATTGTTTTTTTTTAATTTTTACATAGTAACCTCAATGGTGTTTCGTAATGAATTTTAAAAGTATTGTAGCTACCCAAATGCCTCACGATGCTGAGTGGGCACCGGTCCAATACTGACCGAAATTCCAAGAGAACATTTCTTCCCCAATTGAGAACCGAATTAGGGCAAGTCCCGTAGTTCTGCGCCAAGGCATCTTGCCTCAACCAGTCGGCTACGACGTCCCCTTTCATAACATTAAGAGTAATGATTTTTCGTAAAAGAAAAACAAATTGGCTATGCATCGTAAGATTGTCAAATAAAAGAATCTAAACCCTGAAGCATGTAATTGTAGGAAATACTACTACTAATAATAATATATTTTTATCTTTATACACATTTTTAATGAATATACATATTTCTGTACCTATTATCTTATTTTCAATCTCCACACATCCCTATCTATCAATTCCGACCTCCAGTCCTCTTGTTCTTATTCCAGGTCTTATTTCATACTTCCACGAGTTTTGAGGTATTTCTTTGTTTCTTCTTCCAGATGGACACTATCTGGGTAATTTTTCTTCTTGCATTCGTTGCGTATATCTTACATTATCTAGTACCGAATATTTAATATTAACTTAGGAGCCACGGGAAGAGCAGGAAACATGAAAATCCAATCATAGAGAGTCTTGATCGTAAGGTCATACAAGAGCATACATATCAATAATATTCTCGACGAGAAATTCCAACAACTGATTGACTTACGGTATTCATTAAGGAAAAAAAACTTTTCAAGCCTGAGATATCTTCAATGTCAGCTCTCCATTGAGAAATGATTTTTTAATACAAGAAATATACTGGCCGAAAAGTGTTAATTTCATTGTCCTATAGCATTACAAATCTCTATGTAAAATGATTTGTTTAAATTCACAATGCGGAAGTAGATATTATATATTTTATTATTTTTAATTACTGTCATTATTATTAGCAATACAAGACTTGGTAGTAGTAGTAACAGTGGTACGAGTATTATCAGTATTAACACTAACCTTTTCTTCTTTTCTATTTTCACTCTTATCACTTGACTTCAATTTCTACATTTTCTCAATCTCTGAAAATGAAAAAAATACAACAGTAATAATAATAATAAATATTATTATTAGTAAGAAGTGACAGAAACAGAAGAAGGAAGAAAAAACAGTAAAGAGTAAGCGATAAACAATAGCTGAGAGCATCAACATGCATACGTATTTACAGAAGAGTGGTGTAAAACCCGATAACTAATCATACGACAGGTTTTGTTGCGCTGACTAGTTGTTTCAGTAACACTGGTCGTCGTCTTGTTTACGAGTCACAGTATGGGCAGTGTGGCAAGGAAGGAAATTAACTAAGAAGTCAAGGCAAGAACAGGAAACTTGAAAATCCTATCAGAGACAGTCTTGAATATAGGGTCATACGCAATCATTTAGATCAGTATTATGCTTGAGGACAAATTCCAACAATTTACTGACTTATGGTATTCCTAAAAAAAAGAAAAAAGGCACTCTTCTAAGCTGAGGTAACTTCATATTAGCTCTTCATTGAGTAATGAATTTTTAATACAAGAAATACAGTGGCCTAAAATGTTAATATCATTGTCTTACGGCTTTGTAAATTTCTAAGGAAAATCGTTACAGTGGATACTTATATTTTTACTGACGAAATATGGGAAAACGCAAATCATCGAGCCTCTAAAATATGGACCAACGACACGACATCCTCAACTTAATGTATACCAACAGGTGAAGTAGGCCGTATCATCGTGCGTCATGTGGGTCTGTGCATTAGATTGTGGAAGCTACATTATGGGAATTTAGTTCTAAGAAGACATGCGATTACCACAAGAATATGGATGCTACGCATTATATTTCACGGTTTAAATATTACCGACAACACCCAATACCAATCCAGGGAAATCGACAGGTCACCATCGAGTGCAAACTTAAAAGGAGGAATTATCAATTCGCTTTTAAGGCATAATGTACGCTGCAGCACCGATTAAAAAACTGAATAACTCGAGTTGCTGGAAATAAACAACTCCAAGTATCCAATATACACAATTAACCTCATTACTCATGAGGTGGGACATAACGTTGATCTCTGCCACCTTATAATAGTAAGTACACTGCGAGCGAATTGATTTGGACTCACGTTAAAGGAATTGTCGGATAAGAGAACACCTTACCTCCATTCAGACTTATGGTGATTGCAGTAGCTGTCTTACTAATGACTACAGGAAAATTGTGTGACTTTTTATGGCACCAGAGAACCGTATAAAGAAATATTGGAAATAATAAAGAATTACTGAAGAACAAGTTTCTCATTAATTTGTGAGAACAAAAATAACACTTCTACTATTAATTAACATTGTTAATAATTAGTTAACGTTAAAATATTGTTCATATCTCATAATGTATTGTGCAGGTCTCTCAATTCAGAAATTCCTAATTTTGTTTCTACATTTATGAAAATCGCTAATTATAGTATATGAATTGTAGTATACAATGGGTGCCATAAGTATTTACAAAGTATTATACACAGATAGATAGATAGATGGAAAGCTCTGCGGCCATCACTTAAGTGTTGGCGGTGAGCGATCCATTTTTGGTCCTCCTTAATAGGTAGAACCCCGGGTTCCTGTAAAATACATTAGCCCCGGTTTAAATTTTGAATTTAATTTTGAAGTTAATTAGAGAGTGAAGTCGGAAGCGGACCTTTTGGGGTTCTATTCCAGCATTTGCTCTTTGGATTGAGGGAAACCGCTTAAAACCTCAATCGGAATAGTCGATCACGCGGGATCTTGCCAAGTTTGGCTTTCGGATGACTCTATATTGGGAGGGCATCCAGGTTTCTCTTTATTTAAATATAATGTGCGTACATTTCACATTATTACAATTAATCATACAATTATGGTAACGTGCATTTTTTAATTTTTTTTTGTATTCTTCATGTTGCTGTTCTATCTGTAGTTGTCAGGTGATGTCAGTTTCTCTGGAACTGGTGGGATGAACCTGTAGCAGTAAGATTAGTTATTAGTTTTTAATTTGTTAATATATTTTATTAATGTACATTATATGCTAATGTTGTAATTGTAATTGAATAATTGTGTTTCTGTGTGTGTGTGTGTGTGTGCCCTATCAGCTTTCACTGGTCAAGTGTTGTCCAGGATCCATTTTGGACGCTTGTGTTTGTTGTTGGCTGTTTCATAGGTTCCCAGCGATGCCACGAGTGGATTATCATGGCCTTCACATGTATTATAAAATTTAAGAGCCATGCGTTTAATATACTCCTCGATTGTTTCTACACCCGTTTGATCGTGTAATATGTCAACCGGTGTTACACGCGGTAGTTTTGTAATCATATATAATAATTTGTTTTGAAAAACTTGCAGTTTCTTTATGTGAGTTCTAGCGGCGTGTCCCCATATGGGGCTTGCGTACGTGAGTACTGGCCTTAATAGTGCCTTGTAGATTGTTAGCCCTGTGTTTATTCGAATTTTGTTATGGTTATTTAAAATAGGGTATAGCAGCTTCAATGTCCCATACGCTTTGCCTAAGGTATTTTGGATATGTTGTTTAAACAGTAGTTTTTTGTCGAGTGTTACAGCTAAATAAATGGCTTCGTTTTTCCACTCGATATTGTGTCCATAAAGACTTAATTGTGGGGGCATGTATCGATATTGAGAATACCTTTTTGTATAAAGAACTACTTGGCATTTATCTACGTTTATTTTTATTCTCCATTTTTCCAACCATGGTTCGAGAATATTAAGATTATTTTGAATCTGTCTAGACGCGTGTATTGTTCGGGAGGATTGACTAGTGATTAGAGTGTCATCTGCATACATATATAGATGAGTGTTGTTATGTCTATTGTCATGTGGAATATCATTTATGTATATATTGAAAAGTGTAGGTCCTAGAATACTGCCTTGTGGCACTCCACTATAGACGGGCCGCAGGGCGGATTTTGAGTTATGGAAAGCAACTTCGAATTGCCTATTGTTTATATATTTAGCTATTAAATGAATTATTCCGTCATCTAATCCTGTTTCGACCATTTTCCGTAGTAGGCCGTGATGCCAAACTCTGTCGAAGGCTTGTTTTATATCTAAGTATAATCCAATCGTGACACGATTTTCGTTGAACCCTCTAGTGATATGTTCAACAAGTCTCATTAGCTGGGTTACTGTGCTATGTTTTGGACGGAATCCGTTCTGTTCATCCCGAATTACATTTAATTGTTTTAGATTGTGATTAAGGCGCTTACATATAATTTTTTTTCAGATACCTTACTCATTGTGTTTAATAATGTTATCGGGCGATAATTTCCTGGTTCTCTAGGATTTTTTCCAGGTTTGGGGATTAATATTATACGCCCAGTTTTCCATGTTTTTGGGAAATACTTCATTTCGAACATAGCATTTATTATTTTTGAAAGAAAATGCATATCCGATGTTGGGTAATTGTTTCAGCACTATGTTTTGTATGCCATCAGGGCCAGGTGCTTTTCTATCGGGAAGGTGATTTATTAGCCATTTGACTTCTGAGACGTTTGTTTTTCTGATTTGTTTATTGGGTATTCTATTTAGAAATTCTTGGACCATTGTTTCCGTTTCCCTTGTAAATTGCGGGTTATTCGGAGGGTCATGTGGTACAAAGGTTCGCTCCAGATGATTTGCAAATGCTTCCGCTTTTTCCTGATCTGTGACGGCTTTCCCGTTAGGCAAGATGAGAGGGGGATATGTATCCGCTTTGTGTGTTTACTTTTTTAACCATGTTCCATGTTCTCGGCATGTCCTTAGTATCTAGACTGCCGATTACATTTTCCCAGGTGTCTGACACGAATGTTTGTATAGCAACCTTGATTCTTTGTTGCAGATCATTCATTTCTTGCCTGTATTGCAAGTTATTGTGATGCCTTTGCCATTTTCTTCTTGCATCGTTCCTTTGCCTAATTAGGCGTAGGATATGATCTGGGAGATACGGCTGGTTGGTTCTAATAGATTTTTTTGGAATATTAGTGTTAATAGCCATATTTATGCTATTTGTTAGGCTGTCTACCCCCGTGTCAATATCATTAGCCGTGTTTAATGGTCGATCTTGTAATGAATTTTCAATATCTATTTTTAATTGGGTCCAGTTTGCTAATTTGTAATTCGGGATTTGTCTTGTTTGAACTCTGCTTGGTCTACCTCTTAGTGTAAGGCGCACTGGGAGGTGGTCTGATTGGAGGTTATTTTCTACCGTGATATCACAGGGAATGTTAATATTTTTCATTAAAGCGATATCAAGAATATCTGGTCGAAAATGTATGTTATTAGGGTAGTGAGTGGGCTTATCTGGTGCCAGGATTTGAAAGCTCCTATTGGAGTCGTAAAAAATCCCCTGAGTTTGTTGCCGGCCCTATTACTTGTTCTGCAGCCCCAATCAGTATGCTTGGCATTTAAATCGCCAGCTAGTATTATATTGTTATTTGATCCTATCAGATTTTCTATATCATTTATGTCTATATCTCCTGGAGGATTACAAGTACAAATTAGTGTTACCGTATGGCGGCCAATTTTAAGTCCAATGGCTACGCATTCCGTCCTATTTGTGATGGGTAAGTCGACTAGGTTATGTTTGACGGTTTTATGTACCAAGATGGCCACACCACCGCCTTGTCTATTGTTTCTATCCAACCTGTATGTTGAATAGTTTCTGTTGTTGAATTTTTCTCTATCCGTGAGGTGAGTTTCCGTTATTAGTGCTATGGGAATTTTATTTTTGTTTAAATAGTGTAGTAGTTCTGCTTTTTTATTACGGATGCCTTGAACATTCCAGAATAGGATCCCAGTTCCCCTACTACCCATGATCAGTAGAAGCTCAATAGGGTGCTGACAAAGCGTGCAGCTACGTGTGGCAATACCCTAAGGGTGGGCTCTCTCCTCAGCGTGTCATATGCATCGTCTAGTGCATCAAATACCGCCGAGATGAGACCATCCTCGTGTATTGAGTGACTCTCACTCCTGTCGTCTGGTACGTTGTTAGCGTCCCGACGATCTGGGAGTGGACTATCACTATGTTGGTTATTGATTGGTTCAGTAGGACCTTTACTATACTGTATCCTGGCTTCCCACATCTTCCGCTGCTCCAGGAATCTGTTCTGCTCCTCTCGCAACTTTTGCCACTCGGCTCTAAGTTTCTGAGTTTGCCTAGAAAGCAGTTCCTGTTGTTGCTGCAGTTGATGCTGAACTCGTCGGATTTCCAGCATTTGTGGGTCCTCCGATTGTGTGGGCTGGTATTGTTGCTGCTGGTGTTCTTGGGTATTATTATTGGGTCGAGCTTCAGGTGCTGGAGCACGATCCCGAGGCTCTTGGAGCCTTGTGGGCTGCGGCTGAGCCTGAGTTCTGGGATCTCTTTGGACCGCCAGAGAATACTCACGGTTCTCCGCCTCCCTCATGACTCTCTCGCCCGTTCTCAGTGCTTGCAACGCCTGTTCTCTTTGTGCTTGAGGAACGTGTTGTGGTGTATTATTGGGTCTGTTAATTCGTCTGTTTTGTATTGGCGTTCCTCGTGCTCTTTGTGGCGTGTGTGCAATGTTGTTTTGTGTAGTGTTGTTTCTGCCCCTGTTTCTAATGGAATTCATCACTGCCTTCCTGATTGGGCACTGACTTGAGGTTGCTGTGTGCGACCCTTTACAGTTTGCACAGCGTGGTGCGCAATTCGGAGGCAGTCTGCAGTCTGTGTCTGGGTGTGAATCAGCACAGATCCTGCAGCATGGCGAGGCCATACATGATTCCCTGTAATGTTGGAATTTTAGGCAATTTTTACATTGCACTACAGGGTCCCTATTCCTATATGGTTCTACCAGGACTGAGTAATAGCACAGACTTCTTAGGTTATATATTTGCTTATTAGCAGCGTTATCCGGAAGCTCCACTGAAAATTAGGGATAAGGAGCTCCAGTTGGGGATTTCATATTTTTACATTCTGTGATTTGGAAGCCTTTTACTCGAAGTGCTTCCTCAATTGTCTCTGGGTGGGTGTTACTTGGTACGCCACGGATTACGACGCTTAGGACCTTGCGTCTCGTTTCGATTATGTGAAAGGGAACCTGAGATTCTTTTAAGTATTTAAGTAGGTTCACATAATCCCTTCTAGTTGAAGTTTTAACCTGTGTACCCTGAATAGTCAGTACACAGTGTAGGGCTAGGGGAGAATACCTTGTTGTGAATGTATCGTTTAGTCTTGCCATGTCCCCTTGGTAGGTATTGTGAATTATGACAGGAGGCATTTGTTGTGTTGGTCTTGTCATAAATGAGTTTGCGGAGGAAACAGAAGAACCAGTAGAAGAGTTTGTGTTTCTTCTTTCCCTCCTTGTTTGTGTATTTGGTGTGTTTGCTGCAGGTGGCTGAGTGTTTTGTTTTATTGTTTTGCCATTCCTGCCCACTTGTTGGTAATCTGTGTCGTCTGTTGTGCTGTATGTGTCCCTGACTTCCACATTTTGTGGAGTGTTAGTTGTCTGGGGTGAGCCAGGTTCACTGTGAGTTACTTCACACGCATTGCCAGTGTTTGAGGGACCCGCCTCAGAGTTCAGTATATTAGTATTATACACTTAGGAGTTAAAAATATATATATCTGATTATTCGTCAATTAATTTTCCCCATGATATTTGTTTTGTTACATCTCCTTTTAGTATTTTTATCAAATATATAAATTTTGTTCCAAATTGATTAGTTCTTTATGTTCGGTTTCATTAATATTATTGTTTGGGAAAATAATAAATGGAACCGATAATTATGGGTGTATTATTAATAGTGACTTCAGTGATGATTATCTCAATGTGATATTAATTAACAAATATTCATGACAGTTTGGAATATTTTCTTTGATACATAAGGCCACACACAAAAAGGCTTTCTCATTTATTTTATATGTACTTTGTTGTTTTAAATTTTGAATTTTTTATAAATTGATAACTGAGTCTCAATAACTAAAATTATATCTAATTCAATTCTGTTAATTTTCTATTGTAAATCGTTAATTTTCCTCTCTACGTCCTTAGCATTAACGTATAACATATTAAGAGTGTTAGTGATTTTCTGTCTTTAATTAACAGACATTAAAATGTGAAATCACCCTCTAGGGGTTGCAAGATCTTGTCGTTGGTGGGGGTGCTTGTGAATCACAATGATCCTTTGGGCTATGCCAGCAGTAGCGTAGCTACAGGTAGGGCCTCCCAAGCTGAACAGGCCAAAGGTGAGTTATCAGACTAAGAAGCAATCAAGATGGGTAGATCAGGCTCAACAGCTGCGGTGAAAGCAACTGATCTAGGGGACGGAAACCCCGAAATCAAATGACCTGGTCCTCCGAGTTGGGGGTTGGGCGTTAGGCCAGCAACCTATCACTGTAAAAAACTTTCCCGCTACATCATCTCAACAAAGTTTAGCCGGACAGAAACAAAGAAGACGACCACAGCAGATTAAAAGGACTATGAATAAACTAGAGTTAGGTACTTGGAATGTCAAAACTTTATTAAAACCCGGAAAATTACAAGAATTAGTCGATCAAATCAGAAGAACTAATCTCAATATAATAGCCCTACAAGAGATAAGGTGCACTCAAAGCGGAATAATCAACAAACAAGATTATACATTGTACTACTCTGGAACTGAAAACAAAATCGGACAAGCTGGAACAGGTTTTTTAGTCATGAAGAAATTGCATAATCATATTATAGATTTTGTTCATATTAATGAAAGAGTATGTAAACTGCGCATTAGGGGAAAATATAATAATTTGACACTAGTAAATTGTTATACACCAACTGAAGATAAATATATCGAAACTAAAGATTTTTTTTACAATGAAGTACAAAAAGTAATGGACAAAATACCTACAAGCGACACAGTGATAGTACTTGGAGACTTCAATGCCAAACTAGGCAAAGAAGAATCATTCAGTTCAGTAACTGGAAAACATACTCTTCATGAACAAGCTAACACAAATGGTGAACTGCTATGTGATTTTGCAACGGTGAATAACCTTAAAGTCATGAGTACACAATTTCAACATAAAGATATACACAAGGGTACATGGCAATCACCTGATAACAATAACATAAACCAAATTGATCATGTTCTGACTAATGGCAATAAACATGAACTGATAGAAGATGTAAGATCCCTCAGGGGACCAAATATAGATGCAGATCACTTTTTAGTGAAAGTGATAATGAAACAATCATTACCAACCATCTATAAAAACAAAAATAAACAGGAGATAAATATTAAATGGAATCAAAAGAATTTACAGAATGCTGTTAAATTAAAAGGATACTGTAAGAAGTTATATGAAAATCTGATTAAATTAGATGAAAAAGAAGATATTAACGAAGAATGGAACTCAATACAACAAGCAATTAAAGAATCAGCTAATGTCACCATAATGAAACAAGAAGTCCAACCACGCAACAAATGGTGGGATTAAGAATGTAAAGAAGCCATAAAACAGAAGAATGAAGCAAGGCAGAAAAAATTACTAATGAACACAAGAATGAATCAAGAAAGTTATAAAATCAAAAGGAACGAAGCAAATAAGTTATGTAAGAAGAAAAAACGAACATGGATTAATACAAAACTCAATTCAATAGAATTAAATTATAAGAGAAATGAAACCAAGAAATTCATCAAAGATGTAAAGAGTTTCCAAAAATACAAAGCAGCTTCTTTATTATGCAGAGATAATGAAGGTAATATCCTAACACAAAAAGAACAAATTCTTCAAAAATGGAAAGAATACTTCACCGAAATCGTTCATAAAGATAATCAAACAAGAATTACTATACCAGAAACTCCAAACTTTCCCAACTCACAAACAATACAACCCATCGTGGAACGGACTATGTTATATTATACAAAATTTAAAATCAAATAAATCGGCTGGTCCTGATAATATTCCACCAGAATTAATTAAACATGGAGGACGAACATTAAAACAAAAAATACATAAACTAATACTCAATATTTGGAATAAAGAAGAAATACCAACAACCTGGAATGAAGGAATTATCTGTCCTGTGTTCAAGAAAGGAGATAAACTGTTATGCAATAATTACAGACCTATAACTCTCTTGAACATAGCATACAAGATTTTTGCAATTATATTAAACAATAGACTTTTAGAAATAATAGATGGGAAAATGAGTGAGGCCCAAGCGGGATTCAGACCAAACAGATCAACAATAGACAATATCTTTGTAATGAAACAAATCTTTGAGAAATGTCACGAATACAATATTAACTTATATAATATATTTGTTGATTACTCCCAAGCTTTTGATACTGTACATCGAAACAAAATAATTGAAAGTCTAAGTGAATATGAGATACCTCAAAAACTAATAAAATTAATAGCTTTAACCTTGATAGATACCAAAGTAAGATTAAAATGTAGCAACGCACTCAGCGATGCGATTGAAGTAAACTCTGGGGTCAAACAGGGAGATCCTTTATCTACGACATTATTCTGTATAGTAATGGATATGGTCTTAAAACAACTTGATCTAAGAGGAAATATTTCAACAAGACTAAAACAATGTCTTGCATATGCTGATGATGTAATAATAACAGCAAGAACAAAAAATTCCCTACTGGAAACCTTTGACAAATTGAAAAATTAAAGTATAAAATACGGGCTTGTAATCAATCTAAATAAAACAAAATATTTAAGATGTATGAGAAATAAAACAAATTTGACTGAACTAACTATAAATAGTGACTGTATTGATCAAATTAACTCCTTTAAGTACCTAGGCACAATACTAAACGATAATAATACTGTTGAAGAAGAAATCAAAACAAGAATATCGCAAGGGAATAAAGCATATTTTGCTAATTTCGATATATTCAAAAGCAAATTAATATAAAAAAATGTTAAATTCAAATTATATACAGCAATAATAAGACCAATCATATGTTATGGAGCTGAAACCTGGGTACTAAAAGAAGCAGATAAATTAAGACTATTAACGTTTGAGAGGAAAATATTTAGAAGAGTGCTAGGTCCAGTAAAGGAAAATGGAATTTGGAGGTTAAGAAGGAATAACGAATTATACCTCAAGAATAATAAAGAAAATATAGTTAGTTTCATCAAATCCAAAAGATTACAATGGTTTGGACATACACTAAGAATGCCAAAAGGAAGATTGCCGAATATTTTAAATTGGAAGCCACAGGGAACAAGACGTAGGGGAAGACCCAAGGATCAATGGGAAGATGACGTAATTGAAGATTTGAGAGAGATGGGGATTTTTTATTTGAAATCTACTGCACAACATAGGAAGAAGTGGCGTAAACTGGTTGAGAAGGCCAAGACATTCCACTGGAAGTCGTAGAGCCTGACGAAGAAGAAGAAGAAGAAAATGTGAAATGACAGTCTCCATTAAAATCCTTATGTCAGTAAATGTGTCCGGGGCTGTGTTAAGTTTAAACGGTGTTTGATTGAATCCCGACACTATCTATCCAATATTCAAATATTTAATAAAATTTAAAATATCCAAAATAATATAAGTATTATGTTCAGTATTCTGTTTTTCATTTCAATTATCATCTCTACTACTACAAAATGATTTTAAAGTTGGAAATTCCCTCTTCAGTTTATGTTAGGTATCGGAATTGGAGTTTGAAGGTTCGACATAAAGTAGGAAGGAGATGGAGAATATTTCTCATTTGCAAATTATTTTCCCCCACAGGCCCACAGATGACAGTCTCAATGTAGTATTAATTATCAAATATTTATCGTAGTTTGGGATACTTTCTTTGACACATATGACCACTCATCCAAAAGTTTATGTGGTTTATTTATTACATATTTTGTTGTTTTTAATTTTGAATTTTTATAATTTGACAATTGAGTCTCATGAATTAAAATTATATCTAACTCAATTGCGTTAATGAGCAATTGTAAATAATTAATTTTCCTAGCTGTGCCCGAAGCATTAACGTATAATACATTAAGAGTGCTAGTGATTTTCCGTCAGTAATTAACAGACATTAAAATGTGAAAAGACCGTCTCCTTTAAAATCTTAATGTCAGTAAAATTGTCCGGGGCTCTGTAATGTATAAACGTCGTTTGTTTGAATCCCGACACTATCTTTCCAATATTCAAATACTTAATAAAACTTAAAATATCCAAAATATCATAGGTGTTCTTCAGGATTATGATTTTCATTCCTATTACCATGTCTGCTATTCTAAAATGGTTTTAAAGTTGGAAATTCCCTCTTCGTTTTATGTTACATATTGGAATATGTGTATGGAGTTTGAAGGTTCGACATAAATTAGAAAGGAGATGGAAAATATTTCTCGTTTGCAAATTATTTTCCCCACCCCGCAGTTCACACAATTTAGTGTCTAAGATGTACCATACCTTGTTTTATGATTTTTGGCACATCTCATAGAGTTTGCTTATGCCTTATACCAAGTTACTTCCCGACTAAATTTCTGGCAGTAATAACATCGCTCCCTCTATATTCTTATCGATTGACATGCATGTTAAGGTTTAAGAAACTTATGTTTTTTATTGTTAATATCCATATAGACGACGAATTCTGTTGTCAAATTCCGGTTTAAATTTTTACCGTTGTTTTAATTTATCTCATGTATGACCTAGATTACATCTGTGATACTGATTCATTAATTATATCTTCATTTTCGGTACCCGGAGGGAGTACATTGAGTTGCATTTTAAATTGTATATCGTCATAAGTTGGATATGTAAAATATTGAATTCCGTGTTTATTAATTTTTCATTTATTTTATTAACCCTTAAGAAGGCAGGTGGAGTCTCTATACAACACTAAGTTGATACTCTTATTTTTATTAAAACAAATATTATTTTATATTATTCAGTACCTTCTTATTATTGTCTGCAATATATGATTTTGTAATTATATCCACAAAAATATTGTTCGTTTCTAAGAAAACGAAATGTTTACAGCGATGGAGCAATGGCACCCCAACTAACCACTAAATATTCGGGGAACATTACTACTTTCGAACAAATTGTTACGGGTATTTCAGTGTTAATTTTTGATGTAGTATTTAAAAATTCTTTGAATTAAGTAGCTCAATACCTGGTAGATAGGCTAATTAATGGAAGTTATTGTAGGCTTACACTGCCATATCTTTTTAGGAGTCTTCATAATGTGTTTAGTGAGAGAATTAACAAATCCTTAATATATTCGTCTTTATAGAATTTCAAGAGACCATTATTATACATGTAAGTTTGACTGAAAATTTTGTGTGCAGTATCGGAATGAAGTGTACATTTTCCCTCTTTATTAACGACTAAATACCTGTTAATTCCAGGAACATATATCGGGTTAGGATTCGATTATTTAATTTTGAATGTAAAGAATACGTAGGCCTGAAATTTCCTCTCTGTATGTATTAATATGAGATTTCCGATATTCAAATATGTTTCTATATAGCTTAGTGCATCCTACACTGTTAGTTTTTAGATTTATTTGCATGATACTGCAGACTAATTCTATCTTAATTTAGAAATGACAAAATATTACAAATTTTTACAACTCTATAATTTCAGCAATTATTTTATCTCCTAGAACATTTATATCACAGATACTGCGAAAGAGTGACGATCTTTCACCGTAAAAATATAACCGTCAAGAAATGCGGACATGGGTTCATCTGGGGTAAAATTTTCCGGAGGTCAAATAGTCCCCCATTCGGTTCTCCGGGCGGGGACTACTTCAGGGAACCCATGCCAAAGGCTTAAACACAGGGACATGTTCCTAGGAACATGGAATGTTAGGACTTTATACAATAGCGGGGCACTAGAGATATTAACGTGGGAATTAGATAAATCGCCCTTGGATATAGTCGCTTTACAGGAAGTTAGGTGGCCAGGAGAAGGTAGTCAGGAATCAGGAAGCTTTGCATTATACTATGGGGGTGCAGAAAGACCTGCATTTGGAACGGGTTTTTTAGTCAGAAGGAGGATCCTATCCGCTATCCGAGATATTAAATTTGTTAGTGATAGGATACCATACATAATTCTAAAGGGTAAACGACATGATTTTATAATTGTAAATGTAAATGCCCCCACAGAAGATAAAGGTGACAAGATCAAGGATGAGTTCTATGAAGAATTAGAATGCTTATTTGATAGCCTTTCACGATATCATATGAAAATTGTCTTAGGAGATTTTAATGCAAAAGTGGGGCGGGAAGAGATATTCAAACCAACAATAGGCAAATTCAGTCTTCATGAAGATAGTAACGACAACGGGGTTAGATTAGTCACATTTGCCACATCAAAGAATCTCATTGTTAAGAGCACAACATTTCAGCATAAGGATATTCATAAATATACCTGGACGTCCCCAGATGGAGAAACTCGGAACCAGATAGATAATGTATTAGTGGATAAACGCTGGCACAGTAGCATCATTGATGTTAGATCAGTTAGAGGGACAGACTGCAATTCGGATCATCATCTGGTCAGAGTGAAAATCAGACAACGGCTATCGCTTATGAGAGGAACGAACGCTAAAGATGATTCTGTAAAATATGAATTAAAAAACTTGAAAAATGATGGAATGCGGCAAGAATACCAAATCAAAATTGCTAATAGATTTGAAGTACTGGAATCTTCAGATGGCAATGTGGCAAACGAAGAAGAAACTGATATAAATAAAGAATGGGAGGCAATAAGAGATACTATTAAATTGTCAGCATCAGAAAGCATAGGTTGTTTAAAAAAGAGGCAAAACAAGAAATGGTTTGATGAGGAATGTGCCGACATTGTAAAGAAAAGAAAGCTAGCAAAAATTAAATGGTTACACGAGACAAATGAGGTAAATTTAGAGCAATTGGGTAGTGTTAGGCGGGAAACCACCAAGTTACTAAAGAGTAAAAAGAGGGAATATTTGAGAGAGAAGATTAATGATCTTGAAATGAATGCAAAAAATAGGAACATTAGAGAATTATATCAGGGAATTAGTATAGAGAAGAAGGGGTTTCAGGCTAGAACAAACATAATTCGGAATGAAAATGGGGATATGATTGCAGATTCTAAGAGTATATTAAATAGATGGAAAGGTTACGTTAATCAGCTATTAAATGTACATACAGAACAGGACATTGAGGAGGATAAGTTACAGACAGCAGAAATGCTAGTCGCAGAGCCAAGTGCATTAGAGGTTGAAATGGCGATTGAAAAATTGAAGATGTATAAAGCATCAGGTTCAGATGAGATCCCAGCAGAACTGATAAAATCAGGGGGAGAAAAATTGATGGACAAGATACGCTGGTTGCTTAGTATGATTTGGGAAAAAGAAGCTCTTCCAGATGAATGGAAGGAATCAATTATCATACCAATTTAATAAGAAAGGAGATAAAACTGATTGCAACAACTACAGGGGCATCTCATTACTTTCAACTTCGTACAAAATTCTAACAAATATATTAGTAAACAGACTTACTCCCTATATTGATAACATTCTAGGAGATCATCAATGTGCATTTAGAAGAAACAGGTCTACAACAGATCAGATTTTCAGTATAAGACAGATTTTAGAGAGGAAATGGGAATATAATGGTACTGTACATCAACTATATGTAGACTTCAAAAAAGCATATGATTCAATTAAGAGGGAGAAGTTATATAGTATCCTGCTGGAGTTCAGAATTCCTAAAAAGTTAGTTAGACTTATACGAATGTGTCTAAATGGCTCAAAGAGTAGGGTGCGTGTAGGCAAACAGTTTTCAGACACTTTTGAAATCCAGAATGGGTTGAAGCAAGGAGATGCACTATCTCCTCTACTATTTAATTTTGTACTAGAGCATGCCATTAAATCTTTAGAGAATGAGGAAGGCTTACAACTCAATGGTATTAATAAGCTGCTAGTTTATGCTGATGATGTAGTACTACTGGCCGATAGCGAGGAGATACTAAAGGCCAACATGCACACACTATTGAGTAACACTAAGAAATTAGGACTGGAAGTAAATATCAGTAAAACTAAATATATGGTCACACGTAGAAATTCAGTATATAATGGAAATGGACAGCTAATGACAAATGAGGGAAATTTTGAGGAAGTGGCTGAATTCAAATACCTAGGAACAATAATCACAAATAGGAATGAGATGCACAAAGAAATGAAACATAGACTCAATTCTGGAAATGTATGCTATTATGCATTGCAGAGACTTTTGATGTCCCAACTCCTTTCAAAAAACGTTAAGCTGAAGATATATAAAACTATTATTCTACCAGTTATATTATATGGGTGCGAAACATGGACTCTTACTTTAAGGGAGGAAAGGAGATTACGAGTATTTGAGAATAAAGTTCTTAGGAAAATTTTTGGACCAAAGAGAGATGAACAGACAGGTGAATGGAGAAGACTTCATAACAATGAACTACATGGTCTTTATAGGAAGCCAGATATAATAAGAACAGTTAAGTCTCGTAGACTGTGATGGGCAGGACATGTTGCGCGTATGGGGAATGAAAGACGTGCATGGAAACTTCTTGTAGGAAAGCCAGAGGGAAAACGCCCAGTAGGTAGACCAAGAATGAGGTGGGAGAACAACATTAACTATGATTTAAGGGAAGTAGATTATACAGGGAATGATTGGAAAGCATTAGCTCAGGATAGGGATGTATGGAGAGCTTATGTCTGCGCGGCCATGAACCTTCGGGTTCGATAGTGCCAGTGAGTAAGTAAGTAAGTAAGATACTATAGTTGTAGGTATATAGAATAACCATAATTGTATAATCTTGTGCAGTATTGAAGTCGCAGTTTATTAATAAACATAATTGTATCTGGATGTTTTTAGCACCCCACCTTCTCAGCTGAGTAAGTTATTACATCCCCTCTGAACTATAAATTAATATAAATGCATGCTTCCTATTATCATTCCTGATTTTGAGATATGCTTTCTCAAATATTTCGTGGCATCGTTTGTGAATCCAATTAAATATATTTTTGTACTATTCTGTGGTATAAATGTATGCGATGATTTTAGATTCGTAGGTTCAGAAGTGGTTTGTATTCGCAATTGTATTTCCATTTACAGATTAACGTTATTTGATATGTTGCCTAATCTATTTGTGATAAGAAGTGTGGGAGAGACATCGTTTGCATTATTTGCTTTTGCATATTTTTTTCGGATTTCATAAACCTCTTCATCAATTGTTTTTATTTTATTCTTTCCTCCAATATTTCTTGAAACAGTATCATCATGTATAATATTTCCATCAATTTCGTTATTGGACTATCTGAACTATTTATGTCACCTTACGTCTCCTTTGATATTTCAATTTTCTTTTCTTTTAGTCCGATTCTGATTAAAAACTAAATATATTTTAAATTGGACAGTCAGAGAATTATAAATGAAAAATACACTTATTTAATATGATATACAGTGTCAGTTGTACAGTTGTAACAGAAACAGCAGAGGGTCACTACTTACTTTTAATTAACGATGGAAGTTCTTCTTCGAATAACTTGATTAATGATTCATTTTGTTTCTTGTAAATTCGTAATTCACAAGTATACTTGAACTTCTATTAATATCATATATTTCTGACTAGTTAATCCCTGAAAGACAAATGTAATGTGATTAAAATGCTTAGAAATTATTTTTCATGGATATTGCAAGTGTTGCATTTACTTGAGATTCTGGTCCTCTACTCCATGTCGCGACAGACATAGCAGGACCAAATGTTATAGCTTCATACTCACATGTATGAAGCACAGAGGACGTCTATAATCTAATCAATATTGGGGTGCAATGTGATAATAATATCGGTTCTAACACCCTTATTGCTGGATTCGTATTCCTAGTGCTGGTACTGTTAAACTTATCTGGTAAATGTTAAATTCTTATAAGGAATATATACGTCGTCTCTATAGATCTGTTTTCACCATTTCCTTTAGAACAGGTAAACAAGGAACAATTATACTCTCACGACTAACTACCGGACTAACTACTTATAAAACACAATACCAATCGGTATTTTAGTCTAAATGTGTACAGCTATTTTTATTACTATTATTATCATTATTACTAATATTATTACTATTATTTTTGTAGTATTACCAACACCTGATAGTTATTTCTACTTCTGCCTTCTATTCATCCATATGGGTCTCATATTGTATCGTTTGTTTAATCTCGCGAAAGAGGAAGTAGATATTATATCATTTGTTATTTTTTCATTCCCGTTATTATTATTATTATTATTATTATGATTATTATTATTAAGAGCAATAAATGTATTGGTAATAGTAGTAGTAACAGTAGTAAGAGTAATAGCTGTATTAACACTAACCTTTTTTTCTTTTCTATTTTCACTCTTATTACTTGGATTCAATTTCTACATTTTCTCAATATCTGAAAATGAAAAAAATACAGCCGTAATAATAACAATAAATATTATTATTAGTAAGTAGTGACAGAAGCAGAAGAAGGAAGAAAAATGAGTAAAGAGTAAGAGATAAATAATAGCTGAGAGTATTTACAGTAGAGTGGTGTAAAACCGGTAACTGTCATACGACAGGTTTTTTTCCGCTGACTAGATGTTTTAGTAAGAGTGGTCGTCGTCTTGTTTACGAGTCACAGTATGGGAAGTGTGGCAAGGAGGTAAATTAACTGAGAAGCCCAAGAAAGAGCAGGATACGTGAAAATCCAAACATAGACAGTCATGAATATAGGGTCGTAGGCGATCATGCATATTAATATTATTCTCGAGTAGAAATTCCAACAATTGATTGACTTACGGTATTCCTTAAGAGAGAAAAAAGGAAATTATTAAGGCTGAGATAAACTCAAAGTCAGTTCTCCATTGAATTTTTAATACAAGAAGTACAGTGGCCGAAAAGTGTGAATTTCATTATCTTATGGCTCTGTATATTTCAAAGAAAAATCATTACAGTGGATATTAATAACGACATTTTTAATGACAAAATGTGGGTAAACACAATCATAGAGTCTAAAATATGGATCGACGACACTACACGCTCAACTTTACGTATACCAACTGGATATTAATATTACATATTGATAATTAAATTTTTAATACAAGAAGTACAGTGGCCGAAAAGTCTGAATTTCATTATCTTATGGCTCTGTACATTTCAAAGAAAAATCATTACAGTGGATATTAATAACGACATTTTTAATGACAAAATGTGGGTAAACACAATCATAGAGTCTAAAATATGGATCGACGACACTACACGCTCAACTTTACGTATACCAACTGGATATTAATATTACATATTGATAATTAAATTTTTAATACAAGAAGTACAGTGGCCGAAAAGTCTGAATTTCATTATCTTATGGCTCTGTACATTTCAAAGAAAAATCATTACAGTGGATATTAATAACGAAATTTTTAATGACAAAATGTGGGTAAACACAATCATAGAGTCTAAAATATGGATCGACGACACTACACGCTCAACTTTACGTATACCAACTGGATATTAATATTACATATTGATAATTAAATTTTTAATACAAGAAGTACAGTGGCCGAAAAGTCTGAATTTCATTATCTTATGGCTCTGTACATTTCAAAGAAAAATCATTACAGTGGATATTAATAACGAAATTTTTAATGACAAAATGTGGGTAAACACAATCATAGAGTCTAAAATATGGATCGACGACACTACACGCTCAACTTTACGTATACCAACTGGATATTAATATTACATATTGATAATTAAATTTTTAATACAAGAAGTACAGTGGCCGAAAAGTCTGAATTTCATTATCTTATGGCTCTGTACATTTCAAAGAAAAATCATTACAGTGGATATTAATAACGAAATTTTTAATGACAAAATGTGGGGAAACACAATCATAGAGTCTAAAATATGGATCGACGACACTACACGCTCAACTTTACGTATACCAACTGGATATTAATATTACATATTGATAATTAAATTTTTAATACAAGAAGTACAGTGGCCGAAAAGTCTGAATTTCATTATCTTATGGCTCTGTACATTTCAAAGAAAAATCATTACAGTGGATATTAATAACGAAATTTTTAATGACAAAATGTGGGTAAACACAATCATAGAGTCTAAAATACGGATCGACGACACTACATCCTGAACTTTACGTATACCAACTGGCAAAGTAGGCCATATTATCGTGTGTCATGCGGGTTCTGTTCGTGAGTTTGTGGAAGCTACATTATGGGAATTTAATTCTAAGAAGACATGCGATTACCACAAGAATATGGATGCTATGCATTACATTTCATGGTTTTAATATTACCGACAACGCCTAATACCACTCCACGGAAATCGACAAGCCACCATAAAAAACCACGTATTATGAATTCGCTTTTAACGCTTAGTGTACGCTGCAGCATCGATTAAATCTCAATTACACGATTTCTGAAAATAAACAAACCCAAGTCTCCAATATATACAACTGAACCCATTGCTCATGAGGTCTGACAAAACGTTGATCGTCTGCTACCTTGTCTTAGTAAGTACACTGCGAGCGAATTGATTTTTTGCTCAAGGTAAAGGAATTATCCGATAAAAGAACATCTTACCATTAATCGGACTTAAGGTGATCGCAGTAGCTGTGTTACAATAAACTACAGAAAATTTGTGTCACGTTGTATGTCACCAGAGAACCTTGTAAAGAAAGATTGGACGTAAGGAGGAATTACTGAAGAACAAGTTTCTCATTAATTTGTGAGAAGAAAATAACACTTCTATTATTAATAGTCATTATTAATCATTAATTAACATTAAAATATTGTTAATATCTTATAATCTATTGTGCAACTTTTTCACTTCAGAAATGTCTAATTTTGCTTGTACATTTACGAAAACCGCTAACTAAAATATATGAATTCAAGTATACAGTCAGTGCCAAAGGTGTTTATAAAGTATTAAAAACTTAGGGGTTAAAACAATGAATATCTGATTTTTCGTCAATTAATTTGCCCATGACATTTGCATTGTTACATCTCCATTTAGTATTTTTAGCAAATATATAAATTTTGTTGAACACATTTATTAGTCCTTTAAGTCCGGTTTGATAAATATTATTGTTTCAGAGAATAATAAATGGAGCCGATAATTGTGGGTGTATTATCAATAGGGACTTCATTGATGACTGTCTCAGTGTCTTATTGATTTATTAAATTTGTATGGCAGTTACGAATTAATACTTTGATACATACGGATACACACCCAAAAGGCTGTCTGATTTATATATATATATATATTTGATATCTTTAATTTTGAATTTTTTTATAATTTGACAATTGAATCCCATTAATAAAACATATATCTAATTCAGTTTTATTAATTAACAATTGTGAATCATTAATTTTTATCTCCATGTCCTTAGCATTAACATGTAAGATATTTTGCGTCTGTAATTAATATATATTAAAATGTGAAACGACAGTCTCCATTAAAATCCTTATGTCACTAAATGCGTTCGTTCCTGTGTTAAGTTTAAACGTAATTTTTGGAATGCCGACATCATCTATCCAATATTTTAACATTTAATAAAATTTAAAATATCCAAAATATCATAAGAGATATATTCAGGATACTGTTTTTCACTTCTATTAACATCTCCACTATTCCAAAGAGGTTTTAATTTTGGAAACTCCTTCAGATTCTGTTAGTTATCGGAATTTGTTTTGTCTTTGGAGTTCGAAAGTTCGACATAAATTAAGAAGGAGATGAAGAATATTTGTCATTTGCAAATTATTCTCCCCCACAGTTTCCACAATTTAGGGTCTGAAATGTGCAATACTTTGTTTTATGTTATTCGGCACATCTGGTAGAGTTTGCATACGTCCTATGCCAAGTTTCTTTCTGACTTAAGTTTCTGGCAATTATAACACGCGAGAATACAATCGCTCATTCTATATTCTTCTCTACTGACATGAATATGCAAGATATGTTAAGGTTTACGAAGCCAATAATAATTTCGTTCTTTTTAAATTTTAATATCCATAAAGATGATTAATGCTGCTGTCTATTTCCGGTTTGAACTATTAAGATGTTTTAATTTAGCTCATGTGTGACACAGGATACATATGTGATATTGATTTAATAATTACATCTTTACATTCGGTATCCGGTGTGACTACTTTCAGTTGTATTAAATTGTGTATAATCATAGATTGGATATGTAAAATATTTAATTCTGTGTTTATTAATTTTTCTTTAATTTCATTAACCCCTAAGTAGGGAAGTGGTGTCTATACCACCCTAAGTAGAAACTTTTATTTTTATTATAACGAATATTGGTTTATATTTTTCAGTACCTTCTGATTAATGTTTGTAATATGTGATTTTGTAATTATATCCACAAAAATATTGTTCGTTTCTAAGAAAAGGAAATGTTTAAGGTGATGGAGTAATGTCGCCCCAATTAAACCACTTAATATTCAGGAAACAATATTTCTTACAAACCAGATTCCACAGATATTTCAGTGTACATTTTTTATGTAGAACTTAAAAATTCTTAGAATTAAGTAGCTCTATACCAGGTAGGTAGGAGTAAATAATGAATTTTTTTTAGACTTACATTGCCCTATTTTTTTAGGAGTCTTCATAATATGTCTTTTGAGAGGACTAACAAATCCAAAAGATATACTCCTTTATAGAATTTTAAGAGAACAGTATTATACGTGTAAGTCTGATGGCAAGATTTTGTACTATTCTCCATTATAGAATTTCAAGAGACGATTAATATACGTGTAAGTTTGATTGCAAAATTTAGTACACTGTATCGGAATGCAGTGTAAACCTTTGGCTCTTTCTAAACGACTAATTACCGGCAAATGCCAGGAACATATATATCAGGTTAGGATTCGGTATTTACTTTTAGAGTAAAAAAACAAATGCCTAAAATTTCCTTTCTGCATATACTAATATGAGATTTCGTACATTCAAATATGTTTCTCTATAGCTTAGTGTATCCTAGGTTGTTAGTGTTTACTTTTATTTTCATGGTACATCATACAATTCAATCTTAATTAAGAATTAACAAAATATTTCAAAATGTTTACAGCAATGTAATTTCAACATTTATTTTATTTTGTAGAACAGTTATATGCCCGATACTCTGGTTGTAGGTATATAGAATAACCATATTTTTTTTTAATCTGTGCAGTTTAGAAGTCGCACTTTTTAATGAACATAATTATTTCTTCGTGCTGTTAGCAGCCCACCTCCTCAGTTGAGTAACTTGCTATCACCTCCCCTCTGAAGGGTAAAATAATATAAATGCTTGGTTTTTATTTTCACACCAGGGTTTGAGATATACTATCTGAAATATTTCTTGGCATCGTTTGTGAATCTAATGAAATCAATTTTTTACTATTCTTACAGAGAGCTGTATAGTTGTATGTGTTGTTTTTGGATTCCTAGGTTCAGAAGTGGATTGCGTATTTGTATTCGCACTTGTATTCACATTTACAGATTCACGTTATTTGATAGAGTGCTTAAACTATTTGTGATAAGAAGTGTGGGAGAGACATCGTTTGCATTATTTGCTTTTCTATATTTATTTTGTCTTTCCAATATTTCTAGAATTAATATCATCATATATAAAAACTTCATCAATTTCGTTGTGGGACCATCTGAAATATTTATGTCACTTTACGTCTCCTTTGATATTTACAATTTCTTTCTTTTTTAGTTAGTTTCTGATTAAAAACAAAATATATTTTAGATTGGACGATAGTGTCGCGATTTTATGTAGTTTTATTGCTCTGGCAAACTTGGTGACAGACAGAGAACTATAAATTAAGAATACATTTATTTGATATGACATACAGTTTCAGTTGTAGTAGAAAGAGAAGAGGGTCACTACTTACTTTTAATTAACTATGGAAGTTCTTCTTCGAATAACCTGAATAATTATTCATCTTGTTTCTTGAACTTGAATTAATATCATATATTTGTGAGTAGTTAATCCCTGAAAAACAAACAATATATGATTAAAATACATAGACATTTTTTAGCTTGAATATTGCATATGATATTTTTACTTGAGAATCTGGTACTCTACTCCATATCGCGACAGACAAACCGAGCCGGTGTCATAGCCTCACATTCACATGTTTGAAGCACTGAGAAGGTCTACAATCTAGTTAATAATGGTGTGCTATGTGATAATAATATCGGCTATAACACCCTTATTGCTGGTTTCTTTTCATAGTGTTACTGTTAAACTGATCTGGTAAATGTTCAATTCTTATAAGGAGTGTATACGTCGTCGCTATAGGTCTGATTTGCACCATTTCTTTGGAACCGGGAATGTTAAACAAAGAGCATTTTTACTCTTATGAACATTACCGGACTGACTGCTCATAAAACAGATTACTAATCGGTACAGTATTGTTAATGTGTACAACTATTTGTATTTCTAATATAGTAATAATAATAATAATAATAATAATTATAATTATTATTATTATTAATATATTATTGCTATCATTATTACTAATCTATTATTACTATTTTTACTATTATTATCATTATTATTGTTATTATTATTATTACTTTTATTTTGGTAGTATTACCAACAACTGATCTAGCTGATTCTTCTTCTGGCTTCTATTTCTCCCCATTTGTCTTATATTTGATCATATGTTTATCCTCGCGAAGCGGAAGTAAATATTATACTTTTTAAAATGTTTTATTGTCGTTATTATTATTATTATTATTATTATTATTATTATTAGCTATAGAAGTGTTGGTAGTAGTAACAGTAGTAAGAGTATTAGCAGTATTAACACTAACCTTTTCTTCTTTTCTATTTTCATTCTTATTACTTGACTTGAATTTCTACATTTTCTCAATCTCTGAAAATAAAAAAATACAGCCGTAATAATAATTATTATTATTATTAGTAAGTAGTGACAGAAGGAGAAAAAGGAAGAAAAAACAGTAAAGAGTAAGCGATAAACAATAGCTGAGAGCATAAACAAGCATAAGTATTTACAGGAGAGTGGTGTAAAATCCGATAACTAGACATACGACGGGTTTTGTTCCGCTGACTAGTTGTTTCAGTAACAGTGGTCATCGTCTTGTTTACAGTCACAGTATGGATAGTGTGTCAAGGAAGGAAATTAACTGAGAAGCCCAGGAAAGAGCAGGATACGTGAAAATCTAATCATAGAAAGTCATGAATCTAGGTTCTTACGCGTTCATATATATTAATATTATTCTGAGGAGTAATTCAAAAAATTGATTCACTTACGATATTCCTTAAGAAAGAAAGAAATAAACTTTTCAAGGCTGAAATAACTTCAAACTAAGCTGTCCATTAAGAAATTAATTTGTAATACAAGAAGTACAGTGACCCAAACATGTTAATTTCATTACCTTACGGCTTTGTATATTTCTAAGGAAAATCAGTACAGTTCATATTCATAAGGGCATTTTTAGTGACGATATAGGGGTAAATGGATTTAGAGTTTCTAGAATATGGATTGACGACACTACATTCTTAACATTACTTTCTATTACCTTCCTATGACAATTATTATAGTAAGTTCCAGTATAAAATCATGATTAATTATTAGCCTTATATTTTTAATAATTCTTATTATTGGATTATTTCACGAATGAAATCAAGGGTCTCTTGAGTGAGCCTCCTAATTTAGGGTAATAGTTAAGTATAACATTTGATTTGCATTCAAAAAGTATTGTTTGAGCAGTTTACCTTACTAGAATTAGAAGCAATAATGTAATTAGTTTCGACCTAATTCTTGGTATTAATTTACCCTAATTCTATTTTGGTTGAAACCAAAATAGAGGTATATTACTGTTAATAATATAATTGAATATAATTCCAACCAAGGAAATATGGTACACCAACAGGTCGTATCATCGTGTGTCATGCGGGTTCTGTTCGTGAGTTTGTGGAAATTGCATTATGGGAATTTAATTCTAAGAAGACATGCGATTACCACAAGAAAATGGATGCTACGCATTACATTTCATGGGTTAAATATTACCGACAACACCCAATACCACTCGACAGAAATCGACAAGCCACCATCGAGTGCAAAAAAAAAAACAGATGTTATCAAATTCGCTTTTAAGGTAAAATGTACGCTGCAGCACCGATTAAAAAACTGAATTACACGACTTGCTGAAATGAACCCAAGTCTCCAATACACACAAGTGATCTCATTGCTCATGATGTGGGATATAACGCTGATCGTCTGCCACAGTATCATAGTAAACACACTGCGAGCGAATTGATTAGGGCTCAAGTTAACAAAAATTGTCGGATAAAAGAACACCTTACCACCAGTCAGACTTAGGTGTTCGCAGTAGCTGTCTTACAGTTGACTACAGAAAATTTGTGTGACTTTTATGTCACAAGAAAACCTTGTAAAGAAAGATTGGAAGTAGGAATGAATTACTGAAGAACAAGTTTCTCATTAATTTGTGAGAAGAAAATAACACTTCTATCATTAATAGTCATTATTAATCATTAATTAACATTAAAATATTGTTCATATCATATATTCTGTTATGCAGGCTTTTTCACTTCGCAAATTTTTAATTTTGCTTCTACATTTACAAAAACCTCTAAATAAAATATATCAATTCAAGCAAACAGTGAGTGCAAAAAGTATTCATAAAGTATGAAAAACTTAGGGGTTATAATGTTAAAACAAAAAATCTCTGAATTTTCGTCAATTAATTTGCCCCATGACATTAGTATTGTTATATCTCAATTTAGTATTTTAGCAAATATATATATATATATATATATTCAAATTAATTAGTTCTTTAAGTTCGGTTTGATTAAATTATTGTTTATGAGAATAATTAATAGAGCTGATCATTGTGGGTGTGTTATTAATTGGGACTTCACTGATGACTGTCTCAATGTCATATTAATTATCAAATATTTATGGCAGTTTGGAATGCTTTCCTTGATACATACGGATACACACCCGAAAGCTGTCTGATTTATTTTATATATATTTTGATGTTTTTAATTTTGAATTTGTTATAATTTGACAAATGAGTCTCATTAAATAAAATTGTATCTAATTCAAATTTGTTAATTGGCAATTGTAAATCATTCATTTCCCCCCCATGTCCTTAGAATTAACTTATTAAGAGTGCAATTATTTTCCGTCTGTAATAACAGTCGTTAAAATGTGAAAAGACCGTCTCCATTAAAATCCTTATGTCGTCCGGGGCTGTGTTAAGTTTAAAAGTCGCTTGTTTTCGTCCCGGCACTATCTATCCAATATTCAAATATTTGTAAAATTTAAAATATGCAAAATATCATAAATGTTATCTTCAGGATTCTGATTATCATTTCTATCATCATCTCTACTATTCCAAAGTGGTTTTAAGTTGGAAATTCCCTCTTCAATTTATGTTAGTTATTGGAATTTGTCTTTGGAGTTTGTAGATTCGATATAAATTATGATGAAGATGGAGAATATTTGTCATTTACAAATTATTCTCCTCCCTCACTGTTTAGGGTCTGAGATGTGCTATACCTTGTTTTAATATTTGTGCACATCTCATAGAGTTTGCTTATGTCTGATACAAAGTTGTTTTCTGACTATATTTCTGGCAATTATAACATGGGCAAATGTCATCTATCCCTTTTTTTTCTTCTCTACTGGCATGAAAATGCCAGATATGTTAAGGTTTCGAAATCAAAATCACTTTTGTTTTTTTAATGTTAATATCCACACAGGTGACGAATGCTGTTGTCTATTTACCATTGTTTTAATTCATCTTATGTATGACACAGGATACATTTGTGATATTGGTTCCATAATTATATCTCCATCTTCTGTATCCGGTGGGAGTAGACCTACTTTCAGTATTATTTTAAATTGTATTTCATCATAGATTGGATATGTAAAATGTTGAATTCAGTGTTTATTTAGTTTTTCCTTTATTTTATTAACCCTGAACTAGGGAGGTGGAGTGTCAATACCACTCTAATTTGAAACTTTCATTTTTATTAAAACGATTTTTTTTTCAGCACCTTCTTATTAATGTCTGTAATATATGATTTTTTAATTATATCCACAAAAATATTGTTCGTTTCTAAGAAAAATAAATGTTTAAGGGGGTGGAATATTGGTGTCCCATCTAACCACTTAAATTTCATGGAACAATAGTCCTTACAAACCAGTTTCGACAGTTATTTCAGTGTAAATTTTTGATGTATTTAAAAATTCTTTGAATTAAGTAGCTCTGTATCTGGTAGATAAGGGTAAATAATGAAAGTTATTGTAGGATTACTATGCCATATGTTTTTCCGAACTAACAAAGCCTAAAAATATTCTAATTTTATATAATTAAAATAGACCATTATTATATGTGTAAGATTGGTTCCAAAATTTTGTACGAAGTATCCGAATGAAGGGAAATTTTCCCCCTTTCTCAAGGACCAACTACTTGCCAATGCCAGAAACGTATAAATCGTGTTAGGATTCGTGTATTTTATTTTGAATATAAAAAACAACAGCCTGATATTTCCTATCTGTATTTACTAATACGAGTTTTCATTTATAAAACGTACGTTTCTCTACAGCTTAGTGTATCCTACATTGTTAGTGTTTACATTATTTACATGCACAGCATACTAATTCTATTTTAATTAGGAATTGACGAAAAGGTACACATTTTTACAACACTACAATCTCAGCAATTGTTTCAATATCGGGAACATTTATAACACATACTCTAGTTGTAACCATGTTTGAATAATCTGTGTACTTTAGAAGTCACAGTTTATTAATAAACTGTAATTGTTTCTGGGTGTTATCAACCCACCTCCTTAGTTGAGTAACTTGCTATCATCTCTACTCTGAAGGGTTAAAATCTTCTAAACGGTTTAGTTTTCATTTTCATGCCAGATTTTGAGTTATGTTTTTTTTTCTAATATATCTTGCTATCGTTTGGGAATCCAATTAAATCAATAATTTATACTATTCTTACAGAGGGTGGCATGGATGTGTGCGATGTTTTCGGATTCGCAGGCTGAGAAGTGGATTGAGTATTTGCATTCTCATTCTCTTTACATTCATAGATTCACTTTATATGATGGAGTGCCTAATCTATTTTTTTATTATAAGAAGTGTCGGAGAGACATCTTTTGCATTATTTGCTTTTGCATATATTTTGGGAGTTCAAAACCCTCATCATCAATTGTATTTAATTTTCTCTTTTCACCAATATTTCTAGAATTAGTAACATTATGTATAATAACTTCATCTATTTCGTTGTCGGTCTATCCGAACTATTTATGTCACCTTACGTATTCTTCCGTATTTCCATTTTTTATTCGTTTTTGATTAAAAAGAAAACATATTTTAGATCGGACGCTTAGCGTCGCGATTTTAAGATTATTCCTCTCGCCAACTTGGAGACAGGCAAAGAATCATGAAATAAAAATAAACTCATTTGATATGACATATAGTTTCAGTTGTAGCAGAAGAAGAAGAGGGTCACTACTTACGTTTAATTAACTACCAAATTCTTCGAATAATCTGACAATGATTCGTCTTCTTTCTTGTAAATTATTAATTTACAAGTACACTTATACCCCAATTAATATGGCATATGTTACCGAGTAGTTAATCCCTGAAAAACAAAAGTAATATAATTAAAAATATTTAGAAATATGAAAATCAAATACAACTTTATTTTTATTTTTATTTAATTAAATATCTAGAAATTATTTATTATGGATATAGTATATAGCCTATTGTTTGTACATGAGATTTTTGTACTCTACTCCATATCGCGACAGACATAACAGGCCCAGGTGTCATAGCCTCACATTCACATGTGTCAAGCACAGATAAGGTCTATAATCTAGTCAATATTGCTGTGCTATGTGGCAATAATATCGGCTCTCTCACCCTTATTGCTGCTTTTCTTTCCTAGTGCTGGTTCTGTTGAACTTATATGTTAAGTGTTGAATTCTTATAAAGAATATATATGTCGTCTCTAAAATATGATTTCCACAATTTCCTTCAGAATAGGGAAGTGTATACTAAGAGCAATTTAACTCTCACGAACATTGCCGGACTGACTACACATAAAATAAAATACAAATCGGTACTGTGGTGTAGATGTGTAAAACAATTATTATTATTATTATTTTACCAATATAAATATTATTACAATTTTAGTATTATTATAATTATTACTATTATTTTCGTAGTATTAACAACACCTGATCTAGTTGTACCTTCTTCTGTCTCCTATTTCTTCCTACTTCTCTCATATTTTATCATTTGTTTAACCTCGCCAAGCGGAAGTAGATATCGTACCTTTTTATAATTTTTATTACTGTTATTATTATTATTATTATTATTATTATTAACAAAATAAGTAATGGTAGTAGTAGTAGTAACAGTAGTACGAGTATTAGCAGTATTAACACTGACCTTTTCTTCTTTTCTATTTTCAATCTTATTACTTGACTTCAATTTCTACATTTTCTGAATCTCTGAAAATGAAAAAAATACAACGGTAATAATAATAATAAATATTATTATTAGTAAGTAGTGACAGAAGAAGAAGAAGGAAGAAAAAAGTTAAAGAGCCAGCGATAAGCAATAGCAGAAAGCATCAAGATAAATAAGTATTTACAGTAGAGTGGTGTTCTAAACACCGATAACTAAACACACGACAGGTATTGTTCCGCTGACAATATGTTTCACTAACATCAGTGGTCGTCGTCTTGTGTTACGAATCCAAACATGTGAATTATTTACAGAGAATGTTACCGTATTCCCAAGTTTACTCTTGTACTACGGATCTCTCATGGTTTGCTACAACATGCAGCTCCTTGTTGCTACAGTGGAACAGTTATAATAACCGGCATAACCTTATCTATCCGATTTTTGGCGACATTTGCACATGGTTTAAAAAAAAAGGTGTTGTCAAATCAGTATGGACTTGTGTGGTGGACGAAACAATTACAGTATTACCACAGTGTGGTGTTATCTGTGAATTTTAAAATTTTATTCATAATAATGAAGCGAACGAGTCGGAAAGCTAACGATTCGCAAATCAGAGAAACAATTCTTAACATTAGAGGTGATTTTGAAAAAGATCTTGAGAACAATGGTAGTTTATTGTCCTTTACGCAACTGATACAAAGAACAGCTGATGCGCGTTGTGTGAAAAAGTGCACGGTAACCGAAGTAACAATAGAGACGTACTGGAATTGTGGCAAGGAAGGAAATTAACTGAGAAGCCCAGGAAAGAGCAGAAAATGTGAAACTCCAATCAAAGACAATCTTGACCATAGGGTCATACGAGATCATATAAATTATATCAAAATTATTCTCGAGGAGAAATTCCAACAAGTGATAGACTTACGGTATTTCTAAGAACGAAAGAATGCAAGGCTGAGACAACTTCAGTGCCAGTTCTCCATTGAGAAATTATTTTTTTATACAAACAGTGCAGTGGCCGAAACGTGTTAATTTCTTTGTCCTTTGGCTTTGTAAAATTTCTAAGGAAAATCATTACAATGAATTTCGATTATTATGTCAATTTTACTGACGAAATATGGGGAAAAGTCAATCAAAGTGCCTCTAAAATATGAACCGATGACTCTACTTCCTCAACTTTACGTATACCAACAGGAAGGTCGTATCATCATGTGTCATATGGTTCTGTTCGTGAGATAGTGGAAGCTACATTATGGGAATTTAATACTAAGAAGTCATGCGATTACCACAAGAGTAAGGATGCTACGCATTACGTTTCATGGTTTTAATATTACTGACAATGCCCAATACGTCATCGAGTGCAAACTGAGAAGGATATATTATCAATTCGCTTTTAATGAATAGTGTACGCGGCAGCACCGATTAAAAAACTGAATTACTCGAGTTGCTGAAAATATACAAACCCAAGTCTCCAATATACACAATTGAGTTTATTTCTCAAGAGGTGGGTCATAACGTTGATCGTCAGCCATCTTATCATAGTAAGTACACTGCGAGCGAATTGATTTGGGCTGAAGTTACAAGAATCATCGGATAAATGAACCTTACCACCATTCAGACTTAAGATCATCGCAGAAGCTGTGTTACAATTGAGTACAGGAATTTGCGTGCCGTTTTATGTAACCAGAGAACCTTATAAAGAAAGATTGGAAGTAAGAAAGAATTACTGAAGAACAAGTTTCTCATTAATTTGTGAGAAGAAAATAACACTTCCATTATTGTTTAACATTATTAATCATTAATCAACATTAAAATATTGTTTATATATATTTATATTGTGCAGGTCTTTTTTTCAATTTACACATTTTTAATTTTGCTTCTACATTTACGAAAACCGCTAACTGAAATATACGAATTCAAGAATACAGTAGGTACCAAAAGTATTTATAAAGTATTAAAAACTGAAGGGTTAAAATGTTAAAACAATAAATCTCTAATTTTTCGTCACTTAATTTGCCCCATGACATTTGTATTGTTTCATCTCCATTTAGTATTTTTAGCAATAAAAATCTCCCGCAAATATACAAAATTTGTTCCAAAATGTATTAATACTTTAAGTTCGATTTTAATAAAAATATAGTTTGGGAGAATGATAGATGGAGCCGATAATTGTGGGTGTAATATTAATAGGGGCTTAAATGATTATTGTCTCAATGTCCTATTAATTAATTTAATGGCTGTTGGGAATATTTTCTTTGATGCATAGGGCCACACACCCCAAAGCTGTCCGATTTCTTTTATATTTATATTTTGTTGTTTTTAATTTTGAATTTTTTATAATTTAACAATTGAAACTCATTCATGAAATTAAACCTAATTCAATTCTGTTAATTAGAGATTGTAAATCATTAATTTTCCTCTCTATGCCCTTAGCATTAACTTATAGTATATTAAGAGAGCTAGTAATTTTCCGACTATAATTAACAGCCATTAAAATATGAAAAGACAGTATGCATTAAAATCTTTACATCAGTAAATGTGTCCGGGGCTGTGTTAAGTTTAATCGTCGTTTGCTTGAATCCCGACACTACCTATGTAATATTCAAATATTTAATAAAATCTAAAATATTCAAAACGTTATTAGTGTTACATTCAGGATTCTGTTTTCCATTTATAGTATCATCTGTACTCTTTCAAATTTCTTTTAAAGTTGGAAATTCCCTCTTACTTTTCATGTTAGTTATTGGAATTTGTTTTGTCTTTGGAGTAAGAAGCTTGGACATAAATTGGGAAAACGTTGTAGAAAATTTGTCATTTGCAAATTGTTCTCCCGCACAGTTTCCACAATTTTCGGTCTGATGTGTGCCATACCTAGTTTTATAATTTGCGGCACATCTCATAAAGATTGATTAAGCTTGAAACTAAGTTGCTTTCAGACTATCCTTCTAGCAATTATAACATGGGGTAATGCCATTTCTTCCTCTATATCCTTCTCTACTGACACGAATATGCCAGATATGTTAAGGTTTACGAAATAAATATTAATTTCATTTTTGTTTAATGTTAATATCCAAATAGGTGATGAATTCTGTTCTCTATTTTCGGTTTGAACTATTGCCTTTGCTTTAATTTATCTGATATATGACACAGGATACATCTAAGATATTGATTCAATAATTATATCTTCATCTTTGGTATCCGGTAGCAATCCTTTCAGTAATATTTTAAATTGTATTTCATCATATATTGGATATCGGTATGTAAAATATTTAATTTTGTGTTTATTACGTTCTTCCTTTATTTTATCGATCCATAAATGGGGAGGTGGAATGACTTTACCACACAAAACTGAAACTTTCATATTCATTAAAAAGAATATAATTTTACATTTTGTGTTTTTGAGTACCATGTTATTAATGTCTGTAATTTATGATTTTATATTTATGTGTACAAGAATACTATTCGTTTCTAAGAACAAATATGTATAAGTTCATGATGTAATGCTGCCCCAACTAACTACTTAATTTTCAGGGAACAATACGACTTAAAAATCTGTTTCCACAGGTACTTCAGTCTCAATTTTTGAACGAGTATTTAAAAATTCTTAGAAATATGTAGCTCTATACCTGTTAGGTAACGGTAAATAATTATAGTTATTGTAGTCTTATTCTGGCATATTTTTGTTGTTGTCTTAATAATGTGTTAATTGAGAGAATTACAAAACCTAAATATATTCTTCTTTATTGAATTTCAATAGACCATTATTATACGTGTACGTTTGGTTGCAAAATTCTGTATGCTGTATCGGAATACGTTGTAAAAAGTTCCCTCTTTCTTAACGGTCAACTACCTGCTAATGCTAGGACACATAAATTGCTTTAGGATTCGAGTATTTGGTTTTTAAAGTAAAAAATATGCCCGAAATATCCTATCTGTATGTATTAATATGAGATTTCCTTTATTCAAATACGTTTGTCTATAGCTTAATATATTCTACAGTGTTAGTGTTTTCATATATTTACATCGTACTGCAGACTAATTCAATATTAATTAAGAATTGACAAAATATGGAAAATGTTTACAACACTCTAATTTCAACAATTATTTTAAGTTCTAGTACATTTATAACTCAAATACTGTAGTTGTGGGTGCATAAATTAACAATATTTGCATAATATTTACAGTTTAGATGTCACAGGTATTTAAGAAACATAATTGTTTCCGGGTGTTGTTAGCTCCCCACCTGCTCAGTTGAATATCCTGAAAGGTTAAAATCATCTGAGTATTTTCACACCGGATTTTGAGATATGTTGTGTCAAATATTTCTTGGAATGCTTTGTGAATTCAATGAAATCAATTTTTTGTACTACTCTTACAGAAGGTGGTATAGATGTATGAAACGTTTTCGGATTCCTATGTCGAGTAATGAATTGAGTGTTTGTGTTACCGATTGTATTTCCAAATTGCAGATTCAAGTTATTTGATAGATTGCCTAAACTATTTATGATAAAAAGTGTGGTAGAAACATCGTTTGCATTTTTTATTTGCATATTTTTTTAGGAGTTTACAACCCTCTTCATCAATTTTATTTATTTTTATCTTTTCACCAATATTTCTAAATTAATATAATTTTGTATAATAACTTTATAAATTTCGTTGACGGAATAATTTGATCTATTTATGTAACCTTCCGGCTCCGCTGATATTTGCATTTTCTTGTTTTTTTTTAAATTTGTTTCTGATTACAAAGAAAAGATTTTTTTTTGTCTGGATGACAGTGTCGCGATTTTTGGATCACTGCTCTCCTCAACGAGGGGAGGCAGAGAATTATGAATTAATGAGAAACTTATTTGTTATTAGATATAGTTACAGTTGTAGCAGAAGCAGAAGAGGGTCACTACTTACTCTTAACGATAGAAGTTCTTTTTCGAATAACGCTGTTAATGATTAATCTTGTCTCTTAAAAATTCTTAAGTCACAAGTACACTTGAACGTCAATTGATATCAGGCATTTCTGGATTCTTAATCCCTGAAAACAAAAGTAATGTAAATAATAATTTATTTAATTAAATGAAAATAAAACTTAACGTTTTATATAGTTTTCATATTTATTAAAATATAAATTGGTAACAGTTGTTTCGGTACTTTGTACCTTTTTCAGACATGATTATAAATTAATTAATTTTGTTATTATATTTCTACATCTCCGAAGATGAAACATATAACAATATTAATAATATTTGTAATATTAAATTGAAATTTGTTGTAAGATATGACCAATAAATTAAATGTAAATTATACAGCATTATGCACAGTATGACATGATGCAATACCAACAAGCATTTAAACCAACATAAATATGTTATTCGAAAATGTTTTTTATAATTACCTGAGAGAGAATGCGTTATCTATTGCTCTCCCAAAGATCTCAGCTATGTAAATTGATAGATGAAATAGTTTTGAATTTGATTAGTAAAATATTAACATTTTATTAATTTCATTTAATGTGGTATTATTTTCAGTTTTACATCCAGTAACGTTGCTTCGTAACCATATAGTTATTACGTCACAATTTTTGTTATCGCTGTGCAACAAGACTAATTTTATACAAAGGTTTTGTTGTACTTATGTTTCTAATTATAATAATAAATGATAGCGGGAAAACACTATATTGATTTGAATATAAAATCAATCTAGTTTTCTCGTGTAATCTCCCGTTTGAATATTCATAAGCATAGTTTTATCTTAAAAAAGTGACATTAAGTTACAATTTTAGATAATAAATAGGGAGTGTAATATATAGGTAGAGTGGGGGAATAGCGGTCAGCGGGAAATGTAGGTCTCTGAAATATTTTAACTATTATGGTATATAATAACTTCCAAAAAGTGTCGCACGCTAGCTACAGATTAAGGAAGCTACTATTAATACTTCCGGAAGTCATTGTGCTTGTAGGTTCTGAAAAATTTGAAAGTATAGATCCCTGTTTGGTTCGTCTTCCTGGCTAAATGGCCGTGGTCCGGTTTTCTTCTCAATCGACGTTTCGTCTACTGCTGCGGTAAACCTCATCAGAAGATTCTGCGTGCTCTCTGTGAACTCCTCAACGGTCTGCTGTCGACTGTCAAGGAGTTCACAGAGAGAACGCATGCTCTGCTGATGAGGTCTACCGCAGCAATAGACGAAACGTCGAGTGATATGAAAACCGGACCACGGCCATTTAGCCCGGAAGATGAAGCAAACAGAAGTCAAGTCGCCGGCAGTGAAAGCTTACAATTCTTGAAAGTGCAGGTTTTGTGCTTCTGCCTTCCAGCAACTGTTGATATAATACTTTATACAAATGTACATTTTTGTTTTGTAAATCGATATTAATGTTATACGTGTTGCTGTAATGCAAAACAACACGATTGCATGAATATTTGTGGATAGTTATTAAATGAACATGTGACTTTTCAAGTTAGGTTAAACACTTGTGGCAATAGCGGTTAAGGTGACTGGTATTACCCCCCCCATGTGATCATCAATCCACCACATGAAATACATATTAAAAAGTCGTTCAGAAGATTATACCACAATAAATACTGTAACCAAGTTAACCTTCCAGCTAATATGGTCCATGGTTTGATTCCGACACAATTACGTAAATTGGCTTACGAGTTTGCGGAGGTAAAGGGAATCAAATTTAATTTTAACTATGAAATGAAACCTGGTGGGAAAGATTGGCTGCATGGAGTTTAATATACAAAACATTTATAAGTTTTAAGAAATCGAGGCAATTAGTATTAATATGTTTCTGAGTTTATCTCAGAGTTAAGTTTCCCATTTCTTCAAAACTTGAACGCCAATACGCACTGATGATTATATGTAATGTGGATAAACTGAATATCAACGTCAAAAATTCACATCTCTTCTTTCAATGAAAGAGGCCAGAATATGTGAGCTCTGTTCCTAGTTAGAAACGAGGAAAAAATGTTAGTTATTATTGCCGTGAGTGCTTCTGGCAGTTTAATACCCCCAATGTAGGTATTCCAACGAAATATTTGTTCACTCTCTTAAAGTAAGATGTACCACCTTCTGCCAGATATTAACATTCAAATGCAGGATGGATAAATGAATATCATTCCATGATCTACTTCGAACATTTCACTGTCTATGCAAAATGTTACAAAAATAATTCTACTCTTAGGTTCGATATTCCCAGCTGTCACTGGATTCTACCCGGTAATGGGTTATGAAATTTGTTTTAACTTTTACCTTAAATTACACTCGGTAGATTTTGCTGATTTTTCTAAACAAGTAGGCACCTAACTTAACAATGTATAATTTTGAAGTCTCTGGACAAAATTATAAACATTAAGCATTAGTCTAACTTGATAAAGATAATTATAATTATATATACAGTAAAAGCTCCTTATTCACGGTTCCGTTATTCGGGCTATCATTACTGTATTCGCGGGTTAAAAAATTGCGACACAGTTCCCGTATTCGCGGCTAAAAAATGCTTTAGTCGACATAGTAGAAGAATTGGTATCCTTTATTAGGGCTTCGGCATTTTTTTTTACTGTAGGCACGTGTCAAGGCAATAATCCTAAAGTTCGTTGTTAAAAGCCGCCGCCACCGTATTTCACGTGCCGCTATTTCCGATGAAAATTGCCGTCCTTGCTACGATCAGTATTTTCTTGTTTCAACTTGTCATTCATTGTTATAATTTTGTTTGAACGACAAGCGACTTCAGCTTTGTTCCCAATTTATAATGTCGAGTAATGGGAAAGAAAAGCTAGTTTCCGAAGCGGAAATTAGCAGTGTTGCCGCTTAAAGTAAAAATACAAACGATTGGCCATTTACGCATTGCCGAGTCGTTTGCATCCATATCATGCTGTTTCATTGTTAATGAATCAACTGTACAATTATAAGAAATCCGAAGACGAAAACTGGAATAATAAATTGCTGAATTCACAGCTGAATACCATTCTGAATTGAAAGACGTTGTGAAATCGGTAAACAGGAAAAAACAATACTAAGTACTTTAAGACCTTGCCTAAACCTGACAATAATAATTAATAGAAATAGTTAAAAATATGTCATTAAATTGATTTTATTTTGATAATTTTACCTTTATTTACTATTCCATATACATGGTACTTGTATTTGCCTCATAATCACGGAACATATCTCTCTCGAATAAGGGGCTTTTACTATACCCTCAACTCGTATCCAACTTAGGATCGGGATGAGGGATGAGATGAGATGAAGCCCCTATATTTATATAAGTCTGTGAAAGATAAGGGTGCCGGCCGATTACATCTGACGCTCCGTCACAGGGGCGAATGAGCGTAATGAATGAGATGAGTGTGGAGAAATTATGAATTGAAATTTGGTAGCAGGTGAAAGCGGTAGAACTCTATAACGAATTAATTAGTAATGAAAAGTATATATTATAATATAGATATCCCAAACAATTACATAACCTGGAGTTTACAAATAAATTGTCAATAGACGGAAGATGAACACATGCTATAAGAGAGTTGTGATACTCAACTCCTACACCCTTAAAAATCTTCCTCTGTAATGGAAAACGGCGAAAAAATAGTTCTTTGGAAGCTTAAATAGCTTATGCTGCCTAAACCATAACACATATACAAAATTAATGTGCACAGAATTGAATATCTCAAAATGCGCTATAAAAAAGTTGGCGACTGCATACGTTTATCTTTTACGGATAACACATAATACGAATTTTTGTATTTCATCGATGCCAAGAAGATCGAGACAAGTACATAGATTCCTGTGCAAGCATAGCAGCACATGGCGGGTAATCTTTTACGGATAACTCAAATAACGGATTTTGTCTTTTAGCTCATTTATGCCAAGAAGATCGAGATAAGTAGATTCCCGGACAACACCAGTTAATCAGCACGGGGATTCTTAAAATAATTACGATATATAGGCCTATTTATAATTATTTTTCATTATACTTATTCAGCTAATCATAAAAAGTACATTGATTTTCGTCTTTCAGTTCATTTATGCCAAGAAGATCGCGATGAGTATATTTCTGGACAACACGGGTTAAACAGCACGTGGTATCTAAAAATAAGTACGATATACATTTCCTATCACTTATTTAACTAAATATAAAACATACTAATTTTCGTATTTCAGTTCATTTATGCCACGAAGATCGGGATAAGTAGATACCCGGCCAACGCCGGGTAATCAGTACGGGGTATCTAAAAATATAAATTTATAATTATTTTTACTTTCGCTTATTCAACTAAACATAAAAGCACATTAATTTTCGTTTATTTAGGCGTAGCAGCGCACGCCGGTTAATAGCTAGTAATATATAAAATGAAGAATGGATCGGATTAAGAAATCATGCCTTCGCGTAGGGCTACAGAACGTGCTTCAATTTGATTCACTACGAAAAAGAACTCATGCTATTTCGCCCAGTTTGGGACCAATCCCCAGTCAGCACCGTGAGGATTTTTTATCACTAATTTATAGCGGCTCAAGGTTAAGAACTAACTATAAATAAGAGGAGGATCTGCAGGCTGACCACATGTTACCCATATACTACTACATTATCGCCTTCCTATATAAAATATAATATGCCTATGTGGTTAGCTGGCTGATAGACCACGAGCCATGCAGGCGTCTCGCGCCAATAAGATTGGTCGAGTTAAAGAACAGAGAGCTTTAATAAAAACAGTGTAATAAAATATTATCTGAAAGGATGTAAAATAGAATATTTCTAATTTGAGAGTAAAATTTGTTATAAGTTCAATTAACAAGCCCTATATACATTATGATACATCATAATAACTAGCATTTAAACGATGATAAATGAGATTTGAAAATGTATTTAATATTTACCTGTAAAGGAAGCGTTGTCCATTGGTTTACCTTGTACACAAATTAAACAATTTTGCATCCAATCTGTGAAATATTAATATTTTATTAATTCCAGTTCAAACAGTAATTTTCTATTTCATATTCAATGACGTTGCTTCGTAACGTTACAGTTATTGTTGCATCATTCGTGTTGTAGCTATGCCACATGCGTATTTTTAGATTTATGACATCTATGTTCTTATAGTAAATGTGTTAAGTTTGCTTTGGGTAAAAATCCCACTATAAATTTAAATAGTTATTATAAGGGAAAGTACTTTAGTTGGTTGGGAAATGAAGTACACTACACAGATAATCATTGCGCCTGTATTCTGTTCACTCTCGTATGCAGCGCACTTGCGCACTAGACTGCGTTGCTGTCTTGCGCCGTCACATCGCATACATACTCCGGTTTCAGTTAACTTGTTCTCACTCTAGAGCACTACAATGCCAGCCAAGGTACTTTCTCTTGTTATTATAAATAGTTTTCTCCGTTTAATATTCTTAATAGTAATTTTAACTTTTAAAATATAACATTGTTGTAATATTAGTTAATTTGACAAGCGACATGTAATAACGCATACAATTAGAGCAAATGTTTTATTATGTAACAGATATGTGGAATAGTGGGTAGTATACTCGCTCCTGGATTTAAAAATAAATGGATTCAAACACGGTCAACTAGAGTGAATTTTCAGGGCATAAAAATCCTTAGACTAGGTTCCTTCGGAAGACAAAAAGAAAATAATTTGGTTCGCTGTCTAATTACTAGAAACCCAAGCTTGAAAAATGAGACTTTTGAGCATTTTATGGTAATTTATCGCTCGGAATTGAATTGCGATGCTAATGATTTTGGTTTTTAAGAATAAAGTTTATCGTAAAATAGAAATAATATAATAACACTGATTTAATGATTTGGCCTTCTCAACTAAGTTTTCCTGACTATATATTTGTGTTTCTTCTGAAGGAAATTTTTAGGGAGGGTGGCCTTAACATCCAACCCCCAACTTGGTCCTGTAGAAATGACACCTTCTCCATGGCCAACATGTTTCTCCTACCAGTTGATTTCTTTTCTACCATTTCTGATATTGGAAAGACAAACTTAAACTCCGCCATGAATAATTATTGTTCTAATGTATGTTTCTCGTCTAAACTTTGTTTGTCTAGCAAGGAGGCCCCTGTTAATAGCTATGTTAACCTACATCTGGTCTAGAAAAACTGAAATCTCCTACTGCTAACAGTGTCATTCAATATTCTCAAGGGTGTAAATATATGGTGCTTATCCAGAAATGTTGCATGGACGATATAACAACCCGTTCATTTGAACCACCTACTGAACGATGTTTAACATTCATTGTAACGAACTATTGTCATTCTATTTTATTTATTAATTTATTGTTTCAGTAATTTTAAAAATGGTGGCGAAACGAAGTAATATATTTCAGATTTACTTAATTTTAAGATGTATTTTTTGGTTTGGTATGGGGTTTGGGAGTTGAGACAGGCGAAGTTCTCCTTTCATGCAGATTTTCAAAATATAGTAACTATCCCAATTTTGAACTATGCGGCTCATATTGGCCTATATCAGATAATAGTTAACACACATCGTCTCACTTCCGAAGTACAAATAGTAATATTTAAGTTATAGGACTATATTACATTTATACCCGTCGGGCCTGAATTTAAGAACCTAACAAAGATAAATTCACATTAATCTTAGCCCTTTTGTTTAGTGTTGGTTTATTAATAAGATCAAATTTATTTTAGGTTCTTATTACTCCACAAATCATTCAAATAGTATGAGGTTTACTTTACATTAAAAAACATTGGTCAAAAATTAAAATAAAATATTACTGAAATATTTAACACTAATATCACATTAGTCGTTTCTGTTGAACATTGGCTATTAAGCCACATTCAGTTATATTTTGATATTGCCTCAAATAGAACATAAACTTTAAAAATGGCTCTCTCTCCTTTACAAATACAAAATATGATTCGAGGAAAAACAATTGGAATGACGAAATAAGTTACAAATGTTTGTATATAAGATAGTATCTACATTTCTTGACTTTCTTTGCTATTTTATATTTAATTATTTTTAGTATTTTGTATTGTAAGCCTATGTTTCCCTTTACAGAGATTTAGGCGCTCTCCCCCTACAGGTAAGAATTTGAACCATACTAATTTAGTTACATTTGTTTTCGTATAGATGTCATTTTGATACTAGATATAATTTAAATTTCGTGAAACAACGTAAAAGTAAGTTTTAATTTTCCAAAAAACTGAACCATAACATATAAGGCTAAAGAAGATATTAGTTTCCCAAGGTAGTTAATTAGCAAATACCGTTAAGGTTTATAGATCAGAAGTCCAGGGTTCAAATTTCTCAGAAGCTCAGGGTAAGTGAGAATTATATTTAAAATAAGTAGGAATATAGTGTGAATTGTGTAGAATATTAAGGATAAATTAGTGTTCTAAATAAGAATAGGAAAAATGTATTAAAATATGCTGAAAAAATTGACCGGAAACACACTGCCTAATGTGCTAAGGGTATATGCTACAATCCGGGAGATCGCAAGTTCCATTCCGAATGAGGTTGCGCAAGCATTGTGGCAGGATCATGTTACTGGGTTCTACTCAGCTTCTGAAATCAATTAGTATCAGATATATTTTCTTAACGTAAAAATGTCCAACACGCAGTTCTGAAAACTCGGAGGATAAATAGTATTATTCAACTGTCTAAATAAGTGCGAGCGTTATCTCTTGCTTATTCAATAGCACCCTGAGATCTGTAATATGATCGTTTCACACCTTTACAAATAACTCGAGAAAGACGTTAATGCCTTTACGTACTCCCTTTTTTCAGGAGATTTCGTTATGTTTTATGGAATCTGTTTTGTTAACCTTTACATTAAACGAGACATAAAACATGTTTATCATAAGTAATGCCACGAGTGATTTCCAAATTATCGATAAATTCACGACTCACGAAGTGAGGAGTGAATTTATCTAGAGAATTTGGAAATCAAGAGTGGCATTTGTTAGGACTATTTAACGAATAAAATTAAGCTGTTTACTCACAAATCATTATTTAACTATAGTTATTTTAAAATATTTATATATTTAATGTAAACGGCGATGTTTGAAAACAAATGAGAAACGATAGGTACGCTTCTACTGCTTCTTTTGTTTATCACTGCAACCACATCATACTATTTATTACCAAAGGAACGCAATATTGTAAGGAGGAGCTTTCTTTAATATGGTAATTATACCACTGATAAATATTTGGTGAAACACGACTCTGATTGGTTGTAAAACAGGAATCATTGAAACGTGATTGGTCATTGATTCCCATTTGGGGCATGAGTTAAATAGTCTGTAGAAATAACTAACTACAATAACATTGTAATCTAAGAACAAATGAGTGTCATGCATTAACTTAAAAGATATTCAGAATTTATAAAAGGAAAAAAAATAATATCAGTAAAACCTACATTCTAAACAAGTAGATAACCTAGAGTTTATGAATAAAGCAAGCAATAGGCGGAAGAAAATCATTAATGCGGAGGTTTTCATATAATAATAATAATAATACAGAAAAAACGAAAAAAATATATATCTAAGGTATCATATCAGGGTACGATACTTCAAGTCCCTACGGGGAAGGAATTTTCACAAGGAATATTGATCAGTAGGGGACCGGTGTCCACCCAGGAACTCGATGAGTCTGGGCAGGTCTAATAAATAGCGACTGTATGAGTTAAGAGACAGCCTAATCACGTATCACCTATATACTGTTTAGTTTATCGTATACCTCTGTAAAATATCACGAGAGTTCAGCCAATTAATAGATCAATTGTCTTGCTAGCCTCTCGGGCTATGAAGTTTTAAAGAATAAAGATGTTTGATTCTAAAACAGAACGAAAGAAAATGTTATCCATATCGGTGAAAAATATAATATTTTTTAAATTTTAGAGTTACATATGTTATGATTTTCGATGCGTTGCCTTTCAAATGCATATATAATGTGTCATGTGATATATTAATACACAATTGAGAGTACATGAAAAAAACTAGATATGTCATTTTTTTGTCGAAATAGAGTTTGAGGTTCCATTAGTTTCTCAATGAATGTATTATATTTTAGGACTACGAAAGATTAAAAGAAACAGTTCAAGAATGGGTTTACTTGCCTTCAAAATTGGGAATGTATTTAAAGAAGTAGGTAGGCTTTCGTTGCAAAATTGAGGCGGTTAGAAACAGTAGTGCAAATTTTGCAGTATTGAGAAAAACAGTTTAAATTTGAAGTTTTATAAGAAAAACGTAGGTAATTCAAATTGATAATATCGTGATTTCCCCGTATAAATCGAGAAAGACATTAATGCCTTTGCACATTCACTATTTTCAAAACAAAAAACTCATTTACACCCAATTTGTTGTAAACTCCTCAATAAAAATGTAATTTTTACTGATGAAAAGTGACTTTCCTGGATTTTTCCTTGTGCTTTTCATTTAAAAACGATAACTATGGTATTGAAGATGTATTGAATATTACCTGATAGAGGAAGGTCTATATATAAATTTCCACGGTTTATATTGATGGATGAAACACTTCTCAATTCAATCTGTGAAATATTATTTTCTTTAAATTTAATTTGTAAAAAACATTTTGCATTTCAATATTTAGTGACGTTGCTTCGTTACGGTACAATTATTACGTCAACTTTGTTGTTATCGCTTATCAACAAATAATATTTTTACAATAAGTTAGTGAAATTTATTTGTTTTTAACAAATATATTTATTGAACTTAGGGGAAAATGTCCCGTATCGATTTACATATCAAATTACAACTAGATTTCCCTTGTTTAAATCTTCCTAAGCAAGTTTTATTTTTAAAAAGTGGCATTAAGTTAGAATTTCAGATATGACATTGAGAATGTAATATAGATAAGGTTAAAGGGTTTTTCCTTCTTCTCCTTCTTCTTCTCAGGCGCTGTAGTCGATGTTGATGGACTAGTGGTTGTCATGCTCGCCTGATTCCAAAGTTCACGGGATCAAATCCTACCGGGGTCTGAGGATCTTTTAGGGTATAAAAATCGTAGTATACATTCATTCGGAAAGGAACTAAAAAGTAGGGTCACGTATCTAGATTTTAGGGCACATAAGAGAATAACAAGCTTGTAAGTAGAGATCTGTGTGCAGGATTGTTGGTCATTTCTCCCCTAGGTTGTAACTACGACGCTAATTAGTTTAGCATATAAAGTGTATCTTTGATTATTAATAATGACATAACACTGATGTAACGTATTGGCTTTTTTATAGTTTTCTCCCATAGGAGAGTTACCGTTTCTACGGCTAAAGTGTTCCTCCTACTCGTTGATCTCTCTTTCACCATTTATAAAGCTGCAAAATCAAATTTTCTCTTCCAACATTGATGCTATTTGATATTCACTTCTGAATGCTTTCTTTGTGTGATTCGTCATCTACATTTTTTCAGCAAGGGGGAGCTAACAATAACTATGCAAGTGCTGATTTAGTTTAATTTCCGGAGACTTGGACCCCCACCAGATCGTCATGGAATTTCTATGTGTTATGAAGTTACTAACTAACTCACTGGTAATATTGAATTCCCAAAGTTTATGACTACACGGATATAAACTCTCAATACATACCTATTCTTAGCTGATATTTTCCAATTATCAATTGTATAATCTACTTCCTTCAAATCATAGTTAATGTTATTATCCCATCTCATCCTTGGTCTACCAACTGGGCGTTTTCCGTCTGGTTTTCCTAAAATAAGTTTCCTTGCCCCTCTTTTAATCCCCATTCGTGCCATATGCTCAGCCCATCGCAGTCTAGGAGCCTTTAATGTTCTTATTATATCTGGTTTCCCATAAAGTTCATGTAGCTCACTGTTATGTAGTCTTCTCCATTCGTCTGTTCATTTTACTTCGGTCCAAAAATATGCGTAACAACTATATTCTCAAATACTAGTAGTATTTTGTCCTCTCTTAAATTAAGACTCCATGTTTCACATCCAAACAATGTAACTGAGAAGATAACAATGTAATATATTTTCAGTTTAACGATTTTTTTTAGAAGTGGGATGATAAGAGTCTGTAATGCATTTCCAGAATTGAACCTATGTTTAATGTCCTTGTTCATGTCATCCCTATGTGTAATGATTGTTCCTAGGTATGATTGTTGTTAATTAAACAGTTCCTATCTCTAACTTAAGTGGGTATATATGTGATTTTTATTTTTAAACCCTAATTAGTGCAAAAATCAACTCGTACTCGTCTTTATCAAATAATGGCTCGACCAGTCCTATGTTATGGGAGTGAAGCGTGGACTATAAGGACGAGAGACGAAAGCAGACTAACAGCTTGTGAGATGAAATGTATGCGCCGAACAGCTGGCTACACCAAATGGGATCGAAAGAAAAATGTAGAAATCCTTCAAGAACTCAATGTGTCACCAATACTGGACTACATCTCCAGATATCAGCTAAACTGGAAGGAACATGTCTCAAGAATGGCTAGATCCAGGATCCTCAAGGCAATAATGAACTACTGTCCAAATGTGAAACGGTCACTTGCTCGACCTATGACAAGATGGCACGAAAACCGCTTTTTCAGGCCGTAACAGTTCTAGGACTAATATCTGGCAGGATGATGATATGTGATTTTTATGTGTTTTGTCTTATGCTGTATTTTATGACGGACCTTCAATTCTGAAAACTAAGATCCAGAGAGGACAGTCACTCTGTATCAATATTTTTAAGAGTTCCTGTCATCCGATCAAATGCACTGATTTTTTAATCCTATCGTGGTATATAAAGGTCAAGGTACTTTATCAACTAAATGGAAGGAGTGATTTCTGTGTCTTGTCGTTTATTAATTTACTTCACTAGAACGAAAAAGAAAATAGAGGATACATTTGTGTCTGAAATACAATAAAGTAGGCTACATTTGCCACAATAAAAGAGAATTAAAATACGCTAGAGCAATTAATCAGTATGATTGGTTAAGGCAATATGGCACAATCCTGAAAGTCGCGGGTTTGATTCCCGTTAGTGTCAGAATGTTTAAAACCTATCTAAACTTGTTGGGAGTAATGCCATAGCAGTAGGATCAACTAAACACAAGTGGCAATTTGCTGATAGGGCAAAGTCCTTTCAGGCGTGTTGCGAGTTGATTTTAAAGAACGATTACTTAATTTTAAAATAGAATAAGAAATGAATGTAAAACAGAATATTTATAATGTTCGAGAGAAGTTTGTTATAATGTTCAATGAGTATGTCTTACAGTACATCACATGGTATAAAATTAACAATCTTTTACACAATTATAAATCTGGTATTTGAAAATGTATTTAATATTTACCTGATAGAGGAAGCGTTTTCAAATTGATGTCTACATATTTCATCTGTATAAATTGTTTGGAGAAACCGTTTTGAATTTAGTCTGTATTAATAACACTGAGCAACAAAAATAAACTTTTTTTCTTTTCTTAGAAAGAAAAATATGTGATTTTGATAGTATATTTTCTCCTGAATTCAAATATGATATCGGTTTTCCTCCATCATGCAAGGTTTCCAGAGGCAGGAATTTATAATTTCAAACATTTTAATATTTTCTACATTCGTAACTACACAATATTCGAACATTCGGACTCACCTAGAAAGTAAGAAAAGGCGATTTTATGCTATATTTCACCTGTGGAGCATCCCTCTTGATGGTCCAACAATATTCAACCAGCATATTAGGACTCCATTTGCCTTGATATCTCTTTTCCATTGCTGAAATTTCCTGAGTTAGCTCATTTGGTTTTATTTTCCACAAGGTCTCGAGTAACAAAAAGCCTCAGCATCAACTCTGCCCTAAGGGGACCGAACTCATGGTGTGGCTACCAGAAGGCTGCAGCAAAAGGAGAGAAATATGATCACAAACATTCTCTTCCCTTTGCAGTAATAGAGACAATTAAACCAATTTTTAGAGAATTATGTGATGTAACTCTATTGAACAAATGTTTGCATGGTCACACGCAGAACCAGAATGAAAAGCTTCAATAACTGTATTTGGAAACGTGTGCCAAAAACAACATTTGTGGGGCATAAAGTAATATGTGTGGGTGTGCATGATTCTGTGATCACATTTAACTATGGGGCTCTGAGTAGACTGCTGGTGTTAAAAGAAATGGGATTCAAACCAGGCTCGAACACTGAAATAGCATTGCGTCGCATCGACAATGACAGAATTTATCATGCACAGCGAGCGAGCCGAGCATCAAAAAAGGAAGCCAGAGTCAAAAGGAGGAATGCTAAAAAGCAGAAAGAGTCCAGAAATGAAGATGCAGATGACTATGGCCCTGGAATGTATTGAAGTAAGTCAAATATTGAAATCATCTTTGGAGCAAATGTTCTCAAAATGTTATTTTTAGATATTTAGGTACCATTTTCTCAAAAACTACTAGAGGTAGAAAGCTGAAATTTTGCATATTTCTATTCCACGTTTTTATGAATATTTTCCGCCACTTTCACAAAGTTATAATAAAAATCATGGATTTTAGACTCTGAAAAGAATGACAAAATAGTATTAATATTTATTTATTTATTTTCCAAATGAAAATATTTTCTTTTTCCCGTTGAATCAATAGAGATAATCCAATTATTTTGGTCATGCATATTGTTAATTATAATGATAATAAGCACAGAAAATTATGATTCTGAGAAAAATGTACCCAAAATCCTTCATGTTTATAGCATATAAAAATATTTATATTTCAGATTAATTTTTTTTTTATAAAATCAAGTATATAAGGTAGAGATATAAACTAAAAGCCAAACTATTCTCAAATGTGTTGTGTGCATGTTGTAAAATTTTCGGGCTTATTTATTTACAAGTTCACAAGAAATAGTAATTTGATTTCACTGCTGCATAGCAACCATATGCTCAGACTACCATGTCCCCGTCGTACTCATATTGATAAACTACGACACTGACTCTTTATTGTTTACGTTCAGCGTTAGAACACTATCACCTACTATCCGACACGTTGACCTGCTTCGTTTGTGGAATATTTGCTAACTAATGCTGTGCCATCCCACGTACACTAGCTTCAGGCTAGTCTGTGGCTTTAAGGAGTACAGCTATTACGATAAGTAAGCTGGGTAAGTGTTTCATTTGTTATTTTTTCCTTACTATACATGGTTGTATCTATGTCCGTGCGATGCAGCAACAGTGCTGCCATGACTGGACGTATAATACCTCCAGTAAAGGTAAATTGACTGAACGTGAAGCAGGAGCGCGTTGGCGTTCCGCGCCCTGTAGTTCCGCACACAGATTTGTTGTAGTCGAATCAGACCCAGAGTGATTTTCACGGGGTTTTTCTCCTAGTATACTGGAACTCCACTTGCCCAAGTACCTCTTTTACAGAATAAATATATGTTATCAAAATGCAATACCATTAATTATTAACAATTATATATAAATTAAGTAGTGTATAATGCTGTTGTGTTATTATTTAATTGTAATATTAATGTGTTTTCTTTATGTAATTGTAATGTTAATGTTTTTTAGTGTATAATGGTATTGTGTTATTACTTAATTGTAATATTATTGTGTTTTCTTTATGTAATTGTAATGTTAATGTTTTAGTGTATAATGCTATTGTGTTATTATTTAATTGTAATATTATTATTGTGTTTTCTTTATGTAATTGTAATGTTATTGCTTTTTTGTTGTTTATTTTTCTTTACACTAGTATCAATTATTACTTTATTGTAACGGACTGTCAACAGCACGTACGGCTTACTGCCCGTGCGACCCATATTTGTAAATAATATTGTAAATATCTAACTTTTTGTCTAATAAAGTCCTACTACTACTAGTAAAAATACACTAATGAAAACGCTTACCATGTTTATCAGAGACAGTCCAAGATTATGAGGGAAGACGTCTGGGTGGTAGTCAAAGAAATTTATTTTTAAATGCAAATTGTATTCCATTGCTTTGTATGCTTATCATTCAATATTTCACTATAGGCATTTCTTTGTCACTGCCAACAAATCCACAACAATCCACAACAAATCCAAGCTTTTTTCCCGCTGGATGTAACAGTTCCTCAAATATTCATGAACCGGCGTTAGTGATTTTATTTTCAGCCTTTTAAAATTTGCTTCCTTCAGTTATACATCATTTAGTTTCCAGATACACAAACACAGCAGAACTTATCCATTTCGTTTGCAAAATGTTTAATATGCTCCCGTAAACTACGATAGGCAGGAAACATGGCACGAATGGGAATAAAAGAGGTGCATAGAAGCTGGTCAAAAACGCACAGATGGTAGGTCAAGAACGAGGTGGGAGAATAAACTAAATCATGATTTGACGGAATTAAATTATACAGAGGATGATTGGAAAATATTACCTCTGGATAGCATTTTACGGAGAGCTTATCTCCGTCCGGCCATGGTCCTACGGTTTCGATAGTGCCATTGAGTTAATCCAGACAAAGTTTATTTTACAACCAACTCTTATCAATAAACTATACACCCGAAGAAGTCCGTACCCTCCTAATTTTAAAAGAATTCCAGCTAAAATTATTGAACCTCTTACCGGCGCCTCAACATGTTTAATAATTTCTAATTTTGCATTATGTGGGATACCTTTTTTGGCAGGATTTTATTCTAAAGACTTAATTTTGGAAACAGTTTCAGTTAGCCCCGATTTATATGCTGAGGAGGTAAATAGATATATTTCGGGATCAACTAACGCGTATTTTATACATTTTATGCTCAGAAATAAAATATTCACATTCGGGCTCTTGTTTCTTTATGTAGGTGAGACTTCCTATCCCTCCTGTCTCATTCACATGAGAAACTGCAGAATTTAGCATATCCAAGCTGTAAAACTAACAATAGATCTATGACCATCAAATCTCCGCAATAATTCCAATTATATTTTGAATACTGGATTTTTATCAGCAATTTATTTTTTTTATATCTCTTTCATATCAGTGATATGCACAACATGTCATCACCATCATCAACATTCATAAAGTTGAATCGATCTCTTTTTCAGTCTACCAACATTCCTGTTTTCTTTTGGTTTGTAATTAAGTATAATTTTTGGTATGCGTTCATCTTTCATTCTTTGGACATATTCTTTCCATTATTTGTTTGGATTGTTTTATTTTACCTAAAAATTTAAAACTATTTAGCTCTTTTCTAATATCTCAATCTCTTCTTTTATCTAGAGGTTTGCAACCAGCTACACTTATCAGAAATCTCATCTTAGCTGCTTCTATCATAATCTCTTCTCGTTTAGTTAAAACCCAAAACTCACTACCATACAATAGTAAGGGAACTGCCACTACTTTATAACATTTTAGTTTTGTTTCCTTTCCCGGTGGGGTCAGGATTTTTAAACTGACCCAAACCTTCTGGCGGCACTATGGCCCTGGGGTCGACTCAGCCTCTAACTGAAATGAGTACCAGACGCTTGTTCTGGGGTAAAGGCGGCCGTCACGCAGGGCTGACAACCCGGCTGACATAAAGTGCCGATTGTCAAGAAAAAGTGGGAGCCTTAACCTCCTACTACCCCAAGGGCCTCCTTTCTTGTATTTTTAATTTTATTCTCGTATGACTTTTTTATTTTCTTCCAATTTTGAAAATCTTGCTGTTGTCCTCAAGAAATCCATTTCCATCGACATAAGTTTTCTTCTTCAAATAATAATAATAATAATAATAATAATAATAATAATAATAATAATAATAATAATAATAATAATAATAATAATAATAATAATAATAATAATAATAATAATAATAATAATAATAATAATAATAATAATAATAATAATAGCAATAATAATAATAATGTCTGCCCTTTTACATCAGTTATGTTAATATGTTATTTAACAATCCGCTTGCTTTAGTCCACGCAAAACCATCACAGCTCACAATTCAAAAACCTTCAGATTATCACTGAAGTTGGTAGGATTGTAGAGAAAACAATGTAATATCAATGAACTGTGTTCGTACATTAGAGTTGTCAACATGATGACCAAGGTAAAATTTATACTTGCACGTCTAAAAAAAATAACGTTGCTTCTAATTATTAAGCTTGTTTTAAAACTAAATGAACTGAAGTATAATTTAAAAAAGTGTTTCATTCTAAGCTATTTATTTGTTTTCTTTTTTATTTTAAAGCCAATATTTCTTCGTATGTTTCAACTTGGGAATATATTTTTAACTTGAAACAAATACTTTAACGCATTTAGATGACTTATTTGTGGAACTATCTGTACATACCTATGTGGTGTAAATTATACTATCAGAACACAATTTCAACAAACCTAAATCGGTGACGTATTTTTAATAGCGTTATAACTGTACTTTTGATTTCTTTCACGTTTAAAGTTGATGATGGGTCGCACCGGGATTTTCGAATTTTTCTTGGGTTATCCATATTTCCGAATTCCCTCCTATTAAAACTTTCCACGCCTCATCCCTACCGATCATATCACTACATATTGATTCATTACTTCTATATCACTTTTCATTTCATCTCTTCTCATGTTATGTAAGAAATAGCGTGGCTTAGGAAACCACTAACTAACTATCTAATTCACTGGCACTATCGTTATTCTCATATATTGTTTTCCAGATGTGGCCTCGAGTGATTTATTCCTTTATTCTATTCAGATAAAACGTCTTCGTGGGAGTAATTTTCCATCATCTGAATGCTGTAGAGATGAGTCTCAAGGACCGAACAAATTACGTTTTACAGCATGTTTGAAAGATTAGAGGAAGCTGGGACAAGTGTATTGCATTGAAAGTGGGATACTTTGAGAAATAGCATCATGAGTGGGAGGATACTTTGAACTTGATGGATTTAATTGTATAAATAAGGGGAGGGGTAGTAAACAAAAAAGGGGAAGATATCCGGCAGGGATATTAACAATGTTGAAAAATAATACATTTAGACATGTTGAAAATGTTCATGTTGAAATACAGAGTGTCACGTGTATTCATGTAAAAATCGGAGATCTTTGTTTATGTATCCTCTCGGTATATCGTCACCCGGCTGGGTCTTGACACGCTATATCTACCTTTTTTGATGACCTGGGAGATACAATGATAAAATTCGGACATAAATTCCCGGATGCAGATACTCTTATAATGGGGGACTTTAATGGTAGAACTGAGAGAGAAAATATAATTTTAGGGACGGAAGAAGGAGAGGAAGATTTAAGAAAGGGATTTCGGGCGAGTAAGGATAGGGTTATTAATACGTATGGGAGAGAACTTCTGACGTTTTGCGACATTCATAACCTAGAAATGCTAAACGGAAAATACGGGGAAGATATTGAAGGGGAACTTACGTTCATAAACGGTAATGGAGGAAGTGTCGTGGACTATATGCTCTGCTCACAGAATCTTATTTCTAAGATTGCAGCATTTAAAGTAGCGGACAGAATCGAATCGCATCACTCACCTATCGAAATCCAATTAGAATTTGAAGAAGAGGGAAAGGAAGTGGGGAGCTGGAATACGGGAAGGAGGGGAGACACTAGAACTGTTAGGCGTTTCTGCTGGAGAGAGGATAAGACACAGGAACTACTTATTTAAAATGTCTCGTACAAACAATAATGATTACGTATTCTGTATTGCTCTCTCATTATCTCTCCCTCTCTCATTTTCACTCTAATTCTGTCGTCCATGTACCTAAAATATAATAATCAATCCATAGTAATTCTGCCCGAAGGCAGGTCTTTCACTGCAATCATATCATTTCCATGCTATGCTTTGCAGCTTTACTAGGGAATTATAGGTGTGGTAGCTTCCCATTGCTTTTCACACCGGAGAAGGATTATGATGATAATGATAAGGATTATGATGATGGCCGGATGATTTTCGGGGACCGTTGGACCCTAAGCTTCCTGACATTTGTCTTACAGATGAGGAAAAACCCCAAAAAAAACCTCACCCAGGAGCCTGTGCCGACCGGGAATCGAACCCCGGCCCGCTGCGTGACAAGACAGCACGCTAGCTCGAGACCACAGTGGTGGAATATAATAATAATAATAATAATAATAATAATAATAATAAAGCAAAATAAAAAAGAAACATCAGCTATGGGTATGATAAAGATATTGAACACAAAACACATCAGTTTCAAGCTATTTGTGGTACAATAAATAGAACATTGAATAGTAAAGCCCATAAACAAACAAAATTAAAATTTTATAAAACAATGGCTGTCCCTGTCCTTTTGTATGGGAGTGAATCTTGGATTACCACTACCAAACAAGAAAGTAAAATCCAAGCAGCCGAGATGAAATTTTTAAGAAGAGTAAAGGCTGCACTAGAATGGACCAGATAAGAAACGAGGATATCCGTGAAGAACTGCAGATCTACTCCATAAAAGAAAATATATTTAACAACAAGATAGAGTGGAAAGAACATGTAGAAAGAATGGAAGAAAGAAGATTACCAAATAAAATCTTCCATTATTTTCCAAGAGGAAGAAGAGATGTCGGACATCCTCGGAAGAGATGGTCTTAGATCTATTAGTGAAGACGGAACAGGCAACTCTTGCCTAAACCAGGAAGTGAAGAAGAAGAAGAATAAAAAAGAACAGAGGAACGAGTTGGCAACGGACGGTATCTCTAAGAATTGTATTCAGATTTTCCACATAAAACTCCGTATGTTCCAACCAGAGTGTGGTTTCCTATTTGATTTTTCTATGTCATCAAATATGGCAATTTCACTACCATTTCATCATAACAGCATTTCATAGGACGATAAAAATTAAATCATTAAACGTCTTCAGAAACGCATGGCAAATGTAAAATCTACTGAATGAGTTTTAAGATGCTAGATGTGGTATGATTATAATATAGATGTTAAAGTGTACATAATTAAGTAACATTCATATATTCTATTTGTATTATGTCTGTAACTGAACTGCACCCGAGCACGAGCACTTGCTCATTCGGGTGTCAATACTGTATATAACATTTGTAAATAAAACTTATTCTTATTCTTAAAAACTAGTTTATCCATTTTAATATAAAAAATGGTTGGTTTCTGTCTATTCAATTTTGTGATACTCTAGTACGAAAGAACCATGTATTAAAAATATTTTTTAACTTTTGTATATTAACTTTTTTGGCAGAAAAGTGCATCAGATTTAGAATCTGGATATGTTATTCATTATTTACAGTCTTCAATATGCAATCTAACAAATTGGAAATTAGATATATTCCAAACCATATTCTACCATGGTGACTTAAACATTAATCAATTTAAAATTTCTTGTTCTTTTATTTGTACTGTCTGTAATGTTCCTAATTATTTCTGTAAATAAAGTTCTAAAATAACAAAATAATAGAGCCGCACTAGCACAACATACTTGAATTTTTTTACAAGAATTCTGAAGGTAATATCGCTACAATCTGGAAATTAACTCACTGTTCGATAAGACAAATTACATTCCATCCATCTAAAGGACAATAAACACCTTCCATTACTGCAACATATATAACATTCCTGTACAGCAGCATTGTCTACTTTTAAGGCGTACATTGGAAAACCTAGCGGTAAATAGAAGAACTATTTCCTTGTTACTTTCAACATTGAACTGCGTCCTCAGTCTAACTCGATCGTTCAATAAAAGATGGCAGTAAAATTTAACTATAAGAAACTGAATAACTGAATAATTACATAAATTGTAATTCGCTCATCCCCAGGATAATCAGATAATTTTTTTTCATTTTTTTTGTTAAATGATACTGTTCTTTATGACGTATCATATGGTAATAACAAGTTAAGTCCATTATTTATTATATTATTATAGTAGATAATTTTTGTTTTTATATAAGTCTAAAAGGGAAGAAGTTCACTGGGAAAAAGACGTATATCGAAGTATTTTGTTTGTGCCAGTTTTAAACTTAAATGTTTTCCCCATGGATAAGTGAGTTGTGTTCCTTATAATTTCGTTTAGGAAAATAAATTATTTATCGATAACATATATAAAAAATTGAACACGGATAGTTCAAGGTGCAAAGTGTTTGACTGGGAACTGGATAATTATGGCCAGCAAGCCGATGGGGAATTTTTTCTTCTCCAGTTTGCAGAATGCTCCTGGGACACACTTTTAGGGCATTTTCTTGGTATAAAGTAAGCTAAAGATATGGTCAGCCTTTCTACCATATTTTCGTGTCGTTGGTTGTGAAATTATGTGGAAACTTGCAACTATATTCTCCACTGACCTTTCCATATCTCGTTAAAAAGGGTCCGACATATTTTAGACCTGTAATAATGTATATTGTAAAATTATACTACCGTAATGTAACTTATAATCTATTCATCATCATTATATGTTTTATACGTCTATATTTTAGCGCCATTGATCACTTTGGCGGTCAAAATTAAAGAATTCGCCGCCCGATTGACGTTCAATCAGATTCAATTAGCGGTTTATTTTGAGATGGACTTTTAACAATATCAAAAACATTATTAGCAAATAAAACAGCAAGCCGCCCATCAACGTGATCAGTGGCGCTACAATAAAAAAAATACATTTTTTGAGAAAACTGTACAGTGCAATGTAAATCTAATCTCCGTTCGCGAAAAAATGTAGAGAAATTCGCGCATCGTATTTGTGGGGATATGTCGGATACTAAGAGCGCATGCGCTGTACTTTGCAAGTTAGTCAGTCTGACGGTGAATGCTGGACTGTTACGATCCATCCGAGTTCTGCATAAGAATTTCGTTACGAGAATTCAACCCTTAACACATTATTTAAAAGATAAAAATCCAATCTTAGTTAATAAGTTTTCGTCCTCACTTATTCTATATACACCTATTAATGTTATTTTCTTTCCAAACAAATCTATGTTAATTTTAAATATATTTTCATTTAAGGGTTCCCCCAACTCTTAACCCTTTTTCGAAATGTATTCTTAATCAAATTATAGCACTCCTCTTGCAGTTTGTTTGTTCGTCGGTACTCCACTATAAAGTATAGTATATTGTCCTAATTTATCATTTCCATTACCTATCTTCTTTATTTCCGTTAATATCATATTATCCTGATTAATTTTTTTCTTCAAATTCATACTGAATGTCTCTACATTTGTTTCTTATTCCTTGAACATTCCATGTACCCTAAATAATTCTCTTCTTTCCTAGTCTAAGTCTTTTATAATTAAATCCTTCCGGCTTTGATACTTTGGACTATTTAGCAATAAGTTATTTTAATGATGAATAGGGAGCTGTCTTAATGCATCAACCCCCATCCTGGAGGACTAGGTAATTTTTGTTCGACGTGTTCTTCCTGTAGTCTTTAACGAACGTCAATCTACAAGGCAGTAGATGTATAGATGCCTCTTCCGCCAGGTACACCGTACCGAAAAACTCTTTCTCCGCTGTATCTGCCGTTGAGGTCTTCAACGTAACCCTGACAAGGGTCCTCACAAGGTACTATCATCTGGGCAAGCTGAACCAATTTTTTACGAGGTGTTACTCCTCCCCCTCATCCTTTTTTAACCTGGCTTGGGATAGGCTATGGTGGGCTTTATATAATATATATCCGTTACAAATGGAGAATAATTTCTTGATGGAGACGGAAAACCAATGTATATGAATAAATTCCGAAATAATGTATATATATTGCAGCGAGTCGATTCACTCAGCCTCCTTTTAAAAGAGCAACAGAATAATTAATGAACGGTGATGGGAATTAAAATCAAGAATAAGTTAGCAAGCTGTTAGAGAAAATAATTACCGGACAAATAGCTCACCTATAATCATTTTAATCGGGGAATCTAATGCAATCAATAAGGGCATTATTACCTATATTCCTTTTAATCGGGGAATGTAATGCTATCGATAAGGGCATTAACAATCGAGAATAATGCGATACTGAGAAGTTGATAGGATGAGGAATAAATGAGCAGTTATTAAATGCAGAAGACATTTAGCTAGGTACACCCTTAGACAAAAAAATGAGTCATCCGTTGATACTATCAATCGATCGGGGAACTTCGTGAGCACTCGCAAAAGCCGTATTCACATCAATACGTTTTCAATAATTGTACTGGGTTGTTTGCTAGTTAATGCAGTGCACACTCGAGCAACATTAAAGAGAGAGTTTACCTTAGTGTGTTTCCGTGGTCGAGAGGTTTAATAGACATCGTCTGCGTTTGTAACCTCACGGGTTCGATTCCCGTTCTACCATTTTTGTAATGAAATGTTAGAATAGCATTTTGCCTGTATTGTAGTTTCATATTTAATTTTATATTTGAGTTTTATGGCTTTAATGCACACACAAAAATATAAATTAAAACATTCTTCTAATAAGTAAACGAGGAAAGAAAATAATATATTCTAAAATTAAAACTTTAACAAAAACAAAATCAACATCGGTTATATGAATCCTCAGCATGTATTACCGCCCTCAATCTGCGGGGCATTGATGCAATCAAATTTCTACAGGCACGTGGACGATCGGCTAGAGCATCCCAGGCGTCTTGAATTTGTGTCCATAAGCCATTTTTCGTATTTCGTGCATCTGCAGGCCAATTAGAGTTCATCTCTATTTTTATCTTAGCCCACACATTTTCGATTGGACTCAAATCTGGTGAACAGAAATTTGAGTTTCCTTCTCCTCTAACAATAAAATCAAATTTCGCTAAACACATTTCAGAAAGCGGCCACAGTTTCAACAATATCGATAATACAATGCCAATTATACAGAGAGAAAATAACACAAATAAAATTAACATTTTAGGAAAAATCGAAATTATCAAAAAGGCCAAGAATACAAACATTCTCAACGATAATATACCTAATGAGTAAAACCCTCTATTAGACATACAGTTAATTCGATACTACTACAACTCCAGAAGATGAAGCATGCATCGAAAGGCCTAGAGTGAAATCAACGAAAATTTTAAATAGTTGAGGAAGACGGTAGTATACAAGGTAAAAAATACATAATTTAACATTGTTATAACCTCAATGGTATAAAAACAATTATGTACTCTCAAAAAGTATAGATTAATTCAAATGTCGAAATAAAATGTATTTAATTCATAAAACGTTTTAATACAAATATCACGAAAAAAACTGCGTAATTGAAGACGCGAACCTGCGATCTTCATTAACAGAAACAGTGACTGCATGCTTTACCGCTGAGCTATCAGGACACGTAGAAGAGTCTTCAGTTCATGCCACATAACACAGTAGTTCAGGGACTGCACAATTATGACTAGTTTCCTAGTTTGAACCCAGCGCTGTGCCGAGTATGACTTAGAAGAAATGTGCGTTCAAGAGATGACTCATTTTTTTTTGTCGAAGGGTGTACATATCTTCGCCATTGCTGGATGACAGATGCATGGAGGGGGTTCAATGATGTTGGAACTCGGGGAAATGTATTGTCCCTACAGCTTACCGAGGATTCCTTTATGGGCTAGAAATGTAACAATGCTTAAAACGCACTTTTAGACAGTTCGAGTATAATACATAATATATGACCAGGAAAAACTCAATTTCACCTAAACACGCTATTAAGAGATAGTAGACAAAGACTGTATAGGCGCGAAAGAGGGTCATCGCACCAAAATATATCCTAAACAACGCGGCTTTGCTTAGATAGGAATTCCCAGGTTCGAGCTTCGTATACTTATGATTTGGCTGTACCCGCGACAGAGGGAGTGGAAACAGATAAAACTTGGCGACGTCGCACCTTATGAGAAACCTGAAAGCCCTACTCCAAATCAAGGAATAGGTCCTTCACCAATTAAAATGATTGTATTAAATGACAATTCTCAAGACTTCGTAGTCGAAGGAGTGGACGGAGTCGAAGTTTCCTCAGAGATATAAAGACGAACCCAAATCAGTTCACCGTAACTCGCAATTACTAACAGTTCCTAGTAACTCGCCTGTATTAACTTGCCTCGCCATCACTAACAATTTCGCCAACATGAACTGATAATTATATCCAGGGAACTCAATTATATAGTTGAATTTTGGACTTAAACGTTTTAGCAATATCGCGAATATTTATACTTATAAATATTTCCAAGTAACGTAGGACCTGACCCATTCAGGAGCGCGATCATTTATCCTGAGATCAATACCGAGATCCATCCATAGCATTTTCATGCTATACTTGCAGCTTTACTAGGGAATTGTAGGTGTGGTAGCTTCCCGTAGCTTTCCACACCGGTGAAGGATGATGATGATGGCCATATGATTTCGGGGGCCGTTTGGGCCTTAAAGTTTTCCTGACATTTGTCTTACAGGCGAGGAAAAAAAACGATAAAAACCTCACCCAGAAAAACTGCCCCGACCGGAGATTGAACCCGGGCCCGCTGCATGAAAAGGCAGCACGCTACCTCGAGACCACAGCGGTGGACATATACCGACGATAATACTAAATAAATGTAACGTGTCTCATATTCTTCAATGTGCTTCATTGGATAATACGCAAGTGCTACAAGAATTTGTCTCATGCAGTACTATACCCGCCAGATCCACTTGCTTATCCCTAAGAATGAACCTCAAGCCTTACCATTACCTGAGTACCGAGCAAACACAAATACCTCAAAATAGAGGCATCTTTCATTATCCTGGCGCTCAAAAAATCCTTTCTTTTACCACAAATATTAAAATAAGGAACCCGTTAAAACCTTTGTTCTAATATATATATATATATAACCTATGGGGTACCCCGTAGCGTAATGGTTAAGGCACTGCGCTACAAACCGGAAGATTGAGGGTTCGTGTCCCGGTGGGATCAGGATTTTTAAACTGACCCAAACCCTCTGGTCGCACCATGGCTTTGGGGATCGACTCAGCCTCTAACTGAAATGAGTACCGGACCCCTGTTCTGGGGTAAAGGCGGCCGTCACGCAGGGCTAACAACCCCGGCTGACATCAAGTGTCGGTTGTCTAGAAAAAGTGGGAGCCTTAACCGCCTACTACCTCAAGGGCCTCCTGAGGCCTGTAGTGGGATCACTTTACTTTACTGGGAAAGATTGGCATGCCACGAGGTATTGGTAAATCCAGAAAATTGGATAATCTTGGGTAAATTTCTGGACAAAACGCGGAAAATAAGAACGACACTCATTCATGAATAAATATATGTTATCAAAATGCAATATCATTAATTCTTAATAATTATATCTAACTTAATTAGTGTATAATGCTATTGTATTATTATGTAATAGTGATATTATTGTGTTTTCTTTATGTAATTGTAATGTTATTGTTTTTTTTTGTTTTTCTTTACACTATTACCAATTATTACTTTATTGTAACGGACTGTCAACAGCACGTACGGCTTACTGCCCGTGCGACCCATATTTGTAAATGTACGGTGTGTTAATAAACTACGCACTGCAAACCATTGGTGCAGTTTTCTTTTGGATCGTCTTTTGTTTCCGTTGCATATACTAGCGTAGAGTTCATACCATCCGAGGTTATTAATCAGAAACCTTTGCCCGGGCCCATAGGAGGCAAAGATTGATTCATATTTCTTTCCTAAACACTTAAACATGAAACAACAATAGATCTCAAAACACTAGAGTAATTGCTGGTTCTATATAAATTGAATGTATCGTTATTGTTATTAATCATGAAAGCTAGATGGAAAATAAAGGAAGCTAGAATGATCTCCTAAATAAGTAAGTTTCAGTACAGGAATTTTAAACAGCAGCATGCACATAAATAACTTGAACATTAACCAGGATAGATATATAAAAATGATGTTTAATATAAACTATATGTCTGAAGTGGATGAAAAAAATAACAAATGTAAATACTTGATAATTCAACAAAAAGAACATAAATAATAATCCTTAACATGACAAAACCATATCATACCTCACACAACATTCATACCACGGTCCAAGCCAGGGTAGTCTTTCCCCGGTCCTCATGACCAAAACTTAAACCACGCCACTCACGGCTCCAGACGACGTTATGTCAACTCAAAGTTCCGATCGAATGATAACGTTCTTGATGTGCATTGCGTATTTGAGCGTTCCGAGGTAGAAGGGGAGATGCGCAGCACAAACAGCGCAACAGGAGAGGTAAAAAGGAGAGTGGGGGTAGATGCATAGAGAAAGGATATTGGCATAGTTCACGAATCTTACTGTTCAGGGAGGATAACGGCACTACAGTAGCGAACCGAAAATCGCACTTTCGGTTCATAAATACTATTGTAAATATCTTACTTTGTGTCTAATAAAGTCCTACTACTACTACTTTATACAAAACATGATTGAACACGAACGAGCAGGGCAGTTAGGTATGTACAAACAGCAATTGTAAATAACTGAATATACGAACAAAAAATGTAAATAAATTACTCTAGTACATTTAACATCAGGGATAATGTTACTTGTTTTAGTAAAATATGAAATGCGCACAATTTGCAAAGAAAATTGTTCTTAATCACTGCAAAGTTTACTAACGATCCTCATCTCATCCTACAGTTTAACACACATTTCTCGCATTGTTCGCCACATCTTGCACACATGCAGTCTGGGCTATGCTCGTGAAATCTCTGGTTGCTGCACAGCTCATGGCGAAATCCATGCATAGCGAATCTGGCCATTGTGTGGCGCAATTCATATCCTCCCTGAGTCCATTCACGGTTTGTCATGGCGTCAGTAATGTAGAATTCTTCCCATATTTTGCGTTTCTTCTCGTCGAGTTCTTGCAGGAAGTCCTGATAAGCTGATGTTACTGGTAGTAGTCTCAGCTCTTCTATGTAGAAGGTTTCTCTGGAGAGATCATATACATGTCGCGAGTGTGTGTATTTGGAGAGACAGAACACCCTTTTTAGGAATGTGGCTTTTAGCTTCTCTAATTTTTCTAGGTTTTTTCTTTAAATGGACCCATATATTCTCTAACCCATATGTTGCATGTTCGTATTTCAGCTCATTTATGTCAAGAAGATTGGGATAAGTAGATTCCCGGACAACGCCGGGTAATCAGCACGGGCTATCTAAAAAATATAAATTTATAATTATTTTTCCTTCTATTTATTCAACTAAACATAAAAAGCACATAAATTTTCATTTATTTAGGCGTAGCTGCGCACGCCGGGTATTAGCAAGTCTGAAATAAAATAATTTGCACTCTTGTGAATAAAAATAAGTTAAGAGTATACAAATGTATTACACAACTTACAATTAAAAAAGAAAGGCAATGAATGTCAATGCTGTACTTTAAGAAATACAGTTAAGTTTTACTCGACTGAGCCTGATTTGTTATTAGTTACGTGCAGAAGGGTTTCCGGTAGTTGATGACTTCCACATTAATTTCCGGGGAAGGGAACTATGGAGCATGCGTATTTAAGCCAAAGAAATTAGAAAATTATAACCTCACACAATACTTAGATTAGGTATTGCTTTAAATAAAGCACATATCTACATATCTCTACATTATTTCTTACTTGAACTTATTACAGTCTTCCCGACGTTCTGACTTAAGTTTTACAATTATTAGAACACGAAACACAAGGTTATAATTTTAATATCTTTATACACTTGTAGCGTTCTAACTACAGTTCATGAGGTCCCGGGTTCGATTTCAGGTAAGACCATAGAAATTAATTCTTAAATTTAATCATCCCTGTGGTTGCCCATGGTCTGGAATTTAGGTTAAGTTTAGGTTAAGGACTCTCCTGGCGCTTCATTATCACTTATCACTCATCATATCATCGGGTAAAGTAACTCCGCCTTGCAGGCGCCTCAACCTAAGGTATAGTTTCCAATTCTGCCAATGCCAGGGATTAAATCCAGAAATATCATGAAATACAATCTGATGGCATTGAAAAAAAATTGAGTGGCGAATGTAAGGAAGCACCAAGAGAGTTCTTAAACAAAACTTAATCTAAATTCCAGACCACGGTGAACCACAGGAATAATTCCCTTAAAGAAAAATTCCCATGATTTGATCGGGAATCGAACCTGGTCAGAAACAGTGGTCAGATACGCTGACCACTACTAGCCCATGAGACTGGTCATGATCTAGTGTCCTAATGATCTATTTCATCGTATACTAGTATCAAAAATTTTCATATTACATAATTCTTCCGCTTTTATTTTCATGAGACTTTACTGGTATTACAATAGTTGTACCCGAAATATCAGATTCAAAATATCGTCTGAGGCAGTCAAAATAAAACAAAATTATTTTATAAACAGCTATCGAATAAATTTATTTTCTTTTAATTTCATACTATTATGTTGAATTTGATATGTTTACGCTATTAAAATGACCGAAAAACGAATTATTGCGGTTATCAAACCATTGACAACGCGTGATAATCGCCAACATAAAAACTAAAATGTGGCTTGTGGTAACTCATTTTAATGTAAGCAATATTAAGAATACTCTGTGTATAAAGTATATGATCTGAAAACAGTAATTTCAGACCCTTTACGTTTGAATAAGGTTGCTTACCCTTAAAACTCGTTCATGATACGTTACCACAAATAGAAACCTTCAAATGTACTGAAAACATTTACACGTACCTCACATACCTATATCTAAATTTATATTTGCTCTAACCTCGACTTCATTATTACCCAGTGTAAGGTACATATATTAATTAGTGTTTCTCGTATAATTTATCATTATTATATTATTATTATTATTATTATTATTATTATTATTATTATTATTATTATTATTATCGTATCATTATTGTTACTACCCTATAAAATGTTGTTTGTACATGAAATTTACTTTGCTACATTTATTGTATATTTAACTGTTTATAATTAGTATAGTGTATATCTATATTTGTTAAATATTTATTTGTATTTGTGCTGGTTGAGTGGAAGAGAGGGCCTCATGGCTTTAACTCTGCCAGAATAACTAAAGTATTATTATTATTATTATTATTATTATTATTATTATTATTATTATTATTATTATTATTATTATTATTATTATTATTATACCTCATATTGGCATCATAGTTTCCTGAGAACGAAAACTGAATTTTACGCGGCCAATTAAATTCACATCATGAGAATTGTTGAATTAATTTTATCTTAAGTTTAATAAGATATGATTAATATAATTTTTCAGTTAAAATATTAATATATATATATTTCCAACATCGGTAATAATTCAACGAACAATTTTAGTTAAATTAATCTAATATAATACTGAAACTTTTACCTAATACAATATATTATTCTTTAATATAACATTTTCATTCACTAAATTTACTTTGTTCATTATTTTCCACGAACAAAATCCATCATACTCCTTCTTGTAAATAACTTCAAATCTGCTTGGGATTGGTTCTCCAACTGTATTTTTCCAACTTTTTAAAAATAATTTGCTGAATTTCGAAATCATCTTTCACAGCTTTCTCCATATTTGATATGATATTGTCTTCCATTCTTGTATCGTAATATAATATTACCTTTAGATTCCTTCAAAAACCTTTGTTGGGTCATGGGTACTGTTATGTTTTGAAAATAATTCTACCGCTACTAGCACTCATTCAAAATTAATACAATCTCTCCTTCAGGAAAAATGTTTAAAACTCTTAACAATAATCGATTTTATTACAAATTTAATACAAATTTTGGCTAAACTTGTCAACCTGTGACCCGACTTTTTTAATTCCTTCATAAACTCTTGTCATATTTTATTCTTAGGGTTTCATTTTTCAAATTATATATTTACAATGATTTTTACAATTTTTGTATCGATTATTTCAATATATTTTTGTACGATATTTAACTACATACATATCATGAAGACTTGGCAACCATATTGATTGTAATGAATATTCTATGCAAAAACTGTTCCAGTGCAGCCAACAAAAAGTATGTACTAATTAACTGTATACATATACTTCAGGATTTCAGAACTTACTATTTATTTTTGGGCGTTGCATTCTTTCACAGGTTAAAGTGCTTAGCTTAGCTTTTATGTTGGTTTTTCTCAGGTTAGAGTACTTAAAGTGCGTTAGGTTAGGTTTTAGGTTTGTTAAATATCGTACATACGTTAGCTGCATCTCGCGATTCCATAATGTAAACTGCTTCGCGTTTGTTCGCGCATGCGCATATTGTATGATTGGAACTTAGAAAAATTTTTCGCATTACATGTTTTTCACTTTTTTTTTTTACTTCTATGAAAAAATAAAATTCTTAAAATAATGGGCATGTGTATGGAAAATAACTTTATTTCGATACCGCTCCTTTCCAAATTTTGTAATCTGATTCTACATACAATAATCACAATGTTTTGTCCTTCCATGGTTCATAATTTTTTTCCAATTATATATAGGATGCCTAATCGTCTTTCCATATCATTAACATAAAAAAATCCAATAAAATACTATTTATTTTCTTGCATACTGCAGGTCATAGATATTAGAAGAACAATTTCGTACAAATCTAATGCAGAGTGTACTTTTTTACATTTTCATTAGCTCTAATGGAACATAATTTAATTACAACATTTAATTATAGTGCTGTATTTTTAACTTCATTTTACTGGTATTACCTTATTGTTTTCACATTGTTCACCTTTAACATATTTCCTTCCTCACACAAGCACAGGACACATACCCAGACCTAAAGTAGATATTTAAAATCCTCTACCCTACAGGGAATATAACCCAGGTCTCCGAAGTGGAAGGTAGGGACACCACCGACTCCGTACGGCGACTGAATTTTTTTTTTAAACTGGATTCTACAAAGAATCCTAGTCCGCGAGTTGAAAACCAGACTTGCTACCCCTTGAGCCAGCCCCCTGGCTCAAAATTAAACTCTTTGAATATCAGTCAGGTTCCTCGTATTTAGAGATAAAGCTGCAATACCTTGCGTCAGGCAGGCTGACAAACAATTGAGACACTCGTGATAGGTTTCTCGACTTGAGGCACACACGTGTGTCAGGAACTTTCATTACAACATGATCATTACATAACTACCGTATTTCACGAAAGAGGATAAAATATTCTACGATATGCGTATGTTGTAGCTATAATTTCATTGTGATATGACACATTACGATACCGCGGAAATTGGACCCCATGTCTTAGATCTCGGTCTGGATATACTTCCCAATACGGCCACTGAAAGGGGAGTTGTCGCTACTGTCAACATGAGTGGCAGGCAATTCTCTCCTTTGTCCTATCTAATTATTTTTAATGGTTGGTTTACGGTTAAACGCTGTGAATATTCCTTCTGATGTAAACGTGAAATGGCGATAGTGAGCGGAATTACGAGTATAATAAACTGACCAAAGCATTTTATTCATTAGACACATGAGAACATCTACCATAAAAATTATATCAGAACAATAATATGTTTATACTTTATTTCCCAGGTCATGTTTTATGGATTTTTATATACAATAATTACATTTCCTGGATACGGCGCAAAAGGTGGACATCCGAATTTCGAGATAACTTTGATCTTAAAATGAAACTTAGGAACATCAAAGTTCAAATCACGAAAACAATTGCGGGTCATCCAGAAACAAAAAAGTGAAATAACGTTCCATAAAGCACTGTGTTCTACATTGGCTGAATATTCTAGTAGGCATCGCAGTTGTGACGTATGTTCTGATATTTATATGTTAGTCCAGGGTGGAAAACGTAGGTTTTTTTTCAGTGGATAGCTGAAATATAAGGAATATAGTATTTTATCTTAATTCCAGAGCTATGTTTCCAAAATTATATATCAAAGAAATTAAAGTTAAAGAAAATTTACATCTACACATTGACTCGAAAATGAATAGCAGCTAAATTAATCAATACAAAATATCCAATAAATAGATGCCACTTATTTGTAACATAATCTTGTGAGTTTTAACTTATACTTATCTAACGCAACAAAAACACTTATATACTACAATAAACTCTACCTAAACTAATCTGGTATACACTAAATTGTCCTCATCTAACCTAAAAAATCAGTTACATACTACATTGCACTCTATCGTAAACTAATCTCATCGCGTCTCGTTTTAAATTGAATATCCAGTATCTCTAATTTATCTAAATTCGCCACTTCCAACGTATTTGACCTTATGTATTCATCCGCAAAGAAAAAAAAGAACGTCGTTCATCGTTATATTATAACAAGGAATTCTATGTAATGTGAGTAAACAAATGGGATGTGGATAGTATAGTGCTTCATAAAATGTTATTTTACTGGTTTGATTCTGGATGGTCCACACGTATTTTTTTAGTCATTTTATCTTTGATGTCCCTAAGCTTAATTTTAAGACCAATATTATCTTTAAATTCGGATATCCACTTTACTTCTTAATAATTCTGGTATTTATTATCCCATTCAAATCTTGTAGTAAAAAGGCAACAAATTTTGCACAGAGGCCTCTTATTTCGGATTTGTTATTTTTCATACTATAAACCGTGAAATCAGACTTTATATTCCTTCCCAAGGATATAATTTTCAGGTTTGTACGCCCTTAAAAATGCATTTATACCGGCCGGGTTTGAAGCCGCAATATTCGGAATAAAATTTCACTAATCTACAGGGAATCAGTTTTATAGCTTAAATTATTTCTATTAAGCTAACCCAGGTAACATATTAGGCCTATTTCATTAATTTAGTCGAAAGACAAGGGACACGTGCCGAAGTGAAGATTTAGAATTCCCTATTCCCAGGGAATTCAACCCGGGGGGAAAGAACAGTAGGTAGGGATTCCAGCGACCTCGTCAATGTCTAAGGATTGTTATTTATCTTTTATAATATTTTATTTGAAAATACCTTTAAATCTATAATTTGTATATTATTTTGTGGTTAATAAAATTCAATAAATTCGTTGTACTTCTGAATAAGATCAAAAAATGAGCAAAATAGAAGTACGATACGAGTAAATTCCAGTCTCAATATTGTAGCCAATAAATATTTTCGACCAGCGGGTAATTATTTATTGTTTTATTGGCATCGTTGCCCCTAAAGGTGGCATGTCGATACTAATATGCTTGACCAGTTTGTTTCAAGCTGCTGCGGTTAGATGGCAGCTTTGGTAAAATCTTAAACACAGAGTATGATTGTATAATATAGTGAATTTTTACTGTAGTCGCAATTATTTATTTAATGTAGATTTAATAGGGTGAAGAAAAATATCGAGTACCAACTTACTAATCTTTAAACACAAAGATGGATGAAATTTGACCCAACATATTCTAACTCCTGTCATCATTTTTGTACAAAAAAAATATTTTATTCTGGAAATTTGGCATTATGGTGCTTTTGTATTCTATACACGCCTAGAAATTTTATCTTTTATAGATAGTGGAAATTAAAAATTAATTTAAAAAAACAGTATAGACTGAAAATTGGCCCATACAAATAACAGAAAATAACAATAACACCCTACTATATAAGGATTAAAATAGCAAGTAAAATTCAACATTTATCATTTAAGCTAGTCTCTCTGTGAACAATTTATCTCTAGTTTGCTAAAAGACAAAACTTTTTTCTCATGATGGAAACTATGAATCCATAAAATAGTTTCATACGTACATATTTACCTATTTCAACTTTTATTTCATTCATTTTTATTCTTGCTGTTGTAACTAGGACTGTTATATTTATCTAAAACTGATGATAGATTACAAAATATAGGCCGGCCAGTCCTAACAGAATTTATCGGTTATTTAAAAAAATAGTGTTACATTATTTTTTTAAATATTTTAATAGGATTATTAAAAATATAAGACTAATAATTAGTCACGATTTTATACTGGAACTTATTATAATAATTGTTATGGGAAGGAGTAGAGCAATTTCTACATCAAAAATTTAAAAGATGACTGCAATTAAGAAAATTCTATATGTAACTGGGTCTATGTCAGGGTTACTCTTAGTGCCTACATTCTCTGATTCGAAATATCCGAATTGGAATTCCAAAGGTACACATAGGATTTTTCAGGGAGTAAACATTCTGAGTATTACTTCGTAGAAAGGATATTGGAATCACGTGAGCAATGCCGTCAACATATGGCATGTAGCCATAAAAGAAACTCATTCCTGAAATAATTGGCTTCACAGTAAAATTTATCGTCACTTCCACATTCAGTTTTCAACTGCAACACCAATGACATGAAATGTTATACAGCGTTATTACATAAAATATCACATATTTATTTTAGAATTGACATCACAACTCCTGAAAAAATATGGGTTATTCTTGATATTTTTATTTGCTGATTTACTTTTCTTCCAAGAACCCAATAAACAAAAATACTTACTGCATTCGAAGATTTTCGTGAAACAGTTTTGTCAATAACATTTTTATGAGTTTCGTCTTTTGTGAAACATAGAAAACATTAGCTCAGAATAGGGATGTATGGAGAGCTTATATCCGCGCGGCCATGAACCTAAGGGTTCGATAGTGCCAGTGAGTTAGTTAGTTACATATAATTACAGTGTGACTATTTAACTCATGCCCCAAATGGGAGTCAATGACCAATCACGTTTCAATGATTTCTGTTTTACAACCAATCAGAGTCGTGTTTCACGAAATATTTATCAGTGTTATAATTACCATATATTAAACAAAGCTCCTCCTTTTTAATATTCTGAACAGGTCTGACCGTTATTTTGCAGTGACTGAGCCTATAAGAAATACGGCTACCAGATTGTATATATAGTGCATACATGTCAACATTTGTAGCAATTTATTATACCACCAAAAAAAGAAACCACTGTTTGACTTTCTTAAATGTATTTTTTCCAGGTAATATCCAGAAAAATATAATTGTAATATTTACATCATACGACATCAGAAATGAATTAATATACAGATTGATGTTTCATTTTTTCTCCACTAGAGAGCATTCTTACAATATTGCGTTCCTTTGGCAATAAATAGTATGATCTGGTTGCAGTGATAAACAAAAGAAGCAGTAGAAGCGTACCTATCGTTTCTCATTTGTTTTCAAACATCGCCGTTTGCATTAAATATATAAATATTTTGAAATAACTACAGTTAAATAATGATTTGTGAGTAAACAGCTTAATTTTATTCGTTAAATAGTCCTAACAAATGCCACTCTTGATTTCCAAATTCTCTAGATAAATTCACTCCTCACTTCGTGAGTCGTGAATTTATCGATAATTTGGAAATCACTCGTGGCATTACTTATGATAACTGATCTGATTCAAGTGGTAAGTAGTATTCCAACTATTTAGTGAGTGAAATGTAGTTAGTAGGGCTATTTAGTACAGGAGCGTGCAAGGAACTCCTGCGTGACCTTTCATTATTTTAAACAATATTTATTGCACTAGCAGCTTACCCCATTACAATGTAATATTACATACTTTTTTTACATCATTATACAGTTTTGAATTATTGTGCTTATTTTATTATGATTAATCTATATTTTTATAGAAGAGGAAAATAAATTGGATTGGCCACTGGCTAAGAAGAAACTGCCTGCTGACGGATCCCCTAGAAAGAATGGTCAACGGAAAGAAAGAGACAGAAGAAACACGAGATGAAAGACAATATAAAAATAAATGCTTTGTATGCGGATACAAAAAGGAAGGTTGAGTTAAAGAAAGAGTGGAAAATGCTGAGTTTGCAGAGAGAAACCTGCTCTTGGGCAGAATACTAAGTACTATGTATATTCGTATGTTATTACTCTTTTATTAAGATATTAAGATGTTAGAATATTATTACATCGTTTAATTTTTTTATTCTGTCCTCTTATAAAATGCTGTGAGATGACTGGTAATAAGTCTAGCCTATTGTCTGCATTCTTCCTAACCTCTTATTTGTGACCTTCACTGCATGCTGCACACTGTCACTCCCTGCTTGTTGAGATGATGTGTTTAGTAGAGGACATCATCAGTTCATTTTAATATTATAAAGTAAACATACATGGATAAATTAAATACTTCAATTGACATAAAAATAACTATAGTGTGATATCCGAATTATAATTATATAACTAACTGTCTCACTGAGGCGATATGCCGACACCAAATCACTCGCTGACATCTAAGAGTAAAGAAGCGTAATTAAAGCTTCGTTAAACACTCCCACTAGGGAGCGCCTCAATCTCCACACGTGGAAGAATGGGGTATATAGGCAAAGCAAATTGATCCACCTGGAAAGATATTGATCCTAATAAAAAATTAATACCACTCAAATAACGCTGTTAATCCTCTCACCTTGTAGGTACGTTTTCGTGGCACAGAGCAGCCGGGGCCTTACAGTGCCTCGTCATGTCGGGAGAGGGATTTTAACTATGAATCACCACACACATTTTTTTCATCACACAAGAACAAAGGGCCTCCACGAATGAGCGATCAGCTCAATGTCAGGGCCTCCATCAAGACAACACAACATTAAAACGAATCACACCATTCACAAACACTGAACATGGCGAATATTAAAATGATGATTATGATGGCCTGATGACGTTCGGAGGCCATATGGGCCTTAAAGTTTCCTGACTTTTGTCTTACAGCTGAGGAAAGAACGCAGTAAAAAAAAACAACACCCACGAATCTTGTCCCCAGCGGGGATCGAACCCTGGCCCGCTGCGTACGAGGCAGCGACGCTACCCGAAGACCATAGCGATGAACAACAAAATAGTAATAATTCGTATTAATAAATATTTTGATTTTTACTTTCTATTTACTTATTATTTTATGTATTGTAAACACTTGTCATTTAACATTTCTTGCCTTCTACAATGTCAACAATTTGGAACATTATGTTGTAGCAACATAATTCATTCATTCATTTTGAGAATTTTCCACATCATTAAGGGTTTTCTCCAACCAATCTTGGCAATTAACATGAATATATATATATATATATGATTAGGTACTTATAGACTATCAGTTTGCAACAAACATTCACAAATTTCCTTTAATTGAAGTTCTCCATCGTCCTCTGTGTCTTCATTTGTTACACAACATAATGACACAGTTTTTAACAAATTTCCCTTCTATAAAGTCTTCGACATTTCAGCTAATATATAGTTGGAAATTGTATAGCTAGCAGGAACTACAGCCTGCCGGTTGACGTGCACAACAGGTTTTTGAATCTTCTTCACAACTGTAGTTTAGAGATGTTCGAAGACTTTCTCTCACCATGCGTAGTGGTGAAGTGCCTTCTTACATTGTATTGTAAAGTATTTTAAATTTTAATCAGTATTCCACATGCCAAACAACATACTCTATTACTGTCCAACACAAAAAAATATCTCTTCCCATTCTGCACTGAATGCGGACAATTTCGTCATACTCATATTGATAAGTTATGTCACTTAACGTTTACTGTTTGCGTGAAATTAAGTCACTGAAAGTGAAACGAAAGCGTCGACGCTTCCTGCGCTGTAGTTCTGCAGATCTGATTTAGTGATTTCGCCTAGCTATATTAAAATATAACTATTGCTTCATCATCATCATCATCATCATCCGGTATCATGGCAGCTGCCGCCGTCTTCCGGAAATCAAACGCCATTCCTGTCTGTCCATCCATTGATCTTCATCCAATCTCTCTGATATTCATAGCCGCTTGTACCCCTTCTATCCAAGTTTTCTTCGGTCTCCCTCCTTTCCATTGGGATCCATTCCATAACAATTTTAGGCAATCTTTGCTTGCTTAGCTACATTAAAATACAGCTATCCCTTAGCTACAATAAAATACTAGGCCTATCATAATAAATACAATATATATCCATTTACCCCGTAAAGATTACTAAAAACGTCAGAGATGAGGTTCCTCAGATATTCATAGCCGCTTGTACCCCTTCCATCCAAGTTTTCTTCGGTCTTCCTCCTTTCCATTGGGATCCATTCCATAACAATTTTAGGCAATCTTTGCTTGCTTAGCTACATTAAAATACAGCTATCGCTTAGCTACAATAAAATACTAGGCCTATCATAATAAATACAATATATATCCATATACCCCGTAAAGATTGCTAGAAACGTCAGAGATGAGGTTCCTCAGATATTCATAGCCGCTTGTACCCCTTCCATCCAATTTTCTTCGGTCTTCCTCCTTTCCATTGGGATCCATTCCATAACAATTTTAGGCAATCTTTGCTTGCTTAGCTACATTAAAATACAGCTATCGCTTAGCTACAATAAAATACTAGGCCTATCATAATAAATACAATATATATCTATATACCCCGTAAAGATTACTAGAAACGTCAGAGATGAGGTTCCTCAGATACGTTGCAGGATATACTCTAAGAATCCATATTCCTTGTGAAACAATTAAGCAAACAATTTTTAGTCTAAATGAAAAAAATACAAAGCTATAAGCAAACATGACATGGACATATTTTAAGAATGGACTCTTCTAGGCTAACAAAACAAGCACTGTTGTACCAGCATCAAGGCTATAGAGATGTGGGACGTCCTAGAAGACGATGAGAAGATGAATTCTGAGAGCGGAATAGGCCGAGGGCCTACCATGAAGATGATGACGATACCCCGTACTTCCCCGCGTAGGGATTAGGGTTCTCCCTAGTGGGAGTGTTTCAACCAAGCTAAGTTAGCTAAGCTTATTTACACATAGACGTCAGCCAGTGATATGGGGTCAATATATCGCCTCCGTGAGACACACAGTAGGTAATTAAGGTATTACTTTGAGGGTATCAATGGTAAATTTTACACAGAGATCCATTTCTTCAGATTTTCAGTTCTATTACGAGTCAGAAAATCTTCAATTCGGGACCTACAGCTTGAAGTTCCTTCCGGAGGATTTGTCCCTTGGACAACACTGTTTGCAATTTATATCAATGAAGTAATATGTTGCTGGAACAAGACATAAATTTGGAATAAGAATATCAGAAAAATAGAAAATTAAACACCCTATTGTTTGCAGATGACCAAATAATAATAGAAAATTCGGAAGATAATCTACAGAAAGGTCTGTATGAACTTAACAAAATTACATAAGAATATGATTTGAAGATATCTACAGAAAAAACAAAAATTATGGCATTTCAAGGTGTAGATCCTGTCAGAAGTAAAATTGTACTGGACAATAAAATTTTGGAGCAGGTGAATAGTTTTACATATATATAGGATGCAGTATTTCATATGAGGAACAAAAGGATGTAAATGCAAAAATATCTAAATTTTTAAGAATTTTAGGGTTAATAAATTCTATCTTCAAGCCACAGTTAGTCCAAAAGCATTCTAGACTGAAAGTGTATAAACCACTGGCTCCACCAACTCTTTTGTATGGTAGCGAAGTATGGACGTTGAAACAGAAGGATATACAGAGACTTAGATCTGCTGAAATGAGATACATTCGGAGGACTGCAGGATACACACTACTAGATCACAAAAAAATGAAGACATCTTAGAAGAATTACACATGGAACCTTTAGAAAACAAAATTTCTGATTATACTCGTAAGTCAAGATGGATACAACATGTTCATCGAATGGAAGATCACAGAATACCCAAACAAATGTTAAGATATCAACCTGCAGGAAGAAGATGACCAGGACGTCCACTCAAAAGACTTTTGGCGGTGTTTCTCTTGAGGCCGAAACAGGTCAACAAATAGCTTAAATTCGTGAATGTACTATGATGATGATGATGATTTTTCTAACCTAAAAATCCATTTATTCCGGCCGGGTCTGAACCCGTGTCCCTCGGAACTAGATGTAAGGAAGATAACAACTAGCCCACCGAGGCCGACAAAAGTATGCCTATATTACATTATTAGATAATAAATAACAGTTTAGTCAAACTGGCATTAATAAGAATAATATATAGGCTATAGCATTAATGATAAATAAAATCAATATTAATTAACTAACTAACTCACAAGAACTGACTAGGAGGTCCAATGCCGCGCGGATATAATCTTTCAACACATATCTAACCTGAGCTATTTTTTTCAATCAACTCCCTGTATAATTTATCTCCCTCAAATAGTGGTTAATGTTATTCTCCCACCTCATCCTTGTTCTACCTATTAAGCGTTCTCCCTCTGATTTTTCTACGAAGTTTCCATGTCCCTCTTTAATTCCCTATTCGTCACACATGTCCTGCCCATTCCAGTTTACGAGAGTTAACTGCTAATAAAAATAAACAATACAATATAAACAACAATAGAAATAATGTTTTGTTTATTCTGGAAAAGTTGAGTCTATGAAGTATTCTCATCCATTCAACTAGCAACAATATAGGCCTATAAAATACAGATTATGGTAATTATATTATGCATTATAGAGACTCTTGACTTTTCAACTCCTTTCAAAAAACGTCAAAATTATAATGTATAAAACTATTATTCTACCAGTTATATGGATGCGAAACATGGACTTTTACTTTAAGGGAGGAAAGGAGATTAAGAGTATTTGAGAATAAAGTTCTTAGGAAAATGAACAGGCAGGTGAATGGAGAAGACTACATAACAATGGACTACATGGTCTTTGTAGGAAGCCAGATATAATAAGAATAGTTAAGTCTCGTAGACTGCGATGGGCAGGACATGTGGCACGAATGGAGAATGAAATACGTGCATGGAAGCTTCTTGTATAAAAACCAGAGGGAAAACGCCCAGTTGATAGACCAAAAATGAGGTGGGAGAATAACATTAACTATGATTGGAGAGAAGTAGATTATACAGGGAATGATTAGAAAGCATTAGCTCAGGATAGGGATGTATGGGGAGCTTATGTCCGCGCGGCCATGAACCTACGGGTTCGATAGTGCCAGCGAGTTGAGTATTCATAAGATACATAAATTATCTTAAAATATTTTTCTCTCGTAATACTACACAATAGAAATAAAAGGAAATAAATTATTAATTATTAAAATAATACTGTTAGTGAGGTGGAAGTTTACATGAATGAGTCACATTAATTTTAAACCTAATAAGACAACCATTAAAAATCTGTTTGTAGACCTATGTGCTTATTTCACGCGACTACAATATCCTTAATTAAAACTGGATTAAATGAAAGAATGCACAAAAATCGTATCTCTGTTAATTGAAGTTACTAAAAATAACTTAGCAAAGAAGTTGTGAATTATGTGTAATAAATTATAAACCGTCAAAATACATCTGCGAAATAAATATGCTGTTTTCTTTAAAAGCAATGCCTGGAAGAAGCAGAAAGTTTACAAGTTACAAAATATGTCTACAATTAACAAATTTACTTTACTTTATAAATGCTTTCACTCGGAATGGAGAGAAAAAAAAACAATGACTTATTAACTTCAATGCCGCATTCTCTCTGCAATTTCCCATTAAAAATATAAGTTAATTTATATTTAGTTGTGTTTCAAATTAAACACACTACTCTGTTATTTAACATCGCAACAGAAACTGGAAGCTTAAAATTAATAAACAAAGTGGAAGAAACATAAATATCTAGATATTAATAGCATACGAAAAGTTTTTGGTAAAATATAAATTAAACCTTTCCCCTTCTTTGTTTTTATTATAACTGACATATCTTGCTTTGCTTTATACAATTCTGTAATTATTTCTCCCATTTTGTTATTTATACTTTGAACATTCCACGTACCAATAATAATTGTCCTTTCCCGCTTCTGTTTATGTCGTTTGCTTGATCCATCCGGCTTACTTGTGTTAGACGTTTCAGCATTTTTTTTTTTTTTTTTTTTCCAATGAGCAGGGAGCTGGCCTACTGCATCAACCCCCAACCTGGAACACCAGGGATATTTTTTTAGGTTTTCCTTCCTTAGCCTTGGTTAAACCAATGAACTACAAGCCAGCAGAATCTGTACCCCTAGATAAGGGGTGCTAGAGCTCGGACTTCATTGCCTTTTCATTGCCGTGTCGCTTTCAAACAGTTGACTACACAGGTAGTTAGTCCTGTCCTGTGCGCAGTGCCACAGTCAGTGGGCGTCTTTGCTGTGCTGTTACAAGTATAGTATGCAGTCAAATCATAATACCGATCACCACGATCTGATGAATGATTACAACATGCCGAAAACACACACACAAGATGAATTCACATGTACGTGAGTACGGACATGAGTATTTTTGCCTAAAAGAAGATAAAATATTTTGTAAATTGTGTAATGTAGAGTTGAAGGGGGAGAGAAGAATTTTTATCAAGAGTCATTGCAAATTTAAAACACACATTGGGAATGTAAAACACAAGCTTGACGATGAAATACAGTTATCTGCACAAGGAGTTTCAGACACTTATAATCATCGTGAATTTTACAAGGATTTATGCGAAACGATTGTTTCCGCGAATATCCCTTTCAATAAAGTGCAAAATCCAGCTTATAATTTTTTTTGAGAAATATACGGGAAGAAAAATTCCTTCTGAAACAACTTTACGCAGGTATTATTTATTTCCTTTTTATGAAGACGTTCTGAAATACATTAGAAATACTGTGGCAGATCATAAAATATGGGTGTCAATCAAAGAGACCCAGGATGCGTCCGGAAGCTCTGTAGGAAATGTGATAGTGGGTTACTATCACCTGAAAAACCCGGGAACAAATTGTTGTTAACTACCGAGGTCTTAAATAAAGTCAACCATTGTGAAATCGACAACTTTTTGAACATGCTATGTCTTTTCTATGGCCCAATGAATTAAAAAGAGATAATGTTTTTTTTAATTTGAAACAGACGAAGCCCCTTATATGTTTAAAGTATCTCCCAGAATTAATTTTTGAACGATATCCGAAAATAATACATTCCTACTTGCTTGGCCCAAGGACTTCACCGAGTAGTCGAAAGAATTAGGTTGCATTTCTCTGATGTGGACATTTTGTATCAGACATGAGAAAATGTTTTTAAAGGACCCTTCTAGGCAACAGAAATGTAAGAAAAATGCATCACAAGTCCCTTTGCCACCTCAACCTGTTTTAACTCTATGGGGGACTTGGTTGCAGACCACTGCATACTACTTACAGCATAATGAAGTGATTGTTAAAGTAGTTAATACATTTGATGCTGAAGAAAGTTCGGCGATAAAAATTGTGAAATTTCTGATGTCAGCACAACTGTATCAAAATTTGCTGGTAATCAACAACGTATACAATGATATACCTTTAATAATAATAAAAACTGGAATCTTCACATATAGCATTGATTGATTCCATAAAACTGGTAGAAATTTTATCGCGACATTTTCATGAAACAGGAGGTAATTTTGGCAGCTGAAATTGCAAAACAGAAATTGCAAAGTATATTGCTGAAAAACCCTGGATACTCAGCTATTTGCAGTATAATGGATTTTCTAATGGATAAGAAGAAATCATGTACTGCCTCCATGTTAGATACCTGTGATATACCCTACTTTCGTTTTGCACCAGTTACCTCATGTGAAGTAGAAAGGAGTTTTTCTATATATAAACTTTGCTTGAACAGTCACCTAAGAAGTTTTTATTTTGAAACTTTACGGAAATACATTGTCATTCATTGTAACAGCTCTACAGAAGCGAAACGAGTTTAACTAAGAGGGGTTTAAAAATATTATGTACAGTGCACATACTGGTTTTGGTGTTAGCTCTTTATTTAAAACTGTACGAAGAAAATAATTGTGGAGGAATAATAAACATGTTATTTTTTGTAATACTGTATGCAGCATTGTATTTATAGATGCACAAAGATAATTAATGTACGGAAATTATAAATTTCTTTAACTTTTTGTTGTACTGTAGCGGTTAATTTTAAAAGTTAAAAAATATTTTACGCAACAAAATAATCTTGTAATCCACAATTAGCTACTTATTTCTTTACCCACCAACAATACCTCATATAAACAGTACAGCACAAATCCCATACTAGTCAGACTGGTGCTACTGCACCCCGTTCCACACTCTCATCAAGCAATAGTATGTATAGTAAGAGTTGGAGAAGGGGTTATTGTTGGGCCATGAGGTAAAGATTGGATTTGGTGACACTAGGAATACTGAAGGAGTTCTCCATGTGTGAGAACTTAGGTTGCTCGGTTGGTATTCGGTAGAGTCGAGGTTCTTATCTCGGGATTCCACGAGGACTTCGTCGGGCAGAATTAATGTGTAAAGAATGTCTGGTAAAAGTAGTTTATTCTTAACTTTTATACACTGCAAGTAATTGTCTATATGTGAAGTGAATTTATCTAACTCTCGGAACGCAGTGTTTTTGAGAAGTTACTTTGTTTGATCGTATACGAGAAGAAAAAGTGACGAGGAGAAGCCTCTCTAGCCTATAGGTAAATTAGTTACTCCCACTACCTCGATCACGTGGACCTAAGGTCTGTGCTTAGGCACATATAACGAAACATATAATTGGTTAATGCGCCCTCCTATTTTGATCCCGGGGGTGTTACAAATTTATTATTGGCGATTTACGCCTTCAGAGGTTGGACCTTTTTCCCCGTGCTGGCTTCACGTACAGTCTAGTCACAAACATTAGCTAGGCTTGGGTTTTTTTCTTCTTAGGCTTGGGTTTTTTCCTAGGCTTCCGACGCTAGAAACTTGCCATGTTCCCACACTTTTTGCTAACGATGTTAGTGTCAGGGTAAAACCCCCGCTTGTACATTAGCTAATGGGTTATGGTTATCACGCTAAATCAGTTAACTGGAGGCTTAGAAGATATTTCTACTCAATCTGTCTAGCAAAGGATTATTGTCATTAGTAAGTTATTATCATGTGTCAGCCACTTCCGTCTTCACAAAAGAAAGGGTTACATTACCTGAGTTGTCTGCCTTCTTTAATAACTAATAATTTGATTACATTGATGCTGACTTCTTTGGATCATTTTATATGGCCTTTGCTCTTACATAATCAGGTTCCACTCTCTTCCCTGATCAATTTGAATATAAATATGACCTAAGTCCAGTAACTGCTTCATTTAATGATGTTATAATATCATCTGGTTATTATTGCCGATAGGGATTTATTTAGATTTACACAGGAGGCTGTATGAATGGATTGCCACAAATGCCCTATAAACAAATGGAAAAATCAAGGGATTTTTTTATTTGTTTATAATCCTCTCGCGTAATATAATGCTAGTATCATAGCTATAGTGGCCTTTAAAGAAAAAATGGCTATAATATTTTGGTTAGAGCACGTTAACCCTGAGAGTGTTGCCAGCACGTCAATTATGTTCAGATTGTAAACACTGATATGTATCCCTTTTACCTGGGATCGTTCTTTGAGGTTAAATAGACTCACTTTCTGCAATATAGACATACATAAATATTCATTAAGAAAAAAAAAGATACACCCTTAATATAAATTTGGTGGCCTACTCAAACCATTCATGCTTATACAATTACCATTCAAAACTATTTAGTTGAATACCAGTATAGCATAAATTGCTTCTTCATGTGTAACTGTTTATTTTCAATTTAATTTACACCTTAATATCTACCTACATTATAATGTGCGTCTACAGCTTGGGAATTCATTTGCGATGAACCAGTTTTGTCTACTTCAAACCATATGTCGAATAATACTTCAGTTTTGCTAAATTTAATTTAATTGAGTTAATAAGACTTATTTACATGGATCTATATCTTTGCGACCAAAATACTAAAATATCGCGTTTAAGCAGCTGTGCTATCGTTATACAATTATTATTGATAGTATTACCCCCTGATATCATTTTTTTTCCCCATAGGTATTGCATACATACGAATTCATCATGATTATTAATCCATGAAATATTCATGATTCTTAATATTTTATTCTCAACATACTTCGGCCATTTACTTTGCCAAAGCATAGCTGTCATTACTCAGCCAAACGACGTTATTTCTTAAGCGTGCAAAATCATTTCCTTCGAATACAGAATCGCATAGTATGTCACATTCGCTTCCACCAGCGACCATGACTCCATCTCATCTCATTATTAACATCGAATACAAATTCGCACAAATTGTCACATTCGCTTCCATCAGCGATCATGACCTCATCTCATCTCATTATTAACATCGAATACAAATTCGCACAAATTGTCACATTCGCTTCCACCAGCGACCATGACTTCATCTCATCTCATTATTAGATAATACGGGATCCCTTGCCCTCAATATTTTCAACAAAATAGCACGTGTTATACAAACACAGTGACGTGCCGCTTCGGCCCACGTCTACAAATTAAATTCTGTAAATATAATCAACAAATAAATTCCTCACGCTTTATAGGTTCACACCGTCACTCGGCCTTTCAATTAAGGTGCATTGAGCTTCACCCTGTCTCATTAGCTCCTATGTTTACGCTGTCTGATTGTTATTTTGGACAAAAGATCATAATCATCATGATATTATTCGTATTCAGATTGTTGTACAAGTTTCTTCAATTACCTATATGTATTAAACAATGACAATGGCCTATCTGGGCTCATTTTAACATTTACTGGATTAAGTAGATACTGCAGCTTCCCGCTCGAGCGATTGGGTTAAAACATTTAAAAATATAGATCCATTCTCCATCGTTAAGTTCAAATCAACAATTTATTAATCACCCTCAATCTTAGCTGAAAGTGGACATGCATGTGTATATATTCACACTAGTTCAATTAATTATATCATATTCATCAATATGGGGGTATTATCACGATTAATATCTAAATCGACATTTCACTTTATTTTTTTTCGCAGTCATTGTGCCCTTTCCTCTCGCGATTAGCGTTTTAATCTAGGCCTATTTTATCACTTTATTAGTGTCATTTATTTTAGTTACTGATTATACCATACAACATTTATTTATTTTTTTCCACTAATACTTTTCATTTATGTCCTAATCTCAGCTAGTATTGAGTTCGAATCCCGTGAAAACTGGTTCATGCATTTAAGTATAATTTATCAGGTCTTGTTTTTAATTTTGTTTGGGGATTATGTAGAGCTTATATGTTTGTACCTTTTGTCTGTTATATCAAAATTTTGTCGGTATATAACCACTTCCTTACCTGGGTACTGCATAATTTCAGCGTTTACATTGACCTTTATCTCATACCTAAAATCACAGTAGTGTCTACCTGTGCACACAATACAATATAGTACAATGCAAGACATACACACATACGTAATATATCCATTCCGTTGTCATTCTTACGTGTAAAAATCTCTCCCTCCTATTTTTCGAGTGTCATTTTCACTGTCCGTCTATCTACCCTTAATACTATTAGTGTCTAATTTCACAGTCTGTTAACTCGCAAAGGCCTCCTGTACTATTATTATATACATGTTTTGCGATACTACGCCCACACGCAAACAAACTCTGAACACTCGCATGGTAATTTATCGGGTCTTTACAGCCTCAATCTTATCCTTAGATTCACATATGATGACTAGACTTTTGTCAAAATTTTTCAAATGATTCTTACTCCTATCATCTAGGTTAGTATGCGCCACAGAATTACTAGCGATCTCTGGGTTCCCTAGTATCTCTGTACGTGCATATGTTTTGTGATTAGCCGTCGTCCAAGAAACACTCTCCGACGCGTATGATTCATTTTCGGGGTTCCTATCCTTTTGACCTCTACTATTTATGTTCTTTGTGATGACACTTATTTCATCATTTAGTTTGCTAATTTCGTTAGTCACTTTCTGTTCTATATTAGTGCCTAACTCATTAAATCTAGGCTCTACTATCATTTCAATCAATTCAGAGCGTTTATCCTGCTCTGCAATTTTCTGAGCTACTTGGGGCTTTAGTGTTTCTTGTTCGTGGGCTGGCTTTTGTACAAATAGACACATATAATTTACCCTTTTGTCCGAGTTCTCTACACTACAGAGCACATTCTTGTCGACTCGTTTTATTTCCCCTTGTAATTCCTCCTGTTTCTCCCCTAAGTTAGTTTGTAACGTTATTATACTATTGTTCATCTCTGTTCTCATTTGACTTATTACCCTGTTTTCTGTTTTCTCTGAGTCTTTAATAAGTTTTTGTTCCATTTTATTTATCTTTAGTTCTACACACGCTGACGATTCATTTATTTTCGCTTCTAGCATCTCTCTATCTTTTCTCATCTCATCCCTTAATGTTTCTTTCAACGTAAATACATCCTTTTCCCTGCTTATCTCCATCTGTCCTCTCCAAGTTTCAAATTCCCGTTTCATATTCCTCTGCATTGCCTCTAAATCCATTTTCCTATTTCTATCCATCGTCTCTAAATCCATTTTCCTACTTCTATCCATCTCCTCTATTCTCGACATTAGCATTTCCATGTATTTCATGGTGTCGGTGCTTGGATTTCCCTTGTCCTCTACTTCCCCTCTAGCTTCTACTCTTGCGTTGTTTTCACTATTTTCCCCTGTGCTCTGCTCTAAGTTCTCTCTGCCATCTTCGTTATCCTCTCCCATCCTTGCGATTTCGTTCTCTCCTTCAATCAGTTGCCCACAAGCCTTCTCCCTAATCTCTTCGTGTTTCCTATCCATTTTTTTTTTTTTATCTTTATTTGCCTGCCTCTTTCTATTCGTACTTCTTAACAACATAAATACACACAGATATATTCTCCGTTAAATCACTGTAATATTTTGATTTCTTATATAGGTAAAAAGTAAAAAAAATGCTTATTCTGTTGTTGTGTCACTTACTGCTTCCTTCCTTCAGTTGCTGTCTGTCTGCTTGTTGCCATCATCTTCTCTGTCCTGGTTGCCTCGTGGTCGTGGGACTTAGTCGTTCTGCCGTTGATTTCTATTCGTGTGTTACTTTACGACCTATTCTGCCCGCACGTTAGGGAGCCAATATGGAGAGGGGTTATTGTTAGGCCAAGAGGTAAAGATTGGATTTGGTGACACTAGGAATACTGAAGGAGTTCTCCATGTGTGAGAACTTAGGTTGCTCGGTTGGTATTCGGTAGAGTCGAGGTTCTTATCTCGGGATTCCACGAGGACTTCGTCGGGCAGAATTAATGTGTAAAGAATGTCTGGTAAAAGTAGTTTATTCTTAACTTTTATACACTGCAAGTAATTGTCTATATGTGAAGTGAATTTATCTAACTCTCGGAACGCAGTGTTTTTGAGAAGTTACTTTGTTTGATCGTATACGAGAAGAAAAAGTGACGAGGAGAAGCCTCTCTAGCCTATAGGTAAATTAGTTACTCCCACTACCTCGATCACGTGGACCTAAGGTCTGTGCTTAGGCACATATAACGAAACATATAATTGGTTAATGCGCCCTCCTATTTTGATCCCGGGGGTGTTACAAATTTATTATTGGCGATTTACGCCTTCAGAGGTTGGACCTTTTTTCCCCGTGCTGGCTTCACGTACAGTCTAGTCACAAACATTAGCTAGGCTTGGGTTTTTTTCTTCTTAGGCTTGGGTTTTTTCCTAGGCTTCCGACGCTAGAAACTTGCCATGTTCCCACACTTTTTGCTAACGATGTTAGTGTCAGGGTAAAACCCCCGCTTGTACATTAGCTAATGGGTTATGGTTATCACGCTAAATCAGTTAACTGGAGGCTTAGAAGATATTTCTACTCAATCTGTCTAGCAAAGGATTATTGTCATTAGTAAGTTATTATCATGTGTCAGCCACTTCCGTCTTCACAAAAGAAAGGGTTACATTACCTGAGTTGTCTGCCTTCTTTAATAACTAATAATTTGATTACATTGATGCTGACTTCTTTGGATCATTTTATATGGCCTTTGCTCTTACATAATCAGGTTCCACTCTCTTCCCTGATCAATTTGAATATAAATATGACCTAAGTCCAGTAACTGCTTCATTTAATGATGTTATAATATCATCTGGTTATTATTGCCGATAGGGATTTATTTAGATTTACACAGGAGGCTGTATGAATGGATTGCCACAGAGTGCACATAATCTAACTTCATGTCCGAACCCTACTGGGTACTATCAACCAGATTATTTGAACCCAGTTTTTTAACGATTATTACTTCTCCCTTTACTCTAGGGAGACATATGAAGTCACGTATAGAGGCAATTATGAATTTGATGAAGGACAGGGGACTGCAGGATAGAGATGAATGGAGGAATATAATCAAAACTCAATACTGAGCACAGGAATATGTTGTATACATCCAAAACCTACTGAATAAAAAGTAAGTAAATATAATTTATAAAATTAATCTATTTCAGGTAACAAATGCACAGTTTTCCTGGAACAAAAAAATGTTCTATATAATTCCATAGAAATCGTTAATATTGGCTAATTTTGATAAAGTGAATAGTATGTTAAAAAACGGAACATCTTTCTCATTTGATTTTTTTTTCGTCCTATGATTTGTTTTACCTCAAATTAAATATTAAAGAGAAAATAATTGAAAATATTTGTTAAAGTTACGTACGCAATTAGAACAGTTAGATATGAGGCTGCGTATTTACGTATATTATTAGAATAATTAATAGAAATACAATTAATAGAAGTTACTGTAAACCACTTTTTATAAAATTAGAAATTCTTAACCTGAGATCAATGTACGTATTTAGTAACTTAATTTACATAAAATAGAATTTACATAAATATACGTGCTGTTTCTCTCTTCACGCGAGGAATAATAACAATATATATTCAAATAAACATACATTTAGTAAACTCAAAATAGTTATAAGGTAGTATTCGTAAATATGATCAATAATCTTCCAGATCGTATACCGTACACTGGTCAACATGATTTTTGTCCCATGTACCAATAGTTGTACTTAATGCAGTTTTTTTATCGTGTTTTCAAATATGTATTTGCAATTTCTCCATCACCAACAGCTTTTTTTATTTCAATTTCAATTAATGGATTTAAATAATTATTTTTTAATAAACGTTTTATCGTCCATTTGTCCATTGTAAAATAAAACCAAATGAGCTAACTCAAATTGTTTTCAGCTATGGAAAAGAGATATCAAGGCAAATGGAATCCTAATATGCTGGCGATTATTGTTGGACCATCAAGAGGGATGCTCCACAGGCGAAATATAGCAGAAAATTGTCATATCTTACTTTCTAGGTGAGTCCGAATGTTCGAATACTGTGTAGTTACGAATGTAGAAAATATTAAAGTGTTTAAAATCATAAATTCCTATCTCTCGGAAACCTTGCGTGATGGAGAAAACCCGACATCATATTTGAATTCAGGAGACAAAATACTATCAGAATCATATATTTTTCTTTCTGAGACAAAAAAAATATTACTTTTTGTTGCTCAATGTAATAATCTTCCTGTTTCAACATTTAAAAAACAATAAAATCAGTATTGACTTTGAACCTTCTTTACAGTGTCCATGAATATTTTAGCATCGACTGGTTGAGACACCACAATAATCAACATTAATGATTGGCGTCATATTATTATATTTTTGACAATAAAATCAATCTATCTATAGTTTACGTGTATTGTATTTCTCTTACAACTGTGTTATTTTGACATTGTGTATATATTGTACGTGTGGTTGGAGCTGTATGACAAGGAAGTGAGAAGAGTTCGTACTGGGGGGCTTTCGTGCTGTTAGTGGGTGGATATATGACCTCCCGAGGTCATACGTGACTTTCCACATACCTGTAATAATGTATAATGTTCACTAAATCCTAAAAATGACGTCATACACAGAATAATTGTTTTCATACAGTAAGCTTTTTCAAATATATGGTGCAGTGTTTTTTGCCAACTTGAAAAGAAAAAAATTCGCAACATAAATATAACTAAATTTCACATGAATGCAGTTTAACATACAGTCCACATCCGACAGATTATAAGATTTTCATTAAACATACTACTGAATTTTCTTCTATCTAGTCCCTGCTGGTTTCATGAAATATGAACTCAGTTCTCCACTCATCCTTGTGCCACCAGTGAAGTTTAAACACTATTAAAACTTCGATTAATCTGCTCTAAATATTTTGTTACCTGCTGCTTAATATCTTCCGAGCTAAGTTCTAGGTGTAATGTAAACAAACCAGATGTATGACAGCATTTTAATTGGTCGAATAATGGGTTTACCTTCACGCGAATAAGAAAATATAGATTGTTCTCTAACACTCGAAATAAAGGAAATAAAAGCAATAAAAATATATGATATCTAGGACAAGTCTATATAAGTTATATGGGATAATCTCAAAATATATAATTACAATTTTAATAGATTAAATGAGCATTGTTATATTCTTACGCACGCGCAATGAAGAATACGTTGGGATTTCAATTGTTTCATAATGACCGATTTCTGTATAATTTCTTAAAATATTGAAAAGAAAACCATTTGAAAAGTGGAGAGGAAAAATTATTTTGAATGTTTTAAAACAGTTTAGTGAAAAATATCCTATATTAGCCATTGAGGACGTTGTTAATATAACAGCAGAATTTACAGGTGAGTCAGCATAGAGCATCTGTTCTGCTCGTAATGAAATTGCAAATAAAGGATATATATCGACATAATGGAAAGTGTAAACGTCAGATTATGTAGGACAATATAACATTTTTTGTCATAAATAAATAAGAAATGGAGGAAGTTCCTCATTATTGCTACCATCTTACCTTGTATTCTGTCTTATTTCCCGTAAAAAGCGATGTTACCTAAGAACAATGTCCTATCGATGACATTCTCTTACACAATTCAGTCATATTGCGGGTAAAAGTAGCATCGCGGTATCGACGGAGTAATACCTAACTTATGCAACTAGAACTTAGTATAGGGTAGAGAGGCTAAGGAATATTTCCACATAGTAGACCTACTCCAGTCATCTTTCGAGCACATTCACCACTCGAAATTTCATACGTTACCTTCATCTTCAAAACAAGTGAAAAAATAATTATTTATTTTAATAATTTGGAATTATTTTTGTACAATTGGACGATGTTATTCATCAACAGCTAAGCGTCTTTTTTTTTAATTAAGATGTTGATGCCATTTGTTGCACTGGCTCATGAGATAAGTGTACGCACACTTTTAGGGTCAAATCTTTAAATATAGCCATATTATTAAAGAAAAATGTATACGCCATCAGTCCTATCTGAGATCCCATGTTATGCAAAAAAAAAAAAATTATGAAACCAGATCTTTATAAACGCTAATCTAAATTTTGAATAATGTAGCTAAGCGGCAAATGTTCCCGCTATTAGATTGTTGACGCATAACTGTCAAACAAGGAAAATAACTTGCAATATTCAGTATTGTTAGTTTAACGCTGCAAAAAATTGTGAAGATTGACTTAATCTTTAAACGTATTTTTCTCGAAACTTACATAATGGCGCATTGCCGGTTCATGCATAACGCCGTTCAATACATTAGATGGGAAGTTTGACATCATAATATGCTCAGTAGACCACCAAACAATGGAACAATTTAGAGAAATAACAATACTAGATATTGTAGTGAATAACAACAAATGAAAAGCACAGTAAACTGATAACATAAAGGAACAGACATTTCGAGACATTAAATCCATAAACAAGTGAGTAACGCCGCGTTAACATCTGAGAGGGAGAACAATAAATCTGAACTAGCATAAAGCGAGCTCCATTCAAGATAGTCATTTGGTTTCAGGCTTTAGATTAAACTAGCCTGTGTGAACTCAGGCAAAGTACAGCGTTTCACATCCAGATGTTATGATAAATTCGGTACTTCAAAACACATGTATAAATTTAACGCTGCAGTTCGTAAATGGCGAATATAATACTCTACAAGTATAATACTATTCAAATAAAAATATAAGAGACTTCCGAAACATGAAGCGCGAACTGCACTTAACATTCATGGTAATAATGGTTCTGTAAATTAAACAAAAGTACTTGCCTATATATATTGCCTGTAACTAAGATGTTTTAATACCTACCTAATACAGGCTTTTCCACTTTACAGCAGTTCGCCCTTGATTCCTGCTTTCCAGAGATTCCTATCTTCCCACTGTCCCTCTTCCATACGGCTCTTCATCACGGCATCATATATTCCCCATACTCCCCCCTCTTCCTTCTGCCTGGTACCATCCAATCTAATACCTGTTTAGGCCACTGGTCTTCCGACATCCGTTGAACATGTCCATATCACTGCAAAGCTCTCTTTGTTATCCTTTCGATAACAGTTTCTTGTGCATCCATTTCAAATATGTTGTAGCCTGGATATTCTCAAGCCATGCAATTAATCTGGGATGGTAGTTACAGTTCATTTAATGTTGATATTTTATACACTAATGTATAATGAAATATCGATACTAAATTTTACAAACTGTGACGCGACTTTTTTTATTCCTTTATAAACCCCTGTCAAATTGTATGGTTTCATTTTTCAAATTATTTCCCACCATTTAGAATGAGTTTTACATTTTTTCTAACGTTTATTTCAATACGTTTTCCTATGATATTTAACTACATACATGAAGGCGTGACAGTCATATTCATTTTAATGAATATTCTATGCAACAGCAAAGACGTGTTCCAGTGCAGCAAACATAGAGTATGTACTAACTAACCGTACACATATACTTCAGAATTTCATAACTTACTATTTATTTTTTTGAAGTTGCATTCTTTCACAGGCCATAGTGCTTACATTGCTTGATGTTAGCATTTAGGTTTGTCTTAAGGGTTAAGAGTACATAAATATTGTATTAGGATATCTTTTAGGTTCGTTAAATATCGTGTATATATTGGCTACATCCCTGATTCCATAGTGTAAACCGTTTCGCGTTTGTTGGTGCATGCGAATGGTGTATGATTGAAAATTAGAAATATTTTCCCGTCACATGGCGTTTACTACAGAACGTTTTCCGTTTATACATCATCTTTGTCAAGCAAAAACAGAGTAGATTTCCACTTTCAATGGAAGATGCGCAATTTTACAACTTATAACTCTTAGTTTTAATTTGGTCTCTGTATAAGTTTGACAGTCAATTTTTAAAGATAATTATATAATTACAAATTCTTCTTCTTTATCTAATTTAACCTCTCACGTTGCAGGTACCTTTTACATGTCACACACCACCCAAACCTGTCGGGAGAGGAGTTTTCAACTGTGGATCACATACAAGGAGAAGGAGGGCCTCCCCGGATGAATGACGACCTCAATGTCAGGGCCACAACATTAAGATGAAACACACCATTCACAAACACGTTCATTACGGAAAAATAATGCACGTATAGCCAAGCAGGTCCGTGCGCAATGTAAATGCAAATGTATTCTCTTTCTTTAAAAAAAAAGGCAATAAATTCCATTCCATTATTACTAAACATGGCGAATGTTATAATGGTGAATATGATAGATGATGTTCGGGTGCTATATAGACCTTAGAATTTGCTGACATTGTTCTTATATGTTAAGGGGAAATGAACGAACAAATCACTCAGGAACTTGTCCTGACCAGGTATCAAACCAGTATCCGTTGCAGCGACACTATCGTGATACCACAGCGGTTGATTAATTATAATTTGTCACTATTGAAAAAGTAATTTTGGGTTAATGTTTGTATCTTAAAAGTCTTTACATCATTTTATATAAATTACAAGTAGACCGATTAGTAATTTGAATCATTAGATGTACCGCTAGTTGTATTTAACTCAAACTAAACCTAACACTTCAGATTTTAAAAACTGCAAAAGTATAACAATGCGAATGTAAAGTAGAGAAAACCGCGATTTACCTCCAATTAGTACTTAGTGTGGAAGGAAGTATGCCTCGAGAAAAAAGTATAATTTTAGCTTACAACAACGGTGACCAGCTCAGCTGCACTTAGGAAGTGCCGTGTGCGCTCGCGAGTAAGCAGGAGCATCACTGTACAGCCGTCCAGAGGCGGCTAGTCACCATTAAGAAACATTCAATCATTCTTTGGCATCGTGCAGTATTCGATGTTCTTGAATATCGAAGATTTATTAATTTAAAGAGCTACTACCAATTATTAATTGGATAGAAATATATTTGTCTTTGAATAAGGTTAAAATAGTTTTAAACGCTAATAGCTATATTTTTAATGCTATAATTTACAGGTATAATACACGTACAACATTCTTATTACACATTAGCACGATGTATTCAGCCTACCATTTATGTGAATGTCGCAATTTCATCAAGTAACTCGAAAAATCGATTCAAAAATGTGTCCCTGTTGAACCATTGCATTTCACTGATAGTTGGGTATGTCACATACTCGCAATCAAGATTTGTCAATGACTCTTTAGGATCTGATTTTGTTTGTTGTTTTAACTACACCACTCTTTGAGACACTACACAATTCCCAAGCTACACCCTACCATTGCCAGTGACCCATAAATGGTTACAGATACAAGTGAGCTCCACGAAAGATATTTCCTACAGCTTCTTCTCACATGTTAATATGTTTGTGCCCGTTGTTGTATCTCGCATTGGCGCTAGATCTAACAGCTCTTCTGTAACTTATAGTTCGAAGTTCACACCCCCTAACAAAAAAAAAATGTCATTTTAGGCTTACTGTGCTGAAGATGTCAACACTTTCATTTAGAGTTCAATAATTTTATTTATATATTATGTGAGATTACTGAATTATTTTTTTTAATTTCTTTAGATGAGCTCATTTATAAATATTTATATATGTAAAATGTAGTGCATTTAAAGTTAGTTAATAATTTAAGTATGTCAAAATTTTAGTTTGTGGGCATGCATGTATGTATATGAATATGAAAAGTTTTTTTGATTTTTCCGCGTGTTGGATTCAAGTTCTACCTCTGGCCACTGATTCCGACATCTTTTTTAAAAACACCAAGTAGCACAGGACTTTGACTCTCTTGCGTCTAAATTTCTCTTTAGTATGATGGAATACTTCCTACCCATAAAGGTTAACTATGTTATATTGCAGATTTTCGCGGATATAAGTATGAATTTGAAAGTTTTCTTGGGTTTTCCGCGTCTTGGTTTCATGTTCGGCCTCTGGCCACTGATTCCGACATCTTTTAAAAACACCAAATAGCACAGAAGTTTGACTCTCTTGCATCTAAATTTCTCGAACTATTTAGTATGATGGAATACCTCCTCCCCATAAAGGTTAACTATGTAATATTGCAGATTTTCGCGGATATAAGTATGAATATGAAAGTTTTCTTGGGTTTTCCGCGTCTTGGTTTCAAGTTCGGCCTCTGGCCACTGATTCCAACATATTTTTAAAAACACCAAGTCGCACAGAAATTTAGATGCAAGAGAGTCAAACTTCTGTGCGACTTGGCGTTTTTAAAAAGATGTTGGAATCAGTGGCCAGAGGCCGAACTTGAATCCAAGACGCGGAAAATCTAAGAAAACTTTCATATTCATACATATATCCGTGAAAATCTGCAATATAACATATATATATATATATATATATATATATATATTCTACTTTAATTTTTTACTATAATGTTTTAATTTTAAAATAATAAATAATTAAAAGATAAAATTAAAAACTGTTTCAAGCCAAATACATCAGCAATACAAGCTAAGAAAAATACAATACAATTACTTGAAACTTCCATTAACTTGTGAAAAATATCACCAGTAAGATACTGTTTACGGCTAGTAGCAATATTCTGTGAGAAAGTCTCAAAGCGTCAAATAACTCAATTTGATTAGGACATAACATTTCAACAGCTATTTTATTACAGTCTTTCATAAATCACCATCAGGAAACCTGCGGCGTTATTTCCCAATATGCATTGTGATTTTGGAAGCTTACACGAACAACTAATTTATAAGCAGAGGGTTCTACCTGCTAATAATAATAATAATAATAATAATAATAATAATAATAATAATAATAATAATAATAATAATAATAATAATATATTATTATTAATATTATTTACTTATACACAGATTTTCATTGTTTACATATCTTTCTGTGGCTAAAGTTTTATTTTTCTTCTCCTGTCCTCTTGTTCTTATCTCAGTTCTTATTTCTTGCATCCACGAGTTTCGAGGTCTTCCTTTCCTTCTTCCAGGTGGACACCATTCCAATACTTTCCTGGGCAACCTTTCTTCTTGCATTCGTCGTATATAACTAACTGACTGGCACTATCGAACCCGTAAGTTCATGGCCGCGCGGACATAAGCTCTCCATACATCCATAACCTTACCTAATGTTTTTCAGTCATTCTCTGTATAATCTAATTCCCTAAAATCATGGTTAATGTAATGTCTCACCTCATTCTCGGTCTACCAATTGGGCGTTTTTCCTCTGCTTTTCCTACAAGAAGCTTCAATGCACGTCTTTCATTTCGTATATGCCCACACTAATTCAATTCGTTGAATCTTATATAATCTATTATTGAATATTTAATTTTTTTTTCGTATGACAACATCTTGCTGCTCTCCACAAGACATACATTTCCATAGACATATATTTTTGTTGAATTTCCAAACTTCAGCTCCATATGTTACAGAACTTCTCACTATTGAATTATATATTTGTCACTTATTTTTTCTGGTTATATGTCTGTTCATTAAGACTCCATTCACCATTGCTATTGTTGCTCTACATTTATTTTTTTTTCTTAATATCACTTTCTGGTTTATTCTTTTTTTCTCCTTTTACTCCCATATAGTCAAATTCTTCACAATCTCTATTAAACCCCTTTTGATATTCCAATATTAAATTTTCGGTTTCTGCTCTACATGCCATATGAAACGTTTCTTTCAAAATTTATTTTTAAACCCCAGTAATCGTATTCTTCCTATAATTTTCTAAACATAAACTCCATGTCTTCATAAATAATAATAATAATAATAATAATAATAATAATAATAATAATAATAATAATAATAATAATCTCTATCTATCTTCGGGTTTTTACAGCTGCTGCCGTCTTCCCGTGCCAAACCTCCAAAGCCTACGGTCTTGGGCATCTTCGATGCTTAGTCCTCTAGCTTGCATTGCTGTCTTCATGTTTTCCTTCCATGTTAATCTTGGTCTCCCTCTTTTCTTCTTTCTGTTCGGATGCAATTCATATAGTTGCTTCGGCCATCGCTCATCTTCCATTCTTAAGACATGTCCTAACCACTTTAAGTCCTTCTCCTCAATTCTTTCAATTATGCTTTCTTCTGCTTCCATTATGTTTCTAATTTCCTTATTTGTGACATGTTCTAATCTAGACTTTCTGGCACTTCTCCGTAAATAGTCCATTTCTAGAGCTATTAGTCTACTCTTGTAGTACTTATTGATTGTCCATACCTCACTTCCATACATTGCAACAGATTCCACCAATGTTTTACCAATATTTTTTTTTTGTGTCTTTCCAAATATGCTTATCCCACCATATGGAATTTAACGATGATATTATTTTGCTACTCAATTCAATTCTATGTTTTATGTTATAGCAATGAACGAGAAAATTTAATATTGGAAGAAGGAATCCAAATAAAGCAAGTGAAAACAACAACAACAACAACAACAATAATAATAATAATAATAATAATAATAATAATAATAATAATAATAATAATAATAATAATAATAATAATAATAATAATAATAATAATAATAATAGCTGACATGTATGGGTAAATAAGCATAATTAAATTACTTGGTTATATTCCCCCACTATGGAGCGATCTACTCCAAACGGAGTGTAACGGAATATATAGATATATAATAATAATTATAATTATAATGACAATATGTGATGGTTAAAATTTGAAGTAATTCAAATAAATACTTTTAAAAATAGCATAAGGGCAATGAAATAGATATTCACTATTTTGTGCAGCCACGAATGAAAAATTTTCATGTAGCTTTTCGACCTCCGCTGTGTGATCGGTATCCTTATAATTCGCATGGTATGTAGAATAATATATCTGAATATTGAACTTTCTCACGTTAGTAAGTGTCTGAAAAGACATACTAAACATTTGCCTTTCCTTCATATTCAGTAAATAAGTATACATATCGCCATTGTCGATTAAAATAAACAATTGGGGATGACGAACTCCGTTTCAAATCTGCTCTATAGTCCGGCATTATTACACCGAGAATCCTAGCAAACTGGCATTAGTTTAGATGCAACGCCGCACTGTTAACGTGCCGATGCGTCACAAACCCCCCTCCCCTTCATTCCTTCTTTATTGATTACTTGAGCGTTCTGCTCTTCCGTCGTTCACACGTGTAGGGAAGAGTTCTCTTGCACAAAGAGCATGAGTTGGTCACCGCTGGCTTAGAATACGAATTTCTAAAAAAACTTTAAACAATAGTATATTACGATACGAGGTTGGGAAGTGGTTTTATAGAATCGAGGAAAAATATTTAAAAACCGAGCAAAAGCAAGATTTTTAATTTCCGAGATTCTGTAAAACACTTCACAAACGTGCGTTGTACATTATTTTTTTAGCGATAGTGTTTTCAAAATAATAAATATTAATAAAATAATATATTTGTTGGAAATATTTGCGTTCATTAAAAACAATTGACTAACGTTAACAGTATGGACAATGTTTATTAGTTGAAACAACAGGAGGCCTTGAGAACAATTCTTGATAGCATATCCGCAAGTACGTATTTATTGTTTTATATTGTTTCATATGAAGTTAAGTTCATTTAAAATGCAGTGATTTGTTTCGTATAATGTATATTAACACTACCTTTTGGATATTTTCTGTATATACATTGTACGTAGTATACATAGAGGGCAGTGGTTTTACTTCCCGCACGTGGGTGTAAATGTAATATTACAGTATAGCTATTTAGGTTGGCAACCCCGAAATCTAGGAAGATGAAATTTCAATAACGATCGCCATTGCTGGTAAGTACAACAAAACGCACTATCGCGCAAAAAAAAAAAAACACTTTTTGCAGTACAGTATTATGTGTCATCACTAGAGCCCGAAATTGTTTGTAATAAAAGTAAGATTGCAACATAGTACAATGATAAGTTAGACTTATGACTCTCTTTTGTTTTGGTTCCATAAACAAACAGTTGAATAGTATAATGAGAAGTACGACTCCTGACTATCTTTTATCTTGTTTCACTCACAAACAGTTGAATAATATATACTATCTGCATTTATATACCAAGAGGACGAAGATCACTGGGCCGTCCTATGAAACGCTGGAGGGAAAATTTTCTATAGGATCGTAACAGGCCTTGGCCTAATACTTGGAAGGAAGAAGAAGAAGATACTATCTGCATTGCAATCTTATACACTGCTCAAAACAATTAGAGGAACACTATGAAATATGCAAATATTTTTTTCATTTTTATAAAGGTACAAACATGAGATTAATAAAGGACATTATTTGTGGTTATTTATTTATTTATTTATTGCTCATGTCAGTAAAAACAAATGAATAACGCTGACAATTAACTTTTCAAATAATTCCACTATGTAAGCAATTGAATCTTGTGCTTATTTTTCAAAGTTAAACACTCGTTATATAGAGTTAGTATCGTGTATGGCCTCCACGACATTCGATGACACTTTGGCATCTTCGTGGCATGCTTCCAATAAGATTCTGGACTTCCTCTTGCGGGATATTCTCCCATTCCTCCTTCAGAGCATCTCCAAGTTGCTGCAGAGTTTGTGGAGCTTGATGTCGGTTCCTGACCTTCCTGTCTAGAAGATCCCACAAGTGTTCAATAGGGTTGAGGTCTGGGCTGACCGCTAGCCACTCCATTACCTCAATTTCATTCCTACTCAGGAAAATCCCTGGTGACAGCTGCAGAATGTGCCCTGGCATTATCCTGCATAAACAGAAATCCAGGGCCTACTCCAATGGCAGCAGGTACTGCTCTTCCAGAACGTGCTCGATATACCGGACAGCATTCAGTCGCTGGGGAACAAGTACAAGGTCCGTACGATTGTTGTACATAACTCCGGCCCACACCATTATGGAACCTCCTCCGAATATATCAATTTCCTGTACAGCCTCTGCAGAAAATCTTTCTCCTGGCTATCCCCACACCCTCAATCGACCATCACAACGTGTAAGACGATACCGGATTCGTCCGAGAAGAGCACAGACTCCCACTGGTTCAGGTTCCAATCACCATGGTTTTCAGCATACGTACGTCTTGCTGCCTTATGCCCATTTGTTAAGCGTGGTTTTTAACGGGCCTTTTTGGACGAATATTCTCTTTCCTTAATCTGTTCCTTGTGGTTTGGTCTGATACCCGGATTCCGGAAACCATATGAAGGTCATTCTGCAAGTCTTTTGCAGTTTTTGTACGCTGTCGAAGAGCAGAAAGAACAACATATCTGTCATCCTGGGGGCTTGTTTTAATTTACGGCCCTGGCCACGTCTTCTACAATACTGACCTGTCTCTCTGTGCCTGTTGTGTAACATGGACACCACGGAAGGAGAAACCCCAAGCTCTCTAGCCACTTGTCGCAGAGATTGGCCTTGTCGTAAAAGATGTAGAGCATGATACACTTCAAACTCATTTAAATGCCTCATTTTGTCAGAGACTTCAATAAACAAGGCAATAATCAACATTCGTTGCTATAGCAACATCAGGAAGCTTACCAATTAGAAGTGGCCAGTGCCTTCCAAAATAAAAAAAAATTCTCTATATTTGTTATTTGAGGTAATTTCTCTGTATTTAGGCCATGTATCTTTAAAATTTGTATCCAATGATAAAATTGATAATTCAATTTACATATTGTACAACTTTCAGCATCACAGCTTTAAAAAACACTTATTCAATTTATTACAAGTGTTCCTCTAATTGTTTTGAGCAGTGTATTTTATTGCATACAAATCCGGACTCGTCCACCGCTGTGGTCTCGGGGTAGCGTGCTGCCTTGTCACGCAGAAGGCCCGGGTGCGATCCCCTGTCGGGACAGTTTTTCTGGGTGAGGTTTTTATCGGGTACGCCATGCTAGGAGAGAAACCAGGAATGTCGAAAGACAATCTCGGGCATTTGAAAAAAAAATCCGGACTCTATCACATAGACACAACAAAGTTGAAAGACTGCATAAAAAATCCTACAAATAAATTTTCTTCTATAACATTGTTTCAAGTTATTTTGTAAACTCCTCGTTAAACACTCATACCAATTTGAGTTTATACAATTAATAATCCACTATCAACCACTCTTTTTAACATTTATTTCGACGACATTATAAGATCATGGAATCAAATGACGACTGTGGGAATTAACTTAGGAAATATAGTAATAAAAACAGTAGCCTTTGCAGATGACCAGATTTGAATAGAAAAAGCAGAGGACGAATTACAAAGAATACTATATAAACTAAATGAAATATCAAAAAATACAACATGGAAATATCCTCACAAAAATCAAAAACATGGCCTTCAAGGGCGCTCATCCAGTTCGGACAAAGATAATATTAAAAAATAAACCAATAGAACAAGTAGTAAGATATAACTTCCTAGGTTGCGAAATAGCATACACAGCGGAAACAGATATAAATGAACTAAATAAGTTTAATTATATAACTGGAACGCTAAAAAGAACTTTGAAAATAAAGTCAGGAAAGACTCTATAATGAAATTATACAAGGCAATGGCAGTGCCTATTATTAATTATGGATCCGAAACATGGACAGTGACAACACAACAATCTGCCAGAATACAAGCTGCTGAAATGAGATTCCTCAGACCAATAGCAGGATATCAAAGAACAGACAAAAACATAAAACAGAAATAAGACAACTAAAGTAGTGGAATTAAACACAACAATACAGAAATACAGAACAAACTGGAAAGAACATTTGGAAAGGATGACTGAGAATAGAATACCAAAAGCAGCATACTACTATTCACCACGAGGAAGAAGAAGTTTGGGAAGACCAAGAAAGAGATGGAAAGAGCAGCAATTTGGAGCCGGAATGGGCTAGTAAATAAGCCTAAACCGTGAAGAAGAAGGCAATTAATAATATAAATTATTATTTAATGTTGAAAAAATGTTTTATTTTGTCAGTTGGCAATAGTGATATTAAAGGTTTCATTTATTCCTCATTTTCAAATAATTTTGGAAATGTCTGTCTACACATACATATCTGTGAGTTTATGTAATGATAAATATTTTATTAGTATTTAAAATAACTCCACCAGGATAAATAAATAATATGTCTATCTAAAGTAGCGTAACAGCCCAATGTCGTGCCTTACCTCTCCTTTGTTAGAAGTTACTATACCAAGTTAATTTAATTACACTTATTTCCTATAGATGTCGTTAATGGTATGCGATCAGCATACCAACACAATGAGACATCTAGTAGGCAACTAAGGCATTACTTGCATTAAGAAAGTCGGTAAATTTTGTAAGAGGCCTCTTTATTCAGGTTTCAGGATCTTTTACTTGCCTGAAAATCTTCTGACTAGGGACCCAGGGCTTAAACCCCCTCTCTGAGGACTTACTCTTTGGATTTTTCCTTCCTAAAAAAATGCATCGACCCCGGTTGAGTTTGAACGCGCGAACCTCGAGACCATAGGAAATGAACATAACCCCTGTCCACTGCGACCGATAAATAAATAAATAAATAATTGTTACTTTCATTCCTACTTTATCATAAAAGTATATCAATATCTTCAAAATATGGATCAGTTCAATCTGAGCAGTTGTATGGGCTGTTTTTCATCAGTTGTTGAATATGAGAATGTGAATGCCTGAGTTATTTATAAGGATATTTTCTGCAAGAAAAAAATTAATAAAACACACTTTTAATACTTACAAAATATATAATTATTAACCTGCAAAATATGGTCGGTATCACATATTCATAGGTCACATTTAATCCTCAACTCGTGTCTAACTCAGGACTAGGTCGTGGATGAGATGAGATGAGATGAACCCCTTTCCATAGTGGTCTGTGAATGACAAGGGTGCCGGCCGACAATATGTGATGCACTATCATGGGAGCAGATGAACGAAATGAAATGAAATAAGTATTGAGAAATGGAGGAATGAAATTTTGGCAGGGAAAAAGGGAGAAAACCCCGAGAAAAAAATATGTCGATGTTCAGTTTCGTTCATCACGAAACCTACATGGGTTTCGATTTCGGGACCCCTGCTGTGAGGGGCAAGCGTCTAACCGCTTTAGCCACGGAGCCACATATACGTGGATAATGTTGAAGAAAAGCAAAAGTATATTCCGTCAAAGACAAAATTATTGAAAGAAAAATAATGGTCAGGCAAACTTATCACTAGGGCTGAAAAAATGATGGGCTATAGACTAGGCTGCATCGTACTTAGACCGCTGTATTGACACGCGCTACTCGGGACAGACTTCTAGTAAAGTCCGTTTTGTGTACGAATGGACTCATCTTTGCACAATTTTTGTTTCGGCATTCTGATACAACCACACGTCACGTAAACATGTCTATTACTGAGAAGAGTCGAACATACACTCTCTCCGCTCCGAGCAGGCAGTGGAGACGCTAGGCAAGGACATGCATTTTGTAAACAATGTGTATAGAAATTGGTTACTACCTTGATACCGATACTTTTTTTTCAGCCCTACTTATCACACGATCGTGGGATCCAAGATGGAACAACTAATGAATGGATTAAAGAAGAAAGTAAACTTAGAAATTTCGTGGACGCCTCTGGCATAGAAGTTGGATTATAAATAACGGATCTACGTGTTCTGTTTTTATCAAACCTAGATCAAGAAACGCAATCACGATTCTTTAAAAACATATATAAAAATTTACTATCTCGTCAGACAATATTTATCGCACCACACAAAGTTATATGCAGATAGTGAACTAGTTGGTAATAGGTAAAATGTTTTTTTTTCAAAAAAACCAAGGCCCACTTGTAGATGATAGTGTGAAACAATCACTATAAACTACACACGAATGCAGTGTTTGTATTAGTCTACAAAGGTCGGAGTAGGAAGAGCATGTTTGGGAACTACATCACAATTACTTCACTTTCTTTCTACAGTAAACCTAGTACAATCTCGTATGTGGTGTTTGTTTCAACTAGAATCCCGCGAGTGAAGAGACTATACAATGTGATTATTACAAATATGATAAATACAATTTTTTAGATTATATGAAGAAAAAAATTACATTATATGTTTACAAAGTCCACCGCTGTGGTCTCGACATCTGACCCCATATTTCCTTGGTTGGAATTATATTCAATTATATTATTAACAGTAATATACCTCTATTTTGGTTTCAACCAAAATAGAATTAGGGTAAATTAATACCAAGAATTAGGTCGAAACTAATTAGGCTAGAAAGTAAAATAATTAGTTTAATTATTTCAAGGGGTAGTTAATTTAAAATATAAATTTTGGAGATTTATGAAGGGGTGCTGCCTTGTCACGCAGCGGGCCGGGTTCGATCCCCAGTCGGAGCAGTTTTTCTGGGTGAGGTTTTTATCGGGGTTTTTCCTCACCTGTAAGACAAATGTCAGGGAAAACTTTAAGGCCCAAAAGGTCCCCGAAATCATATGGCCATCATCATCATCCATTATTACCATCATCATCCTTATCATTATCATTATTACCATCATCATCATTATCATCTTCATCCTTCAACGGTGTGGAAAGCAACGGGAAGCTACCACACCTACAATTCCCTAGTAAAGCTGCAAGCATAGCATGAAAAATGCTATGATTGCAGTGAAGGGCCTGCCTTCGGGCAGAATTACTATGGATGGATGGATATGTTTACAAACTAGGGTATTTAGTCTTTTAAGACATATTTAATTTCCATATTTGACATATTTCAGAGGATAGTGTACACTTTTACATATCTCAGAAAATATCTTTACATACCTAAACTAAACAAGTTACTTTAAATGTGTTCTATATATTTTAAGTTTCAATGTTATTCTTATCTGATAACAATTTAAAATTTATTTTGTTAGCATCAGTTTTTCAAAGCTGGATTATTTAGTTTGTATGAAATGTTGAAAATAAGCATTATCTGTTTTATTGCTGAGTCTGTACTTTGGCATTGTGAATCAACCCTTTGTGACAATAGAATTTATTATACTTGGCCATGGCATGTCTGCTCCAGCCAATTGGCAGCTATTAAATAACTCCATGAATTACAGTTAAAACTTTCATAAATGATCAGAAAAGAGAGTCGGGATGTTCAATATCTCTAGTGATAAAATATTTAATGTTTTGTTAACATATGTTTGTTATTGGAAATTGACTTCCACTAGTCATTTATGAAAGTTTTAGCTGCAATTTGACGTTTTAAATCTTAGTTTTATTATTTAAATATTTTTAACATTGTGCAGTTTTGTTATATTTTTGAATAATTTAATATTAAATCTAACAACTCATCTTTCATATTAAGAAAATTAGAGATAGAATAAAAAAATGGAGATTACGAGACAAATAATTATAAGACAGACTATCTTTCATTGGATAAAACAGATGAATTAAAATGTAATTTAGGGAGAATGCGTAATGTATAACTGTAGGCTTTCACGGCCGGCGTCTTGATCCCTATTAGGTTCGTCTTCCGGGCATATAGGCCGTGGTCCAGTCGTTCTTCTACTCGACGTTTCGTCTACTGCTGCGGTAGACATCTTCAGGAGATACTGCGTGCTCTCTGTGAACTCCTGAACAGTCGGCTGCAGACTGGCTGGTCGTTGGAAACTCCCTCCCTATTTATAGGCACGCCCCTGGTGGAGAGGCGGTTTTCTGCGCGGTCCGTGTTGCGTGCTGTTTTGTCCAGGCTGTCGCTAGCAGAAGTCATAGGCTTCATTGTCGTATTGTGCAGTGCCGGGATCAAGATTTTGTTTATCTTCATGGTTTCTTCTTTTTTGTTAAAGGAATTTTTGTGTTTATATATTTCAATGGCTTCTCTGCTTCTATGCCGAACCATAGAGAAAAACACGGAACGACAGAAACAAAAATACATAAAAAATCATCAAGAAAACAGAAATAAACCACCCAACTCAAGAGCGGTAGTTAATTTGACAGACCGGCAATTCAACGAAGAAGAAATATCGGTACTTGCCAAAGGAGGAAATTTTGCTGTAACACCTAAAACAATACCTATTGAAGACATCATAGCCAATGTAGAAGCCGGAATAAGGCAGCTGCCTATTCATCAGAGTGAGGAAATAAGGGGCGAAGTGTCTCGCATTCTCCGTAAAACCAAACCACCGGTGAGTAATTTATCACGAAAAGAAAAAGTAGCTTTACATAATCTAAACGAAGACAAAGACATCATCGTTCTTCCTGCAGATAAAGGAAATGCCACCGTCATCATGGAAACAGAACAATACAACCAGAAAATGCAACAGCTTTTAGATCCAGAGACATACAAGATTCTTAAAACTGATCCTACAGCAAGAGTTCTACGTAAATCCAATAAACTTATCAAGATCTCCACACTTTATGAAGACACTAAACGAGGATTGTACAAATCAGAAGCACTGCCACCAAGATTGTATGGATTACCAAAGATGCACAAGGAAGGAACACCACTCAGACCTATTGTTTCGGCCATTGGATCACCTACATATGAACTCGCCAAGTTTCTCGCCTCACTATTGAAACCGTATATTGGAAAAACTGACACGTTTGTAAAAGACTCCACGCACTTCATAGAAAAAATAGACGCTCTGAAACTCAAGCCAAACGATAAAATAATAAGCTTCGATGTGGTTTCTTTTATTTACTAAGATACCTATCCCAGACACTATGACATACTTGCAAGAACTCTTTCCCCCAGACATAGTAGCGCTGTATAACATATGCCTCACAGAAACGTATTTCCAATGGGGAGGAATATTCTACGAGCAAATAGATGGCGTGGCCATGGGAAGTCCATTAAGCCCCGTAATAGCCAATTTTTACATGGAACAATTTGAAAAACAGGCCTTGGAGAATGCTACATTAAGACCTTCAGTTTGGCTGAGATATGTGGACGACACATTCGTCATTTGGGAGCATGGTGAAGAAGAACTTGATAACTTCAGGCAACATTTAAATGGCATTTGTCCCAGCATCCAATTCACCCTGGAAAGAGAAGAGAACAACAGTCTACCGTTTTTGGATGTTTTAGTAATTCGAAACCAAGACATGACACTTGGACACAAGGTATACAGGAAAAAGACTCATACAGACAGATACCTACATAAGCGGTCCAACCATCATCCCAGACAAAAACGCGGAATAATTAAAACCCTGGTGTAACGAGCCAAAAGGATTTCGGAACCACAGTATCTACAAGAAGAAATTAATCATCTCCAAGCAGCGTTTCAATCCAATGGATACAGCAAAACAGATTTTCGCCGAGCCATAAATCCCAATAAATACAAATCCGAAAACGGGGACAAGGAGGAGGCAAAGGGTAAGGTGTACCTACCATATATCAAGACAATAACGGAGAGAATTGGTCGAATATTAAATAAATATAACATATCTACAACCTACAAGCCAACACAAAATATCAGCAATATACTGCGCCCAGCCAAAGATACAAGAGATCCGTTAAGTACTGCCGGTATATAACGCATCCCTTGCAGTTGTGGACAGGTTTATATCGGCACAACAAAAAGAATGGTTACCACAAGATTGCAAGAACACAAGAGGCATTGCAGACTAAAACAAAAGGAAAAATCAGCCGTAGCGGAACACTGGATGAACAACCAAGAACATATAATAAGATTCGAAGAAACACAGGTATTGTCCCAAACATCACATTATTACACCAGACTGTACAGAGAAGCCATTGAAATATATAAACACAAAAATTCCTTTAACAAAAAAGAAGAAACCATGAAGATAAACAAAATCTGGATCCCGGCACTGCACAATACGACAACGAAGCCTATGACTTCTGCTAGCGACAGCCTGGACAAAACAGCACGCAACACGGACCGCGCAGAAAACCGCCTCTCCACCAGGGGCGTGCCTATAAATAGGGAGGGAGTTTCCAACGACCAGCCAGTCTGCAGCCGACTGTTGAGGAGTTCACAGAGAGCACGCAGTATCTCCTGAAGATGTCTACCGCAGCAGTAGACGAAACGTCGAGTAGAAGAACGACTGGACCACGGCCTATATTACCGGAAGACGAACCTAATAGGGATCAGAATGCGTAATGTTCAAAAAAATTATTTTTGAGATCTATTTTAGATGAAAATGGGAATTCAACTACAGAAATTGAAACAAGACTAACCGATGGAAGAAGAATCATTGGTATGTTGAACTCAGTGCTTTGGAATATAAATATAATATACAGAACGAAGAAAACTATAATTCAAGTACTGTTACAAAGCATTTTATTATATGGGTCCAAAACCTGGACAGTAAGTAGAAAACAAGCCAACAATTTGTTAGCGGTAGAAATGGAATTTTGGTGGCTATCGACAAGAATTTAAAGAAAGGATAAAGACAGAAACAGCACAATAAGGGAACTTACGGAAGTTAAAAAAAAAGTGTTAGAAAAAATAGAAGAAAAACGTTTAGAATGGTATAGACACCTCATAAGAGTGGAGAAGATAGAATACCAAAGAAGATCGTTGATTGGAAAGATAATGGAAAAAGTGGAAGAGGCAGACCTAGAGAATTTTGGATATGACGGAGTGAGGAGAGGTATGGAAGCTAGAGATTTGAGGGAAGAAGATGCTTTAGACAGGAACCTTTGGCTACAAATCATTTTAGATTGAAGGAGAAACACTCTTTTGTGGAATATTCCTAATAAAAAAATCAACAACAATAATTTTTAAGAATTTAACACAAACATTATTCATTTGTTATGAACCGGTTTTCCCTAAAAATTCTAAGCAAATCCATTCAACAGATAATTTGAAAAAGTTCACTTTATAAACAGTGTTTAAAATTACCGATGTGGGACAATTCGGATTCTTTTTAGGTTTAGTGGTTCGCACGTAATAGTAACACAAGGTGTGTGTTTAAGTAACTTACAGAAAATAGAAAAGTGTGAAATGACATTTGAAGGCAGAGGAAGTAAATCAAAAGGTTGGGAAAGTCGTACTCAGGTTCACAGGTTAACTTACACAACATTGTGCAACATCACGCTCATTTGTTAATGATCTGCTTGTTAGAAATGCACACCAAATTCAAAAATAAAAGTTGTCGCAACAAGTATTCATGTCCTTTTTTTCTCATGACATCATGTAATATATTATCCATCCTGAACATTTTATTTTGTTAACAATTTATATACTTATCTATCTCTCTTTCTACGATTTATAGAACTCAGAGTTTGGATCCCTCAATATAGTTTCCTGCTGGAATTCTGAATTCCTAAAAAGTTAGACTTATATGAATGTGTCTAATTGGCACAAAGGGTAGGGTGCGTGTAGGCAAACAGTTTCCGAATACTTTTGAAATTCACAATGGGTTAAAGCAAGAAGATGAACTATCTCCTCTACCATTCAATTTTGTACAGAGCATGCCATTAAATCTATAAGAGGATGAAGAAGGCCTACAGTCAATGGTATTAATAAGCTGTTAATTTATTTTGATTATGTAGTATTATTGGGCAATAGAGAGAAGAAACTAAGGGCCTACACGCGCACGCTATTGAGTAACACTAAGGAATCGGGACTGGAAGTAAACATCAATAAAATTAAATATATGTTCACACAGAGAAATACATTATATAATAGAAATAGGCAGTTAATGAAAAATGAGGAAAATTTTGAAGACGTGACTGAATTGTAATACCTTGAAACAATACTTACAAACAGGAATGAGATGCACATAGAAATTAAACATAAGATCAATTCTGGAATGAATTCTATTATGCATTACAGAGACTCCAGTCGTCCCAACTTCTCGCAAAAAAAAAAACGATACATTGAAAATGTATAAAACTGTAATTCTCCCGTTATGTATTATATGGATACAAAACATGGACTCTTACTTTAAGGGAGGAGAAAAGATTACACGTATTAGAAAATAAAGTTCTTAGGAATTTTTTTCGACAAAAGGGAGATGAACAGACAGGCGAATGGAGAAGACTACAAAAGAGTGAGCTAAAGTATCTTTATAGGAAACCAGATATAATAAGAATAGTTTAATCTCGTAGGCTACAATGAGCATGACACGTGGCACGAATGGGGAATAAAAGAGGGGTATGGAAGCTCTTTGTAGGAAAACCAGAGGGGAAACGCCCAATCGTCAAACCAAGAATGAGGTGGGAGAATAACGTTACCATATTTTGAGGAAAGTAGATTATACAGGAGATGATTGGAAAACATTAGCTCTGGATAGGGATGCGTGGAGTGCTTACATCCGAGCGATCATGAACCTAGGGTTTTTATGGTGCCAATAGGTTAGTTAGTTTTAATAATTTAAATGCTTATTTATATATTTTTCTACGATTTATAGAACTCGAAATATGGATCGCACTATCATTAAGCCTCTCCAATGAACCCTATCGTCATCTCACTTAATATATTTCGTACTTCCGATTTCCACATGACTTCTGTGAGTCCATCTATGTTCAGGTATTAAAAATGTATCTACAAAATGTTCCCAATTAAAATTTTCAAACTCTTTCCGAATGTTTAGATTCCCCATTTCAATCTCCTTAATTTCATCATCATCATCATCATCATCCACACAAGTATTAAGCCATGTGGCCTGCTGCAGTCTGAAAGAGGAAAACTCTTTAATTTAATAATCATAAAACTAACTTATATGAACTATTATATATATATATATATATATAAAGGAGGTCTTATTGTGAAGTAAAGATTTCTCCGTTTCTCATTTTGATTCGTAAAATTGGGTATTTTCTATTTAATACTTTGTTGTAAATACGTGAGACAGTTTCAAATTTTATATACTCGTATTTATAAAAAAAATATTACATTTAAATATTAAGGGTATACTTGTTTGTTTGAAATATTTGAAACAGTTTAAATTTTAAATATAAATACAAATATTGGACAAAGTTTCCAAAATGTGGCGCAAAATAAGTCCGAAGTTGACACTATGCGCATGCACCAGCAGTGGTTCGATACCCGGCGGGGTTAAACATTTAATTTATTAAATTAATTAACTTAAATGCATTTAATTGTAAAATCTTCAATTTCAGAGCCTAAGAGGCGTGGTGGTGTACACATTTTACTTTTAAAACGGTATACTGTGCATAAATTTCTGCATTCAATTGTAATATTCCCTACGTAGTATATATGTCGAGGAGATAGATGGATGGGGACGTTAAGCACGGCGGCCCCATTGGTGCTTTTCGACAGAAGTAGGCTACGTACCGGCACCTAATTTTATTTTCTCCTTTCTCTTCGCCATCATCCCACAAATAGCAGACATTGCTCTACACAAACATGTAAACATACATTCATCCTACACTTATCTCTGTAGGCCTATACAATACAAGAATACATCTTCTCTTCTTCTTCCTTCCAAGTATTAGGCCAAGGCCTGTTACGATCCTATAGAAAATTTTCCCTCCAGCGTTTCATAGGACGGCCCAGTGATCTTCGTCCTCTTGGTATATAATTATAAACAGCTTTGGGGATCCTATTTGAACTCATTCTTTCAAGATGGTGTTTCCAATTTAGTTGGTACTGTTTAATATATTCCAAAATTGGCGTAGTCTTCAATTCTTTTAAGATATCGGTGTTCCTTTTCCGATCCCATCTGGTGTAACCCGCTGTTCTGCGCATGAATCTCATTTCACAAGCCGTTATTCTGCTTTCATGTTGTTTTCTTAGTGTCCATGCTTCACTACCATAGGTCAACACTGGTCTAGCCAAAGTGTTATATAAACGTAATCTGGTGTTTTTTGTACAAGGGATGATTTCATAACTTGACCCTCAGGGGTCCTCATCTAGGGGATATGTGGATGGTGACCACAAGGTGCCCAAGCTGAGCAAAACATTTCTTCCACTTACTTGTGTTTTGCACTCTATTAACTTTACTATCTAACCTCTCTTGGTTAACTCTTGGTTTTTTCGACCCCGACGCTATTAGGGCATCGGAGGGCTAGGGAGTCTTTCCTTTCTTCCATTTCTTCTTTCCTTTATTTTCTTCTTTTCTCCAGAAAAGCCTGACCAGAGGCTATAAGATGGCAGCCCCATCACTGGTCTTGCCTTCCTTTGGCCGGCAACCAATCGAAGGGACTATTATTATGCTTTCAAGTCTTATACAAGAATGCATCATCTATGTAAAGTGTTAACTCAGAGTGGTAAATTAAACATAGGCCACATTAACGCCTTTTACCCGTCCAGAGCGGAATCAGAATCAAGTAAAGTACAGTAGGTGGCATTATAAACACATACATAATTTAGAATCAATTGGATTTTTCCACCTTAAATATCCGTCGACTCCCGCCGAGTTTGAACCCACGACCATTGAAATTACAGTCAAGGAACATAAACCAATATACGACCGAGGCTTATTATCTCTCTTACGAGCATATAAATAGTTTAGTGCTGTGGCAAGATTAACCTTTCATATATAGGCTATCCTTCCGAACATTTATTTTTCTTATCATGTTATATATATATATATATATATATATATATATATATATATATATATATATGTATATAAATCTTAATATTAAAGAAGCTATAAAACAATAAACCTATATTCCGTCATTGTGACAATATTTGAAAACATGGAGTATCATGGGCAAAATTATCGTATTATACTGTGTAGACATACATAATAATATTTATATCCTTAGACAGAAGTAGATAAAAAGTAGAAAAACGACTGAATATTGATAAAACTTCCCTTCATTAAACATACAAAATAAACTCCATTGCGCGACAGGTCTAAAAGGTGATGTGATAATCATTGAGTTTCATTAAACATACACTTATTCGTTTTTCTGTACGGTTTTATTTATATTTTTTATTAGGATAAATTTAATCAGCTTGTAAAAATAGGAATACAAAATTTTAGTTAACAAAATATTTAAATCTGAGGTCAGTAGCGTCATTAATCAGAGCTGAGCATGAAGGAACTAAAAGTACTATCTTGAGATTGTCCAACTCCGTTGTTCCAGGTTTTAGACTAAACTTATAACCCTTTCACTTTTCCAATTTACCACACTATTCCAAAGCCAAAAAGTCAAGTCAAAAAATAAATTAGATGGACAACACAGAATGCGGCTGGTGTTGCGGCTATTGTGTAGCCTGCCTGCTTCGGGAAGACAAGGGGACGGAGACAGAGTCCATTAACCCCAAGAATATTTAGGATGTATTGCCGAGGCAAATACAATTTAATATGTAAAACACTAATTGAACTGATTCATTTGCCCCATGGCTGGAGACTGGTAGCTGCATTTGGCTCCATTATATAGGCTCATGTTACATAATGAAGTATATTATATATATATATATATATACAGGGCTTCCAATATAAAACCGGACACGCCTCACGGGGTTTCACCCGTCAGGCAGCGCTCTCTCCTCGTCCGCATTTCACTCTGCCAGCCGCAGAGTGTCCGGTTTTATACTGGAAACCCTATATAAATTGTAATTTTCCCTATGTAGCACATATGTCGAGGAGACATTAGGTACTGTTGATAGAGATTCATACGTCGGCTGGGGACGTAAAACATGACAGCCCCCTTGGTGCTTTTCGACAGAAGTAGGCTACGTGCCGGCAGCTAGTTTTATCTTCTCCTTTCTCTTCGCCGTCATCCCACAAACAGCAGACATTGCTCTACACAGAGATCCGGGTTCGAATCCCGTCCAGGCATTTATTTTTCTTATCATACCATATATATATATATATATATATATATATATATATGTGTGTGTGTGTGTGTGTATGATGATTGTGTTTGGAGTTTTCAGGACCGTTACATTTATTGGACAGTTTTATTGTTAAGTGAACATGTTTATTTTTCCTTAACCTATTTAGGTGTATATTTGTGACTTTTTTTGTATTATTGTAATTATGAATATTAGCAGTGAATGTTACATATATAATGAACGACTGATTGATTGATTGATTGATTGATTAGTTAGTGTATTATTAATTTATTTTACCTCAAGGTAGGGAGATAAATGTATATATTACCTTTTGAAATATCCATCATCCATAGTAATTCTGCCCGAGGGCAGGTTTTTCACTGCAATGATAGCATTTTCATGCTATGCTTGCAGCTTTACTAGGAAATTGTAGGTGTGGTAGCTTCCCGTTGCTTTCCACACCGGTGAAGGTTAATGATGATAATGATAAGCGTGATGATGATGGCCATATGATTTCGGGGATTGTTTGGGCCTTAAAGTTTTCCTGACATTTGTCTTACAGGTGAGGAAAAACCCCGATAAAAACTTCACCCAGAAAAACTGCCCCGACCGGGGATCGAAGCCGGGACCGCTGCGTGACAAGGCAGCACGCTACCTCGAGACCACAGCGGTGGTTTTTTTTAAATATAAGGTATAACAAAAAGGTATGTCAAACATTTGGGATAATATTCCTTGCATATAGGATATAAAAAATGTCTTATGTTGACATGGGTCCGGAAATATTTTATTTCCTTTTTAGAGTACATTGTATACAGCTGAACCTATACAAGAATACTCAATAACAGAACCGTGGGGAAACAGGAAATCAAAGAAAATGTAGCTCCAATGCATCCGTCAACCCGCCGTCACATGGACTGCCTAATGCGCTGATGCAGATCTGGAGAATTTCGTATTGTCTGGCAGCCTTCCAGAATACGAGCACGAAAGGTCTCTTCATCTTGAAATGGAGTTGCATAAACAAGTGATTTTAAATGTTCACACAAATAAAAATATATTGAGTTTAAGTGAAGAGAGCACGGAGGCCTCTTCCTTAGCCACCGCGCTCTCCTGACTTAAACCCACTAGATTTTTTAAATTGTTTTGTTACATCCTGTATATTTTTACCAATATACTATCATACTTATATACGATGTAAATGTAGAACACAAAAAACACAGCTGTATTTCCTTTTCTAAATAATATACTGCATAATTATAATTATTATACTTTCAATATATCCACAGATACGGCCGTGTGTTATCCTATCAAAATCAGATAAATATGTTAGTATAGAAACCTCTCTACCACAGATATGTCCATCGCTATGGTCTCGAGGTAGCGTGCTGCCTTATCACGTAGCGGGCCCGGGTTCGATCCCCGTTCGGGACAGTTTTTCTGGGTGAGGTTTTTATCGGGGTTTTTCCTCACCTGTAAGACAAATATTCAGGAAAACTTTAAGGCCCAAACGGTCACCGAAATCATAGGGCTATCATCATCATCCTTATCATTATCATCATACTTCAACGGTGTGGAAAGCAACGGGAAGCTATCACACTTACAATTCCCTAGTAAACCTGCAAAGCGTAGCATGAAAATGGTATGATTGCAGTGAAAGATCTGCCCTCGAGCAGAATTACTATGGATGGATACCACAGATAGTAGTTGAAAATTACATTGCATAAGAAAACACACTTGGCAAATGTACTGCTAAGTGTTATGTATTATTCAGGTGGATGACTTGTAGCAGGTAGGATGTTAAATGATATAATGAAGAGTTTAATTTTTTAAATTATATACTAGATACTCAAGCCAGAGAGGAGAAACGAAACTTTTATCCCTTTCTTCATGATTAGTCCACTTCAGACGTTATGTTAAAGCTCTATAAAACAAGCTAATGTTGTCAAATGTTTAAAAATACGGAAGTGAGAATATCAAGACATTCTAAAAATTATGAAATAATGTTCGCGTATTATTAAATTAATTTGTTTTTCAACTGAATCTCAAGTTTTCTTTTATCGAGAACAGTATTTAAAGATGCAAATTGATCCATTATAGCTACTTTTTTACTCTCATAGTTTTTTTTAAATAAATTAAACTGAGTATCCAAGTTAATGAAGAAGACTACATAACATTGAACTACATGGTCTTTATAGGAAGCCAGATATAATAAGAACAGTTAAGTCTCGTAGACTGCGATGGGCAGGATATGTTGCGCGTATGGGGAATGAAAGACATGCATGGAAGCTTCTTGTAGGAAAACCAAAGGGAAAACTCCCAGTTGGTAGACCAAGAATCAGGTGGGAGAACAACATTAACTATGATTTGAGGGAAGTAGATTATACAGGGAATGATTGGAAAGCATTAGCTCAGGATAGGGATGTATGGAGAGCTTATGTCCGTGCGGCCATGAACCTACGGGTCCGATAGTGACAGTGAGTAAGTAAGTATGCAAGTTACAATCGGTTTAGAAATCTAATAAATCGGAAACTGGTAGCTAGTACGCCTAGATATAATGATTCTATATTAATAAGTATATAAGATTTCATTTCCTCGTAACAGTTTTTCCACAATAATGATAATATCTGTGCGAATTTAACATTCCCTGAATAACTTTACAAATTTATTACGAAAATTATTAAGAAATACCGGTATCAGAAATTTCTGACTTAACTAACTCACTCGCATTATGGAACCCGGAGGTTAATGGTCGACGTCTTCTTACATCCCTATCCTGATCTAATATTTTCCAATCATCACCTGTATAACTACTAACCTCATAAAATCATGGTTAATGTTATTCTCCCACCTCATTCATGGTCTACCTTCTTGTTTTCCAAAATAAGTTTTCCATGTCTCTCCTTTTCCATTCGTGCCACATCCTGCCCATCGCAGTCTACAAGACTTAAGTGTTCTTATTATATCGGTTTCCTATAAAGATTAGGCTATGTAACTCACTGTTATGTGGACTGCTTCATTCGCCTGTCAGTCCATCTCACTATTTGTCTAATATTTGTCTTAAGAACTTTAATTTTAAATACTTGTAATCTTTTCTCCTCTCTCAAAGTAAGAGTCTATATTTATTTTTCAAAAAAAAATCTTTGATACACCTATATGTTATGTTGATACACTATATCTATCACATTCATGCCATAGCGAAATTAGATGAGACAATACGCTACAAATGGGAAGGTCTCGGTGCGGCAAGGATTGAGAGACTGTACTGAACGTTCTGGCGATATATTGACGCTGAGGTTGACTCAGTCGCTAACGAAAATTAATACCTCACGTATGTTTTGGTGGCAACAGCAGCCGTCACACAGGGTTGGCAACAAGCCGGCTAATACATCTCGTGCCAATTGTCTAGATAGGTGGGAGCCTTAATTTTCTACTACATCAAGTAAGCACTTATTCATCGCCATATTCTTCTTCTTTTTCTTCTTCTTGTTTTTCTTCTTCTTTCTTCTTCTTTTTCTTCTTCCTTCTTTTTCTTCTTCTTCTGCAATATGAACTTATATATATATTTCTGTTCCGTCCCCTCTCTCGTTTTCCTGTAGTTTATAATTTTAGCTATAACGTATTGAAAATGATCTCACTCAAGGACGTTGAAACGTTGACTTAATAAATTGATTTTTTTTACTGCGATAACGATTAGTTCTTGTTGTAATCTAATATAAAAAATCAATATTTGTTTGTGGTTTGTTTGTTCGTATTCTATGCGCGGCCATACCGTTGATCCAATTTTGATGGGGTTTTTGCAAATTGTTCAGGAGATTCCCGGGATGAACATAGACTATAAGAGAGTTGTGATATTCAACCCCTTCACCCCTAAAAATCACCCTTTGTAGTGAAAACTGTGAAATAAAGTCCCTATTTTGACGTTTAAATGGCTTATGCTGACTAAACCATAACAAATCGGCCTACACCAAATTAGTGTACACAATATTTAATATTTCACAAAGCTCTATAAAAATGGTCCGCGAAAACATATGTTTATCTTTTGCTGATAACTCACAATCACCATTTTTTTCTTTCATTGATACCAAAAAGATCGGGAAAAGTAGATTCCCGGGAAACCGATTGAGATGGGGCTTTTTGAAAAATGTTCAGGAGGTTCCGGGGATGAGCATAGGTTATAAGAGAGTTGTAATACTCAACCCCTTCACCCCTAAAAATCATCCTTTGTAGTGAAAAACGTGAAATAAAGTCCCTATTTTGACGCTTAAATGGCTTACGCTGCGTAAACCATAACAAATAGGATACACCAAATTAATGTCACAGAATTGAACATCTCAAAAAACTCTACAAAAAAGTCCGCAACAGTATATGCTTATCTTCTACGGATAACTTACAATAACCATTTTTGCCTTTCATTGATGACAAGAAGATCGGGATAAGCAGATTCCCGGGCAAGTATATCAGCGCAAGGTTGGTGGTAAAAACACATTAACATTTATTTAGGAGTATTAGCTAGTTATTAATATTAACTATTCTCAGTGAATAATATGTAACAAACGTATTAGATATATATACTTTTAAATCGCTTACGGAGTTTTTAGACTCATTATATGATGACTTTTCTGCCAAGATGGTTGGTAATAGAGAAAAATTAAAAATTAGTATTAGTTTTCCTTTCAAGTACCTTTCATCAAACAAACCTTCTTGTTCAATAAAGTTCTTTCATAAAAATATCAACTGTAGGGTCGTACTATAATATATATATCCACCGCCGTGGTCTCGAAATAGTGTGCTGCCTTGTCATGCAGTGGGTCCGGGTTCGATCCCCGGTCGGGACAAGTTTCCTGGTTGATGGTTTCTTTTAGAGGTTTTCCTCACCTGTAAGACAAATTTCAGGACTTTTAAGGCCCGAACTGTCCCCGAACATGATCTGGCCTCATTTTAATCATCAACATATTCATTAAGATTAAGGCCCCTCCTGGTACATCATTACCATCATCATCACCTATCATATATCATCGGAGTCTTCTAGGCGACCCAATTTCAGAAGTGGGTTACAATAACGCCATGCCAGGAGACAATAGCAAAATGTCGAAAACGACAACGTGGTGGCATTGTAATATATATACGGTAATTATAATTGGGATAGGAACGGATTTAAAAAACATATGCATTACGATTATGGATAAAAATAATAGCTGAAATAAAATAGAACGGTGATTTATGATACAGTGTCATCAAATTATCCAATAGCGGAGGATCTAACTAGTCTAGTAGTGGGCGCTAGGCGCTCGAGCAGATCTGACGGTTTCCCGGCACAGAAACATTTAGAAATTTATACTTATCCAGTTCACAGCAGGTACTAAAAATGTCACCCACCAACTGTTATACATTGGTGACATATTTTAATGAAATTATTTACTTTGAGAAGTTCCACCTCACTGATAGACTCGATTTCAGCTTTTATATAGTAATTTATTGTGGGCGGGTTTTAATGTCGGATGAATTACCTCTGAATTTAATTTTTATAAAGACCAATAACAAAAATGTAACCACTTATTGAGATCTTGATTTTTCAATTTAGAACTAATGGAATACTGAATGGTTTTAATTTTGTTGGTTGACGAGCGGACCCGTAACTTATTCCTGTATCCTGCGCTTTCCTAAGAAATTGTTGTGGGGTATACTCCAGTCTCTATCCTCTCACGTCAATTTTTTCTTCTGTAAGAACATGTTTACTCCTTCGTATTTTATGATAATTTACTGAACATGTCTCTTTGAATTTTTTTGGCTAAACTTCTAATTGTATTGGAATTAGCACGAGACTATTTGGAAATTTATTTCGGAACTTTCGTCCTGCTTTCGCACACTTTTTTTGTATTTTATGCATTTATTGTTTCTATACACAGGTTGAAAATACAGTGATTTTCACTCGTCTTGCGGCCACTAGCGTGGGCTTTGCGTTGATAGCGCGAGTAGATGACTCAATGCTTGCAGTCACTTTTCCCGCTATCGGCCGCAGGTCGACTGAAACTCACTGTAGCATTGAAATAACTCAACACACACACACACACACACACACATACACAGAGCACATAGCATTTCCCGTGATGCTACTGGTGTAATTAGCTTCTTCTTCACTTCACGGACTAGGCAAATTGCCTGTTCCGCCTCACAGTTGTTCTATCCATCTTTTCACTGGTCTTCCTACATTCCTTGAACCCTTTGGCTTGTAGTTGAATGCTGTAATTAGCATCATGTTAAACTATCTTCTGTGTAATCGTCCCTAACAATACAAGTTTACTTCAGAGACCTATGTTCCTTGTCGAAATATATTTGTTTTGATGTTTTCTACCCCCTGTATTAATTTGAACAAATAGTTTCGGAACACCGTGTATTGTACCAAAACTGGACCATAAATTTTACTTTGGTGAGGAATTTGTTTAGTTTATGCTGTTCCTCCGTGACGGACACTCTTAATATTCAGTTTATTAAATTTAAAAAAATTGTGGCCGAGTTTTAGTTGTTTATACTTTTCATTCTAAATGCAGCCTACTATTTTTATGGTCATTGATGAAACAGGCTATGACTATCTGTCGGTTTTATGTTTGAAGTTGTTTGTTGTTATTTACCCGTGTGAATTAAGGTTGTGTAACTATTTTATCTCATAAATTCCCGATAATTTTGCCTCTTCTTGTTTATGAAATTGCATCTTCCTGTTGATAAAATTGCCTCTTCCTGTTTATGAAATTGCATCTTCCTGTTGATAAAATTGCCTCTTCATGTTCATAATGAGATATCTCCGCAAAATAGCTTATTTAACAATGATATCGGTTCAACAATGTACGATCGATATGGTACAGCAAGAAATGTAAAAAAACAATTAAAAAATTACCAAAAAAAGTTTAGTTGTGTTGCTCTAAAATAATTATTAAATGTTGTATAAGTATTATGAATCTGCATAATTGTTAATAGTTATTTCTCATACAATCTTCTGCTATTGATTTTTACCAAGACCAAAGAGATTTAACAATAAATATATGCTATGGTTTATATACTTATAGAGTCGGGCTTAGTTAGAAATTTCGCCCCCCGGATCAAAGATTGCGAAATACATAAACCCATTCACCTCACATTTGGTAAATATTACTTACTTACTTACTCACTGGCACTATCGAAACCGTAGGTTCATGGCTACGCGGACATAAGCTCTCCATACATCCCTATCCTGAGCTAATGCTTTCCAATCATTCCCTGTATAATCTACTTCCCTCAAATCATAGTTAATGTTGTTCTCCCACCTCATTCTTGGTCTACCAACTGGGCGTTTTCCTTCTGGCCTTCCTACAAGAAGTTTCCATGCACGTCTTTCATTCCCCATATGCGCAACATGTCCTGCCCATCGCAGTCTACGAGACTTAACTGTTCTTATTATATCTGGCTTCCTATAAAGACCATGTAGTTCATTGTTATTTAGTCTTCTCCATTCACCTGTCTGTTCATCTCTCTTTGGTCCAAAAATTTTCCTAAGAACTTTATTCTCAAATACTCGTAATCTCCTTTCCTCCCTTAAAGTAAGAGTCCATGTTTCGCACCCATATAATATAACTGGTAGAACAATAGTTTTATATATTTTCAGCTTAACGTTTTTTGAAAGGAGTTGGGACATTAAAAGTCTCTGCAATGCATAATAGCATGAATTTCCAGAATTGAGCCTATATTTAATTTCTTTGTGCATCTCATTCCTGTTTGTGATTATTGTTCCTAGGTATTTGAATTCAGCCACTTCCTCAAAATTTCCCTCATTTGTCCTTAGCTGTCCATTTCCATTATATACTGAATTTCTACGTGTGACCATATATTTAGTTTTACTGATATTTACTTCCACTCCTAATTTCTTAGTGTTACTCCAATAGTGTGTGCGTGTTGGCCTTTAGTATCTCCTCGCTATCGGCCAGTAGTACTACATCATCAGCATAAACTAACAGCTTATTAATACCATTCAGTTGTAAGCCTTCCTCATTCTCTAAATATTTAATGGCATGCTCTAGTACAAAATTAAATAGTAGAGGAGATAGTGCATCTTATTGCTTGAACCCATTCTGGATTTCAAAAGTGTCTGAAAACTGTTTGCCTACACGCACCCTAGTCTTTGAGCCATTTAGACACATTCGTATAAGTCTAACTAACTTTTTAGGAATTCCGAACTCCAGCAGGATACTATATAACTTCTCCCTCTTAATTGAATCATATGCTTTTTTGAAGTCTACATATAGCTGATGTACAGTATCATTATATTCCCATTTCTTTTCTAAAATCTGTCTTATACTAAAAATCTGATCTGTTGTAGACCTGTTTCTTCTAAATGCACATTGATGATCTCCTAGAATGTCATCAATATAGGGAGTAAGTCTGCTTACTAATATATTTGTTAGAATTTTGTACGAAGTTGAAAGTGATGAGATGCCCCTGTAGTTGTTGCAATCAGTTTTATCTCCTTTGTTATAAATTGGTAAGATAATTGATTCCTTCCATTCATTTGGTAAATATTAAACATTATAATTATTTTTAGCTTCTAATGTTTTACGAGTATTATTTGCTAAATAGTCACTCCAAATCCAACACGAGGTTCAGTTTTTCATTAGACAAAATCGCAACCTCTGTTAGATTACTGCTGATAAAACAATGCGAACGGAAGTAGCTTCCTCTCATACTGATCCTAAATTAAATATTGCAATATTTCTGAAACGGAGCTTAGGACTGCAAAACGTTCAACAAAACATTACCTTAATTAAAACGGACCTGTTGAATGGTACAGTACTCTAGAAGATCCGCAAAAAAATATTTTTTTTAGTTCTCATTTTCTTATTTCATGGCCGCCATTTTAGTTTCACTGTTTAAATAAACATCTGACACTCTTACAGAAAAAAAAAAGAAGACGAATCGATTGACATCTCATTTATCAAAATTTGTTGCGTAGTTTTTTATCTGCAATCGAAACATCCATTACACAAAGACTGGTATTCATTCATTCATTCATTGACATCTCATTTCTCAAAATTCATTCCGCAATTTCTGAACTGCATTCGAACATCCATTCTTAAACACGTAGACTGATAAATTCATTTTGAGCTTGTCCTTCCTTTGATGCGTTGTAATTAGGTAAAACATATCAATATGCCATGTATGTATCGACAATTAATATTATTATAATTTGTTAGTAGGTTTTAAATGTGAAAAAGCATCTTCCTGTACTCAATGTTAAGTTTTAATTACATTCCTCCACTCATCTGTATCCTTGCAGTCACAATCTTGCAAGTCCACTATCCTTCATCAAATACATAATTCCCTCTATCCACATCTTCCTAGGTCTTCCTCTTATTTTCCTCACATTTGGAACCCACTCAAAAATTCTAACTGGTAATCTATCTTCATTCATCCTCTTCACGTGTCCAAACCATTGCATATGTTTATTTCCCACAAATTGCATAATTGTTGGTCATCATCATCATAATCATCTTCACTTAGAGGTTTAGGCGATTTGCCTGTTCCGAATTCACAATGATTTCTTTTATCTTTTCCTAGATATTCCCACATCCCTTAATCCCTTGGGTTTATAATGATATGATATGTTGAGCAATCTTGTTTCTTTCATTCTATGAAGAAGCCGTTCCCAACCGAAGCGGTGTTGTTGAATTCTATCATTTATCTTCTTCTTCCTTCCAAGTATTAGGCCAAGGCCTGTTACGATCCTATAGAAAATTTTCCCTCCAGCGTTTCATAGGACGGCCCAGTGAACTTCGTCCTCTTGGTATATAATTATAAACAGCTTTGGGGATCCGATTTGAACTCATTATTTCAAGATGGTGTTTCCAATTTAGTTGGTACTGTTTAATATATTCCAAAATTGGCGTAGTCTTCAATTCTTTTAAGATATTGGTGTTCCTTTTCCGATCCCAGCTGGTGTAACCCGCTGTTCTGCACATGAATCTCATATCACAAGCCGTTATTCTGCTTTCATGTTGTCTTTTTAGTGTCCATGCTTCACTACCATAGGTCAATACTGGTCTAGCCAAAGTGTTATATAAACGTAACCTGGTGTTTTTTTGTACAAGGGATGGTTTCATAACTTGATTAATAATTCCTAAACTTTTATTATAAGTAGTAATTTTTTCAGGGATATCCTTTTCATCCCAGATAGAGAGATAATATCCAAGATATTAAAATTGATTAGATCTCTCTAAAATTTTATTCTGGAGACAGATTTTACTTTGTATGGGGTCCTTCCCATGAAATGCCATGATTTTAGTTTTGTTTATTGATATTTCCATATTAAATTTTGCACCTATTTTTTGTAAATTATAAATTGATCGTTGCAAATCATTTTCGGAAAGTGCCAGAAGCGCTAAATCGTCTGCAAGAAGAATAGCATCGAGTTTGAGGTTCCTATTGATCGGTATATATCCTTGTTGTTTTCCTCCATTCATTTATTAATTTATTCGTATATATAATGAAAAGCACCGGTGAAAGTCCACATCCCTGTCTTACTCCAGTGCTGATATTTTCCCAAGAAGATAATTTGTCATCTTGTTTAACAGAGATTTCATATCTTTATAGATGTTGTAGATCATTTATTGAATACCTTTCTAATTCATTTCTTATGACTACATTTCTTATGTGGTCCAATTTTATGCATCCTTTAGTCCTTCTTAGAAAAGTCATTTCTGTATTTTGTATTCTACTCGAACTCCTCTTATTTGTTACCCAGGACTCACTACCGTATAAAAAGTACCGGCATCGCCATTGTTTTATAGAACTTCAATATTGTATCCTTCCTTGATTTATGTTTTAGTGTTCTATGAATGGTGCCACTGAGGTGAAGAGTATGAATGAAGATATACTGCCAGTTAGGAGTTTGAAGTGGATTCCAAATAGGAGGAAAATAAAGAGGGAGACCTATGAAGACATGGATTGAGAGTATTATGAATTAGATAAAAGACAGGGAACTGCAGGATGGTGACTTGATGGTTACAGATGAATCAAAACTTAATATTGGTCACAAGACAATGTTGTATACATTTAATACTTCTTAAATAAATAAAACAATAAATATTGTGTACTCGGCCAAAGATCACAAACCTCTCATTTCTGTAGCCAACATTTCATTTGTAATATTTGTCCCCACATCCAGGAATCATTTGCCTTTTTTTTTTTTTTAATCATTTTACATAGATTCAAAAAGTCTGTAAATTCAATATTATTATAATTTACAATATTACTTAAGAAACCAAGCATAGTGAACATTTTAAAGTTGTGCATTAATTGGCAAATAAGGCTCCGAAATTAAGGAAACAAAATGAAAAAAATATTTTACCCCTGGCAGGTAATTGAGTAAATGTGAGGAGGTTTAAAATACTAGAACGGGAAGAAACGTTCCCTTATAAAACACCACTAGAATTAATATTAAGATATATATCCCATGGGAAATTTAAACACTTGTACAAAGAAATCCTTGTGGCGAAATTAAAAAATATGAGTGGAATATTGGAGATATTTTATTATCCCTTTCTTTATGAACACGAATGGCGAGTCTATTCTCGATTCATGGGTAAGACGAACGCATCATGCTCTATTTCATTTTTTTCATTTAAAAACTCAATTATGAATATTCGTTGGCATTGTAATGAGTTGACTAAAATGAGCATTTTTAACCACACATCAAAGGCATATATCATTCATCACTAACTTCTGAGTTCGCAAAATTAATAAAAAGCTAGGTTAAAATATTAGGATGCAAACTTTATCTTCCAATACAAGTATACTATGTTACAATACGCCCTTTTAATTTTGAAAAAAAAAAGTGTACCGGTGCAATAGAAACAACTTAAAAAATGTACCACAGTCAACACATGATAAAGAATACCATCATATTAAAGAAATGGTTTGCAGCCTCCATCTCTCAATCTATATTAAATATTGATATTTAGCAATGAAGGCCAAGTATCGAAATAAAGAAGCGTTACTGCTATAATGTAAATATTCTCTTTAAAATACAGAATCACGAGATTACAGCGAGGACGACCGGACGCGACGTCCCGTTGCCTCTCATGACTGAGAATCATATATAAGGAAGAAAAAATAAATGTTTGTGTTAGAAAACTGAGTGGATTAGTGGTCAAAACACTAACCTATAAATTCCGAGGTATCGGGTTCAAATCCCGGTTCTGACGTTAATTTTATTTTCCACTAAATATATATATTTGAGAGAGAGGGGATGCTGCAAATATCTTTTTAACATGATAATTCTTTTTTATTATTCTGTGTTGGTTCTGGTGCATGTGTGAGTGTATGTGTGTGTGCATGTTAGAACACTTAATGCAATACTTCAGTTAAAGATGGAACACATATGAATTACGATCTACACATGGTTCTGTGAAATATAGGATATTCCTATCACTCCTAAGGACGTGAGATTGGTGGCAGGTAAAAGTAATCTAAAACAACCGATAATTACCAGTTTAACTCTGAAAAACGTGGAGCAATTTAATCTAAAATTGGTACAAATTTAACTTAAAACAGAGTACAAAAAAGTATTGTGGATGTAAATAGAATTCTAGTATTTATAGGATGGAGAAAAGAGGGATAACAGGTGAATATAATCGACAACGAGCGATATTACTATCAAATCTTCAGTTGAAAACAGGTCACATAGTGCGGACCTCCAAGCACGGAGAGAACATCACATACATATTCTATAGTTCGTCTGGTTTAATTTTGCAAGAAATTTGTAGAAAGAGACAGCAGTGCTCACCTATCTCACTCGTACCAGTGTTGTCGGTGTTTCTTCGCCAGATGGTAGTAAGGGTAAGGGGGAAGGATAGAGTATTAACATATCACTGGACGATCTAAACCAACATTTCACATCGTACGCTTCGCATAACATAAACGCTAGGACCAAAGAACAAACAATAGACGAGCTGCTATCCACAACTTCTCCTTCCAGAAAAAAATTCTCCTTTTCCTATATAATGCCAATCGATGTTAAACTATCCCTGGACCGCATTAGAATTAAGACACGAGGCATAGACAATATACGTATCGACTTTTCAAAGAAATACTCCATGGCATACTCCCAAATGTGACCCATATATTTAATGCCTCAATCATGACCTTCACTTACTCTGAACTTTGGAAAACGCTATAACCAGATCGATCCCTAAAATTAAATTACCTGTTACACCAAACGACTTCAGACCTATCATCATCCTCGCAGTCCTATCGAAGACCTTGGAGCGCATTGTTCATGGGCAATTAACTGATTACTTTAACACATATGACATACTCGACCCACACCAATTAGGTTTTAGGACAGGCCATAGTACGGCAACCGCTCTTCTTAAAATTACCGAAGATGCGCGAGAAGCAATGGACAATGACCACATGACAATATTAACACTCTTGGACTTCAGTAAAGCTTTCGACAACGTTGACACTGACATTCTAATAGCAAAATTACGCGTTATGAATATTTCTGATAATGCTGTTAACTGGCTTGGATCCTACCTTCATGATCGCCAGCAATGCAGACCAATCCTCATCCCGGCTATCTCTGAAGGGTTGCGTTAAACAAGGTTCAGCGTTAGATACATTTCTGTTCTATATCTACAGAGTGAAAATTATTTAAACCGACAAACTATGGGAGGTTGTAGGGGACACCAAAAAAATGTTTTTTTCCTAATGCCATTTTTTCATATGAGGATTATTTAAACCGGTAGGAATTGTTTTGCCCACCAGTGTAGTAGTGAATTGTATATGTTTACTAATGGAGCGATACACCTGGAGTGAGTACACTGATATGTGTGGGCCGGTGTTGTTGGGGACTGTTTAATTGGGACACATGTCCTACCTAGGCCATTAAATGGCAGGCACTATTACAATTTTCTCGCCAGAGCATTGCCAGAATTGCTGGAAGACGTCCCGCTCCCTACAAGACAACGCATGTGGTTCCAACTTGACGGGAGGCCGGCACATTTCAGTCGTCGTGTGCGTCGATTCTTGAACCAACGATTTTCAGAAAATTTGATTGGCAGAGGTGGTCCTGTACAATGGCCTGCTCGATTCCCAGATATGACCCCTTTGGATTTTTTTTTTGTGTGGGGAGAGATGCGCAACCTTGTTTACACAACTCCTGTTGCAATCAGAAAAGGATCTGGTTGCCCGGATAGTAGCAGCAGCAGCAAGAGCAATTAACGATACTCCTGGAGTTTTTTCCCGTGTTAGACAGAACATGATCCGCCGGTGTAACCTTTGTTTACATGTCAATGGAGGCATCTTTGAACTTCTACTGTAATTTAAGTAATTTCATTGTGCTAATGTGTTGTCTCTTGGTAATATAAAATGCAAAAGTGCTTGTTGGTTTAATTAATTTGCCGCTAGAGAAATCTTCCTCTACCGGTTAAATAATCCTCATTGGAAAAAATTACATTAGGGAAAATATTTGTTTTGGTGTCCCCTACAACTTCCCAGAGTTTGTGGTTTAAATAATTTTTCACCCTGTATATTAACGATATATCCACTAGTCTTGCATATTGTCGATATTACCTATATGCTGACGATTTGCAAATTTACATTCACTCCCATCCCTACGATGTATACGATACACTAGACAAACTAAATGGTGACATAGTCTCAATTTCACATTGGTCGACGAAACATGGACTTAATCTTAATGCTGGCAATACGCAGTGCTTAATTATAGGACATCGACGAATCAAAAGCATTATAACTTACGAAAATATCCCTACCATTCTCCTAAATGACAAAAACATCCCCTACAGCTCAGTAGTAAAAAATCTGGGTAACTACATGGACCTACAGCTAGACTGGAAAATCCAGGTGAATAATACCTGCAAGAAAGTATTCTCAATTCTTCACTCCCTAAAAAAGTTTAAAAACTTCCTACCCACGACATTAAAACAAATATTTGTACAGACCTTTATAATGCCACACTTCGACTACTACGACATATTACTCACTAATCTGACAACTGATCTTTCTGACAGACTACAGCGTGCTATTAATGCGTGCATTCGATTTGTATTCAATCTCTGTCGTTAAGATCACGTGTCTCCTTCATTTCAGGCCTTATCATGGCTACGTCTAAATGATAGAAAAACTTTACATCCTCATGCTCCAAATCCTGCGCACATATTTACCAAGTTATTTATCAACGCGTTTTAAAATTTATCTGCTCATCACAATTTAGGAACAAGATCACAAGACTCTTGTTTTCTTTTAATACCACAGCACAGGTCTATACTCTGAATCTTACACAATATCTATGACTAGACTCTAGTCACTAGAGAATGGAACTCACTTCCCAGTCATGTGAGGGACTGTCAATCACTATCATTATTTTAATCCAAATTAACTGATATCTTAAGTTCGACACAATGAAAACATTAACTGTATAACAACTATATTCAGCATTTTGTAAATAATCATCTAGGAAGCTTTATTTATTTTATTTCATATTATTTTCTTGTTATTATATTCCATGTTTTTGTTATTATTAGCTAGTATTAAAACACACCATCATTGTCTTTTGTTTAGTCTATATTTAATATCTTATAATTGTAATAAATATGTAAATTTTGTATAATTTTACTATTTGCTGGTTGAGTGGAAGAGAAGGCCTTATGAACTTAACTCTGCCAGCTAAAATAAAGCGTCGTCGCGTCGTCGCCGCCGTCGCCATCGCCATCGTCATCGTCATCATCATCATCATTATTATTATTATTACTCTTATTATTACTATTACTATCCCTCCATGGTATCTTTACCTTGTCGTGGTGGAGTGGCTTGCGTGCTTATATTTTCCTGAGAGCTATGCCGGAGGTAGCATTGCTGCTGATAGGGTTACCCATGCCAGACTGGTCGAAGGTGATAAGCCAGACGAAAAAAGTACATTGGTCGAAAGAGTTACGATCTTTCACCGTAAAAATACAACCGTCAAGAAATGCGGACATGGGTTCAACTGGGGTAAAATTTTCCGGAGCAATGGGCAGGACATGTTACACGTATGGGGAATGAAAGACTTGCATGGAAGCTTCTTGTAGGAAAGCCAGAGGGAAAACGCCCAGTTGGTAGACCAATAATGAGGTGGAGTAGATTATACAGGGTAGATTGGAAAGCATTAGCTTAGGATAGGGATGTACGGAGAGCTTATGTCCGCGCGTCCATGAACCTACGGGTTCGATAGTGCCAGTGAGTAAGTAAGTATTACTATTACTATTATTATTATCATCACTATTATTAGTATTATTAATATTATTATTATTATTATTATTATTATTATTATTATTATTACCGTACACTGCTCAAAACAATTAGAGGATCACTTGTGATAAATTTAATAAGTAATTGTTTTTTAAAGCTGTGATGCTGAAAGTTGTACAATATGTAAATTGAATTATCAATTTTATCATTGGATACAAATTTTAAAGATACATGGCCTAAATACAGAGAAATTACCTCAAATAACAAATATAGAGATTTTTTTTATTTTGGAAGGCACTGGCCACTTCTAATTGGTAAGCTTCCTGATGTTGCTATAGGGACGAATGTTGATTATTACCTTGTTTATTGAAGTCTCTGACAAAATTAGGCATTTAAATGAGTTTGAAGTGTATCATGCTCTACATCTTTTACGACAAGGTCAATCTCTTCGACAAGTGGCTAGAGAGCTTGGGGTTTCTCATTCCGTGGTGTCCAGGTTACGCAACAGGCACAGAGAGACAGGTCAGTATTGTAGAAGACGTGGCCAGGGCCATAAATTTAAAACAAGCCCCCAGGATGACAGATATGTTGTTCTTTCTGCTCTTCGACAGCGTACAAAAACTGCAAAAGACCTGCAGAATGACCTTCATATGGCTTCCGGAATCCGGGTTTCAGACCAAACCATAAGGAACAGATTAAGGAAAGAGAATATTCGTCCAAAAAGGCCTGTTAAAAAACCACGCTTAATAAATGGGCATAAGGCAGCAAGACGTACGTATGCTGAAAACCATGGTGATTGGAACCTGAACCAGTGGGAGTCTGTGCTCTTCTCGGACGAATTCAGGTATCGTCTTACACGTTGTGATGGTCGATTGAGGGTGTGGGGACGGCCAGGAGAAAGATTTTCTGCAGAGGCTGTACAGAAAATTGATAGATTCGGAGGAGGTTCCATAATGGTGTGGGCTGGAGTTATGTACAACAATCGTATGGACCTTGTACTTGTTCCCCAGCGACTGAATGCTGTCCGGTATATCGAGCACGTTCTGGAAGAGCATGTAGTACCTGCTGCCATTGGAGTAGGCCCTGGATTTCTGTTTATGCAGGGTAATGCCAGGGCACATTCTGCGGCTGTCACCAGGGATTTCCTGAGGAGGAATGAAATTGAGGTAATGGAGTGGCCAGCGGTCAGCCCAGACCTCAACCCTATTGAACACTTGTGGGATCTTCTAGACAGGAAGGTCAGGAAACGACATCAAGCTCCACAAACTCTGCAGCAACTTGGAGATGCTCTGAGGAAGAATGGGAGAATATCCCGCAAGAGGAAATCCAGAATCTTATTGGGAGCATGCCACGAAGGTGCCAAAGTGTCATCGAATGTCGTGGAGGCCATACACGATACTAACTCTATATAACTTTGAAAAATAAGCACAAGATTCAATTGCTTACATAGCGGAATTATTTGAAAAGTTAATTGTCAGCGTTATTCATTTGTTTTTACTGACATGAGCAATAAATAAATAAATAAATAACCACAAATAATGTACTTTATTAATTTCATGTTTGTACCTTTATCCAATGAAAAAATATTTGCATATTTCATAGTGTTCCTCTAATTGTTTTGAGCAGTGTACTTATGTTAACACTTAAATTAGCAATGTAACCTATATGATATATCGATTGTTTTAATTTATCTAATAGTTTTAATAAAACAGAAGAGAGCTAAAGATAAAAACGTATTGAAATTCGTGTGGAATTACACAATATTCCTAATAATAACAGTTCTACATGATTTCGTTTTCACTGCAGTCCCCATATTTAACTAACTGAATTTATGGATTAAAATGTTTGTATTTTTAGATTAACATTTGTTAACCTATTTATTTAGCCACATATACTTTTCCATTTAACAAGAGTAAACATATCATCATCATGAACAATCCAGATATAGGGCTAATACGGCCTGCTGTAACAACAACATGTTCCTAATCTCTCAAAGTTTGCGTTTGTCTTTGCGGGTCACGGCGCTCTCGAAATTCATATTTTAATTAAATATTAGTAACACGCTTTTTTGTTCATCTTGTGGATATGACCTTTCCAGATTATCGATACTACATGATATAATCTACTATCGTGTATTCTACCCCGCACATTTTCATTTCTTTATCTTCTAGCTTGGTATATCCCATTACTGGCCGCAGGAATTTCATGTCTGCAGCTTCTAATTTTCTCTTATATGAAGAGTATCCAACCATCACTGATATGTTTAAGGGATTATTTTTATGTAATGTTACGTAAAAATAATTGTATTAATTTTGTATCCAAAATGGCTATTGACTGCTCCATTTAATTGACTGTTTATTTATGTTTAATATCTACAGTGTTTGTGGTTTCTGAGATTAAATTAAATTTTTGATGAGGGAAATTTTGAGGAAGTGGCTGAATTCAAATTCCTAGGAACAATAATCACAAATAGGATTGATATGCACAAAGAAATTAAACATAGGCTCAATTCTGGAAATGCGTACTATTATGCATTGCAGAGACTCTTGATGTCCCAACTCCTTTTAAAAAACGTTAAACTGAAAATATATAAAACTACTATTCTACCAGTTATATTATATGGGTGCGAAACATGGACTCTTACTTTAAGGGAGGAAAGGAGATTACAAGTATTTGAGAATAAAGTACTTAGGAAAATTTTTGACCAAACAGAGATGAACAGACAGGTGAATGGAGAAGACTACATAACAATGAACTACATGGTCTTTATAGGAAGCCAGATATAATAAGAACAGTTAAGTCTCGTAGACTGTGATGGGCAGGACATGTTGCACGTATGGGGAATGAAAGACTTGCATGGAAGCTTCTTGTAGGAAAGCCAGAGGGAAAACGCCCAGTTGGTAGACCAAGAATGAGGTGAGAGAATAACATTAACTATGATTTGAGGGAAGTAGATTATACAGGGAATGATTGCAAAGGATTAGCTCAGGATAGGGATGTATAGAGAGCTTATGTCCGTGCGGCCATGAACCTACGGGTTCGATAGTACCAGTGAGTAAGTAAGATATAAATAAACGGGGGAAACTTGAACTATTATGGTCCCATTAAGTTGTATTATCACTGAGCATAAGTTTATCATATGTAATGTCACAAGTGATTTCCAAATCATTGATAAGTTCACGAGGCACGAAGTAGCGAGTGAATTTACCTAGAGGATTTGGAAATCAAGAGTGGCATTTGTTAGGCCTGTTTAACAAATGAAATTAAGCTTTTAACTTAAAAATCATTATTTAAATATAGTTACCAGTATTTTCAAATATTTATATATATATATATATATATATATATATATATATATATTTCAATTCCTTCTGGCTTTTTTCATGTTGAGACTTGAAAGTAGTTTTGAAGTTCCTTAGGACAGGTTACTGGCCCGACGCTAAGTAGTCCAGTTGTAGGGCTGCTACCTTTTAGTCTCTGGACAGACATTAGGATACCGCATTTACTCAGTACCTGATGGAACGGTTATACCGCCGTGACTCGGTCCTCAGAGCCTCGTTTTTGAAAACGGGTTGTACCACGAGAAGGTGAGGATGAGAATTGGGTAGGAGAGGTTATACACACGTCACTACCCTGCAAAAATATCTAAATTTTTAAGAATTGTAGGGTTAATAAATTCTATCTTCAAGCCACAGTTAGTCCAAAAGCATTCAAGACTGAAAGTGTATAAAACACTGGCTCTTCCAACTCTTTTGTATGGTAGCGAAGTATGGACGTTGAAACAGAAGGGTATACAGAGACTTAGATCTGCTGAAATGAGATATCTTCGGAGGACTGCAGGATACACACTACTAGATCACAAAAAAAATGAAGACATCTTAGAAGAATTACACATGGAATCTTTAGAAAACAAAATTTCTGATTATAAGTCAAGATGGATACAACATGTTCATCGAATGGAAGATCACAGAATACCCAAACTAATGTTAAGATATCAACCCGCAGGAAGAAGAAGACCAGGACGTCCACTCAAAAGACTTCTGGATGGTGTTTCTCTTGAGGCCGAAACAGGTCAACAAATGGCCTAAATTCGTGAATGTACTATGATGATGATGATATATATATATATATATATATAATGTAAACGGTGATGTTTGAAAATAAATCAGAAATGTGTGGTTGTGTTTCTTTTTATTCACTGCAACTTGATCATATTATTTATTGTCAAATAGGATCGCAATATTGTAAGAATACACCCTAATGGAGAAAATGTGATGTACGTAAAACTGTTACTATAACCAATATTTTAAGTTATTAATTTATTTTTTAGTAATCAACTCAGTAAAATCATTATTTAAAATACAATTATTGAACACACAATTATCAAAAGTGTAGTTCTAAGGAATGTGTTCATTATTTGCTATATTCAATGTATTTGGTGGAGAGTCAGTCACTGCAAAATAATGCTCTGACCTGTTCAGAATATTAAAAAGGAGGAGCTTTATTTATCACAAAGCAGAAGCTGGTAAAGAGAATTCGATAAAGAGCGAGGTAAAACACGACTGTCATTGGTTGGAAACAAAATTCATTGAAACTATTGGCCATTTACTCCCATTTGGGGCACGAGTTAAATAGCCTTAAAAATCACATTACTTTAATTTTGTTAAATTATTTTTCATATCATGTTCTTTGATGTTTGGAATATGATTAATTGCAATTCATGTTCTGTTACTACAAACAGTAGCAAGTCATCACGATATAATTAGGTTTGTAACGTATTTCTATATAGGCACATCAAAGACCGAACCAATTTTAATAAATAGAGGTGTAAGACAAGGGTATAGTTTATCACCTACCCTCTTTGATTTATATATTAATGACATCATCCAAAATTGGAAAAGTAATGTCAATGTAGGTATAAGAATGGACGGATTAAAAATATTAAATGTTTTAAATTTATGCTGACGATGTGGTTATTATTCAAGAAAATGAAAATAATTTGCAGTACTCTTTACATCAATTAATTCAGTTATGCCAAGAATATAATTTTAAAATATCAAAAGAAAAAACAAAAATAATGACATTTTGGGGAAGTGAATATATAAGATCAAAAATCATAATAGACAACAAACCTCTGGAACAAGTAACAAATTTTAATTATTTGGGTTGTAATTTTACCATAAACACAAAAGCTGAAATAGACGTAAATATGAAACTGTCAAGATTCCAAATGATATGTGGAACTATACATAGAATATTAGAGAACAAAATAAGAAGATATACTCGATTGAAATTTTATAAAACATTGGCAGTTCCTGCATTACTTTATGGGAGTGAAACTTGACTAATGAACAAAAAATTACGAAGTAGAATACAAAGCGTACAAATGAACTTCCTTAGAAGAACAAAAGGCTGCACAAGAATGGATTGGATAAAGAATGAAGATACAAGAACAGACTTAAATATATATCCACTGAATGATAAAATCAAAGAATATAGAGAAAAATGGTTTAGAAGTGTAGAAAGATTGAATGTAACAATATTACCAAAAGCAGCATTTAACTACAAGCCAAGAGGTTCAAGGAATGTAGGAAGGCCAGTGAAAATATGGACAGAAAAACTGTGAGGCGGAACAGGCAATTTGCCTAGCCCGGGAAGTGAAGAAGAAGAAGAAGACGTATTTCTATTTGTGAGTTGATTTTGAGTTTATACTATTTTTTTATCCTCTGCGTTAGTTAATAAATATATGGTGAAAACTATTAGTGATAAATCATAGGGTTGTATTACTCCCTATGTTTGTGTAAAAGGTTCTGGCAGTTTATTACATCTGCTATTGGGATGTTCGAATTCTGATATAAACTTTCAATAGTATTTATTAATTTTAACAGAATATCTTCTTCATACACAACTTTGCATAACTTATTACGATTTTAACTGTCAATTGTTTTTTTCGAAATCGAAGTAAAATGGAAAAATAGGGAGATTGAATTCACATAACATTTCAGAGACTTGTTTGAAGCTGATACGTATACTTTTTCTAAAGCCACATTATTTATCCTCTATGAAGTTCACTACAGTAGTTTAATCTGTTCAATATATTTTACACAATTTTGAGAGAGTTTTTTTATTCAATGCTCCAGAATGTCATTTCGACATGTCTACTGTTCTTTCCTGGAATTGGCGTGATTGTAACCCACTTCTGAGGTTGGGGCTCCCGGAAGGTGGGATTACGATGCCCCGATTATATGATTGGTGATGATGATGATAGTGGTGCGTCAGGAGTGTTCTTAATCCTAAACTTAATCTAAGGCGAATATCAATGATGATGGTTATGATGGTCATATGAAGTTCGGGGACCGTTTGGGCCTTAACGTTTCCTGACATTTGTCTTACAGGTGAGGAAAAACCACGAAAAAACCTTACCGCAAACTATACCCGAGAGGGGATGGAACCCGGGCCCGCTACGTGATTGCAGCACATTTTGTGAGATTTAAAAGTAAGATTATTTCTCTGTAATTATTATAGTCATGTCTGGAACATTTCTTATAAAAGATGATAATCAATCCTTTGCGAACTTTTTAGTTTTTCATAGTTCACCACAGTGGTCTCGAGGAGTCGTACTGCCTTTTTATACCGCGGGCCTGGGTTGGATCCCCGGTCGGGACAAAGTTCCTGGGTGATGATTTTATCGGGGTTTTCCTCACCTATAAGGCAAATATCAGGAAACTTTAAGGCCCAAACGGTCTCCAAACATCATCTGGCCATCATTATCATCATTAACATATTCATTAAATTTAGATTTAAGGCATCTCCTGGCGCATCATTACCATCACCTATCACCGGGGCAGCGTAACTCCAGGCGCCCCAACCTCAGGAGTGGGTTATAATAACGCCATGTCAGGAGAGAATACCAGAATGTCGAAATGACAACATGGTGGCATTGAATAAAAATAATTATTAAATAAATTTACTGGTTGTAATTTTAATAATTCACCTCCACTGTTTAATGAATTCGATTTTTAACTTAGTCCTTAGCTAATCTTTTTTTAATTATTCGAAACTCCTTAAATAATTATTCCATATGTATGTTCTCTTCTATTTCGTAAATATCAACTTTACAGTCTATGTTATCCCCTATAGAAAGAGGATTGAACCACAATTTATTACAATTATTTATATAAACTCTATAAGAAACGTTAGGAATAGTTAGTATAATAGAAATCTCATATTCACGTTCTAAACGATCTTTCACTATTTCCATATGAAGAAATCCAAGAAATCCACAATGAAAACCAAATCCTAATGCAAACTGTTTTAGTGATTTTTAATCTGTAGCTTGTCCTTATTCTCGAAATATGAATTTCTAAAAACTTTCAAACATCATATTTTTGAACTTGAAATATCTCCATCTAATGATTTTAGGATTTTTCCCGGTCCTTCGACATATTTGTCTACTTAACTTCATAAACATATATTAAATTTAAATCCGATTCCGATTTTCCGATTGAGGGTCTTTCCACTTTTCAGCGGTTGCCCTCTTACCAGCCGGCTGCTGGCCCTTCACATCCACATGTGTCAATCACAGAGGTAGATGATCAACAGCCAGTGTAGGGGTGACATGTGGTCAGCATGTCGAGTCCCCCAGCCGTTATAGCTGGTTCCTCAACCTGGAGCCGCTACTTATTGTAGCTACCCAATTGCCTCACGATGCTGGGTGGGTACCGGTCCCATACTGGCCGAAATACCATGAGAAAATTCCTTCCCCATGGAGACTCGAACCAGCGCAAGTCCCGTAGCTCTGCGCCAAGGCTTCCTACCTTAACCGCTCGGCTACGGCGCGGGACAAATTTATATCCAACAATTCCAATAGGCCTATACTGTGCGTCCAAGCGATATCACGGAGTGGCGAGATGGTAAATTACGAGTTCTTACGTTAATAGGCACAGTATAATATGTGCATACCAGTATCAAGACAAAACATGCAACGCACTCCTCGTGATCCGCCTAATCGCTTATACGATCAAGAGTATGCAAATACAACACTGAACAAAAAATAATAATAATCTTATTATTATTATTATTATTACTATTATTATTATTATTATTATTATTATTATTATTATTATTATTACTATTATTATTATTATTATTATTATTATTATTATTATTATTATTCAAATGAATACATTCATCTGAAGAAGATACAATGTTACGAATGTTGAATAAGATAAATATTTATTAAAATGTAGGCTTTGGATGTTTGGCACGGGAAGACGGCAGCAGCTGTAAAAAACCCGAAGATAGATAGATAGATAGATTTTTTAAATCATATAAAACTTTGATAGTTTTATTTAAATAAATAGCACCATGAAGTAAACACCAAATCGATTGATTTATTATTATTATTATTATTATTATTATTATTATTATTATTATTATTATTAATCATCATCATCATCATCTTCCAGGGATTAAGCCTGTTGGCTCGTTCCGGTTTCATGAAAGCTAGAATTGTTAAAATTGTTCAGACCATCTTCTGTGTGGGCGACCAACATTTCTCCTTCCGCGCGGTTTATAATTTAGCAATCATTTTGGAAATCTTCCTTCTGGCATTCTATCAATATGTTCTTTCCAGTCGTTCCTATATTTAATTATTCGGTCTGTAAGTTTGAAAATATTTAGTTCCTTTCTTATATCTTCATTTCTTTTCTTATCCAGCAGAGTATATCCTGCTATATTCCTTAAAAATCGCATCTCAGCTGCTTCCAATCTTTGTTCTTGTCTTTTAGTGATCGTCCAACATTCTGATCCATACATCAATACAGGAACAGCCATTACTTTATAAAATGTATTATTATTATTATTATTATTATTATTATTATTATTTAAAATGTATATTGTTTTCATGTCTTAAGAGATGCTTCAGAAACGGATTAACCAGCTGACCATTTTATAGACAATTACCAGTATAACTAGGAACTCATGAACAACGCAGGCCAATGTCCAGGAACATAATCCCAACACTATGTTTCAATATCTTCCACATGGGAAGAGATCGTTGAATTATCCGAAGAACAGACGGAATGAAAATCTATACTTGGGATTAGGCGCTATTCCAATCAGGCGCTGTTCTTATATGGAAACTGATAATGATTAACATAAATGGAAATAAATTTAAGAACGCTGATATTTGATAGGCCCTAATAAATAAATGTAATTTATATACTCAAAAAGCTAAACAAAAAGGTTAATATACATACCGTATGCATGTACAGTACATATTGTACGTACTGCATGTGTGTGTGTGTGTGTGTGTGTGTAGGCCTATGTATGTAGGTTAGTATACATGTATGTATATAACGAAATGCGTTTTTATCTAATATATAAAATTGAATATATGTTTGTAGCCTATATCATGCGCTGCCATACCGTTCATCCGATTATGATGGGGCTTTTTGCAAAAAAAATCAGGAGTTTCTCGGGAAGGCGATAGGCTATAAGAGAGTTGTAATTCTCAACTTCTGCAGCCTTAAAATAGCCATTCAGTGAAAAACGTGAAAAAAGTCGCTTGTTGCAAGTTTAATTGGCCTACGCTGCCTAAACCATAACGAACACACAAAATTAATGTACACAGAATTGAAAATCTAAAAAAACTCAACAAAAAATCCCCGACAGCAAATGTTTATCTTTAACGGATAACTCACAGTAACCATATTTATGTTTCATTGATGCCAAGAAGATCGGGATAAGTAGATTCCCGGGCAAGCGTAGCAGCGAACAGCGTGTATTCTTTTACGGATAACTCACAATAACAAGTTTCGTGTTTCAACTAATTTATGCCAAGAAGATATCCGGACAACACTGTGTAATCAACACAAGGTATCTTAAAATAATAACGATATAAATTAATCCCTACACTTATTAAACTAAACATAAAACAATACAATTTCGCCTTCCAGCTCATTTATGCCAACAAGATTGGGATAAGTAGATTCCCGGGTAATGCCGCGTAATCAGCACAGAGTATCTAAAAGTAATTACGATATAAATGTTTCCTTCTACTTATTCAACTAAACATAAAAACACATTAATTTTCGTCTTTCAGCTCAATTATGGCAAAAAGATGCGATAAGTATATTCCCGGGGAACGCCGAATAATTAGCACGGGGTATCTAAAAATATTTATGATATAAATTTATAATTATTTTTCCGTTTACTTATTTAACTAAACATAACACATCAATTTTATTTTATTTAGGCAGAGCAGCACACGCTGTGTATTATTTAGTTAATGAATAAATATTCAAATGTGATTTCGAATTATGTTATCGTTTTAAAATTTATGTTAGAGGGAGCATACGTATTGTAACTTTTAGCGATGTTTGGATGTTTAGATTGTTCTAAGATAACATTTCATTCCATACATCTCTCTCTTATATTGTCATAAACATCCGACACTAGTACTCATGATTTACTTCGGCTTGACAAAACGCGAAAAATAAGGACAACACTCATTCATGAATAAATATATGTTATCAAAATGTAATACCATTAATTATTAACAATTATATATAAATTAATTAGTGTATAATGCTGTTGTGTTATTACTTAATTGTAATATTAATGTGTTTTCTTTATGTAATTGTAATGTTAATGTTTTTAGTGTATAATTCTATTGTGTTATTATTTAATTGTAATATTATTATTGTATTTTCTTTATGTAATTGTAATGTTAATGTTTTTAGTGTATAATTCTATTGTGTTATTATTTAATTGTAATATTATTATTGTGTTTTCTTTGTGTAATTGTAATGTTATTGCTGTTTTTGTTGTTTATTTTTCTTTACACTAGTACCAATTATTACTTTATTGTAACGGACTGTCAACAGCACGTACGGCTTACTGCCCGTGCGACCCATATTTGTAAATAATATTGTAAATATCTTACTTTTTGTCTAATAAAGTCCTACTACTACTACTTCGGCTTGTTTTGCCGTGTAGGCTATCAGTACAGGATGTATATACAAAAAGATAGAAGTGTTAAATATTGCATATAATGGATAAAAATTGTTATTTAGTAGATGCATTAAATTGCTGATGTAATATTTAATGCATACCTCTGTAAACCTATCATATGCAGGATATTGCAATTTAAAATGCAAATATGCCACAACCCTGAAGTAATCTCGAAGAAGTTTAAAAGCAGCTATGTGATCGAACAAACGTTAATATACTAACATCTGTTATTGCATGAATCACATAATTTATAATTAAATTAATTGTGTTAATTCAGAATGAAAATGCGGAAATGATTGCAGATTCCAGGAGTATATTGAATAGATGGAAAAGTTACTTTAATCAGCTATTAAATGTACATACAGAACAGGACATCGAGGAGGATAAGTTACAGACAGCAGAACTGCTAGTGACAGAACCAAGTGCATTAGAGGTTGAAATGGCGATTGAAAATTTGAAGATGTATAAAGCATCAGGTTCGGATGAGATTCCAGCAGAACTGATAAAATCAGGGGGAGAAAAATTGATGGAGAAGATACGCCGGTTGCTTAGTATGATTTGCGAAAAAGAAGCTCTTCCAGATGAAGACAAAGAATCAATTATCGTACCAATTTATAAGAAAGGAGATAAAACTGATTGCAACAAGTACAAGGACATCTCATTACTTTCAACTTCGTACAAAATTCTAACAAATATATTATTAAGCAGACTTACTTCCTATACTGATGCCATTCTAGGAGATCATCAATGTGCATTTAGAAGAAACAAGTCTACAACAGATCAGAATTCTAGTTTAAGACACAAATTTTAGGGAAAAAAATGGGAATATAATGGTACTGTAACATCATCTATATGTAGACTTCAAAAAAGGATATGATTCAATTAAGAGGGAAAAGTTATATACAATATGATTATAAAGTCCCAGTACATTTTAAAGAAATCGCTTACATATCGTATTTCTGTTACAGCCACTCGAAAGGTACAAATATGTTCACCATTAAAGAGCGGATAGATATAGTTGCTGCGCGTTTAAGAGGCCAGTCGTACGAAGAAGTTAGAGACTGATTCCAAAGGAAACCATTACGGGAGATGTGTATCTTGATATGTTGCAACTTTTCTTACAGCCACAGTTAGAGCAAGATTGTATCATTAATTCAGTGGTGTTGCAACAAGCTGGAGCACCACCACATTTTGCTCTTGCTATACGCGGGTATCTCAATGACAGGTTTGCTAAAAGGTGGATTGGAAGGGCATCTCCTGTATCTGTCACCTCGTTCGCCAGACCTCGCACCCCTGGACTTTTTTGCTTGGGGGTTCATCAAGCAATAGGTTTACAGAGCCAAGTTTCCTAATCTGCAAGTGCTGAAAGAACGCATGCGCCAAGCGAGTGAAATGATTACAGAGGATATGTTGGTTCATGTTTTTCCGGGCGACGGTGCGTCTTTGGGGAACATGTTTTGAGATTGATTGAGGTTATGTTGAACACTAACTTGATAGTAGAAACTACCTTATAATTTTTGTTTTATTTGCGCTACGTTATCCACAAAATGAACTGGGACTTTATAATCACAATGTAGTATCCTGCTGGAGTTCCGAATTCCTAAAAAAGTTATTTAGACTTTAATGAATGTGTCTAAATGGCACAAAGAGTAGGGAGCGTGTAGGCAAACAGTTTTCGGACACCTTTGAAATCCAGAATGGGTTGAAGCAAGGAGATGACTATCTCCTCTACTATTTAATTTTTTACTAGAGCATGCCATCAAATCTTTAGAGGATGAGGAATGCTTACACCTCAATGGTACTATAAGCTGTTAGTTTATGCTGATGATGTAGTACTATTGGCCGATAGCGAGGACATAGTAAAGGACAACATGCACACACTATTGAGTAACACTAAGGAATTAGGACTGGAAGTAAATATCAATAAAACAAAATGTATGGTCACACGTAGAAATGCATTACATACCGGTAATGGAAATGGACAGCTAATGAAAAACGAGGGAAATTTGAGGAAGTGGCTGAATTCAAATACCTAGGAACAATAATCACAAATAGGAATGAGATGCGTGCTATTGTGCATTGCAGAGACTTTTGATGTCTTAACTCCTTTCAAAAAACGTTAAACTGAAAATATATAAAACTATTATTCTACCAGTTATAATATATGGGTGCGAAACATGGACTCTTACTTTAAGGGAGGAAATGAGATTACGAGTTTTTGAGAATAAAGTTCTTAGGAAAATTTTTGGACCAAAGAGAGATGAACAGACAGGTGAATGGAGAAGACTAAATAACAATGAACTACATGGTCTTATAGGAAGCCAGATATAATAAGTCTCGTAGACTGCGATGGGCAGGACATGTTGCGCATATGGGGAATGAAATATGTGCATGGAAGCTTCTTGTAGGAAAGCCAGAGGAAAAACGCCCAGTTGGTAGACCAAGAATGAGGTGGGAGAACAACATTAACTATGATTTGAGGGTAGTAGATTATACATGGAATGATTGGAAAGCATTAGCTCAGGATAGGGATATATGGAGAACATATGTCCCTGCGGCCATGAACCTACGGGTTCGATAGTGCCAGTGAGTGAGTAAGTAAGTGTTGATTGATCATCATTGACCATAATTATCGATATTTTTTATGTTAAATGCTACAGTGTCAGTAGATGTACACCTATACCCGGGAATTATGCCACGATAACATACTTTTCATATTCCGGAGATATTTTAATGAATGTGGCATACACCTCTGTGGACAAAACGAAATATATATATATATATATATATATATATATGTATATAAATGCATAACTTTAGACAATTATTCCAATCAATCACTCTTTTAAATCCAAAATTCAATAAAAAAATTGGTCGTAAATATGAATTATAATAAGTCTATATACTTGGGAACAGACTTAAAACTTTTTTAATCAATAATTTTGTTTAAATTTATTGCAGAGTTTAAATAAAAATGCATTTGATGATAAATAACAATTAAATGATATTAGGTTAAAAGTACATGACAGCCATTACATTTTCTAGTGTTAAGTTATATTTTTTTAAATTTAGAAATCCTTTTAACCTCTAAGGTCATCTAGCGTATATTTTTTGTTGCCTCTATTGAAGTTTTATGATAATATGAGATGGTAAATATATTAAATGGGCTCTTATCAAGAAATTCTAACCCTTCATTTCCTTCATTTCCATCTTCTTCTTCTTCCTCTTTAGTAGGTGACTACAACCTCATTGAAGTTTTGATCTCCTCAACAATTTTTCTCAACCTAGATCTATCCTGGGTACAGACTGGCCAATTTACAATTTTCATTTCTATTATAATTTTAAAACATCATCCTGCCATCTGTTTTCGGTGCATATTTGTTTCCATTTGTACATTTTTCTTATTGTCTTCCTGCATTATATTTATATGTCCAAACAATCACAGTTTTTGAGCTTTAATGTGGTTTATTACATTTTTATTTCGTATTAGATTATTTAATTCAGAGTTGATTTGTATACAACATGTGCCATCTCTTTCTCTAAGTGGTAAGATCTTCTTTTCAAACATTAATAGTTTTTTTAGTGGAATGCAGGCTTTCACGGCCGGTAATCATGGTAGTAAAAGATTAATAGTTTTTGTTCATCAGACTCCTTCAGTACCCATGTTTCACAGCCATAAGTTACAATCGGTCTTATTAATGTATTATACAGTTTAACTTTAGTTAATCTAGAGACAAGTTTACTTTTGAATAGTATTCCATTTGCATAGTAAGATTTATTGCCCAAAGAAATGTTTTCACCAATTTCTTATAGTTTTTTTTCCATTTATAGTTGAACCAAGTTATTTATATGATTTTACTCCTTCTGTATTTGTATCATTGATGTTCAGATTACTTATTTTTTCATTTCTTGTTGTAGATTTTAAGTATTTTGTTTTGGAATTATTTATTATTAATCCATATTCAACTGATTTTTCTTTCAGCAACTGGAAAGTTTCTATTAGTGCTGGTATGTTACTTGCTGTTATCAATATGTCTCCTGCATATGCAATACATTGTTTAGATTTGGTACTTATATTATATCTTAGGTCTAAATGTTTCATTATTGAATCAACTACTATACTAAATAGTGTAGCGGATAAGGGTATTTATTTGATTACCGAATAAAAAACAGGAAAAGACCTCAATCAGGTCAAACCGCGATATGAACTCCGGATCTCCCGAATACAAGTCTCAAATGATATCGCGTGAGAAAAATTTGGTTGGTGTTTAGTGTTAATCATTAACTCGCCCAATTATTCTACATAAATATCAGAAAATTAATATATATATATATATATATATATATATATATTAAAAAAATAAGTGTTTGAATTGGATTCGCCTTGTGGTGTAACGGACAACACTCTGAGGTACAGACTCAGCGTTCCGGGTTCGAATCCCGTTCAGGCATTTATTTTTCTTATCATACCATATATATATATATATATATATATATATATTACTGGATTTATGTGCACAAAGAAGAGAGAGTTAAAATATTAAAAGATTTAAAATTGAATAACTATTTGGATCAAAATGTTCTCCATAATACGAAAACAAATTTACATACCGGTACCGTTACTTTAATAAAGCAAATAACATTAATTTTGAACACGAATTGACTTAATATGTCGATTTTCTAAAGAATTAAAGTGCAGTACAAGAAAACATACTTTCTGGTGATTGTTTACATAAATAAATATAGGGATCACTGTTCGCACCTAAAATATAAAAAAGCGAAGTTATTATTTTGTACTGGTCTTCAGGAATCAACAAATGAAAACTCATACGAAAAAATGGATACCTGCAAGTCATTATAATATATACAGTAATATTACAATAACGAATACAAAAATTAAATAAAGTATTAACATATTTATATCATCATCTGTAATAATTATAATAATAATAATAATAATAATAATAATAATAATAATAAAGTTTATAAAAAAGAAAATTATATTAAGAACAGAATAAATGAAGGTAGAGCAATAACACCAATGATGAATGGAGTCTTGTAGAACCAGAACCAGAAAAAAATAAGTTACCAGAAAAAATAAGTTACAAATATATAATTCAATAGTGAGAAATACTGTCACATAAGGAGCTGAAGTTTGGAAATTCAACAAAAAGTTAGAAAAAACTTGTATCGACGGAAATAGATCTCATAAGGAGAGAAGCAAGATGTTCAAAATAAAAAAAAGTACTGTCATACGAGAAAAAATTAATATTAGACATTCAATAGTAAACTTTATAAGATATAAGCAATTAAATTGGTAATGGCATGTATGACGAATGCAATAAGAAAGGTTACCCAGAAAAATATTGGAATGGGTCCACCTGGAAGAAGAAGGAAAACCTCGAAACTCGTGAATGCTAGAATTAAAAACTGGAATGAGAACAAGAGGACTGGAGGACATGGAGTGCATGGATAGAGACGAGTGGAGAAAGAAAATAAAACTTTAGACACAGAAAGATGTGTAAACATTAAAAATCTGTATATACATAAATAATTATTATTATTATTTTACTACTATTATTACTGTTATTATTATTACTATTATTATTATTATTATTATATTATATCATTATTATTTTATATTATTATTATTATTATTATTATTATTATTATACTATTCTATATTTAAGTTAAATGAACGATACTTTTTTTGTGTGTAATACTTTACAGAGTGCATCGAACAACTTCCAATAACACGAAATAATAAATTACAGAAATTACAACAAACAGGCCTCTTTCTTTGTGTTAAGAACAAAGTCAGGTTATACATATTTTAGTTTTTGGATCTTTTTATGAATCTCTTGAACAGGGAGCGAATTCTTATGGCATGTCATATTTTTTTAAACTTTTGTTTTAATTTCGAGTAGGTATATAACATTTATATAGATATTCTGATGAATGATTTTATAGTGTCTTAAAAATAATTCATTTTCAGGATTTACATTTTTGGTCATATTAGTTCTAATTTCCATAATACTATATTTTGACCATATTTCAGGGATGATAGTCAAGTTTCAATAACCATCAGTTTTTATATAAGTCGCAAGTTTGTTCGAATATCCTGCTTTATTCTTAGTAATTCCTTGAAAGACCGGACCGTTACAACCCCCGCGTTCACTGTATGGTGAAAAGTTGAAAAACAATTATTGTAAAATATTACATTAATATTTCTTACCAATTTAAACACTTTACGGGTAATAAATGCATGCACATTTTCTTGCTTCTTAGGTCATAGAAAATCCGCCACTTACTCATGAGAAATAGTATGAATTAAAATTAAGCTATACAAATAGCTTCCTTTTATACACTGTCTCCTAAAACGTACATGTTACAAAATAAGGGTGGAATTTCTTAAGAACGAAAACGTTTGTATATTATATTCTCGCATTAAAGCTAGTCATAAAAAACCACACAATATTTAAAAATACTTTTAATCACAAAATTAACTTTACTGGGTGATGGTTTCTTTGGGGTTTTACCTTATCTCTAAGGCAAATGTCAGGAAAAATTAAGACTCAAACGGTCCCCAAACATCATCTGGGCATCATTATCATATTCGCCATGTTTAGTATTAACGTGTGTGTGTGTGTGTGTGTGTGAATAGTATGTTTCGACTTAGGCCTAATGCTATGTTGTCTCGGAGGAGGCCCTGACATTGAGCTTATCACTCATTCAGAGAGGTCATCCATGTCTTTGTGCGGTAAAAAAAAGTACGTGTGTGATCCCTCACAGGGCGTGCAACTGTAAGGACCAGGTGGCATGTGACTGTAAAAACTACCTCTACAGTGAGAGGTAGAACTGAGTTAATGGAATGGACAAAATTAATATCTTAACATATGTATTATGACATAATATCGCTTATAATGTATCACATGATATTCATATTAGGCTTAGTGACCACAATGAGAATAAAATACGGCTCTTAACAGTTCTAACTTAACAAAATTACAGAAGAATATGGATTGAAGATATCTACAGAGAAAACAAAAATTACGGCATTTCAAGGTGTAGATCCTGTCAGAAGTAAAATTGTACTTGGCAATAAAATTGAATAATTTTACATATCTAGGAAGCAATATCTCATATGAAGAAGAAAAGGGTGTAAATGCAAAAATATCAAATTTTTCAAGTATTTTAGGGTTAATAATTCTATCTTCAAGCCACAGTTAGTCCAAAAACATTCAAGACTAAAAGTGTATAAAACAATGGCTCTTCCATGGACACTGAAACAGAAGGATATACAGAGACTTAGATCTGCTGAAATGAGATGCCTTCGGAGGACTGCAGGATACACACTACTAGATCACAAAAAAAAATGACATCTTAGAAGAAAATTACGCATGGAACCTTCAGAAAACAAAATTTATGATTATAAGTCAAGATGGATGCAACATGTTCATCGAATGGAAGATCACAGGATACCCAAACAAATGTTAAGCTATGAACCTGCAGGAAGAAGAAGACCAGGACGTCCACTCAAAAGACTTTTGGATGGTGTTTCTGTTGAGGCCGAAACGGGTCAACAAATGGCCTAAAATTCGTGAATGTACTATGATGATGATGAACATTTCTCATATATGAATCTAATTCTACACATGTATCTAGAAAAAATATTATTAAACAATAATGATAATATTAATTTATTATTAAAATTCAGTTTTGGACCACATAGGTATATAAAGAATTGTCATGGCGTAAACACACAGAAAATGTAGTAGCCTATATAAGGATTCGCAAGCAGCAGCAGCAGAAGAAAAGATAGGCCCATTACTTCCCAATATAGGCGATAAAGCAGATAATTATTAAGGCAACATATCTAGAAAAACGAAAAAAAATCCTGTATAATTTGGTGGACTAGTGGTTATGCTCCTTGCCTCTGGTCCCGAGGGTCGCGGGTTCAAATCCGGCCGGAGTCGATGGATTTTTTAGGATGGAAAAATCCAAGGAGCAAGTCCTCCGGGAGGGACTTTAAGACGTGGGTCCCGAGTTTGAACATTTTCAGGGTCGTAAAAGATCCTTAAGGCTGAATAAAAGGCCTCTAAGCAAAATTTACCGACGTTTCCCGTCCTAGTACTACTTTGGTTTCCTAGATGTCAGTATGTGGTGGAACGCTGACCACGGACCACTTAAAAATGACATCTGTATTAAAACAAGTGTAACTAAATTAGTATAGTTCAAATTCTTCCCTATAGGGGGAGAAGGCCTAAATCACTGTTAAGGGAAACATGGGCTTACAAGATACAAGATAATTAGAGTACAGGACGATTTATATATAGATTGTAGGCCTATATACCGTCATTTTGATATATATCACAGTGATTTTCTACAGACAGTGGCGAAATTATAAGCCATTTCAAAGGTTGGAACGCGTGAATAGCGGAGTTATGTTACTCCTACGATATCATGGGTGATAAGTGTTAACAGAGCACTAGGAATAGCCTAAAACCTAAATTTAACCTCAAATACAAATCATGGACGAACACTAGAATAATTCCCACTAAGAAAGGATTATAACATTTATAAATAAAGAATGGGAGACAAAAAGAGATGCTATTAAATTGTCAGCATTAGAAAATGTAGATTATTTAAAATAGAGGCAAAACATGAATTATTTTACGAGGTATGTTCCAACATTGTAAAGATTAGACGTTACTTACGAAATTTCGTGCGGTGGCCACAGCAATTACCACAGCTGTATGACGTAAAAGTCTATGCCGACGGTAGCTATGTTGCCGAAAGGATTACCCATATCGGACAGGTCACACGAAAAAAGTACCTTGGTCCAAAGAGTGACGATCTTTAACCGTAAAAATACAAACATCAAGGAACGCGACAATGGATTCAACATGGGTAAAAAAATTCCGGAGTTAAAATAGTCCCGCATTCTGTTCTCGGGACGGGAATTACTAATGGGAATCCATGCCAATTGGAAAACCTTACTTCAGGATAGCGATGAATGGAGAGCTTATGTCCGCTTGGCCTTGAACCTACGGGTTCAATAGTGCCATTAACTTAGTTATAGTTTACAACTTTTCTATTCCAAATCAGTTTACAAATAACATGAGCATTTATAATTGTAAATGTGTTTCCATAAATCTATCATATTAGTAAAAGATAAAGAGGTCCCACTACAGGTCTCAGTAGTAGCAGGTTAAGGCTCCTACTTTTCCTGGACAATCGGCACTTGATGTCAGCCGGGTTGTCAGCCCTGCGCGACGGCCAACTTTACCTCAGAACAAGAGTCTGGTATTCATTTCCATTAGAGGCTGAGTCGACCCCAGGTACGGTATATAAAATTAATATTTTACAATTCATACTCATAAATTCACAATTCAATTGCATTCAATTAATACATACTTGTCCACCGCTGTGATCTCGAGGTAACGTGCTACCTTGACACGCAGCGGGCCCGGGTTTGATCGCCGGTCGAGGCAGTTTTTCTGGGTGAGGATTTTATCGGGGTTTTACCTCACCCGTAAGACGAATGTCAGGAAAACTTTAAGTCCCAAACGGTCCCCAAAATCATATGGCCATCATCATCCTTATCACCATCATCATTCTTCACCGGAGTGGAAAACAACGGGAAGCTACCACACCTACAATTACCTAGTAAAGCTGCAAGCATAGCATGAAAATGCTATGATTGCAGTGAAGGACCTGCCTTCGGGCAGAATTACTATGGATGGATGGATGGATGGAATACATACTTAAAACATGTAAAGTAGACAAAGCATTCAAAAGCTTATATCCAGTAGATTATATATATCGGTACTTACTTGTTATAATTTATCTCGTTGAAAATTCTGCACATACTCGTAATATCTTGTGTATGCCTTATAACGTAAGTTAGCCACCCACATTCATTTTCAAATCACTTCGCAAATCACATTTATCGATATAATTTACCGCATAATTTTATTTTACATTCTTTCTTTGTGTTTTGAAAAAATATATATATATAACTATCATAAATTAAATATTATGACTTTAAAAATATTTTTCGAAAGATTCCATTGTTGAGAAATAACGCTTTCATAAATAGCCAATCACGTTTCTCGTCTAGCATCATCCAAGGAATTTCTCAATAATCGATAGATCGAAACTTCATTCGATCTGTGGTTATCGATTAATTTGTACATTTTTTTCGAGTTGTGACGTACGACAGATATAGCTAGCTGGTACTCAACAAGAAATCTGCAGTTTAGACACAAGCTTCGTCTAGTGTGGTTATCGCTGGCCTTAGCAGGCAGCTGCATTATATGAGCACGTGTGAACTCATCTGTATCACAATAGCTGGTGTGTTCGTCTATGTAAGTAATGATAATGCTGGAGGCTCCGTCAAGCCGAATGTTAAGATGTCCGCTAGCTGGGCGAGAAATTTCAATTTTAATGTTCACGCATAATTGATATGAATGAAACTTGGCAATTGTATTATGGTATTTAATCCAAAATTATGAATATACTAATTACCCCAGCTGTGGTGGGTAGCTAGTGTTGAATACACGCCGGTGATACACTTTTTGTTAGCCTGGTGAGGTTATGGCCATGTGATCTTCATTTCCACTCACCAGGACAAATACGAGGGTGATACTGAAAGTCGCGAGCAACCCATTGTTAAAATTCAAATTTCAACAATGTAACAAAAACAACTGCAGGATCGTAATCTACAGATTTTATACCACAACATTGCCGTTTTGTGGCGTCATAGCTTTTATCATGTGACCACACGCAGTGTTTCCAAAATGGCAGACATCAATGTTTCGTTTCGACAGCGCACTGTCATTGAATTCCTTGTTAAAGAGGAAAAATCTGCTGTTGATATTCACCAAAGACTTCAATATGCTTACGGAGATGCCTGCATGGGTGCCAGCAGTGTTAGGAGTGAGTGAAACATTTTAAAGATGGGAACACGAGTATCAAAGATGAGCCTCGTAGCGGTCGCCCACGCTCTGCCTCCACGGATTGCAACAAGGAAAGAGTTGATGCGCTCATTAGAGACGACAGGCGTATCACAGTGAATGAAATCGCTACAAAACTTGCAGTAGGACACAGTGTAGTGCAGTGCAAGAAATGATTCACAGCTTAGGTTACCGAAAAGTTAGTGCCCGTTGGGTTCCATGTTTATTGAGTTAAGACCACAAACTTCAGAGAAGAACCATTACCCATAACCTTCTTCGGAGATTTCGAAATGAAGGTGATGATTTTTTGACGAGTATTGTGACAGGTTACGAAAGCTGGTTTCATCGCTACGAGCCTGAAACAAAACGCCAGAGTATGGAATGACACCATTTGAATTCGCCATCAAAGAAAAAAGCGAAGACAGTGCAATCTGTTGGGAAAGTTATGGGCAGCGTCTTCTGGGATGCGCAAGGTTGCATTCTGGTTGAATTTCTTGAACCTGGACAAACCATAAATGCTGCCCGCTATATTCTTACACTTGTGAAGCTCCGTCGTGCATTGCACGACAAACGCCCTGGAAGGAAGATCATTCTGCAACACGATAACGCGCGTCCTCACACTGCTCGTGCCACTGTGGAGAAGATCAGGACATTTGGGTGGGAAACTCTTCCACATCCTACCTATAGTCCCGATTTGGCACCCTCCGACTATCATCTTTTCGGTTCTGTGAAGGAGCAGATGAGAGGCCAACGCTACGAGACGCTGGAGGATATTCGGAAAGCAGTGCGTCAGTGTCTTCGAGCAGCTGGAACGGACTTCTATCATAAGGGAATTTTCAAGCTTGTAGAACGTTAGACAAAATGTGTGCAAAGAAATGGAGACTATGTTGAAAAGTAGCAGAAAGGTCTGTAGATTAACATGGTGTACTTGGTTTGTCTAAAATAAATATTATGATTGTTTAAAAAATGTTGCTCATGACTTTCAGTATGACCCTCGTATATGTTACATTTAAATACAAAAAAAAATACAATAATAATAATATAATAATAATAATAAATAATAATAATAATAATAATAGCTTTATTTTACCTGGCAGAGTTAAGGCCTTAAGGCCTTGTCTACCACTCAACCACTCAATAATATTACATACTACACAATTAATTATCTGGTAAACTAAAAAGTAATGCAAATAATGTCTAAAAATACAATAAAATTAAAGACAATTGAAATTAAAACTAATGAAAGAATGTATAAATAAAGAAATAACAGCTCGAATCTACTATACGTCAAATAAAAAATACAAAGAAAATATATATTGTATATAATAACTTTACTTATTGGATAAAATTCACTTTTTTTATATTATTGTAAATGGCTAATGCAGACACTTAGATCCAAACCTGTAATTTAAGTAATTTTACACCCCATACAATTCACCGATGCCAGTTGTGATAAAAAACAAAATAAATCATTGTATATTTATTAAATAAAACTATCAAATTTTATTGATTTTCATAAATATTTGCTTTAATCAATATTCATGAAAGCGTTTCGATATACCGTATCTTCTTCAGATGAATGAATATTTATGAAAATTAATAAAAATTGATAGTTTTATATAACAAATAAACAATTTGGATTTTCGTCATGTAAACACCACATCAATTGATTATAAAATAAATGTATTAATTAAATAAAAATAAAACTTACTTTTATTTGATTTTCATGTTTATTAAGATATAATTCAGTGACAGCTGTTTCGGTACACTGTACGATGTTAACAAATGTCAGACATGTTAACAAATTATGAATTGTGTTATTATAGTACATGTCAACTGATCTAAGCAACAATACAACAATAATTTATTTAATTTAAGAAAAATTTAATTTAACAAAGGCGATTCAATCAAATGCTTAGATCAGTTGATATGTACTATAATAACACAATTCATAATTTGTTAACGTGTGAATAGGTACAGTGTACCGAAACAGCTGTGACTGAATTATATCTTAATAAATATGAAAATCAAATAAAACTAAGTTTTATTTTTATTTAATTAATAAATATAGATTTTCATCAAGTGAACACCACATCAATTGATTATAAAATTAATTGTTATATTGAGAGTATTTAGGAAACCAACTGGTTATGTGTGAATCTAAGAATCGAGGACATGTTAATTAACTGATGATGCTCTAAGCAAGAAGTCACTATTATGGTTTCATGGTTTAATGCTTCTACCTCAATTACATTGTATTATTCTCAATGAATATAATGATTATATCTGCCTGTCTATGTCCCCTGTGGATTCTGTATCAGTTTGACCACATGCAAATGCACGAGTCTCTGTGTGCACATAACACTGAAATAGCAGCTATAACAGTTTACAAGACCACTGAGAGTCTTCTTTCATGTATGTGTAAAAAAAACCACTGCTATTATGAGATATGTTATGCAACAAAAATCCTTTCTTCGTTGCTATACTAATAATGGCCTAATTATCATTCTGTTTCTAGGGAATTAAGTTGAATTTACCAGACATGCCTTGGTATCCATTGATAACGGCATGTAATTGCTCAACTTAATTCCCTTACTTACTTACTGACACTATCGAACCCATAGGTTCATGGCCGCGCGGACATAAGCTCTCCATACATCCATATCCTGAGCTAATGCTTTCCAATAATTCCCTGTATAATCTACTTCCCTCAAATCATAATTAATTTTATTCTCCCGCCTCATTCTTGGTCTACCAACTAGGCGTTTTCCCTCTGGCTTTCCTACGAGAAGCTTCGATGCAAGTCTTTCATTCCCCATACGTGCAACATGTCCTGCCCATCGCAGTCTACGAGACTTAACTGTTATTATTACATCTGGCTTCCTATAAAGACCATGTAGTTCATTGTTATGTAGTCTTCTCCATTCACCTGTTTGTTCATCTCTCTTTGGTCCAAAAATTTTCCTAAGTACTTTATTCTCAAATACTTGTAATCTGCTTTCCTCCCTTAAAGTAAGAGTCCGTGTTTCAACTTACTTCACTAGGGAAGAAAAGTAATTGAATTAATTAATAATGTAAAAATGTTACCTACTTAAAAATTGTATTGAGTAATACAATACAATTTTACTGTATCACACTTATTTCTCACTTTTATATTTGAAATTCATGGTAATTGAACAGCTGTTACACCAAAAAATTTGGCTGATTTTCATCACTACTTTTCGTATTTACTTCAATATGAACGGGATTTATTTTTCTTATCATGTCATATATATATATATGGTATGATATGAAAAATAAATACCTGGACGGGATTCGAACCCGGATCTCTGAGTCTGTACCTCAGTGTGATATCTATTACACCACCAGGCGAATGCAATCCAAACGCTTATTTTTCTTATATATGTATTATATTCTCCATTATTACTAGATGTCGCGAGAACTCGGTCTTCATTGCCATCTAGTAGCTGACTACAACAAGTAAGCAAATTAAAGAGAATATTTTTACTTTATAGCAGTAACGCTTTATAGATGTTATAATTAAATGTTTAACATTGAGCAATGCAAGCTTAATATGGTATGATAAGAAATATAAATGCCTGGACGGGATTCGAACCCGGATCTCTGAGTCTGTACCTCAGTGTGATATCCATTACACTACCAGACGAATCCAATACAAATATACATCTAGTAATAATGGAGAATATAATACATATATAAGAAAAATAAGCGTTTGGATTGGATTCGCCTGGTGGTGTAATGGATATCACACTGAGGTACAGACTCAGAGATCCGGGTTCGAATCCCGTCCAGGCATTTATTTTTCTTATCATATCATATTAAGCTTGCATTGCTCAATGTTAAACATTTAATTATAACATATATATATATATATATGGTATATGTTAATATTCCCTTCCTATTTATACCTCTCATGATTAGCGTAATTGTTTGCATTAAGATTATATTTCTAGATAATTTGAAAGAGTTTACGTTTTCATATATACAGGTATACATGCTAAAGAGACAGTACAGTGAATAAGAATTAAACTTTGCCCTTCTATGAGCCCCGACAAAAGTTTGTATTTGTTTTTCTCTGCTGGTGCAATTATTATGAACTACTTTACCATTCGTCCACGGGCACCCGCAGAACGCCCATATTATCAGGGTGGCAGAGGACAATCCTATTAAAAAAACTCATACAACTGCAACTGAAGGAAGTAGAAAAATAGCAGATGGAATAAAAGATCTTAAGAAGCTTGGTGTAAGAGGATGGAGAGGAAATACGTTGAACAGGGATGAATGGAAGATCTTGTCAGCGGACAGGGCTCAGAATGGGCTGGGTGGGAGTGTGTAAAAACCGAAATGAGGAAATATTTCTTAAGTTGTAACTCTTGATTTTCATAGAGTAATTTTAATGCAATAGATTGAATATAAAATATGTTTAGGTCTAATATAACCTAAAAGCTAACCTAACGTAATTTAAGTACTCTAACCTGCAAGGGTATGAAATAGATTGACATTTAATGTAACGACCAAAAATAAATAAAATACAGAGATAATCTTTATTATGGAGAGAGTTGTGTTAAACCAGAGGTTTAGTCATGACAAGAAAAAGTTCCATGTTGCATCATTCCACAGGTATTAGAGTGCTCATGACAAGAAATAGTCCTATTATTTTGTTTTCGTATTTATAAGCAAAATCATTCGGTAAATACTATTATTATATCTTTTATGAAGATGTGTTGCATTAAAGTATTGTTTAAGTGGACCATTTATAATGTTGACTATTTAACTCGTGCCCCAGATGGGAGTCAATGACCAATCACGTTTCAAAGAATTTTGTTTTAAATCCAATTACAGTCGTGTTTCAGTCACTCTTTATTGAATTCTCTTTACCACCCCCTGCTTTTGTGATAAATATAGCTTCTCCTTTTTAATATTCTGAACAGGTCAGAGCTTTATTTTGCAGTGACTGATTCTCCAACAAATACATTGAATATAGCAAATAATGAACGGATGCCTTAGAACTATACATTTGATAATTGTGTGTTCAATAATGTATTTTAAATAATGATTTTACTGTGTTGTTTACTAAAAAATAAATTAATAACTAATAATTGGTTATAATAACAGTTTGATGTGTATCACTTTTTATCCACTAGGGTGTATTCTTACAATATTGCGATCATATTTGACAATAAGTTATATGATCAATTTGCAGTGAATAAACAAATGAAACATAACCACACATTTCTGATTTGTTTTGATTCATCGCCATTTACAATAAATATATAAATATTTTAAGATAACTATATTAAAATAATGATGTTTGAGTAAACAGCTTAATTTTATTCGTTAAATAGTCCTAAAAATACCACTCTTGATTTCCAAATACTCTAGATAAATTCACTCATCACTTCATGACTCGTGACATTACTATGACTATTTAACTCATGTCACAAATGGTAGTCGATGACCAATCACGTTTCAATGAATTCTGTTTTACACCAATGGCAGTCGTGTTTCACCTCGCTCTTTATCGATTTCTCTTTATCAGCTCCTGCTTTTGTGATAAAGAAAGTTCCTTCTTTTTTAATATTCTGAACAGGTTAGACTATTATTTTTCTCCAACAAATACATCGATTATAGCAAATAATGAATAGATTCAGTGATTTTACAGAGTTGTTTATTCAAAATATAAATTATTAACCTATAATGTTGATTATAGTAGTTTGATGTGTTTTATTATTTCTCCACTAGAGTGCATTCTTACAATATTGCGATCCTATTTGGCAATACATAATATGATCGAGTTGCAGTGAATATACATAACTTCACATTTCTAATTTGTTTTCAAACATCGCCGTTTACATTGACTATATAAATATTTTAAAACACCGGTAACTATATACAAATAATTATTTTTTAGTAAAGAGCTTAATTTTATTCGTTAAATAGTCCTAACAAATGCCACTCTTGATTTCCAAATTCTCTAGATAAATTCACTCCTCACTTCGTGAGTCGTAAATTTATCGATAATTTGGAAATCACTCGTGGAATTACTTATGACTATTTAACTCATGCCCCAAATGGGAGTCAATGACCAATCACGTTTCCATGATTTCTGTTTTACAACCAATCAGAGTCGTGTTTCACGAAATATTTATCAGTGTTATAATTACCATATTAAACAAAGCTCCTCCTTTTTAATATTCTGAACAGGTCTGACCGTTATTTTGCAGTGACTGAGCCTATAAGAAATACGGCTACCAGATTGTATATATAGTGCATACATGTCAACATTTGTAGCAATTGATTATACCACCAAAAAAAAGAAACCACTGTTTGCACTTTCTTAAATGTATTTTTTCCCAGGTAATAATCCAGAAAAATATAATTGTCATATTTACATCATACGACATCACAAATGAATTAATATACAGTTTGATGTGTTTCATTTTTTCTCCACTAGAGAGCATTCTTACAATATTGCGTTCCTTTGGCAATAAATAGTATGATCTGGTTGCAGTGATAAACAAAAGAAGCAGATGAGGCATACCAATCGTTTCTCATTTGTTTTCAAACATCGCCGTTTACATTAAATATATAAATATTTTAAAATAACTATAGTTAAATAATGGTTTGTGAGTAAACAGCTTAATTTTATACGTTAAATAGTCCTAACAAATACCACTCTTGATTTCCAAATTCTCTAGATAAATTCACTCTTCACTTCGTGAGTCGTGAATTTATCGATAATTTGGAAATCACTCGTGACATTACTTATGATAAAGATAATGATGGTAGTCAAATGTGATACACAATTAAAAAGCATGGATATGTAAAATATTGGTAAATTCCAAATATTACATAATATAAATTAGTATTTCTATTAAAACATATTGCTAAAGAAATTTTAAGAAAAACGCTATTAAGTTAGATTTACAGTTAGAAAATTCGTAGATAACGAAAGAGCAGCCAATGGCATTGCCAGTGTAGGCGGTGCAGAGTCGAGAGGTGGTAATTCAAGTCATTTTTATTGCGAAACCAAACCAGCAGTAACTTCACAACAGCATTTACTGTTGCCAACAGCTTCACTTTAAATTTACAACAAATCTCTTTGACCCCAATATTTTCAAAACTACAACACTTTAGTTGTCTGTTAGTAGATTTTATACTCCTACATGGCATTTAATTTAATTTTGAAGGTCTGGAACAAACATTCCAAACTGGTTCCATGGGCGTATGCGCCTAGCTAGCGCGTGCGAATCCTGACGGTTCCAGAAGGATATTTGTGGTGGACCATACCGGGATTTTCCAGTTTTTCTCCCTTCCTTCCGCTTCATGTAACTTAATTTATCGTCCATTCTTTTCAAACCACCCTTGAAAAGATTACCCTTATAAAAACAGTAACCTATAAAAGCTAGAATAAGTAAATGCAATTACGTTTGGGGAAGACTGAAACTCTTAGAAGGTGCGTCTTCAGATGGCGGATAGGGGATTTCCAATAAGTTATGAGATGTGGAGGAAAATCAAATATCTCCCAGGACTAAACAGGCCGAGTAGATCAAACTCGATAGTCATACTGAAGGTAATTGTTCTAGGGTGAGAGAGCCCCGAAAACATATTACTGGTCCTCAAAATTGAGGCTAATGCAGTATCCCACGGCCCTATTCTGCTTAAAAATGAAATGCTTCAAAACCAATAATTTGCTTCAGAAAAAGTGAAATCATGAAAGAGAAATTACCGTCCTAGAGAAAAATTATAGTCTATCAACAGAAGATTCAGAAGATAAAAAATTAAATACGTTAATATATACTAGTCAATGTCTGCTCTATAAAACCCACGTATATGGAATTGTTTGGTTGAAGAAAAAATATTGTATTAAGGAAGGTATTTATTTAAAAAATGTTTTAGGTAAATGATTGAATCAGAGTATCTCTCTCTCTCTCTCTCTCTCTCTCTCTCTCTCTCTCTCTCTCTCTCTCTCTCTCTCTCTCTCTCTTCTCTCTCTCTCTCTCTCTATCTCTCTCTCTCTTTCTCTCTCTCTCTCTCTCTCTCTCTCTCTCTCTCTCTCTCTCTCTCTCTCTCATCACTAACTCACGTAATGTTTGTTTTGCTGGGGCATTTTGTTTTCTATGATTCAATTGATGATCATTCATCTGTGAAATTACGTACTATTATCCTAATCAACCTCAATTAAAGTGTTTTTATTTTCCATTTGACTGAACAGTGTACCCATGTGGAAACCTGACATTTGAAAGAAATTAATTTCACATAAAGGATACTTTAGTTTTGCCAACTTATCACCTGTCAAGTCCACCACAAATATGGCGAAATCTTTGACCTTTCAAAACAGAACTTGATTCATTCTAAAAGAGCGTAATATAGTTTTTTTAAGACAACAAAATTCATGATTTAGAATACGTCTGACAAGGGAGGGTTCAAACCAAACAATGGCTCACTCTTTTTTCTTCGTGAGCGAAGACACATGCGATTCCTAACATCTTAAAGGTCACAAGTATCATTGAGTTATGAAAATCTCTGTTTCTTTAGCTTCCATTCCAAAGAAGGAAAATTAGAATGATTCATGAAAATTTTAATTTATTTTTTAGTATCTAAATTGTAGGCTAATATTATAGGCGTTAGAATGAATTAATTCCCTATCTATTTAATTATTTAATTCTTAGTAGTGTTAAACAGTCTAGAGCAAGCCAGCTTTTTTAGCAGTTATGATTATAGGTATTTATTAGAAATATTTTTCAACACTAGTAATGTCTTGCCGTGCAGGTCTAGGAACGATACCCTCTGTAGACGTCGCAGAGAGCACGAACCCCTTACACACGTCTTTGGGGCCTGTCCGTTTGGAGAATTACTGAGCAACATTCGGCACCACATTATTCGAAATATGATGGCAGAAGCCTTGCGAGATTTTGGATACACAGTTTATGAGGAAGTTCATGGCGTGGCCACTATTATGAGTAACAGACGAATAGATATTATTGCATTTAGACTATCTTTTAAAATTGATTTGATATTAGATCCCACAATTCGTTTTGAGACTCATAGTGGCCAACCTGAGGAAGTTGACTCTGAAAAGAAAGCCATATATGAGCCAACAATTGACTATTACAAAGATAAATACCAACTAGATAGTATAACTGTCACAGGATTGATGATCGGGGCAAGAGGTACTATACCAGGATTCCTAGCCAAATTTTGGAATTTCTGAGATTTGGACAGGGTGTATCGATCTAAAATTGCCATCGCTGCCATTAGAGGATCAATTTCAATTTGAAGAAATCATTTTTACAAAATATCTAGTTTGTAGTATATATACTTCAATTAGGCCTACAATTTGAATTTTTTAATGTATTTACAAAATGTATTTCATAAATTCAAAAAAATTGAAATCCTCAAAACGTCAGTACTTTGGCATGTCCCAAACCTGAAAACGCGCAATAAAGTAGCCGTTTATTAAATATGACCATTTGCATAAGGAAATGTATTAGTTAAATATAATCTGTAATATAATTAATAATCTATGTCACAACTTTCATTAAGTTATATTGTCGCTGTTATTTAAAAAGAAAGGAAAACTTTGTGTTTAGTTTTATTCGTCAGTCCGTTGTGCGTTTTTAAAATTTGAAATTCCCGTTAAATATTGCTGACTCAAGATCAAAACCGTGTTAGGTTTTAAATATTGGTGGTAAAGTTAGCTGCAGACCGCGCCATTTGGCGGCCGCCATTATGATGACCGTGCAAGATTCGCTGTTATTGTGATTAGACGTGCTGGGTCCAGTCAAAATTTCAGTACTGTGGTGAGTTATTTCTATATATACTTGTATTTCATTTTGATTTATACACAGTTAGTTGTAATTTGTTAAATGTACCGGGCTAATATTCGAAAATACCAAAAGAGATATTAGTTCCGAGTTTAACCTCAAATTTACTTTGGCGTCAGTTCGTTGTCTGATATTGCGCCAGTGGACTGACGTACTTCCAGGGTAGATATTTTTTTCCCGTTTCATCTCAACTATTACCCGTGTGTAAGTATTCATTTTATTTGTTTCAGTCTAAAATAGCATGGCGCCTAAAAAACTTAATTTGTAGAGGGAAGAAGTAACAAAAAAGAAAAGAAAAGAGAAGCGGAAAAGGCTCGCTTAGTCAAAATAAAAAGTGATCCAGTTAAATTTGTGGAATACAGAGAAAAATAAACGATATAGTACTTGAAAAAAGGAGAAAGAGCAAAGAAAAAGAGTTAAGGAAATGATACCTCGGGAGCAAATAACTAGAAAAAATGGAAAGAATATTCATGAAAGTACAGGCAAAAAAAAAAAAAAAGCTGTTGAACCGAAACGACTCATTTTTATACACCAAAATACATCAATTACCAACGATGAAATACAAGCAATAGGCCTAGAAATAGTTCCTGAAGAAAATAGACCTTAAAAACCAAAGAGCGAAATAAGCAAAGAAGAGAAGCAAAAAACAGAGAAAGGAAAAAGATGGAATTTGTAATAAAAAAAAACTCAAGACTAAACTAAACTAAATTTCCGATTGAGGGTCTTTCCACTTTTCAGCGGTTGCCCTTTTACCAGCCGGCTGCTGGCCCTTCACATCCACATGTGTCAATCACAAAGGTAGATGATCAACATCCAGTGTAGGGGTGACATGTGGTTAGCATGTCGAGTCCCCCAGCCGTTATAGCTGGTTCCTCAACCTGGAGCCGCTACTTATTGTAGCTACCCAATTGCCTCACGATGCTGGGTGGGCACCGGTCCCATACTGGCCGAAATACCATGAGAAAATTCCTTCCCCCACGGAGACTCGATTCAGCGCAAGTCCCGTAGCTCTGCGCCAAGGCTTCCTACCTTAACCGCTCGTCTACGGCGCGGGACCTAAACTAAATACAACAGCTAAAAAAACAGCTGAAAACAGTTTTAAAAAGTTATAAAATCGGTTCAAAAATGCCAAAAACAGGAATTGAAGAAATAGTGAAGATATAGATAAACGAAAGGAATTAGTGAAGAACGCTCTTTTCGGTGAAGTTATTAAAATACAATTAGAATAAAGCTACAGTAAAATACAAAGTCGTGATAAAAAACCAAAGTTTAAACGGTCTATATCTGGAAATGTAGTAGAAAAATACAAACAATGGAGAATACTGAGCTAGTACCTACGTTCTCACGGTATTACATAGTATTAGTCACTTAAATGATTTACTTAAGTAATACTTAAAAATGTGTCATTATTATATTTTTAAGAAATTTGCCCAAAATGTTAATAAATGTTATATTTGTTCTTATGAAATTGTGTATTTAATCAGAAATATGTCACCTATTAATTTATAATGTTCATTCCAGTGTCTTGATTATTTCGTTTATGAAATAAATTGTTCGTGGCATTTTGATAACTTTTCGCAGCACTGTGTTGGGGTTCTTCACGAACTCTGGTCTTTTTTTCTTCTTCTTTTTATTTTCGTAGCTTGCAGTAAAATAAAATATGTATAGCTGTTTTGTTATCTACTGAGCATGGGCACTTCGGTGAATCTGCTTTTCCAGTTATATGTAGGTGCTGTTGGAATTTTCCATAGTTTGTGAGGAATAGTGTGAGTGTGAAAGTTGTATATAGATCGGTTTCGTGCCTGGTATGAATGTTTAAGAAGAAGAGCTTTGTTTAGTGGCTTTTGTACGATGACGTGCATATCACGTTCCAGATGTTTTAATGACTAAGAAAAACGATGGAAAGCTTTCATCTCAATTTGGTGGATCCTAGAATATAAATCTGTAACCATTCGAATACGAGTGTTACATCCATTCATTTGAGCCAATTCAATTACTGATACAATTTTTAATGTGTTTTTAGTCCACAGTCTTCATTAAATAATCGAACCTAGAACTTAGAATTAAGAGAAAGAAACAATACTCCAAAGCACTAATAACATTAGAATGAATTGAATTGAGGCGAAATTCATGCCTGAAAATAAAATATTAATAATAATAATGTAGCGTAGTGGTTAAGGCACTGAGCTACAAGCCGGAGGGTCGAGGGTTCAAGTCCCGATGGGGTCAGGATTTTTAAACTGACCCAAACCCTCTGGCGGCACTATGGCCCTGGGGTCGACTCAGCCTCTAACGGAAATGAGTACCAGACGCTTGTTCTGGGGGTAAAGGCGGCCGTCACGCAGGGCTGACAACCCGGCTGACGTAAAGTGCCGATTGTCTAGAAAAAGTGGGAGCCTTAACCTTCCTACTACCCCAAGGGCCGCCGGGCCTGTTGTGGGATCACTTTATAATAATAATAGTAACAATAGTAACAGTAATAGCAAGAGGAATAGTAATAGCAACAGTAACAGCTACAGTAATAGCAAGTAGTAAAATCAATAATAATTGTAATAATAAAAGCAATAATAATTTTTATTAGGAATATCCCACAATACAATATTTCTCCTTCACCCCAAAGTGATTTGTCGCCACAGGTTCCTTTCTCCACCTATCCAACGTTCTCTAAGGTCTGCCGCTTCCACATCTTCCATTAGCTTTCCAATTAAGGACCTTCTTCGGTAATCTGTCTTCTTCCATTCTAATCAGGTGTCCATACCATTTCAAACATTTTTCTTCTATTTTTTCTAATATTTTTTTGAACTTGCATAATTTCCCTTATTGTGCTGTTTCCGACCCTATCTCTTTATGAAATTCTTATCGATCACCTCCTAAAATATATTTCTACTGCTAACAGCTTGTTGGCTTGTAATCTACTTACTGTCCAGGTTTCGGACCCATATAATAAAATGCTTTGAAACAGAACTTGGAACAGTTTTCTTCGTTCTGTATATATATATATTTTTTTTTTTCCAAAGTTCAATATATCAATGATTCTTCTTCCATCAGTTATTCTTCTTTCAATGTATGTAGTTGAATTATCATTTTTATCTAAAATAGACCCTAAATATTTAAAATTTGTAACATTACGTATTCTGGTAGTAAAAGATTCCGGGCTATGTGGCCGTGGTCTATAACTGGCGTTTCTTCCAGATGTTTCTCCCTCAACTGCGGAGGGCATCTTCAGTGGCGAGCGCTTCCAGCTGTTGTTTCCCTGTCGTAGACTCGACAGTCTCGACATCTGGAAGAAACGCCAGTTATAGACCACGGCCACATAGCCCGGAATCTTTTATTACCATGATTACCGGCCGTAAAAGCCTGCATTCCACTATTACGTATTCTTCTTGAATTACATTTTAGCTCATCTGTTGCATCTAATGAAATATATTCCGTGCTATTATAATTTATCTGTAATCTCCATTTTTTGTATTCTATCTCTAATTTCCTTAACATAAAAAATGCATCATATGGATCCTGAGAAATCACCACCTGAACATCTGCGAATAGTAAATGGTGGTTGTAATAATTATCTTCTAGTTGAATTTCCATGTATTTGTAGTGTCTTGACCAATTCTTCATACAATTATCAATATATATTTTGAACAACGTAGTTGATAAGCAACATTCTTGTTAGTAAACCTTTTGATGTTTGGAATTTTTCTGAAAGTCTGTTTCCTATCTTCATTCGGCATTTATTCTCCGAGTATAATGATCTTACAATACTAATTATGTTGCCATTTATATTCGCCTCTTCTAGGACTTCTCTGAGCAAGATTATGGTACACGCCTTTAACAGATCAATAAAAATCAAATCACTGGTTGCGATTTCTCTCGGCAGTTCTCTAACACCTGTCTAATAATTATTATTATTAAACTAGCCTATATCATGTTTTTATGTTACTGTAGACTTTCCCCCAGCAGAATCACAGGTCAACATTTTCAGATTTTTTGTTTTCAAAAAGAGGTTTACTGCATTTTACTTTAGCTCTTTATCATTTTATCTCATGAAAAATTTATCGTGGCTTTTGATTTTACGGTCTCTTGTGTATTGCAGTTCCATGTTAAGTAATGACAGTCTTATGTTTCTTCATTGCTCTCCCGTGGAGATGCCTTGCCGAAAGGAAACCGGCTCTGAATTTTTTTCCTGCTTGAAAACACATTGTTATCTTCCCAGAAGTGTATTATTGCTTATTCAATCTGATACTTCGTTAACAATACACGTAAAAAATGGTGCAATGGATACGGAAATTAATGTCTCTTCAACAATAATAATAACATTCGGTAATTATATACCAATTCCGAACCAAGTTCTAGTTGTACTGAAGAATTTTCTTCTTCATCTTCTTCTTCTTCTTCTTTAAACTTAATTTGTAGGATTGTCATCCTGTTTATTTCCAAAATCACTCCTCGGAGGAATACGTATTGGATGTGCATTCACTGTCTATCCATCTTTTGGCTATTCTTCCTCTTGTTCTTCTCCCGTCCATTGGTTTATCTTCTTTAGCTCTTTTTGCAAACCGGTTTTCTTCCATTCTTTCTATATGACCCTTCCAATATTTTCGTCTATCTATAATAAATTTGGTTATGTCTTGAATATGTCCCTAATTTCTGTGTTGTGTATTTTATCAAATAATGTTTCCCCTGAATATTTCTCAAGATTTTCATTTCACATGTGCTTATTATTTGTTTAGTTTTTGTTGTATCAGCCCTAGTTTCTGCTCCATATACGATAACTGGTCGAACTATCGTTTTGTATATGCGGGTTTTGCTTTCTATTGACGTATGTTTGTTGCGCCAAATTAAATCTTTCATATATCCTGATATTTGTGCTGCTTTATCAGCTTGTTTCTTTACTTCTTTCATTAAATTTTTAGTGTTTGTTATTAATACACCTAAATAATTAAATTCTGACACTTGTTCTATAATTTTTCTTTCCACTTCTAAATTGCATCTTACTGGTTTTCTGATATTTTTAAGCATTTTGTCTTATTCGTGTTAATTTCCATATTGTATTTTCTGGCATTTATATTAAATTGATGTAAAGATCTTTGTAAATTATCTTCAGATTCTGAAAGGAGAACGACATCATCTGCGTAACATATTAAGTGAAATCTAGTGTTTCCCATTTTATAACCCAAACGTGGTGGTATGTTTTCAATAATTTTATACATTATAATATTAAATAAGAATGGACTTAAAGAGTCCCTTGCCTGATGCCCTTTGTCAGGGTTATTTCTTCAGTTTGCTGTTCTTTTACTTTGATTACTGTACTGAAAACAAACTTGCATAATATATTACTCCGCCGACTCCGTCTATTGCGGTAACCGTGGAACTACTTTTAACCGCCATATGACTGAATTGTGCACGATAGAAACATTCTTCTTACACAACATCGGATTTTACGAGAAATTAGACTGAATACAACATAAGATGGTGCCAATAATTAGGAAATTACTCCATTTATTAATTACTTATTTATGACAAAAAGAAGCATGATATACCTAATTAGACGTTTACGCTTTTTCCATGATGTTAATAGATAACCTTTATTTACCGGTAGAATTTCATTACGAGTAAAACGTAAGTTCCATGCTGACTCACCTGTAAATGCTGTTATTTTCATCGCATCCTCAATGGATAATGTGGCATACTTTTCATTAAACTGTTTGAAAATAATCAAATAATTTGTTCCTCTCCGCTTTTTAAATGCTCTACTTTCCAGTGTTTAAGAACTTCTATAGAAATTTTGCCATTTAATTTTATTTAAATTCCAACGTGTTCTGCATTACACGTGCGTAAGATTAAAACAATGCTTATTTAGTGTATTAAAATTGTAATTGTATAATTAAAGATTATCTCACACTTATATGGACATGTGCTATGTAATATATTATTATTTTATCTATTTGGAGTGTTAGAGATCAAACTACATTTTATTACACGCTTAAAGGAAAAACCATTATTCGACCAATGAAAATGCAATCATACATCTGGTTTGTTTACATTACAATCTGGTGGCAAAAAAAAAAGATAAACAAATGCAAAAAAAAAATATTAACTGGTAATAATACAAATCGACTCAAATGAACTCATTTAAAATCATTGCATTGCGTTTTAGTTACAGAATTTTGAGTATAATAAGTAAATACAATAAATAATAAACATAATTTTGACACTGGAGGCCATTGATTCTAGAAGCGACGCAAAATAAAAACAAATCAAAAAAGGGAGAACAATGTAATAAATATCCATTTAAATTGATGGACAAGATACGTCGTATGATTTACCAAAACGATTCTCTTCCAGATGAATGGAAAGAATCGATTATCGTACCAATCTATAAGAATGGGGATAAAACTGATTGTAACAACTACAGGGGCATCTCATTACTCTCAACTTCGTACAAAATTTTAACACATATATTAGTAAGCAGACTCCCTATATTGATGTCATTCTAGGAGATCATCAATATGGATTTAGAGGAAACAGGTCTACAACAGATCAGATTTTTAGCATAAGACAGATTTTAGAAACGAAATGGGAACATAATGGTACTGTACATCAACTATATGTAGACTTCAAAAAGGCATACGATTCAATTAAGAGGGACAAGTTATATAGTATCCCGCTGGGGTTTGGAATTCCTAAAATGTTAGACTTATACGAATGTGTCTAAATGGCACAAAGAGTAGGGTGCGTGTAGGCAAACAGTTTTCGGATACTTTTGAAATCCAGAATGGGTTGAAGCAAGGAGATGCACTATCTCCTCGACTATTTAATTTTGTACTAGAGCATGCCATCAAATCTTTAGAGGATGAAGAAGGCCTACAACTCAATGGTATTAATAAGCTGTTAGTTTTTGCTGATGATGTAGTACTATTGCGCGGTAGTGAGGAGATACTAAAGGCCAACACGCACACACACCACACACACACACTTGTAGTGAACACACAAGAAATTGGGTCTGGAAGTAAATATCAATAAAACTAAATATACGGTCACATGTAGAAATACATTATATAATGGAAATGGACAACTAATTACAAATGAGGGAAATTTTGAGGAAGTGGCTGAATTCAAATACCTAGGAACAATAATCACAAATAGGAATGAGATGCACAAAGAAATTAAACATAGACTCAATTCTGGAAATGCGTGCTATTATGCATTACAGAGACTCTTGACTTCCCAGCTCCTTTAAAAAAAACGTTAAACTGAAATAATATATAAAACCATTATTCTACCAGTTATATTATATGGATGCGAAACATGGACTCTTATTTTAAGGGAAGAAAGGTGATTACGAGTATTTGAGAATAAAGTACTTAGGAACATTTTTGACCAAAAAGAGATGAACAGACAGGTGAACGGAGAAGACTACATAATAGTGAACAACATGGTCTTTATAGGAAGTCAGAGATAATAAGAACAGTTAAGTCTTGTAGACTGCGATGGGCAGGATATGTGGAACGAATGGGTAATGAAAGACATGCATGGAAGATTCTTGCAGGGAAACCAGAGGGAAAACGCCCAGTCGGTAGACCAAGAATTAGACGGGAGAATAACATATAACTCATAATTTGAGGGAAGTAGATTAAACAGGGAATGATTGGAAAGCATTAGCTCAGGATAGGGATGTTTGGAGAGCTTATGTCCGCGCGGCCATGGACCTACGGGTTCGATAGAGCCAGTGTGTTAGTTAGATTAGTTAGTTATATCCATTTCAATCCCTAAGGTACAATTCAAATAAGAACCAACTAAAAAAAAAAGAATAATGTAATAGACATCCGTTTCAACCCCCTAGGTATAATTTTCTCATTTATATATTTGCGGGATTCATTATGTTTTGTCCGTTTTGTATAGTAATAATAATAATAATAATAATAATAATAATAATAATAATAATAATAATAATAATAATAGTAATAGTAATAATAATAATAACAATAATAATTGTAATATTAGTAATAATAAAAATTACAAAAACAGTGGAACGACAAAATCAGGGAGATATTAAATGTAGAAAAATTAACAAGAGACATAGAAAAAATGAACTAAAATGGTTTAGACATTTCAAAAGAATGGAAAAGGAAAGACTACCACAAAGACTGTTCAATGTAAAGATACGAGGAAAAGATCACGAGGTAGACCACGATAAAATGGATTAAGCAAGTGAAGAAAAGTTTACAAGAAGGAAAGCATGGAAGATACAGATGGTTCGAGGGATATTTGGAATCGACCTTCCGAATGTAGGACACAGTAAGTGGGTGACGATTAATAATAATAATAATAATAATAATAATAATAATAATAATAATAATAACAATAATAATAAATAGCACATATCTGATCTGGGATGAGGTGATTGCAAATGATAGATGTAGGCCTATCAATTAAAAAATAAATAAGGAAAACCGAACCATCTATTCTACAACAAAAGAAACAGGTTTTAATAGCTGAACATCAAATAATACGATAAGATGCAGTTCCAGGTAAGTTTAAATGTTTAATCCACATTTTTAATATTGTTTTAGAATGGTTTTGCCTGAGAGTCAGTTCCTGAGATATTGGCGGAGTATGGACTAAGAATCCCTCCAATTGAACTTAAGTTTCTGTTCATCATACTAGATATCAAGATTACAAAACCAAGCACTTCGATCACGAACTTAAAAAACAAAATCTGTGTGAGATAGAATGCCACACTTCACGTCCAAGCACAATAGTCATTAGATCGACATGGATTAAAGTGGTAATATGAATGCTATACCTAACTCACTAACACTATAGAACCCGCGTGGACATAAGCTATCCTGGGCTAATGTTTTCCAATCATCCCCTGTATAATATACTATTCTCAAATCATGGTTAATGTTATTCCCCACCTCATTATTGGTCTACCAACTGGGGGTTTTCCCTTTAGTTATCCTACAAGAAGAGTCCATGCCAATATTCTTTCCACCACTTCGTGTAATATATCCTGCCATTACTAGTCTACGAGACTTAACTTTTCTTATTATTTCTGGTTTTCTATAAAGATTATGTAGTTCAATGTTATATAGTCCTCTCCATTCGCCTGTTTGTTCATCTCTCTTCGGTTCAAAATGTTTTGCTAAGAACTTTATTCTCAAATGCTCGTTATCTTTTCTCCTCTTTTAGAGTAAGAACCGAGGTTTCGCATCGATATAATAAAACTGTGAGGATAACAGTTTTACATATTTTCAGTTTAACTTTTTTTTTAGAGAAATTAGGACAAGAGTCCCTGTAATGCATAATAGCATGTATTTCCAGAAACGAGCCTATGTATAATTTATTTGTGCATCTCATTCTTATTTGTAATCATTGTTTCTATGTATTTGAATTCAGCTACTTCTCCAAAATTTCGAAAAACGATATTTAAAATCTAGGTTAAATAAATAGAACTTCTGTTCTAATTACAGTTATTACTAGTTAAAAATTTATAATTTACATTAATTTTTCCGTTTTTTTTAATGCTGAGCACAAACATTTTTTAATGTTCCCGACATTAAGATATCCCATTGTATGATCCAATCGAGTTTTTAAAAATGTACAATCGTATATTTCCTCAACTTTTTGTTCAATTTACTTTATGAAGAATAACCACGTCTTACTTTGCATACGACAATTACTTAAACAGTATAGAAATCAAGGGCCCCTGTACTTAATTTTATAATGACCACTTTTATATTCAAGGTCTTTTCGCCACATTTAATTCTAGATTCTTAAAGAAATTCCTGTTGCTGGTGGAATTTAATTTAATTCCTTTGTGACTTAATTTGAAACTGCTTAACATGCGCGCCTCGTCACTAGTTTAGTCCTTTTGCTAGATTTTTTGCTGGTAATAGGTCTCATAGTCAAGTTCCATTCATCCTTTTTACTTACAAGTTACACCACACATGTTACCCTACTGTACAAGTAGAGGTCCATGCTGCGTATCTAATAACATTATTTCACAAGTGACAGCTTTCACAGTATATATGAGTTATAATCCGTCCGATTTGTAGGGATCGTCCTTCACAGCATTGTAAATGAGGCGGTTAGAAGCAAAGGAATGTGATTTTTTCGCATAAAGAAAAGAGTTTGTTTATTTATTTATTTATTTATTTATTTATTTATTTATTTATTTATTTATTTATTTATTTATTTATTAAGTTTTAAATGCATTCAACATCTTTCTGTGCCCAATTAAGTTTTGATTCTGTTCCTCCATTCATCTCTATCCTTCCATTCACCATCCTGCAATCCCCTCTCTTTCAACAAATTCATAATTTCATCTATCCACGTCTTCTTAGGTCTCCCTCTTCTTTTCCTCCGATTTGGAATCAATTCCAAACTCCTAACTGGCAATCTATCTTCATTCAACCTCTTTACGTGTCCTAACCATTGTAATCGTTTATTTCCTACAAATTGTATAAAGTAATTGTTTCGTTGAAGTTCATTTTTCTCGGACTATTTAACTCATGCCCCAAATGGGAGTCAATGACCAATCACATTTCATTGATTTTTTATTTACAACCAATCGCAGTCTTTTTCACCTTTATTTTATCAGTTTAATTTTTTCACTATAAAATCAAGCTCCTCCTTTTTAACATTCTGAATAGGTCATATCATTATTTTGCAGTGACCAACATGTGGCTACCAGATTGTATATATAGTGCACGAATGTAACCTTATCGTGGTTGCGGGAGATAATATAAAAACATTTGTAGCAATTGATTATACCACAAAAAAAACACTGCTTGCACTTTCTTAAACGTATTTTGACCCAGATAATAACGTTCCAGAAAAATATAATTGACATATTTACATCATAGGACGTCAGAAATTAATTAATACACAGTTTGATGTGTTTAATTTTTTCTCTATTAGGGTGCATTCTTACATTCCTTTGGCAATAAATGATATGATCTGGTTGCAGTGTTAAACAAGAGAAACATAACGTTTCTCATTTGTTTTCAAACATCATCGTTTTGATTAAATATATAAATATTTTAAAATAACTATAGTTAAAAATGATTTGTGAGTTAACAGCTTAATTTTCTTTGTTGAATAGTCCTAACAAATGCCACTCTTGATTTCCAAATTCTCTAGATAAATTCGTGAATTTATCGAAATTTGGAAATCGCTCGTGGCATTACTTATGATGATAATGTTTCTGATCCTGTCTAATTTAGAGCATCATGCAGATCTTCTTAAAAAACAATTTTATTTAGTGGTTAAGGAATATAAATGTATACGTTAGGAATAGATAAAGTAAGATTGTTATAATTTTCATGTACCTATAATTCTCTTATACAACTTCAAGTTTAAATCTGTTTTTTCTTTAATACCCCAAAACTTGCACTTGGACCTCTATAGTACTAATCATCTCAATTTTTATCCAAGAAAGCGAATTGTAGAACAAAAATTCCATTTTCGAGAATAACAAAGTGACACATTCATGAATTATACAAATAAATTTGTAAAATATTTCCAATTTTCAATTGAAAACAGAGGAAAAACATGGAATGTCACATAATAACGAAATATGTATTTCATATTGACTTGTCAGTGAAAATACGTATTATACAAATTTTATTCTCTCATTATATTATATGAATGCGAAAGATGGTCTCTAACTTCAAGGGAGGAGAAAAGATTACGAGCATTTACTTACTTAATACTTAATACAGGCTTTCCACTTTACAGCAGTTTGCCTTTGATTCATGCTTTCCAGAGATTCCTATCTTCCCATTGTCCATCTTCCATACCCCTCTTCATCATGGCATCATATATTCCCTCATACCATGCTCTTCTACTTCTTCCCCTTCTCCTTCTGCCTGGTACCATCCAATCCAACACCTGTTTCGGCCACTGGTCTTCCGACATCCGTTGTACATGTCCATACCATTGTAGAGCTCTCTTTGTTATCCTGTCGATAACAGTTTCTTGTGCATCCATTTCTTGTCTGATATATGTATTTCGAATTTGTTGTAGCCTGGATATTCTCATACTTCTCCTTAATCCATCCATTTCTGTCGCCAAGATTCTTTTCTGCATTACGAGTACTTGAGAATACAATTTTTAGGAAAATTGTTGGACCAAAAAGAGATTAACAGACAGGCGAATTCAGAAGAATATTTATCAGTAAGGTACATGGTCTTTATAGGAAACCAGATATAATAAGAACAATTAAGACTCAGACTGCGATAGGCAGGACTTGTGGCATAAATGGGGAAAGAAAGAGGGATATGGAAGCTTCTTGTAGACAAACCAGAGGGAAAATGCCCAGTTGGTAGATCAATAATGAGGTGGGAGAACAACAATCATGACTTGAAAAAGTACAGCATATAGGGGACGATTGGAAAATATTAGTTCAGGATAGGGAAGAGGTTATATTCACGCGGCCAGCAACCCACGGGTTCGATAGTGCCAGTGAGTTAGGTAGTCAGTTATTGATTTGTCAGTAACAGCCTTATATTTACATTTTTATAACTCGCCCACTTTACTGTATAGTGAAATTGTAACCCAGTATTTTCCTTGACGACTAAGAAAGGCCGATAACCTCACTCAGTTTGTTCGGCAACGGGTTTTGAACTCTGGATATACCGAAATCGAGTCTCAAACACTACACTAATTCGAACTCGCATGGCCCGACAAATCTGTAAGATTCTAAAGTACTGAAACGTGACACAGCATGAAAAAATAAATGTTTATTTTAATGGACACTACATTTTTTACTGAAATTAGGAGTATTCCATTTATGATGGAACCACTCATTACAGAAAACATTTTCTGGAAATTAACTAGGAGTGTAAACATTTAAATATTGTTAAATTATATTTGTTTGGTTTATTATTGAATTCGGCTGTTTATAAGCATCAAATTTAATGCAAAAAATATTAATTCTGCATTCATGTTGACGTACTCCGTTATACTAAGTTATATTACTATGCGAGGTTGCGAAGTGGAAATCGAATACAATAACTATACTTAAATTTCACAAGACACAAGAATACAGGCAACACTAGGCATACATGTCAGCCTATCGGTACACACCCAAATATTTTAGATGCGATTCGACCAAAGATCTTCAAGAGTTTCAAGTAAAACTGATAGAAAATAAGGTAATAATATTAATTTTAGCACGATAGTGCGTTCTGGCGTACTTACAGGAATGGCGACCATGATTGAAAGTTCAATTTCCTAAATGTCCGGGTTTCCGACCTCTAAATAACCATACTGTAATATTACAAATCACTTAGCGGGAAGTAAAACCACTGCCCTTTGTGTACACTACATACAATGTATATACAAAAATATATCCAAAAGGTAGCGTTACTATATATTATACGAAACAAATCACTGCATTTTAAATGAACAGAACGTCATTGAATCAATATAAAACAATAAATTCGTACTTGCCTGATTGGTGTCATGGCCTGTTGTAGTCTCAACTAAATTATTTTTGGCATTTACCGTATATACATTTGGATAGATTATTAAAGTCAGTCAGTTGTTTATAATGAACGCAAATATTTCCAACAAAGATACTATTTATTATTTTGAAAACACCATCGTGTAAAAAAAAAACGTATAGCAAATTTTTAAGTGTTTTACAGAATCTCGGGAATTAAAAAACACATCCTAACCTTGCATTGTAATATACTATTTTGACAATAACTATACTGTAATATTGCATATTACATATTACAAAAGTCATCGCTCGGTTTGGCAACCCCGAAATGTACGAAGTTGAACTTTCAATCATGGTCGCCATTGCTGTAAGTACTCATACGACAAAACGCACTATCGCGCAAAAATTATATTTCTTTTACTTTTACAAATGCTGACACAACATCTGAAATTTTCCACACTGATTATTTACTCACAGTACATATCCTACATTTTTAAATGCATTCACAAAATTCCGTAAATTCAAAACTCAATCATCCTTCATCATATGTGTGGTTCAAATCAAGGCTCAGAAATCAATTTTATACCGTCAACGTACAGCATTCAATGCTTTTAAAATTCATTGTGAATCACCGTTGAAGTAGAAATTCTGCCCGAGGGCAGGTTTTTCACTGCAATCATACCATTTTCATGCCTTGCTTTGCATATGTACCAGGGAATTATAGGTGTGGTCGCTTCCCGTTGCTTTCCACATCGGTGAAGGATTATGATGATAATGATATGGATGATGATTGCTGGATGATTTTCGGGGATCGTTGGACCCTAAGCTTCCTGACATTTGTCTTACAGGTGAGGAAAAACCCCGAACAAACCTCACCCAGGAGCCTGCCCCGACCGGGAATCGAACCTGAGCCCGCTGCGTGACAAGGGTTATGTAGTAAAATGTTGAAATATTAAAATATGTGCCTCATATACCAGTCGCCATAAACTAAAATGGATATATGTTTATAAAAAATCGTCAAGTAGTTAAAATGACGTAGGGCTTTCGAAAGCTTGTTCCATCTTCGGAATGTCATTTGGTACATCTCATATATAAAAATGAATGTTCGTTTATTTGTTTGTAGGTTTGTTCGTACTTTATGCGCGGCCATACCGTTGATCCGATTGTGATGGAGCTTTTTGCAAAATGTTCAGGAGATTCCCGGGATGAACATCGGCTATAAAGTTGTGATGCTCAACTCATACACCCTTGAAAATCGCCCTTTCTAGTGGAAAATGTGAAAAAAGTAGCTCTTTGGGAGCTTAAATGGCTTACGCTGCATAAACCATAACAAATACTCAAAATTAATGAACACAGAATTGAATATCTCAAAAAACTCTACAAAAAAGCCCGCGACAGCATAATCATGTTTATCTCTTACGGATAACTCACAATAAGCATTTTTATCTTTCATTGATGCCCAGAAAATTGAGACAAGTAAGTAGATCCCTGTGCAAGCATAGCAGCACATGGCTAGTATTCTATTACGGATAACTCACAATAACGAATTTTGTCTTTTAGCTCATTTATGCCAAGAAGATCGGGATAAGTAGATTCCCAGGAAGCGCCGGGTAATCAGCACGGGGTATCTAAAAATACAGATTTATAATAATTTTTCCTTCTACTTATTCAACTAAACATAAAAGCACATTCATTTAAATTTATTTAGGCGTAGCAGCGCATGCGGGTATTAGCTAGTATTATAATATATGAAGAGGGAATCAATTCTCATTTCAAAATATGGAACATGTTTTTTAAAGGCCCACATGATTTTAACTACTTAACTAAGCTTTTTTTAAAACATAAATGCATTTTATATAAGTACAACTGATATATCTGATACTTAACATTTTAACGTAAAGCAGTATAGGAACAATTTTAATATTGAGTATATCAATGTTTAATTGCAAACCTTCCTTCCGCAAAGTAATTAGTAATTACCACATTCCGTAATTATTGAAGCTAATGACAAATTTAAACTAAAATATATATGTAGTCAATATGCCCATTTCACCAATTAATGTTTTAAAATGGTCAACAAGTTTCTACAGCCAAGCTGTCATTCTCAAGACCAGATATTGACTCAGTCAATATCTGGTCTTGAGAATGACAGCTTGGCTGTAGAAACTTGTTGACCATTTTAAAACATTAATTGGTGAAATGGGCATATTGACTACATATATATTTTAATATTATATCACCAAGAAGATCACTTGTGTATTAAATTTAAACTAATACTTAATGATGCAATTAAAAAGCTTTTGCTTTGAAGCAAGTGATATAGTCATTTAATGCTTGTGATAGAGTTACAATAATTAATGGCTAATGCTAATTAAATATGCATAATTTTCAATGGAAGAGTTATTGTGTCTAGACGTGGATCGAATTATTATAAATAATTCTGCAGTACGTATGGAAGGTTCCAAAATAAATATAAAAATATGAGGAGGAAAGTTGTACCTTTCTCAGCATGTATTCAAGTATATAGCAAATTAATTATAATTTACGAACAGTGAATAAATTCTCATTTCAAAACCATTTATGCAACATCGTAAACAAAAGTGTTGTGTCAGTGGGCGTGATATTTTCCTGAATAACAATTTAATAGTCATTCATATTTCATCAACATGACTGGTATAATATTATGTTGTTAAATTTCAGTTATACATTCCTAAAATGATAGGTCAGATACAATCTGAGTAATTTATTTTCATTTCGATAGTAAAATGTATTCATCATCATCTGCATTCATGGATTAGGTCTGTTGACCCGTTCCGACTTCAGCCCATCTCTTTCTAGATCTGCCCACATCTCGGGTGCCTTTAGGTTTGTATTTTGTTATTTGTTTTGGATATCTATCTTCATTCATTCTGTCTATGTGTTGCTTCCATTTTTTCTATATGTATCCATTTTATCAGCTATTGCAAATATTTCAAGTTCCTGTCTTATTTCGGTGTTCTTGATTCTGTCGCCCTTAGTGCACCCTTTAACAGATCTCAAAAATTTCATTTCTGCCGCCGTTATCCTACTTAGATCTTGTTTTTTATGTATCCAGGCTTCTGAACCATAGAGCAGTACCGGTACTGCCAACATTTTATAAAATTTCAATTGGGTCTCTCTTGTTGTTTTGTTATTTAGTGATCGTTTTATCGTACCACATATTCCCTGGAATTTTGCTATTTTATTATTTACATCATTATCATAATTCAATGAAATGTCACAACCTAGATAATTGAGATGGTTCACCTGTTCTATGATTTTGTTTCCTATTACTATTTTCGATCTGATTTGATTTTGCCCTTGGAATGCCATTACCTTAGTTTTTTATGGATATTTTGAGATTATATTGTTCACATATATTATGTAGTTTAAACATATTCCTTTGAAGTTAGTAAAATTTATTGTTATATCAATATTTGATAACAGGAAAATTAAAAAGAATTTTGAAAAATAAAGCCAGGAAAGCCTCTATAATGAAATTATACAAGACAATGGCAGTGCATATTATTACTTATGGATCCGAAACATGGACAGTAACAACACAACAATCTGCCAGAATACAAGCTGCTGAAATGAAAATACTCAGAGCAATAGCAAGATATCAAAGAACAGACAGAAAACATAACACAGAAATAAGACAACTAAAAGTAGAGGAATTAAACCCAACAATAATGAAATACAGAACAAACTGGAAAGAACACTTGGCTAGGATGCCTGAGAATAGATTACCAAAAGCAGCATACAACTATTCACCACGAGGAGGAAGAAGTTTGGGAAGACCAAAGAAAAGATGGAAACAGCAGCAATTTCGAGCCGGAACGGGCTAGTAAATAAGCCTAAACCGTGACGAAGAAAAAGAAGATCAATATTTGATTTTCTAATCATTTTTTTAATGTCTAGCTCGTCCGTAGATTCTGGCTGTACCACAACATCAAACATCTCATTATTTCTCATCCTACCTTGTCTCATCCACCAGACTTTGGGATTCCCTCCTCTCGTATATCAAGGACTGCTCGACTCAAAACCGGTTCAAAAAACCTCATTAAACATTTTCTGAGAATGTAATACATAACTATGTTCTAATTAACTAACTCACTGGCACTATCGAACCCGTACGTTCATGGTCGCGCGGACATAAGCTTTCCAAAAAATCCTATCCTGAGCTAATGTTTTCCAAACATCCCCTGTATAATTTACTTCCCTCAAATCATGGTTAATGTTATTCTCCCACCTCATTCTTGGTCTACGAACTGACGAGTTCCTCTCTGGTTTTCCCATTCGTTCCATATGTCCTGCCCATCGCTGTCTACGAGACTTAACTGTTTTTATTATATCTGGCTTTCTATAAAGACCATGTAGCTCACTGTTAGGTAGCCTTTATTACTCTTTTATGTGTTACACTTTCTTTACCAAGCCAATTACTTATTCAAATTATAGGTTATTATTATTATTATTATTATTATTATTATTATTATTATTATTATTTAAATATGTTTGTTTCTTCAGGGACCAAGGAAGACCAAAACATCGGTGGAAAGATCAAGACCATCTTCGCTAGGTTTACCGTACAGGCCACATGGCCTAAAACGAATTTGTTCATGATGATGATGATGATGTTTCTTCTTTGTCAGGTGTATATTGTGTAGCCTATACCTATTATGTATATTAATCAAGTTGCACATAATTCATAATTGTTACTAGGCATATATATATATATATATATATATATATATATATATATATATATAATTTAACTCTGGTGAAGAGAAAGAGAAGACCTTACGGTCCTAACTCCATCAGGTAAAATAAAATAAATAAATAAACAGCAGAATAGGGGATTTTCTATTTCTACAGTTTGTCTGGATGTGTGCTCCTTAATTTGTCTTCAGCAGTTGTCACAGTCATCCTAATCATATATCCATAGAAGTTTTCCATCGTGTATCTTACTAGTGTGTGGGCCTACATTCGAACGCTAAGACCATTAGCTTGTAAGCTCGATGGGGAGGTTGTAAACCCTATTAAAGAGAGAATGTAAAATAATAAATGAGAAAAACTGAATTAAACGCAAATAAAAAGTTAATTTTTACTGCAGTCACTGAAAAGATAATAATAATAATAATAATAATAATAATAATAATAATAATAATAATACTTTATTTATTCTGGCAGAGTTAAGGCCATAAGGCCCTCTCTTCCACTCAACCAGCACAAATACAAATAAATATTCGACAAATATAGATATACACTATACTAATTATAAACAGTTAAAGATACAATAAATGTAGCAATGTAAATGGCATGTACAAACAACATTTTATAGGGTAATAACAATAATGATACGATAATAATAATAATAATAATAATAATAATAATAATATAAATATGATACATTATAAGGGAAACACCAATTAATATATATATCTTACACTGGATAATAATGAAGTCGAGTTTAGAGCAAATATAAATTTAGATTTCTTTTAAAAGATGCCAATGTCCGGCAGCCCCTTATTTCTTGTGGTAGGGAATTCCAGAGACGTGTATACTTGAATGAGCATTGGTTATAAAAACATTTTCCTCACGAAACTCCCTGCATTTAAGACCTCATTGCCTATCTGCGGCAACAGTCTTGAAGCTAAAGTAGGCGAACTACATCTCACTAAACAAAGAAAAATATCTTCCACTGTGGTTAGACAAATAATGAGGTGGGAGAATAACATTAACCACGATTTTAGGGAAATAAGGTTATACGGGTATAATTGGAAAAAAATTACTCAGGATAGGGATGTATGGAGAGCTTATATCCACGCGGCTATAAATACATGGGTGAGTTGGTTACATATTACTTCTGTCTACGACTGTTCCAACTTCTTTAACTCATCCTTTCAATTTGTATGAAGGCCTACCACATGGTCTCCATCTCTTAGTTGAGGATATATTAAGGATTGATACCCTGACCAATATATAACACATTATTATCAATATAACTAAATTTTCAAATAAAAAAAATAAAAAAGACATCGAGGCGTTTCGATAGCGAAGCTATTATTATCAATTTATTCGATATATAGTCTTGATAATGATAGCTTGGCTATCGAAACGCGTCGACGCTTTTTAAATGCTTTTGTTTGGTGATTGAGTTTTATTCATAATATTATGTAACATATTATTTCACAACCGAGAGTATCCTCAAAATTAATAAGGTTCATGATGAAGTTCCGTTGAGGTATTATTCAAAATTAAAATATAAAATTACGAAATATTTACCTAAACGTTCCGTCTCCTCGACTTTATTAGTTACATATCTGTGTGCTTTCGGGACTAGTCCCATAATCAGCAGGATTAAAAAATGGTGTTTCACTGAAGATCTGGTTGAGGGGGCTACACGTACTGGGTGCGTTTTCGTTTATCAGATGGTCGTTGTTGATAACTGCCTTCAAAATTTACATCTACTCGAGTATGTTTTTTTCTTAGCTGTATTACTTTCTCTGTGCATTATTGTTAACGTGTTTTGCGTAGCTTGATTTTTCTTCTGCGTGAATAAAGTCTCGAAAAATGTTCTTTAAATAAAGCTAAGCAAAACATGTTATCCATGAAGGACATCATATGTTAGATATTGAAAATATCCTAACGATAATGCACAGAGAAAATAATAGAGCTAAGATAAACGTACTCGAGGAGATAGAAATTTTGAAGGCAGTTAACAACAACTACCATCTGATAAATGAAAACGCACTCAGTACGTGTAACCCCCTCTACCAGATCATCAGTAAAACACTATTTTTTAATCCTGCTGATGATGGGACTAGTCCCGAAAGCGCTACAGATAAATAAATAATAAAGTTGAGGATACGGACCTTTTAGGTAAATAATTCATAATTTTATATTTTATCAAGATTATCCTGTAGATCCTGAACAATACCTGATTCAACTTTTCATCTCCGTATTTAAACCGACGGTTTATGGCAATTATGATGATCATGAAGAAGACTTCCGGGCTGTGGGCCGAGGTTTTGAGGCTTCAAGTTCCCCGACGTTTCGCAAGAGACTGCGCCCGGTTTCATCAAGGGCTGTCTTGAGACTCGGGGAACTTCAAACCTCAAGACCACTGCCTACAGCCCGGAAGTCTTCTTCATGATCATCATAATAACTCCGGCCGTGAAAGCCTAAGTCAATACGTTACAGCAATTTTAAAGGGTATATTTATTTATGTTACTAGGATTTAAGTTAGATTTTACTATGGGTTGAGATGTTTAAGTTCGAAACACAGCTGAGGCCGAAATATCGCAAGTATTCATAAAATACACTGAGTTAGTGCAATGTAACGAGTATTTTATATTATGTCGAATTTCAGTATTTTATTTTAATAGATAAATATTAACATACGCTTATCTATAAAACAACATATGGAAAATGACACTTTTAAATGTACTCACAAGGGAATTTTCAAACATTGTAATCCGAAACCTAACTTCAATTTTCTCCCAGAGAAGCTTTATAATGTATCAAGACCGTGTCAAAAAAAAATCTGCCATTTTAATGCGCAAGGCACAGAAATCGAAATCCACAATTCAGCAATGGCAGCCCACTATATGGAGCAAATGTGCATTCTTACAGGAGTTAAGCATAGAAAGAGTGAGGCGGGACACGGGTAGTGAAGGGTTTTCCAGTCTGCCAATACAGTAGTTGTATTACTTCCCCATAGTTTAAATGAGAGATTTGGCGCTTGATTTTAGTGTCTCACAGTTAAATCTGCAGATTTTTTTATACGGTCTTCATACATCACAACGCTTCTATGGAAGAAATTTCAAAGTAAATTTTGTCATGCAGTGTTTGACAGTTCCTTTGTGAGAATGAACTTACTCGTATGTAAAGTTGAATTATTATGACTATTTCAATATAAAGTAGAAATATGAATACTATATCAAAAATACGTGTTAACAGAATGCTAATCACTGGATAAACAGGAAATTATAAATGTGTTACCAGTCATTTGCAATATTACTTGTAACAATGGAATAAATGGAGACTATATAATTACTAATGTTAATTGACAACATGAAATCCAAATTGAGTCACGTTACAAATATATATATTTTTTTGTCGATGTGACTAATTTCTTATAGTTACCAATATTGTTGTTACTGGAAGTAAGTCAACGTTCCCAAATCTAACCTGGTTGCTATGCAAACAAAATAAATCGCAATTCTGATATGGAATCAAAAAGCACACGTTCTGTAAGTAAAATAAAACAATTCTTGAATATTTTGTACACTAACTCGTACCTTTCTTTAGACTTTTCCGGAATTAATGCAGAACATTCCACTCTCCAGGTTTCTTCAATTTCTCTATCATCTACCATGACCCCTTCCATAATAAAATTATCAAACAGATTCTAATCACGGTACTACATATAAAAATGTCTCCACAGCCAATAATCCTTGCTTATAATAAAACAAATGAAAAGCTGCGTAGCAACAATCACCAAATGTTTCTTTCTCATAAAAGTAATTTACATCCAACCAATATTTTAATTCATTTATTACTATATTTAATAAAGGTAGTCATATCGCCTAAAAATAATATGCTATACACATGAGGTAAGCACATAACAGATCACGAAAATTGAAAAAAACTTGGCGCAAGTGCCTCGTTTTTTCAAACTTTTCTCGATCAGTAACAAGCGCTTACCTCACTTGTATCGCAATAGTGTATTTTGTCGTACTTGTCAGCAATGGCGACCATGATTGAAAGTTCAACTTCCTACATTTCGGGGTTGCCTACCTAAATAACTATACTGTAATATTACATATTACAACCCACATGCGGGAAGTAAAGCCACTGCCTTTTAAGTATATACAAAAATATATCCAAAAGGTAGTGTTACTATATATTATAAGAAATAAATCACTGCATTGTAAATGAACTGAACTTTATTTGAAACAATATTGAAAGTTGGCTTAACAAAATTCTACTGAAAACTTTTAGACATTTTAGCTTTATGTCCAATATTCTTCTTTTTGAGGATGTAATAAAATCTGCAATATTGATACATTCTTTTAAATTTATCATCGTCATCAGCATTGAATATTCTGACCACAAACTCACTGAAGATTTCAATGTTTCACTCCTAAACACGAAATAAGCAACTATACTTTTTTTCACTTACACTAAAATTCTTCTCCTTCAGCCACTTTTCTGAATGAAATGTATGTTTTTTTCATATTTTTTTTTTTTTTATTTCTCTGGCACTACAGAAGCACACCCAAATTCCCACGTTTCGTCAATTTCGTCGTTTAGATTACAATCAGACTTGCAGCCATTTTATGCGAGATTGATATCAAGGCCTGCAGTTATCTCAACCATTATTTTCGGTATTTAGCATATATACATTGCCTAGACTGCTAACGTCACTCAATTGTTTATATTGAACGCAAATATTTCCAACAAAGATGTTACTATAGTACTATTATTTATTATTTTGAAAACACCATCGCGCAAAAAATAATGTACAACGCACGTTTGTGAAGTGTTTTACAGATTCGAGGAAATTAAAAACCTCGCTATCGCTCGGTTTTTAAACATTTTCCTCGATTCTGTAAAAACCAGTTCCCAACCTCGTATTGTAATATACTATTTTATGTGAAATATTTAGTTAGTCTCTTAATATATATATATATATATATATATATATATATATATATATATATACTGTCCACCGCTGTGGTCTCGAGGTAGCGTGCTGCCTTGTCACACAGCGGGCCCGGGTTCGATCACCGGTCGGGGCAGTTTTTCTGGGTGAGGTTTTTATCGGGGTTTTTCCTCACCTGTAAGACAAATGTGAGGAAAACTTTAAGGCCCAAACGGTCCCTGAAATCATGTGGCCATCTCATCCTTATCATTATCATCATCATCTTTCACCGGTGTGGAAAGCAACGGCAAGCTACCACACCTACAATTATTCCCTAGTAAAGCTGCAAGCATAGCATGAAAATGCTATGATTGCAGTGGAGGACCTGCCCTCGGGCAGAATTACTATGGATGGATATATATACTAACGATATGAATTTAGTATTTGTTACCGTTATAATTTACAGTGGCCTCTCTTGTGTATTTGTAAAATTTAATATTAAGTTTGCCATAATTACTTTATATTTGGTGTCTGTTTTAGGGATATTACAGTAATGTAATGTTCCATTTTTCAGCCATTATACAAGTATTCATCCATAGTAATTCTGCCCCTTTACTCCAATCATAGCATTTTCATGCTATGCTTGCAGCTTTACTAGGGAATTGTGTAGGTGTGGTAGCTTCCCGTTGCTTTCCACACCGGTGAAGGATGATGATAATGATAATGGTAAGGATGATAATGATAAGGATGATGGCCATATGATTTCGGGGACCGTTTGGGCCTTAACGTTTTCCTGACATTTGTCTTACAGGTGAGGAAAAACCCCGATAAAAACCTTACCCAGAAAAACTGCCCCGACCGGGGATCGAACCCGGGCCCGCTGCGTGACAAGGCAGCACGCTACCTCGAGACTACAGCGGTGGACTTTTAGCCATTATACAAGTATATAGAACGAAATAAAATATTACCTGCCAATTTAAAGTTTTATTGGTTCTTGTCTAATTTCCAGTCTCATATAACAATAGAAATTATATACACTTTTATGTTGAGAAATATATGTTTGTGTTTATCATGTGGTAGGTGAACTGCCGCCAACTTGTAATAATTTCATTGCTCATTAGAAAGCAATACATCGTCAGTTGGCACGATGACATTCACTTACGTAACTTTTCCACTCAGAGGGTGTGTTCATTATTGTGCCATCACAGCGAGGTCGCAGGTCGCGGCTTGACATTATCACGTAGGTGGTGGTCATCCATTGTCAGCATCACATTCTTAAAGTCCTTTATTTTCAGTGCTTCAGCACTTGTTTTTTTTTAATAATATGACTAACTCACTGACTCTATCTAACGCGTAGGTTCATGGCCCGTGGACATATGCTCTCCATATATTCCTATCCTCAGCTAATGTTTCTAATCATCCCTGTATAATCTACTTCCCTCTAATCGTTGTTAATATTATTCTCCCACCTCATTCTTGGATTTAAATTAAATGTAAAGTTTATAACATAATGAATAATGGAAGATTTTGAATGATGTTACAATAGTTGATAAAAATAAAATAGCAAAATGTGAATTTTTAGTTTTTTAAATATGTTATAAATATGAAAATAGTGCAATAATATAATGTCTTCTTCTTCTTAAACTTAATTTGTAGGATTTTCATCCTGTTTATTTCCAAAATCACTCCTCGGAGGAAGACGTACTGGATGTGCATTCACTCTCTATCCATCTCTTGGCAGGTCTCCTCTTGTTCTTCTCCCGTCCATTGGTCTATCTTCTTTAGCTCTTTTTGCATAATATAATGTATATGTTATAATTGTCGAATAGTATATTTAAAGTTACTAGAGTTCTAATGTCTAAAAGAGTGATTCCCAAACTGTCTCCAGTTTTTATCTATTTTGGTGGAATTAAATTATTATTTTAGAGGCTGTTCTGCAGTTCAGGGACCTGTTTATAATAAATATGAAATTATTGAATTGTCACGGGTCCTCTACAAGTATACAGAGTTGCAAGTCGATCCAATGATTTTAAGTGGGTGAAAATCGCGTTGGAAGATTCCGTTAGATAGATAGATGGATATGTAGATGGATATGTAGATGGATATGTAGATGGATATGTAGATGGATATGTAGATGGATATGTAGATGGATATGTAGATGGATATGTAGATGGATATGTAGATGGATATGTAGATGGATATGTAGATGGATATGTAGATGGATATGTAGATGGATATGTAGATGGATATGTAGATGGATATGTAGATGGATATGTAGATGGATATGTAGATGGATATGTAGATGGATATGTAGATGGATATGTAGATGGATATGTAGATGGATATGTAGATGGATATGTAGATGGATATGTAGATGGATATGTAGATGGATATGTAGATGGATATGTAGATGGATATGTAGATGGATATGTAGATGGATATGTAGATGGATATGTAGATGGATATGTAGATGGATATGGACGGACGGACGGACGGACGGACGGACGGACGGACGGACGGACGGATGGATGGATGGATGGATGGATGGATGGATGGATGGATGGATGGATGGATGGATGGATGGATGGATGGATGGATGGATGGATGGATGGATGGATGGATGGATGGATGGATGGATGGATGGATGGATGGATGGATGGATGGATGGATGGATGGATGGATGGATGGATGGATGGATGGATGGATGGATGGATGGATGGATGGATGGATGGATGGATGGAGGATGGATGGATGATGGATGGATGGATGGATGGATGGATGGATGGATGGATGGATGGATGGATGGATGGATGGATGGATGAGGATGGATGGATGGATGGATGGATGGATGGATGGATGGATGGATGGATGGATGGATGGATGGATGGATGGATGGATGGATGGATGGATGGATGGATGGATGGATGGATGGATGGATGGATGGATGGATGGATGGATGGATGGATGGATGGATGGATGGATGGATGGATAGATAGATAGATAGATAGATACAGGTCAAGCTAATATAAAGCGTGTAAAAATAGATTATTTTGTATCTAGTATTGAGGATATTTTGATGCACTCGAAAATTCGAAAAAATGCACGATTTTTTCGAAAAATTGCAATATCAGTGTCTTCGTGCGATCACGAAATATGGCTGTGAAATCTGTTTCGTAATTGATATTTTAAAAATAATATTTATCATTAATTTAAAACTATAACTTTGTCAGGCCACAATAAATAGTTTTGAAATGCATTTTTAAATGTAACATTTAATTTCAGCTAACAAAAATATAGGCTACTTCTGTTGTGAGTTTGAGCTTTCCATATAGGGGCTATATATAAATCAGAATTTTTAAACCTGCCTAAATTTTTCAGCGGCGCCATGGTCCTGGCATCGACTAAGCCTCTAACTGGAATGAGTACTAGATATTTGCTTTCGAAGTAAAAGTGGCCGAGACATAAGGCTGAGAATTCGGCTGGCATTTCGTGACTTACCTCCTATTACAGCAAAGGTCTGTTAACTGGGATCAATTACTATAAATATATTATAAATAGAGACTAGATTATATGCATATATATGTTGCATATGCATTTGCATATTTAGATCTTTTTCAACTGTTATTGCACATTTTAACTAAAAACTAGAGATAATGTATATTTTCGCGCTATATTTACATTTTTAAAATCTGTCTTGTTTTACAATGTACATTTCGAGGCCATCAAAAGTGTAGTGAACTAATTCGATAGTGCAGAGGCTTTAGCAGTTTGTCAGTGCAAGGAAGCATTTAACGATTGCAATATTAAAAAAGCATTGCTGTGATTAGCACTCATTTTCCCCACATACCTGCAACTATAAAAAGCTTAAAACTCAAAGTTTGACGTTGATTGATTCTATTCAGTTAATGGATAAAATCCGTCAAATGAACTCCTTATTGCCGGAGATATTCCCAAGCAAATTTAAGGAAATTTTGAAAACAGTTTGAACGACTATTTAACTCATGTCCCAAATGGGAGTCATGACCAATCACATTCCAATGATTGTTTATTTACAACCAATCACAGTCGTGTTTTGCCTAAAATATACCAACTAAAGTTTATCATAATAAACAAAGCACCTCCTTTTTAACTTTCTGAATAGGTCATAGCATTATTTTGCAGTGACTGACCCCGTAAGAAATACGGCTACCAGATTGTATATATAGTGCATGAATGTCAGCAGTAAGCGCATGCGATAGATAATATAAAAACATTTGTAACAATTGATTATACCATAAAAAAATAAAACACTGTTTGCACTTTCTTAAACGAATTATTTTCCAGGAAATAATGTTGTAGAAAAATATAATTCACATATTTACATCGTAGGGCATCAAATTAATTAATACATATAACGTTGGTTATAAATTTCTCCACTAGGATGCATTCTTACAATATTGCGTTCCTTAGGCAATAAGTAATATTATGATCTGGTTGCAGTGATCAACAAAGGAAGGAAATGAAGCGTACCAATAGTTTCTCATTTGTTTTCAAACATTGCCGTTTACATTAAATATATAAATATTTTAAAATAACTATAGTTAAATAATGATTTGTGAGTAAACAGCTTAATTTTATTCGTTAAATAGTCCTAACAAATAGTTGAATGCAGGCTTTCACGGCCGGTAATCGTAATGTTGAGTGATTCCGGGTTATGTGGCCGTGGTCCATAGTTGGAGTTGATACCAGACGTTTCGCCCTCAACGTCTGGTATCAACTCCAACTATGGACCACGGCCACATAACCCGGAATCACTCAACAGTCCTAACAAATGCCACTCTTGATTTCCAAATTCTCTAGATCCATAATTTGGAAATCACTCGTGGCATTACTTATGATAACCTAGGCTTTGAACCTTTGTGTCAAATTAATAGTTTTATAAATGGGACTGGGGAGTTTTTCCAGAAATAATAAGTGACAAAATATGACCCAAATTCAAATACTGCCCAATTGCTTCAAAATGTAGAATACTTTAATTTTTGAACAATACTTTTGTCTGATACTGTTTGATAATTTATCATTTATCATAAGTAATGCCACGAGTGATTTCCAAATTATCGATAAATTCACGACTCACGAAGTGAGGAGTGAATTTATCTAGAGAATTTGGAAATCAAGAGTGGCATTTGTTAGGACTATTTAACGAATAAAATTAAGCTGTTTACTCACAAATCATTATTTAACTATAGTTATTTTAAAATATTTATGTATTTAATGTAAACGGCGATGTTTGAAAACAAATGAGAAACGATAGGTACGCTTCTACTGCTTCTTTTGTTTATCACTGCAACCAGATCATACTATTTATTGCCAAAGGAACGCAATATTGTAAGAATGCTCTCTAGTGGAGAAAAAATGAAACACATCAATCTGTATATTAATTCATTTTTGATGTCGTATGATGTAAATATGACAATTATATTTTTCTCGATTATTACCTGGGAAAAAATACATTTAAGAAAGTGCAAACAGTGGTTTCTTTTTTTGGTGGTATAATCAATTGCTACAAATGTTGACATGTAAGCACTATTATATACAATCTGGTAGCCGTATTTCTTATAGGCTCAGTCACTGCAAAATAACGGTCAGACCTGTTCAGAATATTAAAAAGGAGGAGCTTTGTTTAATATATGATAATCCTAACACTGATAAATATTTCGTGAAACACGACTCTGATTGGTTGTAAAACAGAAATCATTGAAACGTGATTGGTCATTGACTCCCATTTGGGGCATGAGTTAAATAGTCAGTATTAATAAATAGGTAATAAAAATATTAATTATTATGTTAATTTATAAATAAAATATCTAATAAAGTAATAATTATTATATTTATTTTTATTATTTGGTATTGCATATATTGACTGTTTCATGCACATTTCAAGCATTTTTCATACATAATTGCATGCATTTTTCGAGCTTTTCATGTAGCATATATTCCGGTCTCTAATTATAAAACAACGGATGATATAATTTATTCACTTTTTCTTTCTTTACATTATTCTAACCGCTCTTTATATGTAAGTTACCGTTGCCTCCCGAATCTTACAGAATATAACCTATGAGAGGAATATTTTGAACTCTCAAATACATACATCCTGCACAATGGAGGATCTCCCTGGATAAGTGATCTGCTCAATTCCAGGACCAGCTCGGAGACAATACGAATATTTAAGACAAGGCACGCCAATCACTCATACCTTCAAATTAAATAATGCGAATGTCTTAGAGTGATCAAGATGACCAATGATGTTTAAGGGACTCTTTGGGAGTTAAAAGTTCTCAACATTTGTCTTAAAACTCCGCAACAATCTCACTCTAGAAACTTACCCCGACCGTACATAGAAACCGCGCTCCTGCCTTTAAGACAATGACGTTACTCTAAAACCACAGCTGGAATTTTTTAATATGTAAATAAAATAATAAACAAACTATAAGTAACCAAATGTAAGATATAATGATCAAAACCTTTAACGGTTATTAACTGAAAATATTGCATAAATCATAAATACAATTTCAGTATTTTTATTTTATATTTAATGCCGTAGGTTAATGTTATTCTCCCACCTCATTCTTGGTCTAATTACTGGGCGGTTTCCCTCTGGTTTTTCTACAAGACGTTTCCATGTTCCTCTTTCTCTCATTCTTAATTTAATTAATTAATTAAAACACATCGAGTTTGGTTCCAAAAAATGAGATCATTATATAGTATTAGTGTCATTGTCATATTCGGTGTCTAGTAACAAGAATTAGTGAATTGTGTATTTTTTTTTAATATGTCCATGAGTACTACCTGGATATCTTCATTCCTTCTACATTCCCTAAAAAAATGTGAAAGGATGAATAAGTTGAACAATAATAAAGTAAAAGAGCGCAATTATTATATTTGTTATGTCTGCCCTTTTGTCTTTTCTGTCTTTTCCCTTTTGTATAATTTCCACTCACACCTTCGCGCACGTGCATTCCATTGATTTTTAAATCAAGCCATACGTCTTTTTTTATTTTCTAAAATTTAAATAAACTTTTTCAACGACAACTGCCTGGACTCTCGTTAGAACAATTCAGGCGACGTTAATAATCATTAAACTAATGAGCAAAAAGTGATTTTGAGAGCAAACTGAGCGGAAAAATCGTGGTTAAATCTTCGAAATAAATGCGCGTATAAGTTTTAATTGAGATATCCCACAAATTTTAACCTCATAATATAGTAAATACAGAACTATTCGTCATATGATGAGACACACACATTATTGCAATTACTAAAATACTGTAATGAAAACAATTAATTTTTTGCATCTTGGCAAGACATAAATTCTTCGTTACCAATACTCTCGGTCACAGTGATAGAATTCCTGGTTTCAGAGCACAATCGCACCCTAAATTATATATCTGAAGTTCTATGCATTATCATAAATAATGCCACGAGTGATTTCCAATTTATCTAGAGGATTTGAAAATCATGAGTATTATTTGTTAGGACTATTTAACGAATACAATTAAGCTGTTTACTCAAAAATTACTATTTAAATATAGCTACCTGTGTTTTAAAATATTTATATATTTAATGTAAACGGCGATGTTGAAAAAGTCAGAAATGTGCGGTTATGCCTGTTCACTGCAATTTTATCATTTTATTTATTGCCAAATATGATCGCAATCAGTGATAACCCTCTAAGATCGCAATATTAAAGAATGCACCCGAGTGGGTAAAAAATTAAACACGTAAAATTGTATATTATAATAAACATTATAGGTTATTAATTATTTTTAGAAAAGAACTTAGTAAAATTATTATTTAAAAACACAACTTATTGAACACACAATTATCAAATGTGTAGTTCGAACTAATATGTTTATTATTTGCTATATTCAAAGTATTTGTTGGAGAGTCAGTCGCTGCAAAAGAATGCTCTGACCTGTTCAGAATATTAGAAAGGAGGAGCTTTCTTTATTTTGGTAAACATAATTCGATAAATAGCGAGGTGAAACGTCTGTCATTGGTTGTAAAACAAAATTCATTGACTCCCATTTGGTGTATGAGTTAAATAGTCAATATAATTGTCCTTATTTTCGATTGCAAGTATAATATTGATTATTTTATAATACTGTAGAAGCTTTCGTATCTAATACTTTCAGCTACAACATAATAATAAAGAGCAATATACAGAATTCGACACAGGTCAGTTAGTTAACCACTGCATATGGTTACAAGAAAAAATCAGATTGGTTGAAACTGTGGTTTCAATACGGCATCTTCAGAATACATTCAATATTAAATTCATTCATTTTGAGAATTTTCCTCATCATTGAGGATTTTCTCCAACCAATCTTATATATATATATAATATATATATATATATATATATATATATAATTACGGACTTATAGACTATCATATATTGACTTAGGCTTTCACGGCCGGAGTTACTATGATGATCTAGAAGATTTCCAGGCTGTTGGCCATGGTCTTGAGGCTTGTAGTTCCCCAACGTTTCGCCAAAGACTGCGTCCAGCATCCTCAAGGGTTGTCTTGAGGCTGCCGGAAATCTTCTAGATCATTATAGACTATCAGTTTATAACAAACATTCACAAATTTCCCTTAATTAAATTTCTCCATCATTCTCTGTCCTCTGTCTCTTCATTTGTTACACCAAATTTCCTCAATGAATTTTGAATGTTGTTCTTCCAGATTGTTCTTGGTTTTCCTTTTCTGTTCCTTCTTTCAATTTCCCATCAATAGACGGCCTTTGGTATTCTTCCATCCTGCATTCTTCTTACGTATCCGTACCATTTTAGCCTTCTGTGTTCAATTTGATCCATTTTATATTTCTTTTTGCATTCATCTAATTTCTGTATTTCTAATTTTTTTCCAATCGAGATTTTCTGACAGCTCTTCTCCAAACATACATTTCAACTGCAGTTATTCTGTTGACATGTTATTGTGTCATTGTCCAAACTTCCGATCCATATAACATTATATTTTCTAATATGGCTTTACAAATTAGTTGTTTTGTTCTGTTAAAGATTTTTTGCTCCATAGTATAGAATTTAACATTCCTATGGTTTTTTTCCATTGCTAATCTTTTTCACTATTTCTTTATTTGATGTTCCATCTTTCTCTGTAATTGTTCCCAAATAACAGAAACTGTCGCACTTCTTTATCTTTACCCCATCAATATATAATTTATCTAGGTCATTTATTAAATACGCTGTTTTATTTTTGTTGATATCAGTATTAAAACGATGTCATAAATGCTTAAACAACAATGGAGATCACTTTGAACAATTTCGGTAGTTGTTTTTGTATAGATATATATAAATGGATTGCGCACAAATGTGCAAAGATGATAACACAACAATCACTAACACTTTAACTTTGTCTTGCGTAATCACAAATTGTTTTTGTTCTTTGTGTATATGTTTCGATGTGATATCATTCGCATTTGTGTTCACATACTTAGCATATGCATGACATCTTCGGGTTATGGAATGTTTTATCCCTACGCATTAAGTGGTAGAATCCATGCACGCTTAGTCTTGTGATGACGTGTCATATCTGGAAATTTGCTTCTGTCCAATTACTGTCTATCATCGCTCCGCTGCTGAAGAATTCCTCTCTTTTCCTGCGTAGTCTTTGTAGCGCATATTCATAGGGCTCTGTGGTTGGTAGTAGGTATGCTGTTTTCAGGTCCTCGATAAGGAAAGTCTCCCTTGCCAGTAGTTACACTAGACGGCTTCTTGTCATTCTTGATACTCCTACTGCTCTTTTTATGTAAGTAGCTTTCACTTTTTCCAGTTTGTTCAGATTAGCTTCTGTAAGATGTGGCCATATGATTTCTATCCCGTAAGTTATTATTGGGAGGATCATTGAATAGTTTCATCGCTGATTCCAGGCTTTTGTATGGATGTTGTAAACTACAGAAATGTTTCCGTTAACTAAATAATGTTGCAATATAACATTTAAAAATAAAGAGATCAATACTACTACTTTAAATGAAATTTGGATATTATATGATATTAATCTATTAATCATTCAATCATTGGCTGGAACTAAGTCCTATAATATATTATGAATAAAATAGGCCTATAGGAAATAACATAAATAAACATTTTATGATTTTAAGCCTTAAAAATTAGTGAAAATAAATTTCGCATGCCAGCTTATTTAAATTGTTGGACTGCAGAAAAATATACATGCCTAACTGTAAGTCATTATTTCGTACAGATGTATAATTTGGCACACATTTAAATAATTGCAAGTCATTCATTTATTTTTTTATTTTTTTACTTAAAATGTTAAATAAATTAAACCATTGTGTCTCATAAGATACATTTCCAATTTGAAAATTAACGTGATTTTAATTTTGAGTTAAGGGAATATTTCATTAATGAGATCTATTAAAAATTATCCATTTTCTCCTCTTTTCATGGAAATATATTAGTTGTACTAGACTTCCCTTTAACATCCGTATGGATAAATAAAAATGATTATTTTTTTTTCAGAAGCAATGCTGCAACAATTTCCACGTTCGGAGTGAATTCTCCAAAGAGATGAAAACTGGCGTGGTATATTAAAAGACTATCGTATTTAGTGAAGCAAAACGTTAATACAGAATATTCTTAAAATGTAAATAAGTTATATAATTATATAATTTTATTTAATTGAATTGATTGTGTTAACAGTGTAACATTTGCTAATCAGCATCAACATCTCACTACTTTCAACTTCGTACAAAACTGTAACAAATATATTAGTAAGCAGACTTACTCCTTATGTTGATCACATTCTAAAAGATCATCAATGTGGGTTTCCAAGAAACAGGTCTACAACAGATCGAATTTTTAGCTTCAGACAGATTTTAGAAAATAAATGGGAATATAATAGTACTGTACATCAACTATACGTAGACTTCAAATAGGCATACGATTCAATTAAGAGGGAGAAGTTATATATTATCCTGCTGGAGTTCGGAATTCCTAAAAAGTTAGACTTATACGAATGTGTCTAAATGGCACAAATAATAGGGTGTGTGTAGGAAAACAGTTTTCAGATACTTTTGAAATCCAGAATGGGTTGAAGCAAGGAGATGCACTATCTTCTCTACTATATAATTTTGTACTAGAGCTGGCCATCATATCTTTAGAGGAAGAAGATGGCCAACAACTCAATGGTATTAATAAGCTGTTAGTTTATGCTGATGATGTAGTACTATTGAGCGATAGCGAATAGATACTAAAGGCCAACACGCACACACTATTGAGTAATACTAAGAAATTGGGACTGGAAATAAATATCAATAAAATTAAATATGTGGTCACACATAGAAATACATTATATAATGGAAATGGACAGCTAATGACAAATGAGGGAGATTTTGAGGAAGTGGCTGAATTCAAATACCTAGGAACAATAATCATATATAGGAATGAGATGCACAAAGAAATTAAATATAGGCTCAATTCTGGAAATTAGTGCTATTATGCATTACAGAGACTATTGACTTCCCAACTCCCTTCAAAAAACGTAAAAATGAAAATATATACTCGTAAAACTATTATTCTACCAGTTATATTATATGGATGCGAAACATGGACTCTTACTTCAAGGGAGGAAAGGAGATTACGAGTATTTGAGGATAAAGTTCTTAGGAACATTTTTGGACCAAAGAGAGATGAACAGACAGATGAATGGAGAAGACTTCATAACAGTGAACTACATGGTCTTTATAGGAAACCAGATATAATAAGAAGAGTTAAGTCTCGTAGACAGCAATGGACAGGACAAGTGGCACGAATGGGGAATGAAAGACGTTCATGGAAGTTTCTTGTAGGAAAACCTGAGGGAAAACGCCCAGTTCGTAGATAAAGAATGAGGTGGGAGAATAACATTAACTATGATTTGAGGGATGTAGATTATAAGAGAATTATTGGAAAACTCTAGCTCAGGCTAGGGATGTATGGAGAGCTTATGTCCGCGCGGCCATGAATCTGCGGGTTCGATAGTGCCAGTGAGTTAGTTAGTTAGTCAGTATTAACAATTTCCAAACAATAATTTTATATCAGGTCTGAGATTTTCATTTCGACAATATTTCAGTAATTGATTCAAACTGCAAATTGGATTAGTCAATATCCAATACCTAGCGTAAGAATAAAATAGTCTCTGGAATAGATTATATGAGGAATTATATTAATATAAGACGATATCTCAAAGAACGTAAAAAAATAAATTTCAAGATATCTAAAACTAGGAAATTTCAATTAAGAGACCTGAATTTAATGAATTAATCGGCCGCAGTGGACTAGTGGTTATGCTCCTTGCCTCTGGGATTTTTTAGGACGGAAAAATCCATGGAGAAAGTCCTCCAGGAGGGACTTTAAGCCGTCGGTCCCGAGTCTGAAAATTTTCAGGCTCGTAAAAGATCCTTAAGCCTGAATGAAAGGCCTCTAAGCAAAATTTACCGAATTTTCCCGTCCTAGTACTACCTTGGTTTCCTAGATGTCAGTATGAGGCGGAACACTCACCATGGACCACTCAAAAATGACATATATACGAAAACAAGTGTAACTAAATTAGTATGGTTCAAATTCTTCCCTGTAGGGGAGAGCGCCTAAATCTCTGTTAAGGGAAATATGGGCTTACAAGAAGAAGGTTTAATGAATTCCAAAGAGACCTTTGAACCTAGATAGCATTAACCAAGAAGGCCAACAATGGAAACAATCGACCATGAGAGACTTAACCAAAGAGACAACACCCATTTGCATAATTTGGCAGAAGCGCAAGTTGGAAATATTTTAGTCATGCATGTAGTTAGTTTTTGCATAATTCAGAAAATTATACTAAAATATTGTTGTAAAATGTTTATGACTTGAGAATATCCCCTTTATTTGTTGTGTGAATTAGAATGTTGAATTCAAATCTTTTTATGGAGAGTCTAACTTTAAATTAGAGAAAATAGAATTAAATGTCTGCGACAGAATGACACAGGTGTTGTGCTTGTCAGCTGCCAGCATGGTATAATGTCTGCTAATCATTCCCAGTAGATCCGCCCTCACTCTTAATCCAATTATCTACCATTAAACAAAATTAATATTTAATATTTATAGTTGGTGCTGTACAGTTAATGTCATTCCCATTATTTTATTGTGCATATATTATGTAGTTTAAATGTGATGTTACATTAAGAGAACCGTATTAATATTCGCGTTTCTCGTAATCGGTATACATCGAATTCAATTCCCAAATCCTGTGTTTTTTTAGAGGTTTCCCAAGTGAAACCCATTTTTGGGTAATATATGCATTAATCCAATACATCTTTAACCCACTCGCTTCAGGTTTAAATGTTCAATGCATTTTCCCAGAAACCGGATTTAAGTTACCCTAAATTATATTGTCTAATTTCATACATTCAAAACAAACAAAAGATAACGGTAGTTGACATCACAATAAAGGTGAAGGGAAAAGCACATTCCTCCACTATTCATAAATGTTAACAAAAGATTACCCTGCCAAGGGAATGAACAAAATACTGCAAACTATACAACAGCAGAGTTCAGCGAGTGTACCTCGTCTTCTGAATTGAAGGCCGTTTAACAGCCGGCGAGTCTAGCTCGTCTTTTGAGGCGAGTGGGTTAATTATCACAAGTGATAATAATTGATGTGTGTTTACAATTCTTGAAAGCATAATGTAGCGTAGTTAGTTAAAGTGTTCCTTGCGAATATTCCTTTTTGGTAATTTTGCAATGTTTTAATACAATGAAATTATTAATAAATATTATAGATAGACGAAAATATTGGAAAGGTCATACAGAAAGAATGGAAGACAACCGACTTGCAAAAAGAGCTAAAGAAGATAGACAAATAGAGGGTGAAAAACAAGAGGAAAACCAGCCAAGAGATGGAGAGACAGGAATGCACATCCAATATGTCTTCCTCCGAGGCGTGATGTTGGAAATAAAAAGGATGAAAATCGTACAAATTATGAAGGAGAAGAAGAAGAAGAAAAGGATAAGAATTGTTAATAATGCAATTTTTATTTAAATTGTGTTTAATGAAAGTATAAACTCATTTTAATGATATTGACAACATTTTAAGTGGCAATTTGATACGATCGCACCAACTCTACAAATATTGTGCTACATATAACTTGTATGTAAAGGTGAAAGGTATAATTTATTTTCCTTATAACATAAGATCACAATCAATGTGCTGAATATTCTAACAGCGTTTTATAACAAATTTAAATGCAGGAAGTGAAAATAAAGTAATGTTCCAATTGGGATCATTGGTGTTCAGGAATATATTCATTTTTAAAGTTAAGAAATAGATTGTACATGCTTTTAAATACTGCTGCTACATAGATAACATTCATTACTGACTGAAGACAAGTACAGGGGTACAGCAGAGGATATTACCGTTTTTATTGTTGTGACTTTCACGTGCAAACAAAAATTCAGAGAAGTAAAAAATAGATTCATATAATGGATAATACAAACATGGATGGTGTAAAATTGAAGAAAATCTACTATACCTGAAATTCAACAAAAATTTTCAGCAATATAGGATTATCCACAAGAAACGTAGGATCGACGAATCTGTGGTTCTCTACTCTGGTCATCATTTTTGAAAAGGGGAAAACCCATTCGAATTAAAAATGTGGCTGCTGTGTTCAAGTACTCGTAATGGATAACCATATAATATGGAAATTTATGGAAGAAAAATGTTTCTGATTCCATTTGTTCTCTGGGTTCTAATGTTGTCAAGAAATTTACTTTCTATTGTGCATGACCCTTTTCAAGTGGAGATTCATTTTATATGATCTTCAGATGGATTTGAAAGAAAACAACTTCTAAGCTACAGGAACTACACGAGAAGACACATAATAGAGGTGTATATTATTGCCAATGTGATAGGAACATTTAAGTACTTGGAATAATAATCCTCTTGTCACTTTGGTGTCTAACCTCCAAACACATGTTCCTATAGGAAATATAAGGATATATACTAGGCATTGTAAATTGAAGTTTCATGTTCCAAAACCCAACATCGTATATAGGGCTACTTATAGTATGGGGATGGGTGGTGTAAATATTCCTGACCGCCACTTGTATAAATGTATTGACTTCAACTGCGAAACATGAAGAGGTGGCGGAACCTATTTACTAATGATTTAAACATCGCAGTTGATAGCACTTGGCAAATCTATCGTGAACAGCATGAGAAGAGGGCTAAAGGACATCTAGTGTTTAGAAGAGAAATCACTACGACACTACTAAGAACTTAACCAGGAGAAGGTAGCAGACAACGACCTAAAATGCAAATTCAATTAAAAAGACTGATGGACATTATCTAATTGAATCTAAATAAGACAGATGTGTACAGTACAAGAACAACGCCAACGTAATATGTTATGAGTGTCTAAGAAATATGCATAATCACTGCTTTCCAAAATATCATGCATTGATATAATGATTCAGATTATTTTAAAAAGTGTTCAGCAATATTTTAGTGTAATTATTTAGTTTTATGTGATTCATTTAATTTTTCAAAAATATCACATTTTATAAAAATATAAATAATTTATCCTAAAATGTTCATTTCCACCGCCAATATTATCAAAATGGAACAAGGAATTTTTTGGACATAAAATATTTAAAAAATAATATCACATAATTCTTCTAAATGGTGGTCCAGAGCATTAAAAAACCTAAAAAATTAAAAATTTATAACTGAAAGAATTCAGCGGTGAAAATGTTAAGATAATTCACCACCTACCGGAAGGTCGGGGGTTAGAGTCCGATGAGAACAGAATATTTAGAATTATATTTTCAACTTTTAAACTTATATAATCCTTCTGGCAACACCATGAATGAGGAATCGAATCAGTCTCTAAATAAAATTAGTACCAGATTATGCTCTAGGATTAAAGGCAGACACTATCAACTTGAGCCGATTGTCTAGAAAGTGTTAACCAAGAGACTACCAAGACCTGTAGTGGGATCATTTTACGTAGACCTACCTTTAAATTATTTGAAGACGATCTCAGACCTTCGCAACATTGTGAAATGTATTAGAATGAAATATCTACGTATTTATTTATTTACTTATTTAAAATGAAGTAATATTACAGACAATAAATGAATAGACACATTTTACTTCACGAATTTCTCATTAACACCTGATGTTATCGTTGATTCAACATTGGGTGCAAAAGGATTGATAAATATCTTGCGCAAATATCTCTTATATGTTACATTGTTTTATGTACCATAATTTTACGATATTGGATCCACTGTTTTACTTTCGTTTCGAAGAAAATTTTACTGAAGATGTTTAGTCCCTGAAAAAAAATCCGTCGACCAGGCTGATTTCGAATTAGTGAACTTCGGATCTAGAATCGTGCATAATAAACCGTCAATAACAACCGATGCAAATACAACTAATTATAGATATTGTTACCTTTTAAATAATTACAATTAAATCATTTAACTATAAACTAAATTAAGATCTAAATCGAATTAATAAATTCCACCAAATATATCTTAGCCACTTTGAATGATAAAAATTGGTTTAATTTAATGCATATTCCGAATATATTACACGGAGTAATAAATACCTACCAATGGAACCTAAATAAGAAATTACAAAAGTCTCATGAGAATGACTTTAAGTTTAACACTGACAGATCATAAATTTGAAAAAAACAAATTGAAAAGGTGCATAAAATTGACATGTATGAAAGGAATTCTTAGATGAACTTAGGATTGGAAGGTAGACAGACGAACTATAATGACTCTAGTGATAGTTGCAGGAAGATGTAAGACACTGTAGTGCATCAGGCCATTATTAACACATTCATTGAACATTAGAGCAGGTTTTTTAAATGACTGGAAACAATGAATTTAAGAAATATTAAAACTTTCAGGAAAACAGTGAGATAAGAATGAAGAACAACAATTGAATGTAGTGAGATAGTGTCATAAAATGGATTTAGTTAGGAATGTAACGCTCAAATAGTAATGCTATCATTCTACAATTGCAATCCAAAAGGAACACAAGTCCAAGCTATTCCATATAACGCAGGAGTGACTTAAACTCTGGCTCAAATTTGCCAGTAGCTTGAAAGAACAGCACTAGAGTAGTAGTAGCAGCAGCATTGGAGCCTTGATAGCGGAGCACAGTGATCATAGAAAAACAAGAAAACGAATATACAAGGTGTAACTAAATTCCCATTACAGAATTTAAAGATGTGTAATTGGGACCAAGTCTTTACATTAAGCATAAGTACGCATGTCCATAAACGTACAGTTTTCCAGCTACACGCAAATTAGGCCTACCACAACACACGTTGCTCTCTCTGACTTCTGCTGCTTGTCAACTGGGTTCTCAAGAAAGGCTCGATGTGATGACAACCGACGTCAACACAGATACGGTTACTCCGTACCATGTTGTGGTACACACGATCAGCAATTCTTGAACCTGCAACATCCAACGCAGTCATAACCCGCGCCAATAGGCCACAGGGGTCTCGTAAATCAAAGATTCGATGTGACCCCACAGGTAGTAGTATAGCGGGGTGAAGTTGGGAGAACGTGCATGTTATTTGGCTCCGAAAATTAATTTAAGGTGTTTTGTGGTAATTTGCGCGCGTGTTGCGAGAAAACAGCACATTTCCGGACACGAGTTCTTATGCTAAACATAACTATCTTGGTCTTCACTACACGTCCTCGAAGTCTAGAATGGGAATTAATTACACCTTGTATAATTATATAGGTTATGAATTTGAGTGCACTGCCTATAAATGTATTCATATAATTCCTCTTATTTAGGTTTATCTTTAACAGTATATAATAATTTTACAGAGCTTTCATCATACTCCTTTACTATTTTAACAGAGGAGACATTTGCAAATATTATCGTTCCATAGCTATGAAATAGAATACAAATAGAAGAGAGTAAGAAAAAATATATTTTTGAATAAATAGTAATAACTAATTCACTGGCACTATCGAACCCGTTGAATCATGGTCAAGGACACAAGCTCTCCATACATCCTTATCATGAGCGAATGCTTTAAAATCATACCCTGTATATTATTACTCTCTCATAGGCCTATCACGGTTAATGTAATTTTTTTCCTCTCCTAATTCTTAGTCTAACCTCTGGTTTTCTAACAAGAACTTTCCATGTCCCTCTTTCATTCCCTACTCGTGCCTCATGTCTTGCCTATCGCAGTCTAAGATTTTTAACTTTTCTTATTACATATGGTTTCCTATAAATATCACGTAGTTCACTGTTAAGTAGTCTTCTCCATTCTCCAGTCTGTTCATCTCTGTAGTCCAAACATTTTTCTAAGAACTTTATTCTCAAATAGTCGTAATCTTTTCTACTCCCTTAAAGTAAGAATCCATGTTTCTCAATAATAATAATAATAATAATAATAATAATAATAATAATAATAATAATAATAACAATAATAATAACAATAATAATAACAATAATAATACCAATAATAATAACAACAATAATAATAACAATAATATAATAATACAGTAATATATTATTATTATTTTATTTATACACAGAATTTTAATGTTTACACATCTTTCTGTGCCTAAAGTTTTATTTTTCTTCTCCACTCGTCTCTCTCCATCCAATCCATGTCCTACAGTCTTCTTGCTCTCATTCCAGTTCTTATTTCTTGCATCCACGAGTTTCGAGTTCTTCCTCTCCTCCTTCTTCCAGGTGCACACCATTCCAATGTTTTCCTGGGTAATCTTTCTTCTTGCATTCGTCGTACGTGCCCATACCAATTTAATTGCTTATACCGTAAATAATCTACTATTGAATAACCAATATTCATTTTTTCTCTTATGACAGTATTTCTTATTTGGCCTAATTTTGAACATCTTGCTGCTCTCCTCAAGAAATCCATTTCCATCGACATAAGTTTTTATTCTAAGTTTTTGTTGAATTTCCAAACTTCAGTTCCATATGTGACAGTACTTCTCACTATTGAATTATATATTTGTAACTTATTTTTCCTGGTTATATGTCTGTTCCATAAGACTCAATTCATCATTGCTGTTATTGCTCTACCTTTATTTATTCTGTTCTTAATATCACTTTCTTGTTTATCCTCTTTATCTATTATTATTATTATTATTATTATTATTATTATTATTATTATTATTATTATTATTGTCTTTATTTAACCTGACAGAGTTAAGGTCATATCTACCACTCAACGTACTTAACATAATTAATTCGAAATGGTCCTATTAATTCTTACCATTACCTACTTCAAAATGCAGGCGGCTGTATAAAATAATTTAACATAACAAAGGAATTCGGTTAATTTGGAGCCTCCACGAAGTGGTTAAAGTGGACCTGGGTGCACTTTACACGAAAGCGTATCTTTTATGAATGAGGATGCTATATGTAAAAATCATGCGTTCTGTGAATTATAGTGTTTCTTTCATAATGTGCTATAACTTCCTCAAAATGCGTGCCTGCTTTTGCATTTAAGCTATATTTTGTGTGCGGACAATTCTGGAAACGACGACCTTTCTGAGTATTTTCTCTTTCAAAATTATATTCTACTTGACAAATTATATTAACAAGTATATGTGGTACTTAGAAAATGTAAACAATGTTATGTAGAGATGTAAAGAATGATTATTCATCTTGTGCTGGAAGCACGTCGAGAGCAGTATTTTCTGAGTCCGTGTCAACATTGTTCTGCGGAGTAATTACACTTGACAGTTATATCTCCACAGAGACAGGCTGAAAATCGATTATCCTTCAGCCTTTTCCTTCACAAACATGGGTGCTAGAAAATATGTTCTTCTAAGAGTAGTTTAATAAGGCCTACTGTAACTAATACCTTAACATTTAGTAATGAATTAGTATATTACATGAGTTTGCTTCTAACACATATAAAACAAATGTACACATCATCTCCGCTTTCAACACAACTAAAATGTTCACCTTTAATTCAATATTATAGAATATCTACTTCTTTTTCTTCCTTCCAAGTATTAGGCCAAGTCCTGTTACGATCCCATAGAACATTTTCCCTCCAGCGTTCCAGTGATCTTCGTCCTCTTGGTATATAATTATAAACAGCTTTGGGGATCCGATTTGAACTCATTCTTTCAAGATGATGTTTCCAATGTAGTTGGTATGCATACTGTTTAATATATTCCAAAATTGGCGTAGTCTTCAATTCTTTTAAGATATCGGTGTTCCTTTTCCGATCCCATCTGGTGTAACCCGCTGTTCTGCGCATGAATCTCATTTCACAAGCCGTTATTCTGCTTTCATATTGTCTTTTTTAGTATCCATACTTCACTACCATAGGTCAACATTGGTCTAACCAAAGTGTTATATAAACGTAATCTGATGTTTTTTTTTTTGTACAAGGGATGGTTTCATAACTTGATTAATAATTCCCAAACTTTTATTGTAACTAGTATTTTTTTCAGGGATATCCTTTTCATCCCAGATAGAGAGATAATATCCAAGATATTTAAATTAATTATATCTCTCTAAAATTTTATTCTGGAGACAGATTTTACTTTCTATGGGGCCCTTCCCATGTAATTCCACAATATAGTTTTGTTAATTGATATTTCCATATTACATATCATCCCCGCTTTCAACACAACTAAAATGTTCACCTTCAATTCAATGTTGTAGAATATCTTCTTCTTCTTCCTTCCAAGTATTAGGCCAAGGCCTAATATTTGAATATTTATTTACCAGATCTATATTTCTGAAATAGGCTATAACTTATAATTACAATACTTACTTACTTACTCACTCACTGGCACTATCGAACCCGTAGGTTCATGGCCGCGCGAACATAAGCTCTCCATACATCCCTATCCTGAGCTAATACTTTCCAATCATTCCCTGTATAATCTACTTCCCTCAAATCATAGTTAATGTTGTTCTCCCACCTCATTATTGGTCTACCAACTGGGCGTTTTCCTTCTGGCTTTCCTACAAGAAGTTTCCATGCACGTCTTTCATTCCCCACACGCGCAACATGTCCTGCCCATCGCAGTCTACGAGACTTAACTGTTCTTATTATATCTGGCTTCCTATAAAGACCATGTAGTTCATTGTTATGTAGTCTTCTCCATTCACCTGTCTGTTCATCTCTCTTTGGTCCAAAATGTTTCCTAAGAACTTTATTCTCAAACTTATAATTACAATGCTGCACTAAATTACGTTAAATACTTTAGGCCTATAAACATTTTAATTTGAACTTACGTTAAAATTTGTAAATTATATCAGCTGAAAATAAAACTATTTGGAATAGAATAGTACATTCTGAAGAATATAAAAACAAGCCTTAGGTTAAATTAAAAAAAACTGTATAGGCCTAAAATTGAGGAGATGAACCTTATAGCGTTTATTTTTATTTATTTTGATAAAACTTAAAATTTTATTTTAAGAGTTCACTTAACAAGCTCGGGCTATGTGCCTATAGGGGCAAAACAAGATATGATTATTGAAAATAAAGGAGTGATTAAATTAAATAAATTTCCATACTCCACTCCAGGGCTCAACTGGCCTAGAAGGCCCTTAGATTACCAGCCGGCTCCTGGACTCACATCCACATGTGTTAACCACATAGGTAGACGGTCATTCAGTCAGTGTAGCGGTGACGTGGTCAGCATATTGGGTCAGCATTATAGTTGATTTTCTCAACCTGGAGCCGCTACTGTAGCTACCCAAATCCATCACGGTCCCATTTTGACCGAAATTCCATGAGAAATTCTCTCCCCCAATGGAGACTTGAAATAGTGCAAAGATTAAATAAAATGCCAAGAATAAATACTTAGGTGATACAATAACTAGGCTTATTAATGATGGCCAAAATGATACAGAAATTCGAGAACGTCTGAAGAAAGGAAATATACCACATTAAAATTTAGAATTGTATTATGAGAACAAAATATTATGAAAGAAAGATTAATAAAATAGATTATATAAATCAACTCTTACAGTTTTACATAGCGCAGAAATTTCGCCTTTAATGAACATTTTCAAAAATAAACTGTTGATATTGAAATGGAATATATTGGGGAAGGTAGGCAAACAGTTTACGAAGAAAAGCATGTAAAAAAGGACAAAGAATGGAAATTAGAAGCAACATTATACGTAAGTTATATCACAACCAAACAATTAAATGAAAGAACACAACTTGAAAGAATAGTAGCAACGTAGCTATGGAGAGCATGTAATTAAGATAAGGACATTAATTGAAGACCAGAATGGATTTAAGATTCAAGAAACTACTGTATAATTTAATTTATGAGTCAATGTTTGTCAAGAAATATATAAACATTTTAAAATAACTAAAAAATCATAATCATCATCCGGTATTATGGCAGCTTCCGCCGTCTTCCGGAAACCAAACGCCATTCCTGTCTGTCCATCCATTAATCTTCCTCCAATCTTCTGATATTCATAGCCGCTTGTACTCCTTCTATTCAAGTTCTCTTCGGTCTTCCTCTCTTCCTTTTTCCATTGGGATCCATTCAATAACAATTTTAGGCAATCCTTGCTCTGGCTTTCTTTTAACATGGTCATACCACTGTAATCTTTTTTTTTTTATAATGTCTATGATGTCCGGCTCCTCTTGTACACCCATAATTTCCCTTATTACTTTATTTCGTATTCTATCCATTCTAGAATTTGAGTTTACTGTGTGAGTTTATTTCTTTACACACACACACACACACACACACACACACATATATATATATATATATATATATATGGGAATTTCCGATAATATGGACCCCTATTTTGATTTTTTTTAATTAAGATTTTTACAATTTGTTCAATTACAATACTTTCATTAGTGTTATAACTATGAAATAGCGTTGTTATTTTATTCAAATATGGACACAACTTCATAATTTATAAACTTTTTTACATTACAAGAAAGGTCCACTTTAACTTCTATATTCGAGTAAAGTAAACCCCAGTGTCCATCCTAGCTTTTAGACTATTTTTAAGTTTATTTACTCTAATTAATTTATAAAGACAGGCACATATTAATCTGAAAAAAAATATATGTGGTTGATCGTAATTAAAAAGTGTTGATATTTATTTAAGGTTTTAAAAATTATTGTTGATTATAACATTCACATGTCATTCATCTGCAGACAGAAATTTGGGTTTAGTAAAATTACAAGGATATTAAATAAAATTAATTAAGTGAATGGTTTTTACAGATATCATCCTTATTGATAAAATATATGCATTCGTGTAAAGTGCACCTAGGTTCACTTTAACAGCTTCCTGGAGGGTCCACATTAACCGAATTCCTTTGTTATGTTTAGTTATATTATACAGCCGCCATTTCACATAATATCGAACCAAACCCGTCAGTATATTAGAACAGCGTCTTCTTCGTCACTTCCTGATTTAGGTATTAGTTGCCTGTTCCGTCTTCACTAATAGATCTAAGACAATCTCGTCCCAGAACGCGTCCAACATTTCTTCTCCCTCTCGAAAAATAATGTAAGATTTTATTTGGTAATCTACTTTCTTCCATTCTTTCTACATGTTCTTTCCACTGAATCTGGAACAGCATCTACATAATATATTTAGGAGATTTTTCAATATTTATAATATTTAATAGCGGAAATTAAGAATTAATTCTTAGCTTGAAAAACTTTTAAACTGTTCGTTTTCAAAAATGTCACAAATAAACCCTTCTGCGCACAAAGAATAAATTAAATGGCATTGAACACGTCGAAGTTGATTAGGAGAGGAAATAAAAATATTTTGTGTTCGATGACAACACCAATTAAAGAAGATATTAACAGGGTCCACTTAAACCGAAGGGTCCACATTATCCGAACTTCATATATATAACTGCAGGTTATAGCCTTCTAGACCACCAAAGAAATTCAACAATAGCCAGAGAGTTAAACATCGTACCTATATCTGAATACCTCCAAGAATATAGAAACAATTGGCTAGCCCATATTCAGCGCATGGATCGTCACAGAATACCAAAACAAATTCTTCACTACATTCCTCGAGGCAGAAGATCTGTGGGTCGACCTTTTCGGAGATGGCGGGAGACCGTAACGGGCCACTGGGCCTAATATTTGAAAGGACGATGATGATGATGATATACACACTCCAAATTTCATCACGTTTCATAAACTAAACCAACTGTAATGTGGTATTTAAGTTGTTGACAGAAAATAAATAAATTTATTGTAGCCTCAATCTCTCTATACGTTAACAATATAGAACTTCCAAAATAGCTTAAAACTTTATTTTTGCGCCAGATTCTACATTCGATTGTTTGTTCTTGATATTTACTCCTCAGAAAATATCCAACTTTCGTTTATGTCTGTACCCATTGTATTCCATCCATCCATAGTTATTCTGCATTTTCATGCTATGCTTTGCAGCTTTACTAGAGAATTGTAGGTGTGGTAGCTTCCCGTTGCTTTCCACACCGGTGAAGGATGATGATGATGATAATGATGATAATGATAAGGATGATGATGATGGCCATATGATTTCGGGGACCGTTTGGGCCTTAACGTTTTCCTGACATTCGTCTTACAGGTGAGGAAAAATCCGGATAAAAACCCCACCCAGAAAAACTGCCCCGACCGGGGATCGAACCCGGGCCCATTGCGTGACAAGGCAACACGCTACCTCAAGACCACAGCGGTGGACACCCATTCTATTAGCTAGTTCTAAATCCAAGAAAACGTATTTGTAAACTATAATTATTTGAAATAAAATTAATTATGCAAAATGAGCGTTTCGAAGAAAATAGTGCCATAAAATATAAATACAGAACTTATGAAAAGAGAAATAGTTTTGTTATTAAGTTATCAAGATACATTTTGATATGTCGAATAGTACACCAGCTTGAAATGAAATAAAAATTGAAGCAGAACTACAATTCCTATGCAATTCAACGTTCGTCTTTAAACGAAGCGAAATGTATGTGTGAGTTTGTGTGTGTGGTGTGTGGGTGTGTGTGTGTGTGTGTGTGTGTGTGTGTGTGTGTGTGTGTGTGTGTGTGTGTGTGTGTGTGTGTGTGTGTGTGTGTGTGTGTGTGTGTGTATGAATGAAAGAGAGAGGGAGAGAGAGAGAGAGGAAGAGGGAGAGGGAAAGAGAGATTCCATTATTCACTCTGAAACTACGGATATATATCATTACTGGACCTATAGATTAATATATGGAACTACTTCTTGGAAAATAAATTTGAAAATATGATTTGATTATCTACCGTTGCTACAGGAAACATGTAAAATGCAATACACGACCACAGAATTTTTCATAATACAGAACTGAATAATACGGAGTAAAACCTACACCCACATTTCAGGCTTTCAGAGACTCGTCTTTCGAATCATAAAATTAGATGAATTTAGACTAACTAGGGAGAAAGCTACAATAAAACATCGAAAAACCATCGCAACGTAATGGAGATTTACTACTATTAGCAAAATGTTGTTATAGTCTGACATTCAATTTTTTTTTCTCGTCTTAACCTTCTATTGCATTTTCTGCATCTCTCAGTGGACTCGTGTTCTATACTACTGTATATATATTTCACTCCAACTAATGGAGAGGCTTAAGAAACTCCTGTTTCGAATAGTAGTCCATTAATTTCGAAGAACTAATGCAAAGAAAGATCTAAATCCATTTTTCTAATTTGATTCACCTCTTTATCCATGCAAGTTACAGGCACGATTTTTTTGGAATAATAATAATAATAATAATAATAATAATAATAATAATAATAATAATAATAATAATAAAAATAAAGTGAAATTAAATGCGTGATACAACAGCTAGGAAGAGCTAAGACCGATTGATGTGGTTGTTGTCATTGGGTAGCAGAAGACAGGGAATTGCAGCTTAGCGTTACGCAGTCCTTCCATCAAAGTTTTAATTTAATTAAACAAATTTTGCTACTTCTCATTCCACATTGCTCCTCAGTTACTCTCACAAGGCCAAGTAGACCCCAATAATAATAATAATAATAATAATAATAATAATAATAATAATAATAATAATAATAATAATAATAATAATAATAATAATAATAATAATAATAATAATATTATAATTATAATAATAATTTAATAATAATAATAATAAAAGAATAAAACATGAGGGAAATATTGGGAGAGAAGAAAAAGTAGGAAAATCAGATAATTATATTCAAGAATTCGGATATAAAGAAAGGGGTTTCAGACTAGAAAGGAACAATCAGGAATCAAAATAGGGACATGATTCCAGATTCCAGGAATACATTTATTATATGGAACCATTACTTCAATCAGTTATCAAGTGTACATGTAGAACAGGATATCGAAGAGGAAGATTTACATTTATTATTATTATTATATTATTATTATTATTACTATTATTATTATTATTATTATTATTATTATCAGTAGCGGCAACAGCAGCATTAGTCAAATTGTCTAATGCATTAAAGGTAGAAATGGCAAGAGATACTTACAGCATCAAGTTCAGATGAGATGCCAGCATAATTGATAAAATCAGGGGAAGAAATATTCATGGACAAGAATAATCGGCTGCGTTTGGGAAAAAGAGGCTCTTCCAAATGAATGGAAAAAATCGATTATCGTACTAAACCACAAGAAAGGAGATAAAACAGATTGAACATGTGATGGGGAACATCTAACAAGACTGTAAGAAATGCGAGTGTTGTTCAATATAGATTGACAGTATTTTTAAAGCTATAATTTAATACGCAAATTTCGGTTTCATCAAGAAGCTAATTCGAGGCAGAATATCGAAAACGTTGTTACTGAATATCTTACAAAAATCAAAATGAAATGATTCCCTCACCCAGACTATAGTACGAAATTAGCCCTGTGTGACGATTTTTTTCCCCAATTGTTTTGCTCGAATTCTTGAAAAGTTAGTTAGAATTATTGAAATGTGTCTGACACGAAGAGTAGAGTGCAGATACCTTTGAAGTTCACAATGGGGAAAACAAGATGCACTACCTCCTTTACTATTCAATTTTTGACTAAAGCATACAATCAAATCTTTAGAGAATAAAAAGGCTAACAACTCAATGGTTTTAATATTTCGTTTGCATATGCTGTTGAATGTAATGTTATTGTGGGATAGCGAGGAGATACTAAAATAAACACACACACCTTTAATTAAATAACACTAAGAAACTGGGGCTGGAAGTAAATATTAATAAAATTAAATATATGAAAACACGGAGAAATATATAATGTAAATGGAGAGTTAATAACAAATTAAGCACTTTCGAAGAAATTGCTGAATTCATATACTTCAGAACTATAGGTAGAAACGTGAATGAAGTACAGAAAGGGATTAAATATAGAATCAACTCTGGAAATTCATGCTATTATGCAATACAGGAAATACCACTATTCCAACCCTTCTAAAAAAACGTTAGACTAAAATTATACATTCCTATTAAATACATATTTTCTTACTAAATACATCTTGTTACTAAATTCTTGTTTTCATAGATAATAAGTTGAGACAATTATATTCTGTACTATTAAACTCTTATAGATAATTATTCATTCTTTTCTCTCTTTATACTCTTTATTACTTTTTCTAACAACCTATAGCTTGCAACTGTCTTAAAAAATTTCAATTTGCAATTTTTGCCTGTGGTTTGTATTAATTATTCCAAGCATCTGAATGGAGAAGACTACATAACAATGAACTACATGGTCTTTATAGGAAGCCAGATATAATAAGAACAGTTAAGTCTCATAGACTGCGATGGGCAGGACATGTTGCACTTATGGGGAATGAAAGACTTGCATGGAAGCTTCTTGTAGGAAAGCCAGAGGGAAGACGCCCAGTTGGTAGACCTAGAATGAGATGGGAAAATAACATTAACTATGATTTGAGGGAAGTCGATTATACAGGGAATGATTGGAAAGCATTAGCTCAGGATAGGGATGTATGGAGAGCGTATGTCCGTGCGGCCATGAACTTACGGGTTCGATAGTGCCAGTGAGTAAGTAAGTAAGTAAGTAAGCATCTGATAATAGAGTTAGGACTTCCGTAACGTTATATCATATTATTATGTCTTTACTTTAGTTTTACCTCCACTCTACAGATACTTTGATGAATCCCACGCTATCCAGGCTGTAATAATATTCAAAATTAGCGTACACATTTTTAGATCTTGCTGTAGCATCTTGCATTGTGCTAGAAAACACATTATTCAAACTATTGTGAAACATTAAATTTCTTATTCTCCGAACGGAATAGTACAATAGACCACTAATCGACAAATATCACTAGACAGGTCACTTGATTAATTTACGTTTATTCAAAACCACGTGCAGAATAATACAAGAAATATACAGATTTTCAATTAAATTGATTTCTCAATTGGAAACGAGGAAAGTGATGTTTGCTTATTCATTTTCAGCTTCACAGGTGCAATTTAAAGAAACTATATCCTATCCCTGAACTTAGAGATGAACACACGTATATTCAGGTTACGGATGTCAGTAATTATGAATAATATTGCCAATATTTTAAACAAGAATCTGAATTTTATACACGACATTAACATCATAGTTAAATATAGCATAAAAATTACATTCCAATTGACTGCCGAATTCGAAATAATGAGCTCATAAGCCTATTTGATATTTTCTATATATCTGGTTTTCTATCTGAGGTTTTATCAGCAATTATGATGATGATGATAATAATAATAATAATAATAATAATAATAATAATAATAATAATAATAATAATAATAATAATATATATGTATGTATGTATGTGTATTTGTGTGTATTAGATTTATTTATCGTACTGTGTGAAAATTTTCGAAATTATTCAGAACAAAACAATATAGCTTAGTGAAACAAGCTGATGAATTGCATGTGATTATGTCAAATTCGAAGCTTCCAGCTGCTACTTGACTTTCGTTCATACTGCTTGTTTCCTTTCCGAAGATTTTACCAGTAATTTTGAAAAGAATGATCTTATCTACAGATGATAAGAAAATAAATTAAAAAGGCTCAATTTCTGTGTCCATGCCAGAAACTACAAACAAAAAATTAACATTAATAAAACTCATGAAAAATTCCGTTGAGGTGTTATTCATAAAATTAAAAATTAAAATGTAAAATTATAAAATAGTTACCCGAAAGGTCCGTCTCCTCAACTTAAGAATTATTGATTGTCTGTAGTCCCATCATCAGCAGAAATAACAGGATATGGGATATTTCGACGACATGTTAAGATCATGGAAGCAAATGACGACTGGGGGAATTAACGTAGGAAATATAGTAATAAAAACAGTAGCCTTTGCAGATGACCAGATTTTAATAGCAAAAACAGATGTCGAACTGCAAAGAATGCTATATAAACTAACGAAATATCAAAATAATACAACATGGAAATATCTTCACAAAAATCAAAATCAATGGCCTTCAAGGGCGCTCATCCAGTTCGAACAAAGATAATATTAGAAAATAAACCAATAGAACAAGTGTTAAGATATAACTTCCTAGGTTGCGAAATATCATACACAGCAGAAACAGATATAAATAACAAACTAAATAAGTTTAATTATATTACAGGAACACTAAAAAGAACTTTGAAAAATAAAGCCAGTAAAGACTCTATAATGAAATTATACAAGACAATGGCAGTGCCTATTATTACTTATGGATCCGAAACATGGACAGTGACAACACAACAATCAGCCGGAATACAAGCTGCTGAAATGAGATTCCTCAGACCAATAGCAGGATATTAAAGAACAGACAAAAAAATATAACACAGAAATAAGACAACAACTAAAAGTAGAGGAATTAAACACAACAATAGAAAAATACAGAACAAACTGGAAAGAACACTTGGCAAGGATGACTGAGAATAGAATACCAAAAGCAACATACAGCTATTCATCACGAGGAAGAAGAACTTTGGGAAGACCAAAGAGAAGATGGAAAGAGCAGCAATTTGGAGCCGGAACAGGCTAGTAAATAAGCCTAAACCGTGAAGAATAAGAAGAAGAAGAAGAAAGGTTCTTATCAGGTGACCCCTGATGGGAAAGCGCTAGAGACAATCAATTTTTAAGTTGAGGAGACGGACCTTTTGGGTAACTATTTTATGATTTTACATTATAATTTTTAATTTTACAAACACAAAACCAGTTTAATTGTCATCGTAATCACTAGTTTTTTTTGAGTTATCGCTAACCTATGCCCTTAACGCATTTTTTATACTTTAATTATCATAAGTAATGCCACGAGTGATTTCCAAATTATCGATAAATTCACGACTCAAGAAGTGAGGAGTGAATTTATCTAGAGAATTTGGAAATCAAGAGTGGCATTTGTTAGGACTATTTAAAGAATAAAATTAAGCTGTTTACTCACAAATCATTGTTTAACTATAGTTATTTTAAAATATTTATATATTTAATGTAAACGGCGATGTATGAAAACAAATCATAAATGTGAGGTTATGTTCATTCACTACTGCTTGATAATATTATTTATTGCCAAATAAGATCGCAATATTGTAAGAGTGCACCCATGTGGAGAAATAATGAAACACATCAAACTATATATCATAATCAACATTACGGGTTATTCATTTATTTTTTTAGTAAAGAACTCAGTAAAATCAAGGAATCTTTTCATTATTTGCTATATTCAATGTAATTGTTGGAGCAAAATAATGCTTTGACCTGTTCAGAACATTAAAAAGGAGGAGCTTTCTTTATCACAAAAGCAAGAGCTGATAAAGAGAAATCGATAAAGAGCGAGGTGAAACACGACTGTCATTGGTTGTAAATCAAAATTCATTGTAACGTGATTGGTCATTGACTCTCATTTGGGGCATGAGTTAAATAGTCTATAAAAATACAATACCAAAAGGGTAGCACATTTTTTTTATTGAAGCTATCTTTGGCCAGAACGCATTATTTATGATGAAGGGTTACATTTTATTAACAATGACGTCCCTTATATGATAAAACATGTGCAAACATTACGTGTTGTTCATCTTAAAATGGGGATCTTAAGCCGTGGGTGCCAATTCTGAAGATTTTCAGGTTCGTAAAAGATCCTTAAGCCTGAATAAAGAGGCCTATAAGCTAAATAAACATACATCAATGGCCTAGTAATACCATAGTTGCCTGTTAGATGTATCATTGGGTCGGTGTGTTGACCGCATACCATCCATGACATCTGTGATCAAATAAGGTAACTAAAAATTAACTTGGTCTAGTAACTCCTTACAAAAGACAGACTATGACTCAACAATGGGCTACGCCAAGCATGCCCAGACTTTTTTTAGGAAAAGTCCCACTGCCGTTAAGGTGAATTTGTTTGCGGGCCACATGATCCGATTTTTTACCGTATTAAATAGGAGTCGGCCACGGTGAACTAGTGGTTATGCTCCTTGCCTCTGGTCCCGAGGGTCGCGGGTTCAAACCCGGCCAGGGTCGATGGACTTTTTAGGATGGAAAAATCCAAGGAGCAAGTCCTCTGGGAGGACCTTTAAGCCGTGGGTCCCGAGTCTGAAGATTTTCAGGCTCGTAAAAAATCCTTAAGCCTAAATAAAAAGGCCTCTAAGCAAAATTTGCCGAATTTCCCGTCCTAGTACTACCTTGGTTTCCTAGATGTCAGTATGAGGCGGAACGCTGACCAAGGGCCAGTCAAATGACTGATCTATAGCGAAAATCAGTGAAGTAACATAGAGGCGATTAGTTATGATTTAATTTCGTGTGCCTATAGGGGTAAGAGCGCCACTAATCCATTTAAATATAAGGTAGAGCTAACGTATTGCTATGTTATTGTTATTAGAAAATTAGTCATTTATTAAGTTAAAGTTATTTTTACAAATTAGATTATGTATATATATATATATCGACTAGGTATATATATTATAATATATTCAAGTTATAAAATCTTAAATTGAACAATATAAATAAAGTTTTAGCCTACCCTTGTATGTTTAATATAGATATTTCAGTTTGAAACGTGAATTTAAAATTGTGTATAGTGTGAAAATAATAGATTCTTTTCATGTGGCAATGCTTGTTTGATTGATGTTGTTAGCAACTCGAAGGGAACTCTCCAGATGACTCGGGTGATTCGCGTTCTCGTTGATGCACTTCACGTGTTTCATCCTTGAGTAACACTTGTTTTTTGTAATGCTATGTGCTACCAAAAAGTGATGCGAAACGAACGTATGCATGTATATTAATGCCGGTGAATATTTGTCTCGTCGCGTACAGTAGGTCACGATAGAATTGTAGTGAATGTGGAATTTGTGTAGTAACCGTTATATGTATTCTTTAGGTCTGATGCCTGTCCATTGAAATCAACGAGGCTCCATTTGCAGACTCTTCGGGGACATCGTTTATTTTAATGGAGGACGAGGAAGGAAAACACAGATTTAAACATCTAAGCATTTGTCTTTGGACGGTCTTAAGCTATATAACGTCACGAATTCGTTTTTCACCCCTGAGATAATTTCTGCGTACTTTTGAAAATTCATTATTACACTTTTGTAGGGCTGGGAAATGACGAAGTTGTTTTTTATTTGTGATTCCAAAGTCGCAATTTTGTTTCAAAGGCCTTCACGTGAACAATTGGTATTTACATCGGTGATGTGAATTAAGTTCGTTCAATTGTGTTATATATACCATTCTGCGTCTATAAATTCAACAAGAGGTTTGCGCTTCTGCTCCGTAAAATTTATTTATTTTTCAAATGCTCCAGGTTGTCATTTAGATATTTCTGCCGTTCTCTCCTGGCATTGTGTGCTTGTCACCCAGTTGTGAGTTTGAGGCGCCTGGAAGGCGCGGTTACGCTGCCCCGATGATATGAGAGTTGTTGAAGATTGTAATGATGTGCCAGGAGAGACATTATTATTATCGAGACCTGGATATTTCCTGTTTTTGAAATTTTGTAATACTGCATCAAATTCTTCCATTATAATATTTTCATTTGTATCTTTCAAAGTGCCGGCCGCGGTGGACTAGTGGCTATGCTCCTTGCCTCTGGTCCCAAGGGTCGCGGGTTCAAACCCGGCCGGGGTCGATGGATTTTTTAGGACGGAAAAATCCAAGGAGCAAGTCCTCCGGGAGGGACTTTAAGCCGTGGGTCCCGAGTCTGAAGATTTTGAGGCTCGTAAAAAATCCTTAAGCCTGAATGAAAAGACCTCTAAGCAAAATTTTACCGAATTTTCCCGTCCTAGTACTGCCTTGGTTTCCTAGATGTCAGTATGAGGCGGAACGCTGACCACGTACCACTCAAAATGACATCTATACGAAAACAAATGTAACTAAATTAGTATGGTTCAAATTCTTCCCTGTAGGGGGAGAGCGCCTAAATCTCTGTAAAGGGAAAACATAGGCTTACAATACAATACAAATCATTCAAAGTAGTTATGATCTATATCATTATCAATTGCTGAAATACAATTATCAAACCATAGTTCATTAGAGTATTTAGATCATTCTTGTTCAGAGATAGAATTTATTCTTAATTTATCATTCGTATGTATATTTAAATTTCTCATTATTTTGAAACATTTTCTCTGTGCCCCAAAACTATCCCGTTCCAAGTAAACTTGTCCCAATCGTTTCTTCTAGATTCTCTAGAATTTTACGGACTTTGCACAAAGTTTCTTTTTCATATTCAATAAAATGTTCTTCTTTATTAGATTGGAAATATATTTGGAATATATTTTTCATTTCTGTAATTAAATTCTTTAAATCCTCATTCCATGTTCTCAGGCTTTTCTTTAAGTTGTTTTATTTATAGCCAAGGCTTTCTTGTGCTGCTTTTAAAATACTTTGTTTTGCGTCTATCCAGAATTCATTGACATTAGGATTTTCTAATAAATGACCGAGTTTTTCTATTTTGATGCCGAGACTTTATGCTTTATTCTTTCAGGAGGTGTACCTTTAATATTTTCTTTTCTTTTGAAACTAGAGAATGTTTTATCTTTTTTATGTAAATTTAATAAATTGAAACAAAAAGTCCTTTGTAATAGGAAATGGTCAGTATCAAATTCACTGCATCTAAAAACTTTATACCTCTAATGTGTGAATTCAGGTGTTCATTTATTATTATGAAATCTACCGTAGATTTAGTTTCTCTGGCTGCCCATGTATACTTGTGAATATCTTTATGTCTAAATGAATAATAGTTTAAAAAAACTAGAACAACACACTTTATTAGAAAACCAAACTAAAAAATAAATAATAAATAATAGGTTTAAAAAAACTAAAACAACTCGCTTTATTAGAAATCTGAACTAAAAAATTAAAAATAATTTTAATTTCTAACACGCTTGGGATAAAATTAAAGTGGTCAACGATAAAAATCATCTCCAACACATCTTGAATACAAAAAAAATAATTTTACCATCAAAAGCGTGGGGTGCTCTATATCAATTAATATATTTGATATTAAACAGATATTGGTAAAAGTAGAGTCTCTAAGAAGAAAATATAAAAATCATAAAAAGGATCCCACACTTTTGATGGTAATTTTTTTAATGTAGATAACTCTAGTTTTATTCTAGATGTATTAGAGGTGATTTTTTTGTTGACCACTTTAATTTTATCCCAAGCGTGTTGGAAATTAAAATCATTTTTCACTTCGCCGTTCGGTTTTCTAATAAAGCGTCTTGTTTTAGTTCTTTTAAACTATTATTAACTTTTTTTAGTTTGGTTTTCTAATAAAGCGTGTTGTTTTAGTTTTTTAAACTATTATTTATTATTTTAATTTTTAGTTTGATTGTCATAAACCGGAATCCCATGAACATTTAATTGCTTAATACTCTTCTAAAAAAACCCACCGGGCCTGATTTGAACCAGCGACCTATGAATTACCGAAATTATATACCACTAGAGTCCACCGCTCTACCAACTGAGCTCTTACAACGATTGACTAAAACGTCGATAAGTCCGCAACCTATTATATCGGTTTTTATTTTTTTTATTTTCTGATGATTCTGGTCAGGATTTTAGAAAACTTTATGAAATTATTGTATTGTCATGGATCCTTTACAAGTATACAGAGTTTCAAGTAATCCATTATTGTTAAGTGGGTAAACATCGTGTTGAAATATTCCGTTACATAGATACAGGTCAAGCTAATACAAAGCGTGTCAAAAGGAATATGTGATCTTTAAATTGTTAAAAGCGCGAAAATCTATTAACATCTCTCCATTATTGTTGCGTATAGGTTCTCCTGATCCAATACATCTCTCAACAGGTTGATTTTCAATACGGCCATTAAAGTCTCCTGGTAATAAATATGAAATTATTGTATTGTCACGGGTCCTCTACAATTATACACAGTTTCAAGTCGATCCCATGATTTTAAGTGGGTGAAAATCGCGTTGAAAGATTCCGTTACATAGATAGATACAGGTCAAGCTAATATAAAGCGTGTAAAAATATATGTTTGTTCTTGTGAATTTTATCATTTTTTGAAGTCATAAAATTATGTTGATTCGGAAATCTTGACTTCTACTGATGCGTAAACGCCAATAATTGTGAAGTCTTTCTTAAGGAATTTTGATCTGATTTTAGTATTCTATCCGAAACCCAATTATGCCCTATAACTTTATTTCTCCAATCCTTTTGTGATGAACATAGCCACACCTGATTATGCCCAAATTTCAGCTGATAATCCTGAATATATCACTGCATAGTTCCATAAATCTCTTAGGCCTTTCATTTTCTTTTTGTTTTCTGTAATAACTGCAATAGCTATTTTCTTCTTCAATAATACCTGATCAAGTTTGTCATCTTTATATATTATCCCTCGAACATTCCATGTCATATTTATAGCCTGGTCGTTAACTTTAAGATCCATCCGAGCATTTCCCTTGCGTAGTTTCGAGTAATGAAAAATGTTCTATTATGGGCTACCAACCCATAGCTAGGTAGCTTGGTGCTGGGGCTGCCAACTAAGCTTCCAAGCAAGCTTGTAGAGTTAGTTAGTAGGAACATAGAAATTATACCCTAGGCCTCGGATACCCTAATATCAGGTTCGAAAAAAAAACAAGAGGTGGTCGGACCTGATAGAAAAGGATATAGATAGGTATCTGGTATAATAATTGGAAGAAATACCAGATAGGTCATTAGTTCATCATGCTAACCATTGCAATATTGTGATTGGAATTTGTCCATCATGGATTTGTTTCCTATCATGTTTCATAATAGTTGTTCATCACAAAATGTTGGACTGAAGTCCAGTTCTATAGGCCTGAGTTATTAGTTCTCGAACCGGCTCATCCGTCTTCTCTGCCGTTGGGATAATATCCTCCTCCGCTGTCGAAGCCGTAGACTATCTCAGTTGAATATTATTGTTGAAATCATGTATTATATATGAGAGTTATTTGATTCAGATTATTTATTTTCATAAGACTTTTTGCCAATACTGTTTGGGAGTTAGCCTACATTGGATGTTCGATAATTTTAGCGATGGACAAATGTTATGTGGATTTTAACTCCATGTTTTCCATGACTATTTAACTCATGTCGCAAATGGTAGTCAATGACCAATCACGTTTCAATGAATTCTGTTTTACACCAATGACGGTGTTTCACCTCGCTCTTTTTCGATTTCTCTTTATCAGCTCCTGCTTTTGTGATAAAGAAAGCTCCTCCTTTTTTAATATTCTGAACAGATTAGACCATTATTTTTCTCCAACAAAAACATTGAATATAGCAAATAATGAATAGATTCAGTGATTTTACTGAGTTGTTTATTCAAAATGTAAATGATTAACCTATAATGTTGATTGTAGTAGTATGATATGTTTCATTATTTCTCCACTAGAGTGCATTCTTACAATATTATTATTATTTTTATTATTATTTAGAGCCCCACCACCACCCCCCGGGTTACCACGGGCATAATGCCCTTATCCCCGGGTCTGCTCTATGTCCCTATCTATATCTTACCTTTATTGAAATACATAATAAATATACAATTCGGGTATTTGATGTGTGTTGTTGTTACATAAAATTAAAATAAAGTGTGTTGTTTGTTTGTGTGTGTATGTGTGTGTATGTTTGTGTATAGTAGTAGTAGGTACTAGTAGACTGGTGACGTTTTTAACGCCTCTCTCGTCTCCGCTGATCTTCGTCTCTTCTTAATCCCAAGACTCTTCTTGTGTACTTGTTGAGGGATTTGAAGGCTTCCTTCCCGGTCCAGAATTCTAAGGCGGGCGGCCATTGTGTTTCACCGATCATGGCTGCTTCCTCCAGCTCCTGCCTGAAGACATTGTACTTGGTACATTGATAGAGCACGTGGACTACGTTGTCCTCTCCGGGGTTGAAACAATCACAGAGAGGTGAGACGGGCACGTCCTCTTTCGTGCGTTTTGGAGCGGAAGAGTCCATGACCTGAAAGGATCTGTGTGGTGTAGTGGCTGGGAGTTATCCATGTAGTCTGCATTCTTTTCTGAACTCTCGGGAAAGTACTGGAATGTCTGGCGTCCATGGGGCTCCTGTTCCCATTCCAGTTGCCACTTGTCGAGGAGGTGAGAGTCGATTATTCTGCGGACGGCGTCCCTTTCATCTGGTTCGGCGTATAGGTCCGGAATAATCGATGTTCCTCGATGTTGACGGGAAGCCCTCTTCGCAGACGATGTCGTTGAATCCTCCTCTCTATGTACAAGTCTATTGGGAATACTCCAGCTATGACTGGAAGGCATGCTCTCGATACAGTGTTACAGGCTTTGGTGACACGTATTAGCACATGTCTTTGTGCCGCCAGGAGCTTCTTTTTGTGGCATGCCTTTAGTCGTCTCGCCCATCCGTGTGCAGCAGCATTCTTACAAAATTGCGATCCTATTTGGCAATAAATAATATGATCGGGTTGCAGTGAATATACATAACCTCACATTTCTAATTTGTTTTCAAACATCGCCGTTTACATTAACTATATACATATTTTAAAACACCGGTAACTATATTCAAATAATTATTTTTTAGTAAAGAGCTTGATTTTATTCGTTAAATAGTCTTAACAAATGCCACTCTTGATTTCCAAATTCTCTAGATAAATTCACTCCTCACTTCTTGAGTCGTGAATTTATCGATAACTTGGAAATCATTCGTGGCATTACTTATGATAAAATTTTCCACAATGTGACAAGATTCATAGCACAAATACTCTGCAAGACTAGTTTCAGAGTTACAAGAATTTGATGTTATATTATAATCAGTACTATCATTAAAGCTTGAGGTAGGAATTTTTTATAGTTGACTCAATTGAATTAGCAGGAAATCGTCTATGATCATATAGTTGTGATGTTAAAATAAAATTGTATATAGTTTGGTTAATAAATTTTATCAATTTCATACAAGAATATGGTTCCTATGTACGTTGTTATGTAAAGATAACATACGGAAGAAGTCAACATTTAATTTAATTTAATAAATGTAATTATTTATCCTTCAGATACACTTCCACTAATAATAGCAGTCATTCGTAGGTTTAGCCGTGGTACTCTATTAATTTTATATTTACTTATCTGATAAATTAATGAAAAGAATATCTGAAATCCAGGAGCTCTGGCAAACTGATGCTAGTTCAGTCATGACATATTTTATTTTTATTTATTTTTTTAGATCAAACACTCGTTTCAACATTTTGCCTCGGCTCAGCCATCTTATTTCAGTAATCATCCATAGTAATTCTGCCCGAAGGCAGGTCCTTCACAGCAATCATAGCATTTTCATGCTGTGCTTGCAGCTTTACTAGGGAATTGCAGGTGTGGTAGCTTCCCGAAACTTTCCACACCGGTGAAGGATGATGATGATAATGATAAGGATGTTGATTATGATGATGATGATGATGATGATATCCATATGATTTCGGGGACCGTTTGGGCCTTTAAAGTTTTCCTGACATTTGTCTTACAGGTGAAGAAAAACTCCCGATAAAAACCTCACCCAGAAAAACTGCCCCGACCGGGGATCGAACACGGGCCCGCTGCGTGACAAGGCAGCACGCTATCTCGAGACCACAGCGGTGGACTATTTCAGTATAATAAACAATATCTTCTATTTCTGAATCGAGATTTTGTAAGATTTTTTTTTAATTCTCTATATCGGAAACCACGTGAACGAATGAAATTCATTACTTTTACAACGACTTTCAGAACACTATCTAAATTTAGGGATTTAGCACAAAGGTTTTCTTGGTGTATTGAGCAGTGATTGCATTATAGGAATGTTTCCTTCTTTAGCTGCCTCTGCTTACAGTAATTTAACTAACCCTTCTCTTTTTCCTGCAAATACGGGAGTTCCGTCTGTTGTTACACCAGAGATAGATTGATATACTTCAGGCCAAGCCGATTCAAGATTTCGGTGACACCCTCCATTATATGATTAGCTTTAATGGTGCCTTTAAGAGGGACAAAAGCATAATTCTTCTGTAGTATTAAAACATTTATCAACTCCCCTTAACAAAATTGCTAATTGAGTAGTATCGCTAGCATCACTATTCTCATCGAGTGCCAGAGAATAAAACCGAAATTTGTGGCTCGGTATTTTAAAGTTATCTCTATATCGGACGCTAATTCGTCAATACGACGAGATACAGTCTGTTGCGACAAGCTTAGTTTTGCAAGCTGTGCTTTTTGTCAGGGCATATATCAGCAACACTCTCATTGCACTCTAAAAAACTGGCAATCTGAAAATGGTTTAAGTTTTTTTATTGCAATAATTTCTGCTACTGCGTACCTCGCTTTTAGCAGAAATTCAGTTTGAAGTGACACATTCTTAAAAATTAACTACTGTCCTGAAATTTAATTTTAAGTTTCGATAAGTTGTCTTCACGAAATTTACGCTCAAATTGATCATATGAAGACGCGTGTTTGATGTCGTAATGCCGCTTTGTGTTATACTCCTTAAACACTAAAACTGTTATACTGCAAATCAAACACACTTTGTTGTTTAATTCAGTAAAAAAAAAGTACTGACTTATCCACTTTATTTAAAATGATCTTCCTTCGTCTGAAACTTTTCTTTTCTTGCCGCTACACTTTGAAGCCATATTTAACACTTATAAAACTCGCAGAATCAATCATATTCTTCAAACCTCTCACTAACACTGACACTGCAATCTGCAAAAGTGACTTCAAATGTACAAAATGTAACGATAATAAAATATCTGACACACACTTGCCTTTGAAAGAAGTAACCGCTCGGTCAACAATGCACGATACTTCAAACCGATGCACGGTAGGTAGGATCATAAATAAAAATGTGGGCTGGGTGTTCCTTAAAACGGATGTGATTTCTCCATGTTTTGAATAAGTGGATGAGTAGGATAAACTTTCGCAAACACATGTGTTGCTATTTCAAGTTTATCTTGCACCAAATATAATTACTTATTTCATAAATGATATTGGACTATAACAAATATCACTGCGGGCCGACTGCGATGCGATAGTGCAAATATCATTACGGACCGCATGCGATGGGATCGAGGGCCACAAGCTGTCTGCGGGCGGCGAGTTGAACACACCTAGGCTACGTCATTATAGATAGATAGATCCTAAAATAGTACATTTCTCTTGTTTAGCACTAGTCTTTCATCTACGACAGATATTGTAAGGTGCAGTTCCTCTAAGATAGATGTGTTGATTTCTTAATTTAAAAAGATTTTATGTCAAATCTCCCAATAGATTCATCTTTTGCGAGAAATGTTAGCTGATATTCCAATGATACCGTGCTTTCTAACTAGATGTCGAAGGTGACAGGAAGATGTTAAATATTTTGCGAACGTATTGACTCTATTAAGAATGATGTGCATGCCATGGACTCTTAAGATATACGTAGTGTCAATTCATTCCGCGAAAACAGTTTTCTATGACATAAGTGTGAGGAACGTCATCATGTTTTACACAAGCATTAAACATTCTTTAAAATAGGCACATTTCACTTTGCAAAATTTTCGAAGTTGTTAATATGACAGAAAAGTTTTTTTATGATCTTTCACTCATCCCGGATGGTTCGTTAAGTATATATTTTCTAGCAATTTCTTGAAGCACTTTTCCTTCATTTTATATAGAGGAAATTTACCAGAATGAGAACACGGCTGAGATCAGTATTCTACTCCGTCTTTTGTCTCGAAGTTGTTAGTTCTGTCAAAAAACATTTATCTTTGTTTTCGTTGTTTCACACACTTGTGTTTATTGGTTGAAGTAATATTCTTGTACCAAGATCCTTGAGTAGATGGTGCTGTAAACTGACACAAATTGCAAAATTTCAATTGATGAACCATCTTTAAAATCTGGTACGTAATTATTTTATCGAGTTAACTACGTTATTTTCGGAATATTGCAACAGTTACTTTCTTAACTGAACGATTTAATAAATTATGACTGAATGTAGTCCCGCGCCGTAGCCGAGCGGTTAAGGTAGGAAGCCTTGGCGCAGAGCTACGGGATTTGCGCTGGTTCGAGTCTCCATGGGGGAAGAAATTTTCTCATGGTATTTCGGCCAGTATGGGACCGGTGCCCACCCAGCATCGTGAGGCAATTGGGTAGCTACAATAAGTAGCGGCTCCAGCTATAACGGCTGGGGGACTCGACATGCTAACCACATGTCACCCCTACACTGGCTGTTGATCATCTACCTCTGTGATTGACACATGTGGATGTGAAGGGCCAGCAGCCGGCTGGTAAAAGGGCAACCGCTGAAAAGTGGAAAGACCCTCAATCGGATGACTGAATGTAACATATATTTGCAAGTATTCTGTAGCCTACACCTGTTAAAATGTAAAAGTTTAAACATGATTTGTTACTAACTTACTGGTATTATTGTACCCGTAAGTTTATGACCGCGCAGGCATAAGTTTTCCATACATCCGTTTCTTGGAGCTAATTTTTTCCAACCATCACCTGCATTATCTCTCTGTACGATGTGCAGGCCTAGAAGGCCCTTAGCCTACTATCCGACTGCTGGCTTCACATCCACATGTGTTAATCACAGAGGTAGACGATCATCCAGTCAGTGTAAGGGTGACATGTGGTCAGCATGTCTGGCCACCAGCCGTTATAAATGGTTTTCTCAACCTGAAGCCGGTACATATTGTAGCTACTCAAATTCCTCACGATGCTGGGTAACACCGGTCTCATACTGGTCGAAAATCCATAAGAAAATGTATTTTCCCATAGGCATTCGAACCAGTGTAAGTTCCATAGCTCTGCGTCAAGTCCTGTATTATTAACTTCCCTCAAACCATGGCTAATTTTATTCTCCCACTTCATTCTTGGTCCGATAATTGGGCGTTTTCTCTCTGGTTTTCACACAAGAAATTTCATGCCCCTCTTTCATTCCATATTCGTGCCACATGTTCTGTCCATCACAGTCTGCGATACTTAACCATCCTCATTCCAAGAGAAAATTTATTTCCCATGGGAACTCGAACCAGCGCAAGTCGCATAGCTCTGCGCCAAACTCTGTATTATCTACTTCACTCAAATCTAGTTTAATGTTAGTCTTCCACCTCATTCTTGGTTCAATAATTATTCTAATTGGGCGTTTTCTCTCTGGTTTTCACACAAGAAATTTCCATGCCACTCTTTCATTCCAGATTCGGGCCACATGTTCTGCCCATGACACTTTGCGATACTTACTCACTGGTACTATCGAACCCGTAGGTTCATGGCCGCACGGACATAAGCTCTCCATACATCCTTATCCTGAGCTAATGCTTTCCAATCGTTCCCTGCATAATCTACTTCCCTCAAATCGCAGTTATTGTTATTCTCCCACCTCATTCTTGGTCTACCAACTGGGCGTTTTCCCTCTGGCTTTCCTACAAGAAGCTTCCATGCAAGTCTTCCATTCCCTATTTGCTATACTTAACTATTCCTATTAATGTGGTTTCCTATGATTTGCTACACCGTTATTTTTAATTAAAATAAATTTCAATCTTATAGTCAAAACTGAAGTATCTAGAATAATTTGTTCAAACACATTGAAAGAATATCATCTAATACAATTCCACTTATTTTATTCAACTATGAGAAACCCGAAGAGGAAATAAATGTTGGACGTCTCATAACAATATCTTATTGTGGAAACAGGTCAACGTGCTAATTCCAAAGGACAGAAGAAAAATAATTACTGTACATGTTTAAAATTTAATTATGAGAATTTTTTCAAGAATATTTTATTTTTTTATTTAGATATTTAATTTAATAAAATATCATGGTTTAGCCTTGAAATAAACTGCATGTGGTTTAATGTTTTAAAATTACCATTTGCTTAACTCTAAAATATATAAAATAAAATTACATTTTAATAACATGTAATAGAATTAGATATAACAAAATATAATTAATGTTGCTTATATGTATGTATATTACCGCTGTGGTCTCGAGGTATCATGCTGTGTTGTCACGCAGTGGGCCCGGGTTCGACTCCCAGTCGGGGCAGGCTCCTGAATGAGGTTTTTTTCGGGATTTTTCCTCACCTGTAAGACAAATGTCAGGAAGCTTAGGATCCAATGGTCCTCGAAAATAATCCGCCCATCAGCATCATCCTTATCATTATCATCACCATAACTCGCCGGTGTAGAAAGCAACGGGAAGGTGCCACACCTATAATTACCTAATAAAGCTGCAAAGCATAGCATGAAAATTCTACGATTGCAGTGAAAGATCTGCCCTCGGGCTGAATTGCTATATATATATATATATATATATACTAGCTAAGGCCCGGCGTGCGCTACTACACCTAAATAAATGATAATGTGTTTTGCATTTGGTTGAATAAGTAAAAGGAAAATCAAATATAAATTTGTATCGTTATTATTTTTGGATACCCCGTGATGATTACCCGGCTTTGCGCGTAAATCTACTTATCCCGATGTACTTGGCATAAATGAGCTGAAAGACAAAATTCGTTATTTTGAGTTATCCATAAAACAATGCCGCCGTAGGCTGCTATGCTTGCCCGGGAATCTACTTATATTCTTGGCATCAATGAAAGAAAAAAATGGTTATTGTGAGACATCCTTAAAAGATAAACATATGCTGTCGCCGACTTTTCTCTAGAGATTTTTGAGATATTCAATTCTGTGTACAATAATTTTGTGCATTTGTTATGGTTTAGGCAACGTAAGCCATTTAAGCATACAAAAAAGCGACATTTTTTCACGTTTTTCACTACAGAAGGTGATTTTTAAGGGTGAAGGGCCTGAGCTTTAAAACACTCTCATAACCTATAACCTTCCCGAAAAAATCCTGAACGTTTTGCTAAAAGCCCCATGACAATCGTATGAATTGTATGGCAGCACATGTTTGCCCGGGAATCTACTTATCCCGATCTCCTTGGGATCAATAAAAGACAAAAATGGCTATTGTGTGTTATCTGTAAAAGATAAACATATGCTGTCGCGGGCTTTTTTGTAGAGTTTTCTGAGATATTCAATTCTGTGGACATTAATTTTGCGTATAGGGTCTATGTTATGGTTTAGGCAGCGTAAGCCATTTAAGGATAAAAAAGGGACTTTTTCATGTTTTTCAGTAAAAGGGGTATTTTTAAGGGCGTAGGAGTTGAGTATCTCAATTCTCTTATAGCCTATGTTCATTCTGGGAATCTCCTGAACATTTAAAAAAAAAAAAAACATCACAATCGGATCAACGGTAGCCTATGGAAGCGCATTAAGTACAAACAAACAAACATTAAAAAAAAAATATATATATATGTGTGTGTGTGTGTGTGTGTCTGTGTGTGTTAATTAATCTAGCCATTTTGAATACCATCTAGCAATTATGTATAATATTTATTGAATTTAATGTTTAAATTACACATAAATAATAATAACAGTTATACATGATCGCTGTTTAATCACTCCAACAGTAATATTTACACAAAAATCCGTTTCCTAGTCATATGACTTGTATAAGTTTGCAGATTTTTAATGTATTACGAAGTGGTAATTAGTAATGAAATGGATCTTGGTAAACAAATTCCAACACAGGTTTTAGGGAATAAAGAGAAAGAGCGGGAACGATAGGGGGAAATTCTTAGTTTAATTGGGTAAACCTCAATTTTGAACTCGCGATATGTCAAACGACAGTGTTTCAATCATTTCATTGGTATTTATTATTTATTTCAACGTGTTTTGTTTACATGCTACAAATACTTTAAATTGGATTCTAAAAAAATGCGTTCTGAATAAAGTAAAATATAAATCAACATTAGCCGCATTAACACCCGAATATTCGGGAGATGTCGGGAACAATTAAACAGACGGGCATTTTTCTTGATTTTCCCTCAGTTTTCAAGGCGAATGCAAGTAAAATTTACTTATGAGGTCTAATAATAATTACAGTTCTACAAATACTTGGGGGTCACCTTACAAACAACTGGAACCGCTTTCTCACTTCATATACAGGATCGAGCAACAGCTGCAACGAAAGCCATGTACGATATCCCAAAACTCCAAAGACTATCCCTCTCAACTGCAATGAAACTCTTCAACCTTAAAGTAATGCCGGCCGCAACATACGGAATCCAGCTTATATGGAATTACTTGACAGTGAAAAATCTTAAGAAACTGGAGAACGTTAAATCAAGGTTTCTCAAAACAGCACTGTCAATTTCAAAATATACAAGAAATAGTTATGCCTATACAATAGCCCAGGAATCCTTCTTCATCGAAGATATCAGACACTGTTTCAGACTACCGGAAACGCAAGCATACAGAATCGTCATCGAGGAGAGACAGAACAAAGCCGCCCAGATACCGACAGAAATTATGGAAACAGACGCAATGAAAACTGAAACCTGGAAGCAACCGAATTTCGAACTTCGACACCTGTACACACGTTTCGCAGCCCATGGATTTCATGGGAATATATGCCTGAACAACATGTACCATGAACCCAAGGAGGACTGCATCTGTATATTATGTAACTATCCATGTCCAAAATATCATCTAGCGAAGTGTAAAAACAGGACTCTGCCTCTAAACAATTTAATTAAAGACTGGTAAAAAGCTAAATTTAATTTGATGTACACATTGTGTTTAATAAATATATTAATAATAATAATTACAGTTGCCTAACATTAAAAATTAATCAGTTACCTAGAGAAAATACATTACTAAACCTATTCGTTACAATCAATCTGTTTTAGACGCGATATGACCTGATATGTTAGAGCATCTGTAAGTATTAATGAAACTAGTATATCATAATGCAAAAATGACTGATTCCAGAATACAATAGGACACATTTTATCGAGTTTTAATTCACATTAAATATACGTCATACGTGTCTCCAAAAGTTTCTTTGGCTACCGTTAATCATTGAAAATCGTCTCATTCGTCTAAATGCATCTACGGTATTTATTCATGGAGAGAGTAATCCTGCTTGATAATAGTTCAATCAATAAACAAATAAAAGAATAATTTGTTAAAATGTTAAAGTAGTGTAAGGTAACTTGTGGGTAGGCTTTCCCCCACTTAATGTAAGGGTGGATCACACTTAAGTAACCCCACTCTCTCTGTCTGGTCCATCTGCAGCTTCTTAGAAGCGCTTATATATCAGCCGGACTGTAAAAAATAAGAGAGAGTAACTCATCCTGGTCCCGCCGTCTGTGTAGTGTACAGTGTTATGTTATGCACTCAATTATAATAAATATGGTGAGTATCCGCATGTGTACTTCAAATTATTTTTAAAATGATTATTTCATGCATAAAATAAAATTACAAATAATTTAGAATTGTATGCAATTCTAAAGTTGTATTGGTGGTGTTTTTATTAGTATTTAGACTTTACTTATTTTCCTGGCGAGTTAAGGTCATTTTACTTTGCAGACCACCTTGTAAAACATGGTAAGACTACTCTTTAAGCTGCCAATTTGTTGGGGGAATTAAAAGAAAATACAAATATTGGCTATCAGAAATTTGAACACACGATCTATCATATGCGACCGATTAAGGCAACTCTTCGGTAATTATTATTCTATTTCAATATCTCTCAATAATAATAATAATAATAATAATAATAATAATAATAATAATAATAATAATAATAATAATAATAATAATAATAATAATAATAATAATAATAGCTTTATTTTACCTGGCAGAGTTAAGGCCTTAAGGCCTTGTCTACCACTCAACCAGGTTTAAAAAAAAAATACAAACAAAAAAAAAATAGTCTTAAATCTAAATTACAATATATATATATATATATATATATATATAAACGATTACAAGTTATGAATACACATTAAAATTATTTTAGATTTCATTCTACAAAAAGAAAATTCGTTCTAAAATAAACAAAATAAAGGTAATTTAATATTAATTAGCCGCATAACGATGGAATATTCGGGAGACTCACAGTTAAAATACAGGTACTGACAAAACTGGCAGGTTTTCCTGATTTTTATCATTAGTTTATATAACAATGTTAGCTTAGAACACTAATGAATCTTAGTAACATTTAATTAAAATTACAATAAATACCGAAGGAATATTGTCGGCGAAGTGTTGGTTTTTAGAAAATAGCTATTTAATCCGATTTTAACTTTCTAATTTTGTAAATACATTTAAGAAATTAAATAGTGAACTGATAAAACAAAATATTGCGTTTTTTATTTATATTAGGCATATCGTTTGACACTGATATGAAAATTATAGTAGCTGTGTAAAATTACACCGATGAAAGATATTCTTGGAAATAAAGGCTACATAAATGTATTCTTCATTTAAATATATATTGCATCACTTTATAAGTGGATATTTATCTTGATTTGTACAAGCACATAGATCACGTAAAATGGGTATTTTTTTTGTATTTTCAATACTATGATTGGTTTTATATTACGTTAAACAAAATATATTACATAAAATTAAACATTTATGAAGATATATTGCAGCCACGAATAAAGCCCAAGTATTTTGTCAAAAAATAACATAATGTTTAGTATTTGGCGAATTTAATTTTTGAATATTTCTACTAGAGTTAAAAAAGACGCCAAATGTGTACTTTTATATCTGGACATTTTCCCAAGAATATGCTTTTCATAACTTAGGTTTTTTAATTAACAACACAGAACCCGAAGCTTTTGATTTCCTGTCTGAATGAAGTGCATTTTATTCGAATTAACTGTCACTGTAAGTGTTCGTGTCTTGTTTTGTTTTAAGATGGAAACTGAACTTATAATTGTTTCTTTTGTCACCCAATACCTGTATTCCAAGAAGTGTGTTGTGTCGTAGTCTTCTCTTGGTATACTGTGTGTGTGTGTGTGTGTGTGTGTGTGTGTGTGTGTGTGTGTGTGTGTGTGTGTGCGCGCGCGCGTGCGTGTGTGTGTGGCTGTCTTTTAGAGATTATTTCCGTAATCTTAAGTTTTTTGGGAATATTTAATTCAAATAGATTGTCTAAGCTTCGTTTATGATAATAGGAAGTGAATTTTTCTATCCCATAAAATTAAATCTATAATAACAGGGTATGCACTCGCTGACCTGGGACGAAAATGGCAACGCGCTACCAGTAGACCACAAAGTCGAAGCTAGGAATGTCAGTTTCATCCAAAAATCTCTTAGGAAATGCGTGTTAAAACATCTCAGCTGGTCAATAAACCAAGAAAGGTTAAAGGCTTCTCAATGCTGAATACAAGGTCAACAACTTAACAATCGTGTTTCTTTTTAAACTGGAAATCGGCCCACGTATGGGAAATTCACTCTACCAGGAGACTTTATTGTCTATTTATCAAGTGATCCTTCTAACTGACCAATTTTAGAGATGATCCTTTGTAGACTTATTGTTCAACGGATACCATATAAAACAGAAGATTGTATTTGCTCTCATAGTTTTTAAATTTTCACAATTATATGATAAATTATTTCACAAAAATCACACACACACACACACACACACACACACACACACATATATATATATATATATATATATATATATATATATGGTCCCTATATATCCTGCATATATATGATGGTCCCGCGCCGTAGTCGAATGGTTAAGGCAAGAAGCCTTGGCGCAGAGAAGCGGGATTTGCGCTGGTTCGAGTCTCATGGAATTTTGGCCAGTATGGGAGCGGTGCCCACCCGCATCGTGAGGAATTTGGGTAGCTGCAATATATAGCGGTTGAGAAAACCAGCTATAACGTCTGGGGAAACCGACATGCTGACCACATGTCACCCCTACATTGTCTAGATGATCGTTTACCTCTGTGATGAACACATGTGGATGTGAAGCCAGCAAGCGGATGATAGGCCAAGGGTCTTCTATGCCTGTCACGCCATGGAGTTATGTAGGATATATAGGGCCAATATATAATTTAAGAAACGGTTAAAATGTACTAAAATAATTGACCTTCCGATTCCAGAGGTTCATTTCAACTGAATTCAGTAATTTACAAAGTTTGTTCACGCCCTTAGGAGATTCTAAACATAATCCCAATAATGAATAACATTTTCATCAATTTATAATGGCTGATATGTGTGGTAAAATATATCAATAAGAATATTATGTAACATTTTAACTAACGGGCATTTCTTTCAACTTAAGAAACAGATAATGAACAACAAAATTTAAGGATTACCTGTTTTAGAAAACTACTCCATACATGTTGTGTATTCATTTGTTGCTCGCAGGTCAAACGCTATAAGCCTGAAGAAGAGAGTAGCTTAGTCTGAAGAATGGCGATCTTTCACCACAAAAACACAAACGTCAAGAAACGCGGACATTTGTTCCGATGGAGTAAAATTTTCAGGATTACTCAATGGTATTAACAAGCTGTTAGTTTATGCCGATGATGTAGTATTGTTGGCCGATAGCGAGGAGATACTAAAGGACAACACGCACACACTTTTGAGTAACACTAAGAAATTAGGACTGGAAGTAAATATCAATAAAACTAAATATGGTCACACGTAGAAATTCATTATATAATGGAAATGGACAGCTAATGACAAATGAGGGAAATTTTGAGGAAGTGGCTGAATTCAAATACCTAGGAACAATGATCACAAATAGGAATGAGATGCACAAAGAAATTAAACATAGACTCAATTCTGGAAATGCGTGCTATTATGCATTGCAGAGACTCTTGATGTCCCAACTCCTTTCAAAAAACGTTAAACTGAAAATATATAAAACTATTATTCTACCAGTCATATTATATGGGTGCAAAACATGGACTCTTACTTTAAGAGAGGAAAGGAGATTACAAGTATTTGAGAATAAAGTACTTAGGAAAATTTTTGGACCAAAGAGAGATGAACAGACATGTGAATAGAGAAAACTACATAACAATGAACTACATGGTCTTTATCGGAAGCCAGATATAATAAGAACAGTTAAGTCTCGTAGACTGCGATGGGCAGGACATGTTGCACGTATGGGGAATGAAAGACTTGCATGGAAGCTTCTTGTAGGAAAGCCAGAGGGAAAACGCCCAGTTGGTAGACCAAGAATGAGGTGGGAGAATAACATTAACTATGATTTGAGGGAAGTAGGTTATACAGGGAATGATTGGAAAGCATTATCTCAGGATAGGGATGTATGGAGAGCTTATGTCCGTGCGGCCATGAACCTACGGGTTCGATAGTGCCAGTGAGTAAGTAAGTAAGTATCTCATTCGGATCGCCGGGGGAGACTATTTTAGGGGATACACGGCAGACGCTTGAAAACAATTGATCAGATAGATGTTAAGTATAAGACAAAACTACTTAGGAATATGACGATATTAGTCAAAGAGAAAAGCATACGAATGAATTAAGAGAGAATGTGTATAGTACTACACTGGAATTCAGAATTTCTAAAATCATATTCATTGTGTCTAATGGTACAAATAGTCGGGTGCGGGTAAGGCAAAAACTTTTCAGATACCCTTTGAAATTAAAAATGGGTTATGCTAAGGCAATACACAATATACTCTGCTATTTCATTTCATATTACAGCATGCAATCAAATCTTTAGAGATTAAAGAAGGCGTACAATTCAGTGGTATTAATAACCTGTTTGAATATGTTGATGATGTAAGCGATAACAAGGAATTACTAAAAGCCAATACAAACATTATATTAGACAATACTAATAATCAGGGGCTGGAAGCAAATATCAATAAAACTAATATATGGTAACACACAGAAATACATTATATAATAGAAATGTATAGTAACTGATAAATGAGGGGAATAATTAAAATGTGATAAGATCAAATTCCGTACTAAGGAATACTAAATTAAAATATACAATTATGAAATATTTACCAAAAAGGTCCGTCTCTTCAACTTAAAGATTATATATATCTAGCGTTTTCGGGACTAGTCCTATCATCAGCAGGATTCAATACTGGTGTTTCACTGAAGATCTGGTACAGGAGATTACACGTACTGGATACGTATTCATTTATCAGATGGCCGTTGTTGTTAACTGCCTTCAAAATGTCTATCTCATCGAGTACGTTTATCTTACATTTAACAGCTTCATGATTAGAATGTTAAAACTTCCATTAAGCCAAGACAATTATATTCAAGAACTTAACTACATCAAATATATGGCAAAAACAAACGGCTACAATTGAACAAATTATAAATGAAGTCGTAAATAGACAAAAAAAGAAAAATCAATATATCTAACATAACTAATCTTTAAAGAGAATCTAATAGCAACAAAAAACAAGGATAACACTTACATATACAGGAAAAGAAACATCAAAATTAGCCAATACATTAAAGAAAGCTGACAAAAACTTAAAATTGCATACAGAACTAATATAAAATTAAATGACATAATAAGGAATAACACCGAAGAAATTAACAATTTCAATAGTAAAGGAGTATGTAGATTGACGTATAGTGATTGTACTTACTTACTCACTGGCACTATCGAACCCGTAGGTTCATGGCCGCACGGACATAAGCTCTCCATACATCCCTATCCTGAGCTAATGCTTTCCAATCATTCCCTGTATAATCTACTTCCCTCAAATCATAGTTAATGTTGTTCTCCCACCTCATTCTTGGTCTACCAACTGGGCGTTTTCCTTCTGGCTTTCCTACAAGAAGTTTCCATGCACGTCTTTCATTCCCCATACGTGCAACATGTCCTGCCCATCGCAGTCTACGAGACTTAACTGTTCTTATTATATCTGGCTTCCTATAAAGACCATGTAGTTCATTGTTATGTAGTCTTCTCCATTCACCTGTCTGTTCATCTCTCTTTGGTCCAAAAATTTTCCTAAGAACTTTATTCTCAAATACTCGTAATCTCCTTTCCTCCCTTAAAGTAAGAGTCCATGTTTCGCACCCATATAATATAACTGGTAGAATAATAGTTTTATATATTTTCAGCTTAACGTTTTTTGAAAGGAGTTGGGACATCAAAAGTCTCTGCAATGCATAATAGCATGCATTTCCAGAATTGAGCCTATGTTTAATTTCTTTGTGCATCTCATTCCTATTTGTGATTATTGTTCCTAGGTATTTGAATTCAGCCAATTCCTCAAAATTTCCCTCATTTGTCATTAGCTGTCCATTTCCATTATATAATGTATTTCAACGTGTGACCATATATTTAGTTTTACTGATATTTACTTCCAGTCCTAATTTCTTAGTGTTACTCAATAGTGTGTGCATGTTGGCCTTTAGTATCTCCTCGCTATCGGCCAGTAGTACCACATCATCAGCATAAACTAACAGCTTATTAATACCATTCAGTTGTAGGCCTTCCTCATTCTCTAAAGATTTAATGGCATGCTCTAGTACAAAATTAAATAGTAGAGGAGATAGTGCATCTCCTTGCTTCAACCCATTCTGGATTTCAAAAGTGTCTGAAAACTGTTTGCCTACACGCACCCTACTCGTTGAGCCATTTAGACACATTCGTATAAGTCTAACTAACTTTTTAGGAATTCCGAACTCCAGCAGGATACTATATAACTTCTCCCTCTTAATTGAATCATATGCTTTTTGGGAAGTCTATGTATAGTTGATGTACAGTACCATTATATTCCCATTTCTTTTCTAAAATCTGTCTTATACTAAAAATCTGATCTGTTGTAGACCTGTTTCTTCTAAATGCACATTGATGATCTCCTAGAATGTCATCAATATAGGGAGTAAGTCTGCTGACTAATATATTTGTTAGAATTTTGTACGAAGTTGAAAGTAATGAGATGCCCCTGTAGTTGTTGCAATCAGTTTTATCTCCTTTCTTATAAATTGGTACGATAATTGATTCCTTCCATTCATCTGGAAGAGCTTCTTTTTCCCAAATCATACTAAGCAAACATCGTATCTTGTCCATCAATTTTTCTCCCCTGATTTTATCAGTTCTGCTGGGATCTCATCTGAACCTGATGCTTTATACATCTTCAATTTTTCAATTGCCATTTCAACCTCTAATGCACTTGGCTCTGCGACTAGCATTTCTGCTGTCTGTAACTTATCCTCCTCAATGTCCTGTTCTGTATGTACATTTAATAGCTGATTAAAATAACTTTTCCATCTATTTAATATACTCTTGGAATCTGCAATCATATCCCCATTTTCATTCCGAATTATGTTTGTTCTAGCCTGAAACCCTTTCTTCTCTATACTAATTCCCTGATATAATTCTCTAATGTTCCTATTTTTTGCATTCATTTCAAGATCATTAATCTTCTCTCTCAAATATTCCCTCTTTTTACTCTTTAGTAACTTGGTGGTTTCCCGTCTAACACTACCCAATTGCTCTAAATTACCTCATTTGGCTTGTGTAACCATTTAATTTTGCTAGCTTTCTTTTCTTTACAATGTCGGCACATTCCTCATCAAACCATTTCTTGTTTTGCCTCTTTTTTAAACAACCAATGCTTTCTGATGCTGACAATTTAATAGTATCTCTTATAGCCTCCCATTCCTTATTTATATCAGATTCTTCTTCGTTTGCCACATTGTCATCTGAAGATTCCAGTACTTCAAATCTATTAGCAATTTTGATTTGGTATTCTTGCTGCATTTCATCATTTTTCAAGTTTTTTAATTCATATTTTACAGAATCATCTTTAGCGTTTGTTCCTCTCATAAGCGATAGCCGTTGTCTGATTTCACCCTGACAGATGATGATCTGAATTGCAATCTGTCCCTCTAACTGATCTAACATCAATGATGCTACTGTGCCAGCGTTTATCCACTAATACATGATCTATCTGGTTCCGAGTTTCTCCATCTGGGGACGTCCAGGTGTATTTATGAATATCCTTATGCTGAAATGTTGTGCTCTTAACAATGAGATTCTTTGATGTGGCAAATGTGACTAATCTAACCCCGTTGTCGTTACTATCTTCATGAAGACTGAATTTGCCTATTGTTGGTTTGAATATATCTTCCCGCCCCACTTTTGCATTAAAATCTCCTAAGACAATTTCATATGATATCGTGAAAGGCTATCAAATAAGCATTCTAATTCTTCATAGAACTCATCCTTGATCTTGTCATCTTTATCTTCTGTGGGGGCATGTACATTTACAATTATAAAATCATGTCGTTTACCCTTTAGAATTATGTATGATATCCTATCACTAACAAACTTAATATCTCGGATAGCGAACAGGATCCTCCTTCTGACTAAAAAACCCGTTCCAAATGCAGGTCTTTCTGCACCCCCATAGTATAATGCAAAGCTTCCTGATTCCTGACTACCTTCTCCTGGCCACCTAACTTCCTGTAAAGCGACTATATCCAAGGGTGATTTATCCAATTCCCGCGTTAATATCTCCAGTGCCCCGCTATTGTATAAAGTCCTAACATTCCACGTTCCTAGGAACATGTCCCTGTGTTTGAGCTTTTGGCATGGGTTCCCTGAAGTAGTCCCCGCCCGGAGAACCGAATGGGGGACTATTTGACCTCCGGAAAATTTTACCCCAGTAGAACCCATGTCCGCATTTCTTGACGGTTGTATTTTTACGGTGAAAGATCGTCACTCTTTCGACCAAGGTACTTATTTCGTCTGGCTTATCACCTTCGACCAGTCCGGCATGGGTAACCCTATCGGCAGCAATGCTACCGCCGGCATAGCTCTCAGGATCATTTAAGCACACAAGCCACTCCACCACGACAAGGTAAAGATACCATGGAGGGCGTATAGTGATTGTAACAAATTTTATTATAGAAAGAACAAACAGAAGTTTTAATATTAGATTTAAAGAATATTTTCGAGACTTTATTCACGCAGAAGGAAAATCAAGCTATGCAAAACAAGTTATTCCTGAAGGACATCGCAAGTTAGATATTGAAAAAACTAACAGTAATGCACAGAGAAAATAATCCAGCAAAGATAAACGTACACGAGGAGATAGGAATTTTAAAGGCAGTTAACATCAACGACCATCTGATAAATGAACACACACCCAGTATGTGTAACCCCCTCTACCAAAGAGATGACTAACAGACAGATGAATGGAGAAGGCTACATAGCAGTGAGCCACATGACCTTTATGGGAAATCAGATGTAATTAGAATGTAGCGGGTTCAAACGCGGCCGGTGTCGATGGATATTTAGGATGGAAAAATCCAAGGAAGAAGTCCTCCAGGAAGGATTTTAAGCCGTGGATCCCGAGTCTAAAGATTTTCAGGCTTGTAAAAGAATTTTACGTCTTTAAAAACAGGCCTCTCTAGAAAATTTACGTTGTCCTGCCCGAACATTCAATTCTCTTGCCATGGCCGGACGATCAAAATATCAGTTTTTTTACCACAACATTCAGTATTTAAGACGTAATTATATATTAAATATGTTCGCAATATAACTCCTTACTGCCATCTGTTGTGGCTCAAGAAGCGTGCATAATGAGGTCACATTGTTGTCGCGTGGAATATGTCAACAATGCAGAATGACTACACATCTGACAAAAATAAATTCTTATATCCCGATCGCAGCACCGAGTTAAATTGTGAATTTAAACCATTAGGAACGCACTCAAACACACACAAAAACTGTCATCAAATTCGATCCGGTCGTTTAGGCAGTTTTTAATGTCGAGTTTCAAATAAACCTCCACTTCTAATTGTCGGATTTCGCTCTTTTTTATAATGCCTACCTCGGTTTATTTTAATAGGATATACTGAGTTTCGTTGTGAAACATCGAAACATGTGACTGGTAGAGCAATTTTTAAAGTTTCAGATAACGTGAACTCCTACACCCAATGGTTCTACAGGGTCCTATTGTGGATATAAACCATCGGGAGACCCAATCAGAGACACCAAATACATCACATACTGCAAATATGATAATTTAGGACATATGGTTCCTTTAAAATTACAATTATTGTAAGGAGTATAATTCAAATATTAAGTCAAATGTGGATAACCCCGAACTCTAGTTTCTACCCCTCTAGGGGAAGATAAATAATATTCATCGCCAACTTCGAACCAGGTTGTTCTAATTTTTTTTTTCCGGAGAACTCAAAGTAAATTTTGAATAGTACACAATTCACAAATACAGTACAGTTTTCAAAAAGGAGTTTCATACTTTCAGAACACAAAGTGTTAAACTAATAGAAAAAAATTAGTTAGAATATGATTGCTAAAAAAATAAGTGGAGTTAAAATAACCTGGAACTAAGCTGGCGTAATTTATTTTCATGTAATTGAAAGTATTTTATTCAAATGAGTGCTGTATGGTTTATTATCTGTGGTTAGTATAGATACAATATTAAATACTGTGCTCAAAGTAATGGATTATTTTTACAAACATAATAAACAAAATATTTTTAAAAAGGTGAAAATGATCAATAAAAATGAATTTAATAATACTTCTATATTGTTCACATGGGCTTTACACCCACTTATTTTTTAAATTGGCTAATGAAAAAAAAACGAAAATATGTTTCGAAATAAACATTTTTCAAATTCTTGGAAAACTGTAAAAACTAAATTGTGTCTTTGTGTCTTTATAGGCATCCAACTAACGCTGATATATTTTTTAACATTTCCGTAATTTGCAGCTTGTGTGTGTGTGTGTGTGTGTGTGTGTGTGTGTGTGCGCGCGCGCCCGCCGAAAAGTACGCGAACTTTAACCTTTGCCCATTAAATCAGTAATATAAGCCCCAAGTTAATGTACCTTATGGCGTGAGTTTTTTTTTCCAGATCAATAAAAACATTATTCACAATTTTCACTATCCATTTCTGAAGGGTTGTAGAGTATACTTACTATGACATTAGTTGGGCAATGAGTGCCCATAAACATTTTGTTTTGTTATTTAAAAGCAAATCAAGTCTTTCACTTCACCTAAGCCAATGAGCTGGGCGGTTGTCCTTATCGACTTTCCTCTAATATTCAGGCATGATTTAGTCAGATACAAGAACACTTTACTCAAAAATTTTCTAAACTATCCATCAATACTTTCTGTAGGAAAATCAAGTTTGCACCCCGTGTAGGCTACGTTGGGTAGTATCACAAACAGAAGAAACATCACATCATTAACTTAAAGACATTTTTATCAATTTTGGTTTGGGAGAGATAGCAAGGTAGAAATCTTAATCAGTTTCATATTATACTCTACAGAAAAGTAAATTTAAAATGTTGGATCTTCATCACACTTATTCTATTAACTACTTTCTATGTCTCTCAATAGCGTGGGATAGGACAATCGCCTTGCATAACGATATAAAATAATTTTCCAAAAAATAGGATTGTAAACGAATAATTTAGAGATCGAAAATACAACTTCAGGATCCTCACAATTTCATAATATTTTTTTTTCTTCAAATAAATAATAATAATAATAATAGTAATAATAATAATAATAATAATAATAATAATAATAATAATAGCTTTATTTTGCTTAGCAGAGTTAAGGCCTTCAGGTCTTTTCCGCCACTCAACCAGGTTTTGAAAAGTACAAAAAACATAGTTTTTCATCTAACATACAATATACATAAACGATTACATGTTATAAATACAATACAATTATTGATTATAACGTATTTTCATTTACTCTAGATTTAACTAATTAAATGATATGTACAAGATATATAAAAACCGAGAAAAATTATTAATGACATAGTACAAATTTAAATAAATAGAGGAAAAATTAATTATTAGACAACAGGTAACTGTATAAGCGTGACTTAAAAGTGCAAGTGTGCGGCAACTCTGAAATCTTGAGGAAGGAAATTTCAGGAGCGGGGAAGACTGCTGTGAAGGAAGTAGAATAAGAGGAAGTAGCCTACTATGAAGAGGGATTGTTAGCAAATAGAACCTACCATAAGGTATTTTGAATTAATATTTTTATAAACACGATCCCGGTCCCCATGACTAATAGTTACCACAGTCGCTTCTTTATCCGATTGACTTTTATAGGGCGTAAAAATTATGATCATTTATTCATTAAAAATAATCGTAAAATCGTGGATTCTGTGTTAAAGATTTATGACACATAAGATAATCTTATGTCTGAAACTAAAGATTTCTGACAAAAATTATCGACCAGTTCACGGGCACTTTGATTCGCGAAACTAATGAGCAGTGAATATTAACTACCTGCTATCCATTTCATCAACGATCGCCATACCATAATTCTATTAAAGTAAAATCAAGGAATTTGGAAATACATTGACTACATACAATACCAAATAACGATGAGAATAAATATTCGGAGAAAAAGAAAAATAATTCATTTGAATGGAATAGATCACAAACACTATCTCAGATGGAAATTCAAGAGACATTATAGGAAATAAGATTAGGAAGCGAAGAATGAATGCGTCATAGCTCGACAAATCTAAAAGATCCATCCACTGTATAAATCACAGATACTGATGAATATTCAAACGTTTAGGAATGATATGTGGTCAGAATGTTGTTACCCCTTGCCGTTGTAGATGGTTATTTCAATCTGGAGTCGCCAGTTATTCTTACGATACTAGGCTGGCACCAGTCCCATACGTTGGCCGAAATATCATGAGATTTTTTTTTTTTGCTATAGTGCGTTTTGTCGTACTTACCAGCAATGGCGACCGTTACTGAAAGTTCAACTTCCTATATTTAGGGGTTGCCAACCTAAATAATTATACTGTAATATTACATTTACACCCACGTCCGGGAAGTAAAACCACTGCCCTCTATGTATACTACGTACAATGTATATACAGGAAATATCCAAAAGGTAGTGTTAATATATATTATACGAAACAATTCACTGCATTTTAAATTAACTGAACTTTATTTGATACAATATAAAACAATAAATACGTACTTGCGGCCATGTTATTAACAATTGTTCTCAAGGCCTGCTGTTGTTTAAACTAATAAACATTGTCCACACTGTTAACATTAGTCAATTGTTTATAATGATCGCAAATATTTCCAACAATGGTGTTATTATTTTATTATTATTTATTATTTTGATAACACCATCGCGCAAAAAATAATGTACAACGCACGTTTGTTAAGTGTTTTACAGAATCTTGGAGATTAAAAACTTCGCTATCGCTCGGTTTTTAAACATTTTTCCTCGTTTCTGTAAATAGCACTTCCCAACCTCTCATCTTAATATACGATTTCATTGAAGATCCGTACCTGCGTGAGTCCCGTAGTCCTGTATAAAATATTTTGCATTTAATTGACACATTTTCCCACTTTGTTCAATATATATATATATATAATATATATATATATATAATGATCAGCAGCGGTGGCCTAGTGGTTATGTTCCTTGCCTCTAATTCCGAGGGGTTCAAACTCGGTCGTAGTAGATAGATTCTTAGGATGAACAAATCCAAGGAACATGTCCTCTAAAGATTTTCAAGCTCGTAAAAGGAAAGCAAGCTTGAATAAGAAAGGCCTCTGTGCAATATATAACCGACATTCATCCATCCAAATAATACCTTTTTTGCCTACTACATGTCTAATTGAAGCGATGTGTTAACCACAAGTCACTCCATGATATCCGTAAATAAGCGTAACTAAATTGGCTTGGTTAAGAAACTCCATTTAAGGAGTATCCATGTTCCCATATGAGACGTATGGGATATATATATATATATAGGCTGTTAATCATATGAACCACATCAACAGAATGGATAACTGCAGAATTCGGAAACAGATTTTTCATTACAAACCACTAGGACGAAGAAATGTTGGAAGACCCAGTAAAGGATGGACAACAGATCAATAACATGAGATCGGAACAGAGCAGCAGGTCTAATCCTTGATCCTGCTGCTTCTGATATATATATATATATATATATATATTCATTCAATCATAGTGTTCTGCTGAAGAGCAGGTCTTTCACTGCAAACTCAGCATACTCCACTCTTTCCTTGACTCAGCTTTCCTTTTTGTATCTGCATACAAACCATTTATTTTAATATTGTCTGTCATCTGATGTCTTTTTCTGCCTCTAACTTTCTTTCCGTTGACCATTCCTTCTAGAGCATCCTTCAGCAGGCAGTTTCTTCTTGGCCAGTGGCCAATCCATTTTTTTTTCCTCTTCTTTATGAGTTCCAGCATTGTTCTTTTTTCACCCACTCTGTCTAGCACATCTTTATTTCTTACTTTGTCTGTCCGTTTTATACGTTCCATTCTTCTCCATATCCACATCTCAAAAGCTTCCAGTCGCTTTTCCTCATTCCGCCGTAATGTCCACGTCTCTGCACCATATAATGCTACACTCCATACAAAGCACTTCACTAGCCTCTTTCTTATTTCTCTTGCCATAGGTCCGCAGAAAATGCTTCTCTTCTTGTTGAAAGCTTCTTTTGCCATTGCTATCCTCTGTTTTACTTCTTGGCTGCAGTTCATGTTACTACTGATAGTACAACCCAAGTATTTGAAGCTCTCCACTTGCTCAATGGCCTCATCTTTAATCTTCACGTTTATCTTCCTTTGTTTCTTTCCTATAATCATGGCCTTTGTCTTATTTATATTTATCTTCATCCCATAATCCTCGCACTTATCATTCAGCTCCATCAGCATGTTCCTAAATGTCATTGCATCTTCTGCTAGCAAAGCCAAATCATCAGCAAATCTTATGCACTTTATTCTTCTTCCTCCCATGTTTACGCTTCCCGTATTACTGAAGCAGTTCTTCATTAGGTCTTCCAGGTAGATGTTGAAAAGGGTAGGTGATAGAGGACATCCTTGCCTCACCCCTCTTCCAATTACTCTTCCCTCTGACATTTCTTCTCCTATCTTCACTTTTATTTGCTGTTTCATATAAAGACTACTTATGAGCCTCCTCTCCTTCCAGTTAACGCCAATTTTCTTCAAGATCTTCAGGAGTTTATTCCAATTTACTATGGCAAAGGCCTTTTTCAAGTCAACAAATACTGCATAAACGTCTTTATCTTTTTCTATATATCTTTCTCCTATTGTTCGTATCAATCCAATTGCATCTCTTGTACCCTTTCCCTTCCTGAAGCCAAACTGTTCTTCTTCCAATTCGCTTTCCATCATATAACGTAAACGTCGATTTAGTGTTCGCAGGAGAATCTTTGCAGAGTGTGATATCAAGCTGATAGTCCTGAACTCCTTACATTTCTTTGCATTGTTTTTCTGCGGTATTGGTATTAACACTGTCTCAGTCAATTCTTCGGGTCATTCACCTTCTTTATATATCTTGTTGCATAAACGCAAAATTTCCTTCTTTCCTTCACCCAAGCATTTAACTAATTCAATGGGGATTCCATCTACCCCTATTGCTTTACCATTTTTCATTATCTTAATTGCTAGTTCAACTTCTTCCTTCAGAATTGAAAATCCTTTTTCATCTTCTGATACGTCTTCTTCATTTTCTAAATCCAAGTTAGCTGGACGATTTCTTGTCTCATATAGCTCTTCTACATATTTTCCCATGTAATATATATATATATATATATATATATATATATATATATATATTATTTTGAACATTAAAATACTTGATAAAATTATGTTTTCTTTTCTTTTTTTGTGTTACATTAACATGAATTATTATTATTACATATGGAGCTGATGTGTGGGCTTTAAATGCACAAATGAAAAAAAAAAATTGCTCGCCACTGAAATGGACTACTGGAGACGTGCTGCAAGAATATCCAGGAAGGATAAAAGCAGAAATACATATATAAAAGAAAAAATGCAGGTACAATATTCAATATTAGATTTTATAAAGAAGAAACAAATAAATTGGTACGGAAACATTAGAATAATGGAAGAAGGAAGACTACCTAAGATAATCATGGATTGGGAACCACAGGGAAGGAAAATGAAGGGTAGACCAACTATTATGTGGATTCAGGGAATCAATGAAGCTAAGAGGGAATGGGAAATAGAAGAAGATATATGGATGAACAGACAGGAATGGAAAAATGTGTTGAAACAAATGTGTAGTTAACTGTGAACATGGGTACCGGAAAAATGTATATTCATTGTAAAAGCCGGAATAATAAAAAAATATCATCATCCTCATCCAGGGATTAAGCCTGTTGCCTAGTTCCGGTTTCATGAAAGCTAGAATTGTTAAAATTGTTCAGACCATCTTCTGTGTGGACGTCCAACAACTCTCCTTCCATGCGGTTTATAATTTACCAATATCATTAGAACATTTAGTAATGTAGATTGTCCCTTGAAGGTGTTACTGGCATCTCGCAGGGTAAGACAACTGAAGGGGCTGCCTTCTTAAGGTACATCATCATAACCTCCCATTAGTATAAATATGTGATTTAAGTGAATATTTATGTTGCAAAGATTGAAATTGAGGTTTTACGCTTCGGCCGAATTTCAAAACAAATGCGTAAAACATTTTCAATTGTTGAAACGTACATCATTTCATTTCATATCCTGAATTTCAATAATGATACAGAAAGTAACCCCTATAAAAATATCATAATGATCCGGTGCGTAAAACATTTCCAATTGTTGAAACAAACATCATTTCATTTCATATCCTGAATTTCAATAATGATACAGAAAGTAACCCCTATGAAATAGCATAATGACCCGGCTCGTACGTAATTCTGAATTTATAAGAATTACGTTTAGATGAAATACGAATAAAATTAATATATTCAATACGTGGGTAAACAGAATATTAATAATTGCATATATCTACTTGAAGTTGTGAATCTGCAAATAGTTCTTTACAGTAGGCCTATTATTTGTAAAAAAGAAACTAACATGTAAGATGGATGATTATATTACGAAGTTCAGATCAATACTGCCAATTTATAAAACGAGAAGCAATTTGCATCGTAACTATTATAAATGTAGTTCACAGATATAAAATAATGTATTTTTAGTTGGGCGCATGCTTATTTAATAAATATGTACTGATGGTAACTTACTTACTCCACTATTGAACCCATAGGTTTATGATCACGCAAACATAAGGTCTCCATAATCCCTATCATAGCTAATGTTCTCCAATCATCCCCTATATTATTTAGGTCCTACTATATATTAGGAAAGTGTAACGATTTGGAATAGTGGAGGCGGCAGTTATTACCGGAAAGATTTCTAAATTCAAATCGTGAAAAATTGGCATGCTACGAGTTAATGGTAAGCCCAGAAAAGTGGATCAACTTAGGTAAATTTCTGGATAAAACGCGAAAAATAAGAACAACGCTCATTCATGTATAAATAAATATGTTAAATTGCAATACCATTAATTCTTAATAATTCTACATAACGAAGTTACTGTATAATATAATTGTATTGTTATCTAATAGTAATATTATTGTGTTTTTTAATTTATATTATTACCAAACATTAACTTGTTGTAACGGACTGTCAACAGCACGTGGGAACCTTATTTGTAAATATCATTGTATGTATCTTACTTTCAGTCTAATAAAGTCCTGTTATTATTATTATTATTATTATTATTATTACTTCTCTCAAATAGTGCTCAATGTTACGATTCCACCTTATTCTTAGACTATCAACTGGGCATTTTGTCTCTTTTTTTTTTCCTTCGAGGAGTTTCTATGCCCCTCTTTCATTCCCCATTCATGCCAAATGTCCTGCCCATCAGTGTCTACGAGGATTAACTGTTCTTACTACATATTTATTCCTATAACGATCATTTAGGTTATTTTTATGTAGACTTTTCGTTTCAGTTGTCTTTTTGCCTCTAATTGGTGCAATGATTTTCCTAAGAACTTTATTTTCAAATATTTGTAATCTTCTCTCCTCCCTTAAATCAAGAATCAACGTTTTGCATCCATACTGGTAAAATAACAGTTTTATATATTATAAGTTTAATATTCCTTGAGAGAAGCTGGGATGAAAAAGCCTTTGTAAAGCGTAACAGCATACATTTTCGGAATTGAGTATATGTTCAATTTCCTTCTGCACTTCATTCCTGTTTGTAATTATTGTTCTTAGGTATTTGTATTAATCCACTTCTTTAACATTTCATTCCGTTGACATTAACTGTCCATTTACAATGTATAATGCATTTCTGTGTGTGACCATATATTTAGTTTTATTGATGTTAACTTCCAGGCCTAATTTCGTAATGCTACTCAATAGAATGTGCGTGTTTGTCTTTAGTATCTCCTTTGACATTAACTATCCATTTACAATGGATTTCTATGTGTGACCATATATTTAGCCTTATTTATGTTTACTTCCAGGCCTAATTTCTTAGTGTTACTCAGTAGAATATGCGTGTTGGCCCTTACTGTCTCCATTGAACGTTAAATGTTCGTTTATAACGTAGTCTACAGCACAGTGAATTTCCACGTGTAACCATATGTTTAGTTTTTGTATGTTCATTTCCCGGCTTATTTTTTTAGTGCTGCTCAATACAATGTACATGTTGGCCCTTAGTATCTCCTCACTATCTCCTAATAATACTAGATCATCAGTACGCGTGGGACACTGGAGTTCCGTAGTGAGAGTTTCTTAACCAAGCCAATTTACTTACATTTATTTACCTACAGATGTCAAAGAGTGACATGTGGTTAGGATATCGCCTCAATTAGACACCTAGTAGTCAACTAAGGTATTACTTGGATGGATAAAGGCAGTTTAAATGTTGCACAGAGGACTTTTTATTCAGGCATATGGTTCTTTTACATGCCTACAAATCTTCAGACTCGGGACCTATGGCTTTAAATCTCTTCCGGAGTTCTTGTCCCTTGGACTTTTTTCATCCTAAATATTCATTGACCCCGGCCGGATTTGAACCCGCGATCCTCAAGACTAGAGGAAAGGAACGTAGCGGCTAGAGCACCGCGGCTGACACATCACTATACACTAACAGCTTATTAATATCATTGAGTTGTACACCTTCTTTATCCTCTAAAGATTTAATGACATTGTTTAGTATACGGTAAATAAGTACTGATAATTGCATGCAGATTATTATTAATTATGTTTACCATGGTTTGTTCATCTGTATAAATAGAATGGATGATAGAATATCTGACTTCGACACCGCTTAATCGATCTTCGTGACAATTTACACACACAAGGTTTTTTCAGGTACAGCGAGAGTTTAGCCGTTTTCTATTATATTCTAATACCATTAGATCTACTTAAGATTATTCTGTTTTTATTTTTATAGTGTTTCTGTTATTATTTATATTGTATATAGTTATTAGAAATATGTTAATAAGGTCTGTCATTCGGGTGAATGGTCTGTATTTCACATGCCCTGCATTAAATAAATAAGGTATAGGAATTCATGTGAGGCGGAAAATTAAAACTCGCTCTAGCAGTTGTAATTTTCCATATTTCACAATGAAACTCGGTATATCCTATTATTATAAACCCAGGTAAGCATTATCCAAAAATCTTGAAAATCCGACAACTAGAAGTGGAGGTTTACGTGAAATCTGAAATTAAAAATTCACTACATGAATGAATACGAACACGAGAACAACTGGGTGAATCATTTGCGACGAATGAGTTCAGATAGAGTTACTAAAGCCATGCTTCGTTATTGTTCAACAAGGAAGAGATCTCTGGGTCGTCCAAGGAAGCGCTGGATACAAAATTAATCATTGAGATAGTAACAGGCCTTCTTGTAGGAAAGCCAGAGGGAAAACGCCCAGTTGGTAGACCAAGAATGAGGTGGGAGAATAACATTAACTATGATTTGAGGGAAGTAGATTATACAGGAAATGATTGGAAAGCATTAGCTCAGGATAGGGATGTATGGAGAGCTTATGTCCGCGCGGCCATGAACCTACGGGTTCGATAGTGCCAGTGAGTAAGTAAGTAAGTAAGTAAGTAAGTAAGATAGTAACAGGCCTATAGGCCTAAGACTTTGTATGAATAAAAAAATGACAACAAAACCGCCAAGGGTGGTTCGTTGCAAGGTATACAATATAATTTAATTAATACTTAATATTTCTATACAAGCCTGAAAATCTTCAGACTCGGTAGCCACAGCTGAAAGTCCCTCCCGGAAAACTTAACTTTATTTCTGAAGTGTTTAAGTGTTATTTAGGAAAATTGTGGATCATAATACAATACAGAAAAAAAAAACTGGAAGCAATCCGTAAGAAGTTAAATTGATATTCCCCTGGGGTTTGGCTATTCCGGGGATGCAGCGTAAGCCATCCTGCAGTCGCAGGAGGCCCTTGCCCGACAAGGGATGAATATGGGCTAATTCTTAATCCCTTTACTTAGGTGTAGTAGCGCATGCCGGGTATTAGTTAGCATATTTATAAAAGCTGCATCCGTTTTTCAGAACATTACAGATTTGGCGCTGTAATAACTATAATGATATCTGAAACGATAATAATAATAATAATAACAATAACAATTAATAATAATAGGCTAATATTATTATTATTATTATTATTATTAATGTTAAAAGATTCCGGGCTATGTGGCCATGGTCTATAGCTAGTATTTCTTCCAGACGTTTATCCCTCAACTGCGGAGGGCATCTTCAGTGGCGAGTGCTTCTAAGTGATGTTACCTTGTAGTAGACTCGGCTGTAAGTGAGCCTACTATAAGGTAACATCACCTAGAAGCACTCGCCACTGAAGATGCCCTCCGCGGTTGAGGGAGAAACGTCTGGAAGAAATACCAGCTGTAGACCACGGCCACATATCCCGGAATCTTTTAACATTATGATTACCGGCCGTGAAAGCCTGCATTCCACTATTATTATTATTATTATTATTATTATTATTATTATTATTATTATTATTATTACAATAATGCTTTATTTAAGCTGGCTGAATTAAGGTCTAAAGGCCTTCTCTTCCACTCAACCAGCGAATAATAAAATCATAAAAAATTACATACTTATTATAATTTTAAAATATTATTAAAATATAGACTAAACAAAAGACAATGGGGATGTGGTATAACATTTCACTTTTCGGTCATTTTAATTTAGGACTACCATAAAGTATAAAAAAACATAGTATCAAATAAAAATGAATGACTCATGTAAAACAAATTGATCCGAATGATATTCAAGGTTATGTAACAACGATAATTAGTGTGTCCTATAAAACGAAAGTTGTTTGTTGACTGGACATTCCGTTAGATTTATATCACATATTTATTAAAGTTCATCCCATTATATATTTTTTTAAATTTAAAAAATCATCCATGTGTTATCTTGCTTGTTACATCATTCAACTTTCTCTCTTTCAATAACTTGTCTTTTTTCCTTCTTGCCTGTCGCAGGGATATAAAACGTTCTTGTGATAATTAATTTTGTAGCAAGATGTTACTTTTAATATATTCATAATTTATGTCGTCGAGATAAAATAACATCCATTACCAAGTTGGTAATTGTAACGTGCTCATCTTTAACTCAACCGTGTTCCATTAAGCATTTCTAAAGGCTTGTAAACTTACGTTGCACTAATAGGTTACACAGTATTGCTCCGGAACTCAACACTATCTAGTCTTAACTACGTGTATGGAAAGTGAACATGGTGTATACATTAAGTTCTAGCATGTAATACTTTTATGGACCAACTAAGCAAATATTTTTCCTCGGTAGGAATTTCATTACCATGGGTAACTTCAACATAACTATTACTTACTTACTTACTCACTGGCACTATCGAACCCGTAGGTTCATGGCCGCACGGGCATAAGCTCTCCATACATCCTTATCCTGAGCTAATGCTTTCCAATCATTCCTGTATAATCCACTTCCCTCAAATCATAGTTAATGTGGTTCTCCCACCTCATTCTTGGTCTACCAACTGGGCGTTTTCCCTCTGGCTTTCCTACAATAAGCTTCCATGCACGTCTTTCATTCCCCATACAAGCAACATGTCCTGCCCATCGCAGTCTACGAGACTTAACTGTTCTTATTATATCTGGCTTCCGATAAAGACCATGTAGTTCATTGTTATGTAGTTTTCTCTATTCACATGTCTGTTCATCTCTCTTTGGTCCAAAAATTGTCCTAAGAACTTTATTCTCAAAAACTCGCAATCTCATTTCCTCCCTTAAAGTAAGAGTCCACGTGTCGCACCCATATAATATAACTGGTAGAATAATAGCTTTATATATTTTCAGTTTAACGTTTTTTGAAAGGAGTTGGGACATCAAAAGTCTCTGCAATGCATAATAGCACGCATTTCCAGAATTGAGCCTATTGTTTAATTTCTTTGTGCATCTCATTCCTACCTGTAATTATTGTTCCTAGGTACTTAAATTCAGCTACTTTCTGAAAAATTTCCCTCATTTGTCATTCAACATAACTATAGTCATCATTATGTATATTTACAGTTAGTACCATTCCTATACGAACAGGGTTGTAGATCAAATAAAAAACCAAATTCTGGATAGTTAAATAATTATTATTTATCTTTTTGTACCTTTTCTGTGCATACACCTGGCAATAAAATAAATAAAACTGTTCATTATTCAGGCAATTTAGTATCTGGTGGAATATCCTCTGCTTTTAATAACTTCCCGGCATCTCCTTCTCATGGAATTCACCACTCTTTGGCATGTATCAGGGGTGTGATTTGTTCCTAGCTCTGGAACACTGCCTGTTTCAGGTCTTCTTTTGAACTTACATTCTTTTTTATGAACATCCCTCTTCAAAATGGCTCATAGATGTTCGATAAGGTTTATGTCTGCCGACTATGGGGGGTTTTAACTGTTTGGGAACATTCCAAATTAGCCACTCATTATTTATATCAGCGGTATGTTTGCTATCATTGTCCTGTTGGAAGTAATACACAGCAGGTAATCCCATTTTTTGAGCACTTTGTTTAACATTTGTTTTTAAAATGTTATTATAGCCTCATTTGTCCATGATTACGTCTACAATATGAATATTCCCAACCCCCTTTGATGACATGCAGGCCCACATCATTAAGGAGCCACCACCATATTTAACTGTGGGAAGTGTGTTGACAACTTCGTTGGCAGTATTTGATTTCCTCCATACATTCTGGATACCATCCGACCCAAAAAGGTTTATTTTTGTTTCATCGGTCCACATGACTTTATCCCAGAAGTCCTAACCGTGATTCACATGCTCTTTAGCACGGTTCAATAGACTAACATATGACATTTTTCTAGTCCGTCGTCCATGATATCGTGCCCTATACAATACACGACGGATGGTTCTATTACATACTATTTTCCCTATTTCCTGTTCCAGAATTACACGCAGTTTAGGCACACTTAGTCTCTGGTTAGACCTTACCTGCTGAACTAGAAAACGTTCTTCTCTCTGATTAAGAATATGTTTCTTGGGCTGTTTAGGCAAATTTTCTGTTGAGCCCTGATATTTGAATTTATTAAGCACTCTCTGAATTGTAGAATGTCTTTTGTTGGTCAGTACTCCTATTTTCCGTAAACTATAACCCTTAAGAGCCATGTTCACAATCACTTTCTTTAAATCGTCACTGAGTTGCTTCCTCTTTGCCATACTGAATGAAATTAACTGAAGAAATAGGAACAAAGGTAGCATTAGTCAATCCTATCGATACACAAAACTAAGATCAATACAGCACGTAAACAAAATAGGCCTACCCCATGCAATACACAAGTTACTCAAGTGTACGCACAGAAAGAGTAATAATTTCAACACCTATTGTGATTAACAGATTTTGTGAATCTGGTGTATTGTTCTTACACCATTTTAATGCAATTTCTGTTTTTGTAATGAAGTTCGCTACATCATATTATTTTTCTGTACATTTATGTTTCAAAACTTTATTAGTGGTGCCATTTTTATTTAAAATTATCTGGTGTATGCACAGGAAAGGTACTACTAAATGTATGCATGTTTATATATATATATATATATATATATATAATATATATATATATATATATAGCCTATATATAGTGTTCTGCCCAAGAGCAAGTCTTTCACTGCAAACTCAGTATTCTCCACTCTTTTCTTAAAACTGCTTTCCTTTTTGTATCCGCATACAAATCATTTATTTAATATTGTCTATCATCTGATGTCTTTTTCTGCCTCTAACCTTCTTTCAGTTGACCATTCCTTCTAGGGCATCCGTCAGCAGACAGTTTCAATTTAGCCAGTGGCCAATCCAATTTCTTTTCCTCTTCTTTATGGGTTCCAGCATTGTTCTTCCTTCATCCACTCTGTCTAGCATGTTTTTTTTTTTTTCATTTTGTATTTTCATTTTATAGGCTCCATACCCACATCTCAAAAGCTTCCAGTCGCTTTTCCTCATTCTGTGTGATGTCCAAGTCTCTGAACCATACAATGCTACACTCCACACAAAGCACTTTACTAACGCTTCTTTTGCCATTGCTATCCCCTGCTTTACTTCTTGACAGCAGTTCATGTTATATCTGATAGTACAAAAGTATTTGAAGCTCTCCACTTGCTCAATGGCCTGACAATTAATCCTTATGTCTATCTTCTCTAGTTTCGTTCCTATAATAATGGCCTTATAACATTTAAAATTAATTAGTAATTATTTCAAAACAATTTATTGAAATACCATTTTCCGTTCCAAATCCAAACCCAACAAATTAATAAAGAACGAGGCGTATACTTTTCCCAACAATTAAACAATCGGTTGGATGTTCCAGTCCAATTAAACATTTTAAGATTTTGATTAATCAATTCGAAACAGTACGTACTTCAAATAGGAATAATTTCTGTATAAAATAATCCAAAACAAACATTCAATCCATAATAGTATTTTCAGGCAAATCTTTATATCTTACCATCTAACACCCGACGAACACTGCTGCGAATAAATTAATTAAAGTTAATGTGTTTTATGTTCAGTTGAATAAGTAAATGGAAAAATATTATAAATTTGTATAGTAAATATTTTTGGATATCCCGTGGAGATTATCCGGTGTTGCCCGGGAATCTACTCATCCTTGGTATAAATGAGCTGAAAAAGAAAATTCGTTATCGAGAGTTATCCATAAAAGAATATCCGCCGTATAAATTTTTAATTCATAAATAATAGGGTATCTAATCCTAGTTTATTAATTAGATTTCATAGCCTCAGCAAAAATAATTAGAAATAAATTAAAATTTAAATTTCACCCAAAAATTCACCTTCTAAATCCCCAACTCAAAAATTAACTACTAACTAAAAGTTTGTTACGCTTGGCTGGCAATCTACTTATACCGATCTTATTGGCATCAATGAAAGACAAAAATGGTTATTGTGATGTATCCGTAAAATATGAACATATGCTGTCGCGGACTTTTTTTGCAGCGATTTTTTAGACATTCAATGCTGTGTACATTCATGTTGTGTATTTGTTATGGTTTAGGCAGCGTAAGCCATTTAAGCGTCCAGGAAGCGACTATTTTTTTATGTTTTTCACTACAAAGGATGATTTTTAAGGGTGAAGGGGTTGAGTATTAAACTCTGTTATAACCAATAATAACCTTCCCGAGAAACTACTGAACATTTTGCGAAAAGCCCCATCACAATCGGATGAACGGTATGGCAGCGCATAAAATACGAACAAACAAACAAACATTCATTTTTATATATTAGTTACAAAAATTCAAATTGCGTATGTTAGTGCTCGCAAAACTCAAGGAGAAGTGTGTCGATTGTTATGAACATTTTTACATACAGGTTTTCAGACAAAGAGTGTGTTTAGTTGATATTCTCTAAAACAATTAGGTGTAGGAGTTCACCTGAAACGAAAATTTAAAAATTCGCCTAATGGTCGAAATCTTAATGTTTCACAACGAAACTCGGTATATGCTATTAAAATAAAACTAGGTAGATATTTTGCAAAAATCGGCGAAATTCGATCATTAGAAGGGGGGTTACCTGAAATCCGAAATTAAAAACTGAATCTAGCAACCGCCATGTTTGGTTCGTCGTAATGTATATCATACAATTTAATTAACATGTAATTTTGTTTTAACTTATTCAACTAAAAATAAAAACACATGTTTCATTCATTTAGTTATAACAGCGCACCCTTCGATTTACTCCATTATTAATCTAATATATAAAAATTAATGTTTGTTTGTTCGTACATTATGTGCGGCTATACCGTTGATCCGATTGTGATGGGGCTTTTTGCAAAATGTTCAGGAGATTCCCGTGATGAATATAGGCTATAAGAGAGTTGTGATACTCAACTCCTACACCCTTACAAATCGCCATTTGTAAAGGAAAACGTGAAAAAGTAGCTTTTGGACGCTTGAATGGCTTATGCTGCCTAAACCATAATAAATACACAAAATTAATGTACACATAATTGAATATCCCAAAAAGCTCTACAAAAAAAGTATATGTTTATCTCTTTCGGATAACTCACAACAACCATTTTTGACTTTGATTGATGCCAAGATGATCCAGAAAAGTATATAGATTCCTGTGCAAGCATAGCAGCACATGGCGGGTTTTCTTTTACGGATAACAGACAAACGAATTTTGTCTTTAAAATATCTACTACCGCACTGGCACCTGGTCACACGTAGAAATACATTAGATAATGGAAATGGACAGCTAATGACACATGAGGGAAGGGAAAACTTGTGAGGACTTGGTCTGAATTCAAATACCCTAGGAAAAACTATCACAAATAGGCATGAGAATGCACAAAGAAATTAAACATAGGCTCAATTCTGGAAATGCAGTGCTATTATGCAGTGCAGAGACTTTTGATGTCCCAACTCCTTTCAACAAACGTTAAGCTGAACATATATAACCTATTATGTCTTACCAGTTATATTATATGGGTGCGAAACATGGACTCTTACTTTATGGGAGGAAAGGAGATTACGAGTATTTGAGAATAAAGTTCGTAGGAAAATTTTTGGACTAAAGAGAGATGAACAGACAGGTGAATGGAGAAGACCTACATAACAATGAACTACATGGTCTTTATAGGAAGCCAGATATAATAAAAACGGTTAAGTCCCGTAGACTGCGATGGGCAGGACATGTTGCGCGTATGGGGAATGAAAGACGTGCATGGAAACTTCTTGTAGGAAAGCCAGAAGGAAAACGCCCAGTTGGTAGACCAAGAATGAGGTGGGAGAACAACATTTACTATGATTTGAGGGAAGTAGATTATACAGGGAATGATTGGAAAGCATTAGCTCAGGATAGGGATATATGGAGAGCTTATGTCCGTGCGGCCATGAATCTACGGGTTCGATAGTGCCAGTGAGTAAGTAAGTAAGTAAGATCATTTATGCCAAGAAGATCGAGATAAGTAGATTCCCGGGCAACGCCGGATAATCAGCATGGGGTACCTAAAAAATATAAAGTTATAATTATTTTTCTGCTACTTATTCAACTAAACATAAAAGCACATTAAAAAATCATTTATTTTGGCGTAGCAGCGCACGCCGAATATTAGCTAGTATTAATGTAAAATAAAACTAAATACATAGCATACTCGATACAAGTAAAGATTCCAGATATTATATGACTTTAGATATGAAAGCTTCTGTAAATACAATTCAAGTAAAAAACACGTGACTACACATAGCAAATATCTAAGTATCTTGTATTTCACAAGTATTAAGTAAACATTCACATTTGGTAAGAATCAAACAAATCGTTCGATTAAACAATACAATCGATATTACAACTTCATCGTAATTAATACCAAAGTTCTAAATCAATGACGATATAAATCTACATGAGCTACTTAAAACTGTTTCAATTGAAATGAAAATATTATTATTACAATCAGCATAACAAAATACGGCGAAAATAATCTTTAAATTTCGTACCGGTAATTCGACTGCAGCTAACAATGTGAAATAAAACAAGAGAACACGAGGATTTAGAAAGAAAGAAAGAAAACGTAATCTCAGCATCTCATTAATGCACAGACAAGAAAAATGATGATGCATCATATTTACAAAGGTGGGTTTGTTATTACCTAGGAACATATTGCACAAGAAAGCAATGAAACTAATCTTTCAGTGATAGATTTTGAGATAACTACAAATAGAAAGCTAATCAAAAAGAAAAGTTGTAATAAGAAGTTGTCAGTACACCAATCACACTTTAAAAGGCTAATTTTTATATATGCCGTACATATTCTTTGTACATTTCTAATACAGTTTAACTTAGCATTTTGGATTTTTTGTCCAATCCTTCTAAAACACAAATCCGTATACCAATGCGCGTTGTGGAATCCTCTGGAAAGAAACTGCTAGTAAACAAGCGATTCTAATTTCAGTATTTTTTTCCGTTATGATAATCATATACTCTATTAAAATATTAAATATTATAATCTTATAAATAATATTTTTAGGAGAGTGACTGGCTATACAACAGCAGATGGAGAACGAGATGAAAATATACAAAGATAAATAAATATATTCAAGCTGTTAGATATAATTGCACAGTACAGAGATCAATGAATGGACCACGTCAATAGAATGGACAACAACAGAATCCCGAAACAGATTCTTCACTTTAGACCACTAAGACGAAGAAATGAAGGAAGACCCATTAAATGATGGGCAGACCAATTTGAACATGAGATCGGGACTGACCTTAAGGTCTAATCCTTGATGCTGATGATATATTCATAAGAATATATATTATGAGTGGATTATTCATATTTTATTATACAAGTTTTAATATTATTATTTTAATTTTCATTGTTTTTCAGTTCAAATTAAGGTTTTATTTGCACGTATCAGATATTAATTTGCTTCTTCATTGATCTAGATTCCTGATGATTCTGTAGAGTAGTTTTAATGCTAATGGAACGTAATGAAAACGCCATTTTTTCCTCCCCAACTGAAGGTTCACTGGTAAGATGATGAAATTACTCTGAATAAGGACAAAAAGAAGAAACGAGCACACATATAGAGAAAGAGTGGTTAAATATCAAATACATTGTTAAAAAAGCAGCAAAAGAAGCAATAGGTTTCGACAAGCTCATTGACAATAACTTGGACATAATTTCCCAGTTGTAAGATAATGAAAATGGACGACAAGAGTATGCATATAAAATCTTAAAACATCTTAACAAGAGTGAAAAAGATACTGCCCAGCTGAATATGATAAATAAAAGAACCTGACTTGGACATACAAGGAATTGTTGTACGATGAAGCTATCCAAGAAGATGATACACACACACACACTTTGTAGAAGAAATAGACCTATTGACACTGGAGGAATTAAAAATAGCACTGAGGTTGAGTAAAAAAATAGGGAAGCCACTGGAATTGACGAATTCAACATGGAATTGGTTTAAATGTGGTGGACTGTTATTAGAACTGTGGCTGCTTCATCTCTACAATACGTGTTGGACAGCTAACAAACTCCCAGATGAATGAAAGACTGCGATTGTCAAACCACTTTTTAAAAAGGGTGACAGAACAGATTGTTCTAAATATAGAGGTACATATTATATTAGAATAATTTCCGAGAGATTAAAAACTATTGCAGATGTCATGACAGCTGGGAATCAGAATGGATTTAGGAAATGCAGGTCATGTACAGACACTGTTTTCACTCTAAAACAGATAATAGAGAAGAGAAGAGAGGTGAACTTAGAAACACACATCGCTTTCATAGATTATGAAAAGGCCTTTGAAAGGCCTTTGATCAACAGACCAAAATTATGGAACATTATGTCCAAAAAAGGAATCCCACAATATATAATACATGTTAAAGGCTTATATGATAACACTCGCATCTGCATTGATACCGGACATAAAATCGGGAAAAATTATGAGACAGCGAACCAAGGTGTTCGGCAAGGCTGTAGTTTATTAACCACATTGTTTAACCCTTTATTTAGACGATATGCTGAGTGAGAGGAACCAACAAGTACCGTATATGTAAAGAAAGTAACCAGAGGAATAAATGTCATCATCATCGTCCTTTCAAGTATTAGGCCCAGTGGCCCGTTATGGTCTCCCGCCATCTCCGAAAAGGTCGACCCACAGATCTTCTGCCTCGAGGAATGTAGTGAAGAATTTGTTTTGGTATTCTGTGACGATCCATGCGCTGAATATGGGCTAGCCAATTGTTTCTATACTCTTGGAGGTATTCAGACATAGGTACGATGTTTAACTCTCTGGCTAAGAGTAGTGAAGTGCATTCAATAACCTCTCCTACTTAAATCCCAACCTCACCTTCACGTGGTGCAACCTGTTTATAACAAACGAGGCTCTGGGGACCGAGTCACAGCGGTATAACTGTTACATCAGGATTAGAGTAAATGCTAATCCTCCTTCATGCCTGTCCAGAGGCTTTAGGTGGCAGCCCCACCACTGGACTTACTACTTTTCGGCTAGCAACCGACTGGTAGGAAATCAACTTGCTTTCAAGTCTCCAAAGATTCAAAACCGGAAGGAATAAATGTTAACAGAAACAAATACATCAATACCCTGCTATTCGTGGATGACCAAGTTCTAATTGTAGTATCTGAAGACGAATTACAATATAGCATACATACACTACGCAAAGTGGCAGAAGCATGTAATTGCAATATTTCGACATGTAAAACTGAGATAATGGCTTTCAGAAGAAAGGATCCTGTTGGATCAAAAGTTGTAGTAGATAATTTTTTACTTAAACAAATACCACTCTTTAATTATCTGGGAAACAATATATCTTACGATTACGACAAAGACCTTCAAACAAAAGTTTCCAGATACCAACTTATGTGTGGCACAATTAGGCGAACACTTGGAAGTAAAACGAGAAAGGAAACACAGTTGAAATTTTACTACGATTATGGTACTCCTTACTCTATTATACGGCAGTGAGAACTGGGTCTTGAGACAGAAAGAAATTAAGAATATTCAATCGACAGAAATGAAATTTTTAGAAGCAGTTAAGGGATGTACAAGACGAGATCATACAAGGAATAAAACTATAAGAGAAGAGTTAGTAGTAATACCAATTATACATCGAATCTATAATTACAAGAAGCGATGGACTGAACATCTGCAATGAATGGATAACAACAGATTTCCGAAGCAGGCTTGGAAGTGCAAACCACGAGGGAGAAGAGATCCTGGCAGACCAATAAAGCGATGGGAGTATTGAGCCGGAACAGGCCATGGAGCCTATACCGTAAAATGATGATGATGATTATAAGGATAAATAAAATATGTAATATATGACAAAACAACGCCGAAGAATCAAAGTTAACCATTAAATTGGCTAAACAATCTCTTGACTCTTATTTCAATATTTCGGATCGCAGTGAAAACGAATTCATCTAAAACTCTAAGTTATTACTGTACACTAGCCAATACCCTGCTTGCACTGCTACACCTAAATGAATTAAATGTGTTTTTATATTTAGTTAAATAAGTATAAATAGAAAATAATTATAAATTTACATCGTAACTATCAGTTCAACGTTTGTTTGGTCGGGTTAGAAGTAAATTGTCCGGTTTACGGTAATTCGATCGTTTTAGAAGTAGCTTGATCGGTTTACGGGTAGTTTACTGGTAGTTCTGGTGTTTATAGAAGTAGTTTGATTAGCAACTGGTAATTTGGTCGTTATAGAAGTAATTTCATCGGTATAGGGGTAGTTTGGTCGGATCAGTTGGACTTTTAGATTATGTTTCTGGGTTAGGTTCGATGTCGGTCAGGTCAGGTTCGGTTAGGTTGCGTTTGGTTAAGTTAGGTTCGGTTCGGTTAGGTTAGGATAGGATAGGGTAGGTTAGGTTTAGTTAGGTTCGGTTCGGTTAGGTCAAGGTTAGGTTAGGTTGGATTACGTCCGGGCTAGGATAGTGTTAAGTACGGGTTAGGTCAGGGTTAGGCCAGGTTTAGGTCAGATTTAAATCCGGGTTTGGGTCCGGGATTCGGTTCGGGTGGAGGTTAGGTTCAGGCTAGGTTCAGGTCACTTTCAGGTTACGTTCAGGTTAGGTTCAGGCTAAGTTCTGGTTAAATTCAGGCTAGGTTCAGGCTAGATTCAGATTAGGTTGCGACAAAGTTCAGGTTAGGTTCAGGTTATATTCGAGCCAGGTCCAAGCTAGGTTCAGGTTATGTTCGAGTCAGGTCCAAGCTAGGTCGATGTTAGATTTAGGTTAGTTTCAACTGAGGTTCAGGATAGTTTTAGGATAGGTTCAGATTAGGTTCAGATTAGGTCCAGGTTAGGTCCAGGTTAGGTCCAGGTTAGGTCCAGGTTAGGTCCAGGTTAGGTCCAGGTTAGGTCCAGGTTAGGTCCAGGTTAGGTCCAGGTTAGGTCCAGGTTAGGTCCAGGTTAGGTCCAGGTTAGGTCCAGGTTAGGTCCAGGTTAGGTCCAGGTTAGGTCCAGGTTAGGTCCAGGTTAGGTCCAGGTTAGGTCCAGGTTAGGTCCAGGTTAGGTTCAGGTTAGGTTCAGGTTAGGTTCAGGTTAGGTTCAGGTTAGGTTCAGGTTAGGTTCAGGTTAGGTTCAGGTTAGGTTCAGGTTAGGTTCAGGTTAGGTTCAGGTTAGGATCAGGTTAGCTTCAGGTTAGCTTCAGGCTAGGTTCAGATTAGATTCGGGTAGGTTCCGGGTAGGTTCAGGTTAGGTTCAGGTTGGGTTCAGGTTGGATTCGTGCTAGGTTCAAGCTAAGTTCATGTTAAATTGAGCTAGGTTGCGGAAATGTTCAGGTTATGTTCGAGCCAGGTTCAATCTAGGTTCAGTTTACTTCAGATTAGGTTCAAGTGAGGTTCAGGTTAGATGCAAGTTAGATGCAGGTTAGATTCAGGTTAGATGCAGGTTAGATTCAGGTCACATTCAGGTCAGATTCAGGTCAGATTCAGATTAGATTCAGGTTAGATTCAGGTTTGATTCAGGTTTGATTCAGGTTTGATTCAGGATTGTTTCAGGCTAGGTTCCGGCTAAGTTCAGGTTAGATTCAGTTTGTGTTTAGGTTAGGTTCAGGTTAGTTTCGGGCTAGGTTCATGCTAGGTTTTGGCTAGTTTAAAGTTAAGTTAGGGTTTGATTCAAGGTTGATTCAAGGTAGATTCAGGTAATTTTCAGGTTAGGTTCAGGCCAGGTTCAATTTAAGTTCAAGTTAGGTTCAGGTCAGGTTCAGTGTCAGTTTCAATTTTGTTCAGTTAGATTAGGTTACGTTAGGATCGGAGAGGTCCGGTCAGTATAGGTTATGTTCGGTCAGATTGGATCAGTATTGTTCAGTATATTACAGGTCAGGTCATTTAAGAGTTCAAAAAACCTATTTTTTACGTAATCAATTGATTTGGCTTTTACTTGATTAAAATCCATTTTATATTAATTAAATAAAACTTTTAAGTTTTATATGATTTTATATATTTTAATACATACGAAAATCATATAAAACTTGAAGTTTTATTTATATTTATATATTTCTACGTCTTTCCACTACAAAGAGTTATGTTTAAAGGTGTAGGAGTTAAGTGTCACAACTCTCTTATAGCCTATGTTCTTCTCTGGAATCTCCTAAGTATTTTGCTAAAAGCCCCATCAGCGCATAAAATACGAAGAAAGAAACCATAATCTATTAGATTATTGTGTAATTTCATATAAATTTAAGTAATTTCTACTCGTTTGATTTTCTATCATTTTACATACTATATATTTATATTTAATTATAACATCGATAAAGCGTCACTGCTATAAAGTAAAAATATTCTCTTTAATTTGCTTACTGGTTATAGTTAGCTACTAGATGGCAGTGAAGACCGAGTTCTCGCGACATCTAGTAATAATGGAGAACATAATACATATATAAGAAGAATAAGTGTTTGAATTGGATTCGCCTGGTGGGGTAATGGATAACACGCTGAGGTACTGACTCAGAGTTCCGGGTTCGAATCCCGTCCAGGCATTTATTTATCTTATCATGCCATATATATATATATATATATATATATATATATCTGTCTGTCCTTCAGGTGCTTCCATATCGTTCATCCGATTGTGATGGGGCTTTTTGCAAAATGTTAAGAAGTTTCCCGGGAATCTTTTAAGCTATAGGAGAGTTTTAATACTCAACCCCTTCATCCTTAAAAATCACCCTTTGTAGAGAAAAAGTGTTTTTCGGAACTTTTTGGGCGATTAAATGGCTTGGGCAGCCTAAACTATTACGTATACACCAAATTCATATACACATAATTGAATATCTAGAAATAAATCTACAAAAAATCCGCGACAGCGTATGACTACCTTTTACGGATAACTCACAATAACAGTTCTTATCTTTCAGCTCATTGGCGCCAAGAAGATCGGAATGACTAGATTCCCGGGTAAGCATAGCAGCACACGGCGGATATTCTTTAACGGATAACTCTCGATAACCATTTTTGTCTTTCAGCTGATTTATGCCAAGAAAATCGGGATAAATATATTCCAGGGCAACGCCGAGTAATCAGCAAGGGGCGTCTAAAAATAATTACGATATAAAATAATGTATAATTATTTTTCTTTATACTTATTCAACTAATTATAAAATCACAATTCATTTATTTAAACGTAGTACTCACGCCCGGTATTGGCTAGTATTTGATAAAGATAAATAAATAAATAAATATATATATATATATTCTATAGTATACATTGCCAATTTAAGGGTTGACTGAAAAGAGTGCTTTCCATAGCTATTTGTAAGAGTACTTCGGGAGTCACCTGGGTAGCGTTATGGAATACGGTCCTCAAGCTTAAATAAATTCCTAGAACGACAGATTCAAAGAACCAAAATGTCCTAAAGACATTGTTATCACTGAATTAGCATATGATCTATCTATAATGGCGTAACGCAATGTTGAGCCATTGCCTCTTCTTTGTTAGAAATTACAAGAACAATTATTGTAGTTAGTAATACCTTCACTCTTAATATCTTTTCTTATCTGGATTATATAACTTCTAAATTCCGCTACTCGATGGTCCCCAGTGTGGTTGAACACCATTCCAGACGCTAAACTCTTCTTTTGTCTATTGTGTTTTAACCTCTCATCTTGTAGGTAATTTTATGTGCTCCAAGTCACCGAAACCTTAGTCTATAGAGGCAGGAGCTGTCAGGAGAGGTATTTTAATCTTTCGTTAACACACATAATTTTATTTAGTATTTTTAACCACAAAAGGACTTGGAGATCATCCTCTAATGAGTGATTAGCTCAATCCAGGGCTAGATAACACGAACAATTAAGACGAAATACACCATACACATTCATACTGAACATGGCGAAAATGATATTGTAATATTTATACCTATTTTGTAGGAACATTTTACGTTACCTTCCCCACAGCTCAGCCTAAAAATTTACAATAATTAATAATTGCGAGTTAGATATATTCCAACTTAAATTCTACCCCCCTTAAAGATAAAACTTTGCAAGAAATGTTAAGCCAACTGGAACCTTTATAGATATTATAATATTTATACATATATTGTAGGAACATTTTATACCTCTCTCACCAAACAATAATAATATTAATTTTATAATAGAATATATATCATATCATTAAATGAAACAATTTTTTTATATTACACCTATGTAGATATATTCCAATTTAATTTTACCTCCCTTTAGATAAAAACTTAAATTATTGAATTATTGAATAATTAATTAATATATATATTCACTTATCTATGTAACTATAGCAAATATATTTTTCATTAGTCCATATGTAGCTTTATAATATAAATAATTTAATTATATATTTATCTAAATCTAATATTTATATATATATATATATATATATTCCTAATAACATATAAATGATTATATAATAAAGTTATATTTAAATTTAATTTTAAGAGGTGTACAGATGATGTTCGGGAACCGTTTGGACCTTGAAGTTTCCTGATACTTATCTTACATTTGAAGAAAATCTTTAAAACATATACAACACCCACGAACCTTTCCCGACCGGAATCAAACCCGATCCCGCTGCATACGAGGCGGCAACGCTACTCCCAGACTACAGCATTCCATGGTAGAGCTAGTAACCAACCTCGGCAATAAGGAATTCTAATCATCACATCAAGGAAACAGTCTGATTTCAACTTTATATAGGATATAAAACTTCCGTCTGTGCATGTTTATGACTTAAAGACTTCTAAAACCCTCAACCAGTCTTCATAAAAATTTGCGCGTACAAGTTTTCAAGTACGCCGAGAGTTTAGTGGCTATATATTATGCTCTAAAGCCATTAGGTGTAGGAGGTTACCTGAAACGAAAATAAAAATATCGCTCTAGCGGTCGCATTTTTTCATGTTTTATAACGAAACACAGTATATGCTATTAAAATAAACCGAGATAGGTATCATCCAAAACTGGGTGAAATCCGACTATTAGAAGTGGGTATTTACCTGAAATCCGGATATAAGAATTTAATGTTATAATAGTAGTAGTATAATAATAATAATAATAATAATAATAATAATAATAATAATAATAATAATAATAATAATAATATTTTTTCAGGATAGTTTCTGTTATTTACACAGGCATCCTCAACCAAAATATACAATTTTTTTCCCACGCTTCCCAGCCTTGCGTGTCTGTTTCTGTCATATTTCTCTTCTTCGTGTTGTCTTGAATTCCTTATCCACGTTGGCTTTGGTGGTCCACCACGTTTTCCTTTTCCAGGAGGTATCCATTTCAATACTTCTTTGTTTGTTTCTGTGTCCCTTCTTCTCATTATATGTCCATACCACTATAGTTGGATTTCTTCAATTTCTTGTACGATAGGCCTATCCTTTCCTACAATCATTATTTCTCTTATTGTATTACTTTTTTTATTTTATCTAAGTTTGATATTCTTGCCGATACTAATGTTATTTGTTTATATACAGATTTTTAATGTTTACACATCTTTCTGTGCCTAAAGTTTTATTTTTCTTCTCCACTCGTATCTATCCATGCACTCCGTGTCCTCAAGTCCTCTTCTCATTCCACTTCTAATTTCTTGTATCCACGAGTTTCGAGGTCTTCCTTTTCTTCTTCTTCCAGGTGGACACCATTCCAATGTTTTCCTGGGTAACCTTTCTTCTTGTATTCATCGTACATGCCCATACCAATTTAATTGCTTATATCTTATAACTGCTTTGTAACGCAGCGTGCCCGGTTTCTATTCCCGGTCGGGACAGGCTCCTAGGTGAGGTGTTTATCGGGGATTTTCCTCACCTGTAAGACATATTTCAGGATGCTTAGGGCCCAACGGTCTCCGAAAATCATCCGGCCATTATCATCATTATCCTTATCATTATCATCATCCATCACCGGTGTGGAAAGCAACGGGAAGCTACCACACCTATATTTCCCTAGTAAAGCTGCAAAGCATAGCATGGAAATGTTATGATTGCAATGAAAGACCTGCCCTTGGGCAGAATTACTATGGATGGATATCTGATATAATCTGTTATTGAATATTTAATATTTATTTTTTCTCGTATGACAGTATTTCTTATTTTTTCTAATTTTGAACATCTTGCTGCTCTCCTCAAGAAATCCATTTTCATCGACATAAGGCTAATAATAATAATAATAATAATAATAATAATAATAATAATAATAAAAATAATAAAAATAATGACAATAATAATAATAATAATGACAATAATAATAATATAATGACAATAATAACAATAATAATAATAATGACAATAATAACACAGCCCAGTCATGAACGTCCGGGTTCGACAGTGTCATAATAAATAAATCATCAATATTATTATTTAATTAAAAATGTAATAAAAATGGTATTAATATAGGCTACATTACAAAAAAATGAACTGTCATCTGTAAATAAGTATAGTGGAATTATGATGATCAAATGGATTTCAAGTCCCATGAGAGGCTTATAGGCTTAGTGATAAATCACTTACTGTGTTTCATAATTGACATTTTATTAAATGGTTTAAATAAAACTGCCAGTTTGTGATATTACTATGCCTTTACTTTATAGCATTAATATTTATTTTAAATATATGTCACATCCACCGCTGTGGTCTCGAGGTAGCGTGCTGCCTTGTCACGCAGCAGGCCCGGGTCCGATTTCCGGTAAGGACAGGTTCCTGGGTGAGGTTTTTTCTCGGGGTTTTCCTCACTTGTAAGACAAATTTCAGGATGCTTAGGGCCCAACGGTCCCCGAAAATCACCCGACCATCATCATCATCCTTAGTCGGCGTGGAAAGCAACGGGAAGCTATCACACCTATAATTCCCAAGTAAAGCTGCAAAGCATAGCATGAAAATCCTGAACACGAATTTCTCAGAAGAAACATAAAACCATGGGTCCAGTGTCGTAGATTTATGGCACGCAAAATAACCTCAAGTCTTAGAAAAGAAGAATCTGATCAAAATTTGTCGGCCCTTTCACTACTAGTTTTGAATAACCCTGTTAAGGGTTTAACTATTAAAGTAAATATTCCTTTTGTATACTGCTAAGTTTATAACATATTAGATAATATCCGGTGAGCGCTGCTACGCCTAATAAATGATCATGTGTTTTTACGTTTAGTTGAAGAAGTAAGAGGAAAAATGATTAGAGATGTATATCGTTATTATTTTTAGATACCCCGTGTTGATTACCCGGCATTGCCCAGGATTTTACATATCTCGATGTATATATGAGCTGGCAAACAAAATTCGTTATTTCTAGTTATCTGTGCTGCTGCTTTGCTTGCCCGGGAATCCAGTTATCGATCTTCTTGGCATCAATGAAAGACAAAAATGGTTATTGTGAGTTATCCGTAAAAGATAAACATACGCTGTCGCAGACTTTTCTTTAGAGTTTTTTGAGATATTTAATTCTATGTAAATTAATTTTGTATATTTGTTATGGTTTAGGCAGCGTAAGCCGTTTAAGCCTCAAAAAAAAGAAGGATTTTTCAAGTTTTTCACTACAAAGTATGATGTTTAAGGGTGAAGGAGTTGAGTATCACAACTCTCTTCTTGCCTATGTTCAACCCGGGAATCTTCTGAACATTTTGCAAAAACAAAATCACAATAGGATGAACGGTATGACAGCGCAAACAATACAAACAAAGAAACATACAAACAAACATTCATATTTTTATAGTTATACTGCATCCGTATACTTATCGTTAGATAAAATGTTAACTATATAACTAATTTTTGTAGATATAGATTTCCGGACCCACATAAATAATTTTAAAATACGTTTTTTTGAATAAGGATACTATCTTTGACAATATGATAAATATAATAGTTTCTATAATTTTATTCTAATTCTGAGTTTAATTTTCCATTTACATTAGTTTTTCTTTATCAAGAAAACTAATTATTATCGGCAATGTTTGTTACCATGTTCGCTCTGGTTCCGAATTTCACGTTCAAACTGTGCCGAGGTCCATTTTTTTCAGTACGTAAAATCCGGCTAATGAATTCCTTCTGAAAGGAAGTAGTACCTTGGGTCCCGTTTTGTACCTTTACGGGACATGAAATAATCTCAAGCCTGAATTGAGAGGTAACTTTGGATTGGAATGAATTGAGTTGTTAAAGAACGACGTTAATAGTATATTACGATCCGAGTTTGGGAAGTAGTTCTTACCGAAGACAGGAAATGTTTAAAAACCGAGTGATAGCGAAGTTTTAATTTCCGAGATTCTGTAAAACACTCCACAAACGTGCTTTGTACATTATTTTTGCGCAAAATAATAAATAATAGTAAAATAATATCTTTGTTCGAAATATTTGCGTTCATTATAACAACTGACTTACGTTATTGTATATCAGACTTAAGTTGGCAAAGAGAGAGATAGAGATATAAGGGTAGATCCTTGACCGCTTTTGCCTGGTACAAAAGAAAGATCCGACCCTGTTGTCAGTTTCGTCTTGCCCCTTACCCCTATTAACATCTGGTGAAGAAAACCGACAACACTGGTGCGAGTGAGAGAGGTTATCACAGCTGTCTCTTTCTACAAATTTCTCGCAAAGTTAAGTCAAACGAATTATAACGTGTAGGCAATGGTTATTAGTTGAGACTACAGCAGCCGTGACACCAATCAGTTATAAAATGGCGGCAAGTACGTATTTGTTGTTTTATATTGTTTCAAATAAAGTTCAGTTAATTCAAAATGCAGATTTGTTTCGTATAATGTATATGAACATTACCTTTAGGATATATTTTTGTATATACATTGTACTTAATACACATAGAAAGCAGTGGTTTTACTTCCCGCACGAGGTTCGTAATTTGTAATATTACAGTATATTTATTTAAATTGGCAACCCCGAAATGTAGGAAGTTGAACTTTCAATCATGGTTGTCATTGCTGTAAGTACGACAAAGTACTATCGCACAAAAATAAGATATCACTACCAACCACTACTACTAACTGTTACTAATATAATTGTATATTATTCACAATTGCAAGTATCTATATGTAATTATTTATGTAAGCCTTGATTCATACACAGTGAAGTAGGGGACGATATCTAAGAAATAATAATAATAATATTAATGAATTAAGTAATGAAACCTTCACTACTTCAGAAAGATGTCAGTGTACGGCTATTCAAAACCTTAGAAAGATCTGCAATTTGCCACGGGAGTGAGGCATGGACCTTGAGGAAAAGAGAGGATAGCAGGATGACTTCTATTAAAATGAGATTCATAAGATATGTAGCAGGGTACACCAAGTTGGATTGCAAACCCGATGATCATGTCTTGAAGGAACTACGTTTAGAACCAGCCATTAAGTACATATATAAAGTAAAATGTTAATTAAATGTTTGGCAGGTGCCGTCGTCCTCAACTGTGTTATTTTTTTAAATAAGTAACTGTAGGCCTGTTGTACGTCACACAAAAACAACAATAGTTTGTAGCACATATTTTATTTTGTTGATGATGAAAGTCGACTTGCGAAAGGCCTGCAGTTGCTAATTTAAACAAAACACAGTTTATTTTACTTCATAACTATTCACCTCAAAGGATTTTAGTATGAATTTTATTTGTATTCGAAGTACATACAGTACATTTATACCAGAACATCTGGATGAATCATTTGCGACGAACGATTTCAGATAGAGATCCAAAACCCATGCCTCATTATTGTCCAACAGGGAAGAGATTTCTGGGCCGTCCAAGGAAGCGCTGGATACAACATTAATTTGTGAGATATTAGCAGGCCTATTGGCCTAAAATTTGTATGAATGAAGATAATGATTTATTATTATCATTATCATTATCATTATCATTATCATTATCATTATCATTATCATTATCATTATCATTATCATTATCATTATCATTATCATTATCATTATCATTATCATCATTATCATCATCATTATTATCATTATCATTATTATCATTATTATTATTATCATTATTATTATTATTATTATTATTATTATTATTATTATTATTATTATTATTATTATTATTATTATTATTATTATTATTATTATTATTATTATAGACATCATTCAAGAATGGGTAATGAAAGAGGGACATGGAACATTTGTGTAAAAAAGTCAGAGGAGAAGCGTCTAGTAGATAGGCCAAGAATTAGGTGCTCTCTAATAATAATATTATCCAGTATGCAAGGGACGTAACGTATACTGGGAATGACTGGAAAATATTTCAGGAATGTTTGGGAAGCTTATATCAGCGCCGTCATGAACCTCCGGGTTTTTGACGTCAGTGAGTTTATTTTATTATTAATTATCATTACAATTTAATATTATTATTATTATTATTATTATTATTATTATTATTATTATTATTACTATTACTATTACTACTTTCATCAACAAGCATTTTTCCTTCCCATTTATAATTCTACTTCTTCAAATGTTCCTCTATTCAATTTTTTATTGTTATAGATTGACCCATAGTACTTTAATATGTTCATTTTTTTAATGTAAGCTACTCGTCTTCGATGTCTTATGCTTCCATTCTAAAATTCAATCCTAATCCTCAATAATTCTGATATGATACTTCTAATATAGATTATGAGTATGGCGGAACATTGACTATTTTTGGGCATCCTTTAAGCAAATTATATTTAAGATAATACAGTTAAAGAATTTCCCTAGGAACGTTCCATCAATCGTCAATATTCCCTAAAACTAATATGTGTCACTCTGCGTTATTCGGGAGAAGGGTTCTAGTTGAATATCTCCCTCGAAAACAGGTGTACCCATTAACTTCCGGGAAGGTGATTGATTTTAAGGTATAAAAATAACCTAATATTCAGTGTTATTTATGTAACGTACTACAACTGCTTTATAAGCAGTTGGAATCATTGCTAAGTATGTGGAATATTATTTAACACTCGATTGAGCTTGACTGTATAAAAGTGCTCTATTTAAAACGCAGTTCAAAAGATAATTTTGGCTATACGTTTTACATTCATTTTATTTTCATATTTGTGTCATTACACTGAGCAACAAAAAAGAAACTTCGTTTTTTGTCTCAGAAAGAAAATATGTGATTCTGATGGTACTTTTTCTCCTGAATTCAAATATGATATCGGTTTTTCTCTATCACGCAAGGTTCCAGAGAGATGGGAATTTATTATTTCAAACACTTTAATATTTTCTACATTCGTAACTACACAACATTCGAACTCGCCTAGAAAGTAAGAAATTACGATTTTCTGCTATATTTCGTCTGTGGAGCATCCCTCTTGATGGTCCAACAGTAATCGGCCAGCATATTAGGATTCCATTTACCTTGATATCTCTTTTCCATAGCTGAAATCGTTTGAGTTAGCTCATTTGGTTTTATGGACGAAAAAAAGTTTATTAAAAAAATAATATTTAAATCCATTAAATTAAATTGAATAAATAAACTGTGGGTGATGCCCGTATACATAGCCTACATACATATTTGAAAACGTGATAAGAAACTGCATTATGTACAACTATTGGTACTCATGAGACAAAAATCATGTTGACCAGTGTTATTAGTACACTTTTAGTTATAGGTCTAGTTCTACACCAAAAATGTAATGCGAAATTCGATAGAAAATGCATGGGATATATTTAAAATAACTGATTTAAATTTCTGTAATCGAAGCGAACTTCAACTAGAGCGTCGGATTTAATTCCAGAACATAAATATTCAATTCAATAAAATTATCATCTAGATGGATATGGAGGATGGAGTTTTATAATAATTTTTTATTATAGGTTTATATATAACCAAAAATCGTAATCCACTAGTACTAACGAACCAGGAAAACATGGTCTTACGGACATAAGCTCTCCATACATCCCCATACCTAGCTAGTATTTTTAAATCATTCCCTGTATAATTCATCTTCCTCAAATCACAGTTAATATTGTTCTCCCACCTCATTATTTTTCTATATAAATAATGATTTCTCTCTGGTTTTTCTGCAAGAAGTTTCAGTGTCCCTTGTTCATACTACATTCGTGCCACATTAGGCTCATCGCAATCTACAAGAATAAAAAATCCTAAACTTTAATTATTTACGTAATATTTAAAACAAATCAAAGATCTTAATCCAATCTGAATAAAACAACGTCCATGACGCGGGAACTGCGTAAACTAAGCAAATTTCTCTGCAAGTTGATGTATGGTCCATTTTTACTGGTTTATGGAATATAGGTTATTATCTTTCTTTTGTTAATTAAATTGTATGATTTTACATACCGATAAAGCAGACAAGGCACCTGCTAGAGTTTATTTTATTTTATTTTCGGGTATCATGTGAACTCCGAATTCTAATGGTCTTTGATTTTTACAGGTTACTTTTTTTCCTTATATTTCAATAGCACAATATACTGAGTTTCCCTGCGAAAATTGCGAGAGCTACAGCTATTTTAAGTGTTTGTTTCAGGCAATCTCCTAATTCTAATGTTCCGATTTTGGTGATTAACGAAATTGACTCGAGCTCACTCTCTTAATTAGATTGATTGCTATATTCCGAGTTTAATTCCGTAAAAAACAAGAATTGTGCCGTTAGAGCGTTGACAAACACAATATTTTTATAGTCATTTTCGGTGTCTACTAGATAGGATTGCTGGGGGTAAAGGCGGCCGTCACGCAGGGCTGACAACCCGGCTGACATAAAGTGCCGATTGTCTAGAAAAAGTGGGAGCCTTAACCTCCTACTACCCCAAGAGCCTCCGGGCCTGTTGTGGGATCACTTTACTTTACTAGATAGGATTGAGAAGACATGTAAACATTTTTCAAAATTATGTTCATTAGAACAACTGCAATAGTGTCATTCGGTCGTAATTGTCCATAGATACTTCCAAACACGTATAATGAATCGAGCAAACGTAAAACAATAACCTAAGAACATAGTTCAAATTAACTAACTTGAAAGTCTTTTTTCTCAGAAATTGCTAATCTATGCTTACATACAGTATGTCAATTTGTTATTCATACACTTTCATTTTATAATTGAAATAGCACAATTTTAATTCTCAGAATATTGCAATTATATTTTGCCATTAACTAAACATTTTCAGGTACACTTCTAGACATCATATACAAATCAACATATTATATAAACATTTAACGTATAACATATTAAAAACTTTAAAAGTTGTAAATGTTATAGTCACTTTTCTATTCATACAGTCAGAATGGGGGGGAAAATAAAAAAAATGAAGAAAAAAATGAACTGTCCTTAATACTTTGTAGGGTAACCTTTAGCTTTAATAACAGCTTGACATCTACGCTGCATGTATCTAACAAGACTATCACATATCTGAGGACTGATTTTGCACCATTCTTCAGTAACCACCTTCATCAATTCTTCTTTGGAAGAAGAATTTCTGCTGTGGACCCTAGGTTTCAAAAACGCCCATAAATGTTCTATAGGGTTTAAGTCAGCAGATTGAGGAGGGGTTTTCAATTGCTTTGGCACGTTCCATATCAACCAAGTCTTATTTAAGTCCGCTGTATGTTTGGGGTCGTTATCTTGTTGGAACATGTACGTAGGGAGCATATCCAATTTTGCTGCATTTTGTTTAACATTCTTACGAAGAATGTCGTTATACACAAATTTGTCGATAACATTGTCAATGAACTGAATATTGCCAACCCCTTTTGCCGACATACACCCCCACAACATTATAGACCTACCCCATGTTTTACTGTAGGTGTTGTATTGGTCACATCATTATCCGCATTGGCTTTTCTCCAGACTCTATGAACGCCATTTGAACCGAACAGGTTGATTTTAGTCTCATCAGACCAGAGAACATTATTCCAAAATGCCTGTCCCTTATTTACATGTTCTTTTGAAAACTGTTGTCTTATAACACGGTTTCTTCTTACTTACATACGACGGCCTTTTTCTAGTCATTCTTCCATGATAGCCATTTCTGCGTAACACCTTCCAAACTGTCTCACTACATACCTTTTTACCAGTATAAACTTCTAGGGTAGACCGCAATTTTGGAGCACTAATTCTGGGGTTGAATTTCACTTGTCTCACAATGTTTCTCTCCTCCTTTTCACTTAACTTATTTTGTGTAGGTTTTCTCGGAACATTCTCTACTGAACCTTTATACTATTTGAATTTATTTAGAGATATACTGTACTGTTGCATGACATTTGCCTATCAGTCGCCGTATTTTTCTCAAAGAATATCCCTTAAGTGCAAGATTTACAATTGTATCCTTGAGATCAGAACTGAGTTCTTTACGTTTACCCATTTTGGAGGCGACTGACTGCCAGTGTACACAACCAGCACAGTAGGCAGATGTAAACAAATGCACAACTTAGAAGTATTCATGTTACATTAATGTTAAGCAAGTTAGACAAGCAAATACACTGCAGTGTTTTCTTTAGTATATGAATAGCAAATTGGCTTGTATTTGGGTGTAATAAAGATTATTTATTTTGATAAAATTATGTTTATTTTATAATTACGTTTTGAACTACATATTTAGATATAACTTAGTGTTTCCTTCAAACCACAATAAATAATTTTTCTTTACTTTTAAAAACTTTCTGAAAATTGGATTTTTATTAATAAAATGCCTATGCATAAATACCAAATTGACATACTGTAACTAGGTAATATGGCATATGCATTGGGTTCGTTTTTTAGATATGAGGAATGCAGTCTTCAAATTTTAAAACCCATATTATTATTGAACAAATATATATATATGTAAACTAGCTAAAACCCAGCGTGTTCTGCTATGCCTAAGTAAATGAAAATTAATGTGCTTTTATGTTTAGTTGAATAAATAAGGGGAAAAATGTACATCGTAATTATTTTTAGACACCCCGTGCTGTTTATCCAGCATTGTCCGGGAATCTACTCATCCCGATCTTCTTAGCATAAATGAGCTGAAAGACAAAACTTAATGTACTTATGAGCAGTTGAGGAATCTACTTATCTCGATCTTCTTGGCAAAAACGAGCTAAAAGACAAAATTCGTTATTGTGAGTTACCCGTAAAAGAATACCTGCCATGCACAGGAATATACGTACTTGTCTCGAACTTCTTGGCATTAATGATAGACTAAAATGGTTATTGTGAGTTACCCGTAAAAGAATACCTGCCATGCACAGGAATCTACGTACTTGTCTCGATCTTCTTGGCATTACTGATAGACTAAAATGGTTATTGTGAATTATCCGTAAGAGACAAATATATGCTGTCGCGGACTTTTTTGTAGAGCTTTTTGGGATATTCAATTCTGTGTACATTAATTTTGTGTATTTGTTATGGTTTAGGCACCGTAAGGCATTTAAGCGTCCAAAGAGCTACTTTTTTCGCGTTTTCCACTAGAAAGGGCGATTTTTAAGGGTGTAGGAGTTGAGCATCACAACGTTATAGCCAATGTTCATCCCGGGGATCTCCTGAACAAGTTGCAAAAAGTCCCATCACACGCATAAAGTACGAAAAAACAAACAAACATACAAACAAGCAAACATGTTTATATATTAGATGTTGAAAACAGTTAATTCCATAAATGTGGTAAAACTTTACGAACTGTGTCACCTGCTTTATGTTTGCCCTATATTTTAGAGAACAATATATATTCTAGAATAATACTTATAAAATGCAACCTAGATTACAGTGATCCTCTATTTAAATTATTTCTTAGACAATGTTGTGATAATGTTTTCACACGTTCTTTTGTCATATTTTTCGAGAACTGTAATTATTTTTATTTTATTACTTTTAAGAAACATTTTGTTCCGTTCAGGTTACTGTTAAATATTAAAAAAAAAATTGTACCTGTTGTGGCTGTCATCCTCAACAAATTTTATTTGCTAAATATTTTATACAAATATAAGTTGTTGAGGACAACTGCCACAACAGGTACAAATTGTATTGATTGTTTAAACATCCTGTATTATATTCAGTACTTAACTACAACTCTTACCTGACTTAGATGAATACAATTAATTGTAAAATTTGGAGAATCAACAATAACATAACATAATTATGTAAAATATAGAGATTTATATAGATTGCCGAAATATCGTCTCCGTTTTGTCAGAATGTAAATATCGTACATAAGATGACATTTATCTCACATCTCGTGAAAGACGAGACAAGGTGATCATGAGTCTAAGAAGATTTTGAAGTCACGATCCATCACGATCAAGTGAGTTGAGGCCACATAGCCATCCGGTAGCTTTCAAATCTGACATAACATCGAGAAACTCTCCTTTAAAAAAATTACGTTCTTTACCAGTACTTTACAGCAACGCATTAATCATCAAAGAGTTAGATTGAAATAAAGAAATCTGTCAGATGCAGAGTCAAGATAAAATCAACACTTGTGAAATGTCACTAAACGTTTTCTTTTATTTTAAATTTCAATGCAAACTCATTTTTTTCAAAACACATCTCGAAAATACTTTTTAATTATTTATTACCCATCAATTTTCTGCATTTAGTAGCTAGTTCCTAAATGCACATATATATTGAAATTTCTAAAACACACAGTTTATTTAATATCATCAACAACAACAAGGATTAAGCCCAATGGCCTGTTCCGATCTCATTATAGGTCGAATTGGTCCTTCCATCTATTCATTATCTTCCCAACAATTTTCTCCCTTTTGGTTTATAATTATACATTCTTCTAGGTATGCGCTGTTCATTCATTCGTAATACGTGCTGAAGGTAAGCACTTTGATAGTATTTTATTCTTTCACAGAGATTAAATATATTAAGTTTTTGTTCTTATATCTTCGTGTTTCTTTTTATCGGTCCTTTGGTATCCTGCTATTGCTCTCAACATCTTCATTTCTGCAGCCTCTATTTGTTTACTATCTGCCTTTGTTAATGTCCAGGTTTCACATCCATATATAAGAGATGGAACTGCCAATACTTCGTAAAACTTCAAAATAGTTTCTTTTCTAGTCTTATTCAATAAAGTGCGTTTAATTGTGCCACATAGATAATTGAATCGTATTTTAGTGTGTTTATCTAAATTTCCATCATTGCCTAAATGACATCCCAAATAATTAAAATTCTGAACTTGGTCTATAATTACATTGTTTATCATTATTTTTGTTCTTATTGCACATTTTCCTTTCAGAGCTAATATTTTTGTTTTAGATGTAGATATTCTTAAATTGTATTTTAGAGAGATATTATTTAAAGTATAAAGGAATTGTTGTAAAGCATTTTCTGATGCTGTCATTATTACTTGATCGTCTGCAAAAAGCAGAGTTGTCAATACACTGTTTATATTAATTTGTTCTTGCCATTAATTTATGACATGGCCCAAGTATGAATTAAATAATACTGGTTACTAATTTTATCTCCACAGTCTATTTTAAAATTTGTTTCTATATATAATATCCGAATGACTCTTATAAGGTGTTGAGGAATTCCTTTCATTTCTAATGTGTTCCACAATTTATTTCTACTTACACTATCAAAATGCTTTAGTATAATCAACAAAAGCTATATACGTGGGTAAATTAAATTATTTTCTTTTTTCTATTATTGGGCCATTGTAAAAACGCAATCCATAGTTGACCTACCCTTTCTAAATCCATTTTGTTCCTCGCGTTATATTGTTTCAGCTATTTTATTTATTCTATACGATAAAATTTTTGCATATATCTTATAAGCTAAATTTAATAAACTTATTCCTCTATAATTTGTACATTCTCTTCTGTTTCCTTTTTTAAATATCGGAACAGTTATTGCGTCCTTCCATTCATCCGGAACAGAACCCGTTTTCCGTTATTTAATATTAAATATTAAGTGTCCAATTAAATAATTATCATAATACGTTACATTGTATTGGGTTGTAGTTTTGATACCATATATTACGTATCTTAGCGTATATATTAGCAATCTGATTAGTCGCTTATCAGAATGCATGAATTCCTGATTTCAATAGCATATTTCAAATGAACTACGGCCGATAGCGGGAAAAATTACTGCAAGCATTGAGTAATCAACTCGCGCTGCCCACATAGTGTCCACGCTAGTGGCCGCAAGTCGAGTGAAATGCATTGCACAATGCTTCGGTTTTATTTATTTTCTTAAGTTGCTAGTCTGTTGTCTTTATGACGCAGTTAACTACAGTAATAATAATTCCGGTTACAACAAAAATAAGATCAATTTTTACAACTCAATGGTAATCCGAAGATTTACAGAGTAGCCATTAAAAATAACACAAGTCTGCATTTTAAAACTGTTTCTCAGATGATTTATTTAAAATAGGTATTTTTAATAAATTTTTTACACTGATTCCAGAAATTATTTCCATTTTTGTCTATCACGCCAGGTTTTTGCACAAAATAATAAATCTTATTTTCACGTTTTAGCTACTACAAGCACAAATATATTCAAACTTCATTTCACATAAGATACATTTTTTGTTAAAAATACATGTTAAAAATACTGTAGAGAACTGTCCTAATAATTTTGTGACTACTTTGTAACAAAACAGAAAGTAAATGGTGTTCCTTGAAGTTCCTCCATTTTTAGTCTTCCTCACGAACATCCAACAGTAGTTTCATTCCATGTTCACCTGGCTCTTCACTATAATATCCCAGATTTTCGGGGAAGTAGTCGATATTGAAACATAGAAAGTGAACTCATGTTACAATTCAACTTTTTGAATATTTTCAACATATTTTCCACAATTGCCTTGTAATTAGGATCTTTGTTATTGCCTGGAAAGTTTTCAGTAACAGAGCAGAAAGCGGTTCAGGCTTCTGTTCGTCTCTTATTCATTGTTTATTCAAAATATTAATCCTTCATCAGTTTATTTATTTGCGGACCAACAAAAGTTCCAGCTTTCAATTTTTCTTGTGTGATGGACGGAAATTTCTTACGAAGGTAATTGACGCAAAGCCCATCCTTTGGTAGAGTCCTTACAAACTGCTTCATCAAGCCCAGTTTGATGTGTAATGGTGGAAACAGGACTTTTTGAGGGTCTACACGTGGTTCATATAGGATGTTTTTAGTTCCAGGCACAACATTTCTCCACTCTGGCCAAAGTTTCACATCCCAATGTATTTGCTTTGCCTGACAGTCCAATTCACATAGATAGCATGACATTTTTTGTGAAACCAGCTTGTAGCCCTAATAGTATCCCTATAACATTAATGTCACCGCAGATTAGCCACCTGTATTCCTCATACTGGATACTTGTTAATAGCAACTTCATGTTCTCGAATGTCTCCTTCATCTGAATTGAATGGGCAATAGGAATGGACCTTTATACATTCCCATTATGCAGTAACACCTTTGAGACTTCTATTTGATGAGTCTATAAAAAGTGTCCACTGAGTAGAATCATGCTCAAGGTCATAGAAGTGTATTAACTCGTTTATGGTATTACAGTAACCGAAGCAATCATTCTGTGAGAATAAAGGAACTAGTTCCTTTTCTCTGTGTCCGTACTATGAGTAATGTGTTCCTGGTTCCAGAAGATTCTTACTGTTAAGCTTTAAGCTGTGAGCCAAGTAGTTCTGCATATTCGTTTTGCAAATTCAGATCACGAACTAGATCATTAAGGCCATTTTGAGAGAACTGTTGTGGAGTAAAGCCGTGACATAACATCAGTATTGTCGTCAGCGATTGCATCAAGTTTACTTTCAACATTGTATTATGTCAGGTTCTCTAAAACAGCTGGAGGAAGAGGAACAGGCAGCTATTCTCCATGTGGAATTGGCTTAATGGCTGAAAGGATGCTTGGATATACAATTTGGTTTTTATTTTTTTAATTACACACAACCGTTGAACATTAAGCAAACAGGAGTAACATCATTAAGGTGGTCTTTAGGCTCCCTCCACACCATAGGAATTGCAAACGGCATGCACGTTTTCTTCCCTTTTGTCCACAATCTTAATCTCTCATCGCAATAGCAGCAAACTTCGTTCGGCGCCCACGCCTTATCCTGGTCACCAAGTTTCACTTGAAAATAAGCATAGCAAACTTTTTTCACAAAGTCTGTAATATCCCCTTCTTTGCTTAAGCATTGTATAATTTCCACAAATATATAGGAAAACGTTAGGATTGTTCGCACACTTGCGTGTAGACATTGTAATACTTGCAGTCACACTAGAGAGATAAAATGAGAACAGCATTGATAATGCAAATGTCTGAGATGAACAACACTTCCAAGGTCACCCAATAATAACCTCAGCAGCAGTTGTGCCACTCTAAACGCTTAGAGGCTTGAATTGACAAATTTTCCTCCAACAATACTCATTACTATCTGGCACATATCATGCTCTCACCAATAAATATATGAAAACAGATTAGGTCCATTGAGAAAAACTGTACTTGATAGAAGAAAACAAAGAACAGTACTGGAATCAGCTTAAAAATGTGAACTAATACAACATATTAGTTTTCAGTCATCTGATATCATGAAGTCCACCGCTGTGGTCTCGAGGTAGCATGCTGCCTTGTCACGCAGCGGGCCCGGGTTCGATCCCCGGTCGGGGCAGTTTTTCTGGGTGAGGTTTTTATCGGGGTTTTTCCTCACCTGTAAGGCAAATGTCAGGAAAACTTTAAGGCCCAAACGGTCCCCGAAATCATATGGCCATCATCCTTATCATTATCATCCTTACCATTATCATTATCATCATCCTTCACCGGTGTGAAAAGCAACGGGAAGCTACCACACCTACACAATTCCCTAGTAAAGCTGCAAGCATAGCATGAAAATGCTATGATTGCAGTGTAGGACCTGCCTTCGGGCAGAATTACTATGGATGGATATATATGGGTTTCTATGAATGTGGCCGCTTTCCCACTCACAGCTCCACTTATTTTATATCCTTTGCATGTTCCTATTTCAATCATCTGTATCCCATCCCTCTAAGCATATTTTCCTTTCACTTAGTTCTCTGTCTTCAACTTTATTCTGCCAGGATATTGCCAATTGAGCTTTTTCTACTATCTGTCACCCTTTATTCTCATCACATGTCCCAACCATATTAATGAACAAAGTTCATTTCGTTCCTTGATTGTTTCCTCTGGATACATTATATTTATTATTTTCTGACATTGAATTTTATCCATTTTTGATAACCCCAAACTTCTTCTCAAGTAGTTTACGTCCAGGGCCAAAATGTTCTTCATTGATTCCTTAATGCACCATATTTCACTCACATAGCAGGCAATTTATTCTACCATACTTCTAGCAAATCCTTTTTTTAACCACTTTATACTTATTGTCATATAAAACCGGATTTAGCAACCTATTATCGTTATTCCCTTCTTGTATTGTAAAAATTACTTATGTGTCATTTGCATTATACCACTCCAAGATAGTTCACTTGATCTTGTAAAATTAGTCTAATTCCATCATTTACCTCTAATCCTTAATATATTATTCTTTTTCCAAATCGTGGTCCTTTTCCTAGCGTTTCTCGTATTTTGTTTCCGTTATTTGATCCGAGGCTTGACGCTTGGGACTGCGAGCAATGTATAAGATACACCTTGAACTGGGTTGCTAGCCCGTTTTCATGGCTGGTTTATTATTCGGGACTTTCTCCCTAGGCCGATTGCCTTCACCCACCTCCAGAGCTCAGCCTGCACTGTTTTATTTCGGAGTTTTCTCTCCTGGATGGGTTGTCTTTCAGGACTAACGAACTCCATTCTCCCATTCGTCAATGTATAAGGCAGTAGATGTATAGTTGCCTCTTTTGTCAGGTACACCGTACCGAAGGACTCCTCTGCTGTATCTGTCGTTGAGGTCTTCACCGTAACCCTGGCAAGGGGCCCTCACAAGGTAGGCTTACTATCAGCTGGGCAAGCTGAACCAATACTTTTTTTTACGAGATGTTACTCCTCCCCTCACCCTTTTTCAACCTGTCTTGGGACAAGCTATGGCGAGTTTATAGACAAAAATATTGGAAAGTTCACATAGAAAAAATGGAAGACAACCGGTTTGCAAAAAAAGAGCTAAAGAAGATAGACCAATGGACGGGAGAAGAACAAGAGTAAGACCAGTCAAGAGATGGATAGACAGTAAATGAACATCCAATATGTTCTTCCTCCGAGGAGTGATTTTGGAAATAAACAGGATGAAAATCCTACAAATTATGATTAAAAAGAAGAAGAAGAAATCTCTAATACACCCTTTGTTATTTTTTTAAATTAATTGAATGGCCCCTTTTGTTATATACATAATTTAACTTGCATATCATAAATTCTAGATTATATGCGTCTTGGGCTACTAATATCTGATCATCTGCATAATAAAGTGAACACAAGTATAGGAGTCGTAAAATAAAATCCCCATTCCTCTGCATCGATTTTTCAATTCTCGTAAAACTCTTTCAACAAAGATAATAAATAGTGTAGGGGCTAGGATAAAACCTTGCCTTAAAACTTTCAAAGGAGATAATTCTGTTGTATAACATGGGATTATTACTTTTTTATTACATTCTCAAGTGTAGGATCCATGTGAGCAGGAGTGTACTACAATTAATACACTTACGTAATTCAAGGCAGACGGTGTTGTGAAACATAAATCCATGTAAATCAACACGAACATCATTTCAAGGCAATCCACTGCGTGTAGCACAAATTAAATTTTCTCCGATCAGAGCATCCCTCATTAAAGTTAAGAAACGCCTGGGCAGGGGAAGGTATGAAAAATCTAGTCCTACATGCTTCTCCTACAAACCCCTTCCATGTAAAATTCCTGACTTGTTGAGGAAGCTGAACAGGTACCAGAGCTTCTGAAGACATATAGTAAACAGCTTATATCAGGTAACAGAATCGAGTGAATGTCATTTATGGCAAATTCAAATGTATCCAATTACTAATGTAAGACTAAATTACCGCTTCTGGGATAAATATTAGCGTATATCACAGGAGTATCGGGATCGATTATCGGCTGTATCAAATAAATGTTTCTCTTTGTATGGTATCTGAATTGGGTTCCACGTAACCTCGTGAAGACAATAGAGTAGGTACTCAACATGACACGAAAATAGAATTGGAGGAAATACATCACATAAACCAAATATTCTGGTTTCCAGTGACAGTAGACAAATCATTCGGCCTTGTCCCTTCATAGCTGTCGTTTCATCGGATTAATCTAATATAATATAAAAATTAATGTTTGTTTATTGATATATGTTTGTTCGTACTTTATATCGTTGATCCGATTGTGATGGTTTTTTTTTTGCAAAATGTTCAGGCGATTCCCGGGATGAACATAGGTTATAAGAGAGTTGTGATCCTCAACTCCCACACCCTTAAAAATCGCCCTTTGTAGTGGAAAACGTGAAGAAAGTAGCTCTTTGGAAGCTTAAATGGTTTACGCTGCCTAAACCATAATAAATGCACAAAATGAATGTACACAGAATTAAATATCTCAAAAAGCTCTACAAAAACGTACGCGACAGCATATGTTTATCTCTTACGGATAACTCACAATAACAATTTTTGTCTTTCATTGATACCAAGAGTCCCGCGCCGTAACCGAGTGGTTAAAGCAAGAAGTCTTGGCGCAGAACTACGGGACTTACGCTGGTTCGAGTCTCCATGGTGGAAGAAAATTTTTTCATGGAATTTCGGCCAGTATGGGTCTGGTGCACAGTGGGCCAGAAATGAAATCTAGCTGGAAAAAAGCTATTTTCACTCACCCTCATTAATTTATCGTTTTTTCACTCTAATATAATTGTTATATGCGGTTCTTAACTCATCTGGTCTATATCCCAGTTGTGTTATTAGCGTTGTGTGTTTCAAGTTCAGTGAGCTATTATTCTTATTCTATATGGATACTTCACCTCAAGGTTTGTAATTTTATTGATATATTTACTGTTTTTCTATATAACAGATTGTATGTTAAATTATTATAGTATTCTCCAGAGCACTAAAAAATTTACACAATCATTTTATTTTAAATTGAGCTACAAATAAAAACAGTTCCGAACAGTAGTACAACTTTTGGTTACAATATAGAGTGGTTTGTGGACTTCAATTCCCGCACAAAACCATGCGTGCAAATTATTTGCGTTTTTTAATTAGCTTTCTCATTACATGAAGGTACCCCGAAACTGAGACCTATTGTTGCGAGCAGAGAATAAATGTTTCCTTTAATATGAAAAAAAGTGTTCGATAGAGGCAATAAGTTTATCATTTAATTTAGTAAAACAAATTAGGGGTAAGGGGATGTTAGGAAGAATGTTTTAAATGATATTAAAAATCATTAGTTTTTTGATGAAAGCGATTTAACGGCGTCAAAGTACAAAAATTGTGGAGCGAAGAAAAAAATCTACTAACTGAAATATTCTGATTGGCTAGGAGTGGATTTTAACTTTTCCGTTAATGACGAATTAAGTTATAAGAACAATGACAGTCGGTGGTAAATTCCGTTCCATCTGGCTTCTGGAATTGAAGGACCCAAAATAACTTTGCGAAGATGTTGGAATAAAAATAAATGTTTCACTAAAGCATGATTTCTCTCTCGCGACGAACGTGCTCTTGCAACAGAAATATCACTTTGGTCATATGGTAGACGGGATACTGCTGATGATTTTAAAGACATTACTCAAAAAAACAACACAAATGTAGCTTCAAAATAATAACACACCTTACAAAATTCCAACCCATTGAACTCCCACTAGTATTCTATGTCGGGTGGAAGCATTGTCTTTTTTTGAGAATTTAATCTCATATGGGGTCGATAAATAATAACATGAGACACTAACGTGTCAAAAGAGAAGAGTTGTGATATTTTATCCACCCTATAAATGCTTCTAGGAAGCAAATTTGTTAAGCTACCTTTTCCAAGACAGACATTTCAGCAGAAATAAGACCTTGCTTTGTTTTTATTCCAGCCATCTATCGAAAGAATTTTTGGGACATACAAAATTCCATAAGCACATGAGAATAAGGATAATTTTCCAATCCAACGACTATCAAAAGTTTCTAAATTCTTAACAACGGGAAAGTTTACATTTACTTTTAGCAAATCAGAATATTTCAGTAGAAATCTAACCTTTTTCTCTCGCACAACTTCCTATGTTTAAAAAAATGTTTTAAAATTATTTTTTAAAACATTCTCCGAACATCCCCTAACTCTAATTTATTAATATAAGATCACTTATTGCCTCTATCGATCATTTTTCTTCATATATTAAATGAAACAATTCTGTGCGCGTGACGAAAGGCCTCAACTGCCGGCCGCCTCCTCTAATAAAAACGCTAATTACAAAAAAAGCAATAATTTGCATACATATTATTATGCGGGGATTTAAGTCCATAAACCACTCTATATTCTAACTAAAATTTGTACTACTGTTCAGAACTATTTTTTTTTTCGTAGCTCAATTTAAAATAAAACAATTGTGTAATTTTTTAGTGTTTCGAAGGTATGATTCCACGTGAATAACACAATATCTGTTTGTATAGAAACATGGTAAATATATAAATAAAAAGTACAACCCTTGAGGTAAAGCATCCGTATAGAATAAGAAGAATAACTCACTAAATTTTAATGCAAAACGTATTTATTTCTACAGCTCGGTACACAACTGAGATGCGGACCAGATGAGTTCTTAACTATCGGCAACTTCCGATGTTGATATTGTCTACAAACATTTTAGAATTCTAGCCTCCTTTGCAGACAAGTGAAGAACAATCATCTGTCAATAATTTTAGAGCGAAGAAAGATGAATTGGCGAGAGTTAGTAAAATACTTTTTTCCAGCTAGATTTCGTATCTGGCCCACTGTGCAGTGCCCACCCAGCATCGTGAGGCATTTGGGTAGCTACAATAAGTAGTGACTCCTGGTTGAGAATACCAGCTATAACGGCTGGAGGATCCGACATGCTGACCACATGTCACCCTACACTGGCTACATGATAGTCTACACATGTGGATGTGAGGCGAACAGCCGATTGGTCAGCCAAAAGCCTGTCTCGCTATAACTCTTTTATACCAAGATTCCCGGGGAAGCGAGCTCTAACAAACCGTTCAACCGATTGAGATAGTGGTTTTTAAAAAATGTTCAGGAGATTCCGGGAATGAACATAGGCTATAAGAGAGTTATTAATACTCAAACACTTCACCCCTAAAAATCACCCTTTGTAGTGAAAAATGTGAAATAAAGTCCCTATTTTGACGCTTAAATGGCTTAAGCTGCCTAAACCATAACAAATACACAAATTGATCCACACAGAATTAAACATCTAAAAAAAAACTCTACAAAAAATAGAGTATAACAGCGCACGGCTGGTGGTAAAACACTTTAACATTTATGTAGGAGTAGCAGCACACGCCGGGTATCAGCTAGTCTAATATATAAAAATGAATGTTTGTTTGCTCGTTGGTTTGTTTGTTCTTACTTTATGCGCGGCCATACCGTTGATCCGATTGTGATGGAGATTTTCTGCAAAGTGTTCAGGAGATTCCCAGGATGAACATAGGCTATAAGAAAGTTTGTGATACTCAACTCCTACACCCTTAAAAATTGCCCTTTGTAGTGGAAAACGTGAAGAAAGTAGGTCTTTGGACGCTTAAATGGCTTACGCTGCCTAAACCATAACAAATACACAAAATTGATGTACACAGAATTGAATATTTCAAAAAGCTCTATAAAAAAGTTCCCGACAGCATATGTTTATCTCTTACGGATAACTCACAATAACCATTTTTGTCTTTAATTGATGCCAAGATGATCGAGACAAGTGCTTAGATTCCTGTGCAAGCATAGCAGCACATGGCGGGTATTATTTTACTGCTAACTCACAATAAAGAATGTTGTCTCTTAGGTCATTTATGCCAAGAAGATCGAGATAAGTAAATTCCCGGGCAACACCGGGTAATCAGCAAGGGGAATCTTAAAATAATTACGATTATTTTTCATTCTACTTTTCCAACTAATCATAAGAAGTGCATTAATTTTTGTCTTTCAGCTCATTTATGCCAAGAAGATCCGGATGAGTAGATATCCGGACAACGCCGGGTAAACAGCACGGGGTACCGAAAAATAATTACGATATAAATTTTTCCTTTTACTTATTTAACCCTTAAATTGGCAAAAGACAAATGTCTTGTGTCAGTTATTTGAATGTGGCGGACCGCACTGAAAACGGAATCTTTTATAACTGTTATTATTAGGTATTTTGTATAATTAGACACATATTTAAGTGGTTTCTTTTCGTTCGTTTTCTTCCGATTTATTAAAAATATTAAGTTAATTAAACCAACTGGTGTATCCAAAAGGATACATTATGAATTTAAGGGTTAACTAAACATAAAACACAATTTTCGTATTCTAGCTCATTTATGTCAAGAAAATCGAGATAAGCAGATTCCCGGGTAATCAGCACAGTGTATCTAAAAATATAATTTTATAATTATATTTCAATTCACTTATTCAACTAAACATAAAAGCACATTAATTTTAATTTATTTGGGCGTAGCAGCGCACGCCGGGTATTAGCTAGTTAAGTAATAAATTTAGTAAACACTTATGGCTCAAATACAATGCAGTTGTCTGAAAAAGTGTAAAAATTTGTATATGGGAATCAATAACGGTAGTACTGAGGGAGTGACAGCAATTTTAACCCTATTCCACGATTACAGTAGGAATCTGAACCACTTCCTTTACACATACATACATAAATACATACATTATATATATATATATATATATATATATATATATATATATATATATATATATGTTATAATTAAATGTTTAACATTGAGCAATGTAAGCTTAATATGGTATGATAAGAAAAATAAATGCCTGGACGGGATTCGAACCCGGATCTCTGAGTCTGTACCTCAGCGTGATATCCATTATACTACCAGGCGAATCCAATTCAAACACTTATTTTTCTTTCTTTTTCTTTTCGATAAAGCGTCACTGCTATAAAGTAAAATAAATATTCTCTTTAATTTGCTTACTTGATATAGTCAGCTACTAGATGGCAGTGAAGATAGTGTTCTCGCGACATCTAGTAATAATGGAGAGTATAATACATATATAAGAAAAAAATAAGTGTTTGAATTGGATTCGCCTGGTAGTGTAATGGATATCACGCTGAGGTACAGACTCAGAGATCCGGGTTCGAATCCCGTCTAGGCATTTATTTTTCTTATCATACCATATATATATATATATATAATATATATATATAGAGAGAGAGAGAGAGAGAGAGAGAGAGAGAGAGAGAGAGAGTGCAGGAGTTAAAGCATTATGGAAGAAGTGAGAAAGCTGATTGAAAACTTGTCGACTGAAGTGAAAGAGGGGTTTGAAAAGTGCAACGTAGGTGAAAAAATACGAGATATTGAGACGAACATGCATCGGATGGAGGACAGACTACAATGGCTTGAATCTAAATTAGACTATCTCGGAAATCAGAGTCGCCGTTATAATATTGTGATATATGGAGTGCATGAGGAAAACAGGGAGAGCTGGGTAGTTAAAAGAGTAGTGGCACAAATCGGGATTGACTTGGTGGATAGTGACATCGAAAGGGCACACAGAGTTGGTGGTTGGAATAGTGGGAAGAGACCGATTGTATGCAAATTATGACAAGATAAGAAACATAATTGCCTGGACGGGATATATATATATACTCGTATAATAGAGAGGGAGAGAGTTAGAGAAAGAGAGGAGAACAATTTTCAGAGATTATTCAGATAAAATATCTGAATGTTTTTACATAAGGAACCCAAGATTTTCGTATTTTATTACAAAGTATTAGTTGCTGATGTACCAGACATCAAATATATATTTTCTGTTATAGATAACGTAAAATTCAGCGAATGAGTGCAGTGATAGAGTTTTTACTCATTGCTTTTGACTTAGACGATAGCGTTTGAGATTCGAATTGAGTCATATGCTGGCGTCAAAGCGTACATGCAGATTGGAATTACATTACTAAGACGAATAATGCCATCATAATTACCGTTTATAACTTTATTAAAATTAAATCAATGAAGTTCTACAAAAATGCAGAACAAACACAATAGTAGGAATATTCACACTACTGGATACGAATATAGTTTTACCTCTTATGTTAAAGCGTCTATAAATTCTAATTAAATAGATTATTTATAATGGTTAGGGTGAACCAAAAATGTGAAAATTATAAAAATAGTAGGCCCAATAGTGTTTGTTTAGGCCCTACATTTTTAATATTTGTCAATGAAAATACTACCTGCATAACAACTATATTCAGCATTTTATATATATATATATACCTTATATACCAATAAACATTAATCTAGGAAGCTTTTACTTTTTGCACTAACTAACTAACTCACTGCAACTATAGAATCCGTAGTTTCATGGCAGCGCAGACATAAGCTCTCCATATATCCCTATCCTGAGCCAATGTTTTCCAAGCATCACCTGTATAATCTACTTCCCTCAAATCATAGTTAATGTTATTCTCCCATCTCATTCTTGGTCTACCAACTGGGCGTTTCCCCTCTGGTTTTCCTACAAGAAGCTTCCATGCACGTCTTTCATTCCCCACTCCTGCCACATGTCCTGCCCATCGCAGTCTACGAGACTTAACCGTTCTCATTATATCTGGTTTCCTATAAAGAGCATGTAATTCACTGATATGCAGTCTTCATTCACCTGTCTGTTCATCTATCTTAGGTCCAAAAATTTTCCTAGAACTTTAGTCTCAAATACTCGTAATCTCCTTCCCTCCCTTAAAGTAAGAGTCCACGTTTCACATCCATATAATATAACTGGTAGAATAATAGTTTTATATATTTTTAGATTAACGTTTTTTTAAAGGAGTTGGAAATTCAAGAGTCTCTGCAATGCATAATAGCACGCATTTCCAGAATTGATCCTATGTTTAATTTTCTTGTGCATTTCATTCCTGTTTCTGATTGTTGTTCCTAGGTATTTGAATTCAGCCACTTCTTCAAAATTTCCCTCATTTGTCATTAGCTGTCCATTTCCATAATATAATGTATTTTTATGTGTTTTATTGATATTTACTTCCAGTCCCAACTTTTTTGCACTATGTAACTAATATTCTATACTTACTGTTATTGTTGCTATGCATCATAATTTGACATTCCCGCCAACAATCGTGGTTGCTATTAAAACAAAAGAAATCTCAATACTTTAAAAATGACCAGAAACAGCAGTGCAGTAAGCAAAACAATTATTTTGAAATATTGATAGTGATACTACAATTTGTGCAATTATTGAATGCAATTCCATCATCTCCACTCATGCTCTTTAGATCTAAATTGTTGCTTTTATATTTCTCCAGAAGAGGACTTCAGAAACTGTTCTACATCCTCCCTCGAAAATATTTTTGATTTCTTCGGACGATGTTGAACATTTTTCCATTTCAAGAAGCACACTAACTTAGTGAAACTTCCGATATCAATTCCATAATTTAACTTTATTATTGTTTTTAGCATCGAAAATTCACACCACAAACTTCCTGGACCCGTCAGTTTACTACTTCTTTATATAAAATACGGCGCCGTCGTAGCTAGCACGATATTTATCTACCCATTTAAAAACCATTTCAATGTAACAATCAAAAAATTATATACGAGTATTAAACATATTTAGCCACGGATTTTAATTATCTTTAACTCATTTTACTCGTAAATATGAATAAAAAAGTGGGACTATTTCCTGTCATGACCACTCTGGTTACAACAGTTATTCTATGAACCAGCGATAACTACAGTAATAACCAGCGATAACTACATTAATAACCTGCGATAACCACACTAATAACCAGCGATAAACCCACGGCTCTGTCGATAACAACATCTCCGTCGATAATAACCGATTTGTGTCAGAATTTAACCGCGTAAAACACAAACAAAGGTACATATTATTTAACCGCGTAAAACACAAACAAAGGTACATATTATTTAACCGCGTAAAACACAAACAAAGGTACATATTATTTAACCGCGTAAAAATAATTGTGTCATGAGATTCACCTCGGTTAGAGTAATTGTATTAGGTTAGATTAGCTTTCAGGTACGTTATATTTTAAATGTGTTTAAATACTTTTTCTTAAATTACTTTTTCTAAGCAAATTTAAAATGGTCGACGATTACAACGTAAAAACATATTTTCACTCGTAAATATCACATTACATTAACATACTTTCACGTTGGTAATTTTCCGGGGATAAATTTACAAATATCACTTAGTAATGGGATAAATTGCATTAAAGTGTCTTAAGTTGCGTAAATAAATATCTTGTTAAGTACATCCCCACCAAGCATTATTATTATTATTATTATTATTTTTATTATTATTATTATTATTATTATTATTATTATTATTATTATTATTATTATTATTATTATTATTATTATTATTTACTTACTTACTTACTGGCACTATCGAACCCGTAGGTTTATGGCCGCCCGGACATAAGCTCTCCATACATCCCTATCCTGAGCTAATGCTTTCCAATCATTCCCTGTATAATCTACTTCCCTCAAATCATAGTTAATGTTGTTCTCCCACCTCATTCTTCGTTTACCAACTGGCCGTTTCCCTCTGGCTTTCCTACAAGAAGTTTCCATGCACGTCTTTCATTCCCCATACGCGCAACATGCCCTGCCCATCGCAGTCTACGAGACTTAACTGTTCTTATTATATCTGGCTTCCTATAAAAACCATGTAGTTCATTATTATGTAGTCTTCTCCATTCACCTGTCTGTTCATCTCTCTTTGGTCCAAAAATTTTCCTAAGAACTTTATTCTCAAATACTCGTAATCTCCTTTCCTCCCTTAAAGTAAGAGTCCAGTTTCGCATCCATATAATATAACTAGCAGAATAATAGTTTTATATATTTTCAGCTTAACGTTTTTTGAAAGGAGTTGGAACATCAAAAGTCTCTGCAATGCATAATAGCACGCTTTTCCAGAATTGAGCCTATGTTTAATTTGTTTGTGCATCTCATTCCTATTTGTGATTATTGTTCCTAGGTATTTGAATTCAGCCACTTCCTCTAAATTTCCCTCATTTGTCATTAGCTGTCCATTTCCATTATATACTGAATTTCTACGTGTGACCATATATTTAGTTTTACTGATATTTACTTCCAGTCCTAATTTCTTAGTGTTACTCAATAGTGTGTGCGTGTTGGCCTTTAGTATCTCCTCGCTATCGGCCAGTAGTACTACATCATCAGCATAAACTTACAGCTTATTAATACCATTGAGTTGTAAGCCTTCCTCATTCTCTAAAGGTTTAATGGCATGCTCTAGTACAAAATTAAATAGTAGAGGAGATAGTGCATCTCCTTGCTTCAACCCATTCTGCATTTCAAAAGTGTCTATTATTATTATTATTATTATTATTATTATTATTATTTTTATTATTATTATTATTATTATTATTATTATTATTATTATTATTATTATTATTATTATTATTATTATTACTATTCGGCTTTCTCCCACTTCCAGATTTGCCGTCTTCAGTTTCAATTTATCTCTATCATTCCAATCTCCCTCTTCCAAATTCCTATGATCCATTATGGTTCTGACGTAGGTTTTCCATTTCCATCTTGGTTTTCCACGTTTATTTTTTCCAGGAGGTGACCATTGGTATATATTTTTGGTCATTTTCCATTCTTTGTGGATGGCCATACCATTTAAGCGTTTGATTTTCAATCCTCTTAATAACAGATGTGGTGACATTCATTTCTCTCCAAAGGAATTCATTTCTTATTTTATCCTGTCTTGTTTTTAGGAGGTATCTTCTAAAATAATCAAATTCAACTGTTTTAATTTTATTCGTTTGTAATTGCGTCAAAAACGAAGTTTCACTTCCATATGACAACATATTCTGTATTATGCTCCTATTAATTTTCATTTTAGTTTCCTTTGTAATATTTTTGTTCCAAATTATTCCATTTAATGTCTTAGTTGCATTTTTTTCCATTGTAATTTTAGTCTGTACATCTCTCTCACAGGTACCTAAAATTGTAATTATATTGTTATTATTATTATTATCATTATTATTATTCAGTTAAGTCTCGTAGACTGCGGTGGGCAGGACATGTGGGACGAATGGGGAATGAAAGACATGCATGGAAGCTTCTGGTAGGAAAATCAGAGGTAAAAAGCCCAGTTGGTAGAGCAAGAATGAGGTGGGAGAATAACATTAACTATGATTTGAGGGAAGTAGATTATACAAGGGATGATTGGAAAACATTGGCTCAGGATAGTGATATATGGAGAGCTTATGTCCGCGCGGCCATGAACTTACGGGTTGGATAATGCCAGTGAGTTAGTTATAATAATAATAATAATAATAATAATTATTATTATTATTATTATTATTATCATCATCTAAAGTTACATTATTCTGATGAGAATGAACTGTCAGTAATCAGTAAAAGTATGATATAGTAAACAATTTATACAGTAAAAATATGATACAATATATGTAGAGTTATTTACAAATGTATCTCAAGGGCAGCATAACAGCGAGTAACATGGCGTGAGGTAAGTAAAATGATCCCACAACAGGCCCGGAAGCCCTTGGGGTAGTAGGAGGTTAAGGTTCCCACTTTTTCTAGACAATCGGCACTTTATGTCAGCCGGGTTGTCAGCCCTGCGTGACGGCCGCCTTTACCCCCAGAACAAGCGTCCGGTACTCATTTCCGTTAGAGGCTGAGTCGACCCCAGGGCCATAGTGCCGCCAGAGGGTTTGGGTCAGTTTAAAAATCCTGACCCCAACGGGACTTGAACCCTCGACCCTCCGGCTTGTAGCTCAGTGCCTTAACCACTATGCTATGGCGTGCCGTACCTGGGATATAACACACTCATGTCTGAAACATTATAATCAAATGTAATTAGGTTCGTACTGATGACCATGGCTGCCTTATGTCAAAGTACTAACCAAGACTGTTGACAAGCCTCTGAACTTTTGCCATCCTATATGTAGACAAATTTATCGCTTTTAAATCATAAAATCGGCACCTTATTCTCAGTCTTCCTTAACTACTAGTATCATAATTTTTATAAGACGCCCTTCGAAAACATATTTCACTTTCTCCTTTTAGTTTGGTACCGATTGTTGTTAAAAATTATGATTAAAGAGGGCTTTGGTTACTGGGTATGTTGTCATAAGTAATGCCACGAGTGATTTCCAATTTATCTAGAGAATTTGGATATCAAAAGTGGCATTTGTTAGGACTATTTTACGAATGAAATTAAGCTGATTTACTCACAAATCATTATTTAACTACAGTTATTATAATACCTTTCTACATTTATTGTAAACGGCGATGTTTGAAAACAAATGAGAAACGATAGGTAGCTTCATTTGCTTCTTTTGTTCATCACTGCAACCAGACCATATTATTTATTGTCAAAGGATCGCAATATTGTAAGAATGCACCATAATGGAGAAATTTATAAACAACATTATAGGTATTAATTAATTTCTTATGTCCTATGATGTAAATAAATCAATTATATTTTTTCTGCAACGTCATTTCCTGGAAAATAATTCGTTTAAGAAAGTGCAAACAGTGGTTTTTATTCCTTTTTTGTGGTATAATCAAATTGTTACAAATGTTTTGATATTATCTCTCGTATCCGCTTGTTGTTGACATTCATGCACTATATATACAATCTGGTAGCAGTATTTCTTAGCGAGTCAGTCACTGCAAAATAATGCTATGACCTATTCAGAATTTTAAAAAGGAGGTTCTTTCTTTTTTATGATAAACTTTAGTTGGTAAATTCTAGGCCAAACACGACTGTGATTGCTTGTAAATAAAAAATCATTGAAATGTGATTGGTCATTGACTCCCATTTGGGGCATGAGTTAAATAGTCATAAGTAATGCCACGAGTGATTTCTAATTTATCTAGAGAATTTGGAAATCAAGAGTGGTATTTGTTAGGACTATTTAACGAATAAACATAAGCTGGTATACTCACAAATCATTATTTAACTATAGTTATTTTAAAATATTTATATATTTATTGTAAAAGGCGATGTTTCAAAACAAATCAGAAACGATTAGTACGCTTAAGTTGCTTCTTTTGTTCATCACTGCAACCAGATCATATTTATTGTCAAAGGATCGCAATATTGTAAAAATGCACCCTAGTGGAGAAATTTATAACCAACATTATAGGTATTAATTAATTTCTGATGTCCTATGATGTAAATATGTCAATTATATTTTTCTGCAACGTCATTTCTTGGGAAATAATTCGTTTAAGAAAGTGTAAACAGCGATTTATATTTTTTTTAGGGTATAATCAATTGTTACAAATGTTTTTATAATATCTCCCGCATGCGCTATCTGCTGACATTCATGTACTATATATACAATCTGGTAGCCGTATTTCTTAGGGGTTCAGTCACTGCAAAATAATGCTATGACCTATTCAGAATGTTAAAAAGGAGGAGCTTACTTTAATATGATAAACTTCAGTTGATAAATTCGAGGCGAAACACGGCTGTGATTGGTTGTAAATAAAAAATCATTGAAATGTGATTCGTCATTGACTCCCATTTGGGGCATGAGTTAAATAGTCATTTTAAAGATATTCGTTTTTTTATTTCCAAATGACTTCGAACGTTGATTTTCAATTTATTGTTTTCTCTGTGTAAGATCGATAATACATTATCTACTGTATTAAATTGGTGAACTGCTTCTGTTACGTGTTTAGAGAAGCTTTATTTGTCATCATTATAATCATGACAATATTATAACGTATGACCGAGGTCTGGCTGGTACATATCGAGGATAGAAACACCAGATTAAGAATGAGTGAACAATTTAATGATGTATGGATAAAAGAAAAATGTTACGAGGATATTTGCAACGAGATATAATAACTTAAAGGAGTGAATTTGCCTGAGGAGTTCAAGGCACGTTTCCAAAATAAGAAAATAAACACGGATGTGACCAATTTTGTTTCATAACCAAACAATATGTCATTGCATGAGATGATATAGGAAATTACAATGTGTTATCTAACGCATCATAACATGCATCATTAATATGCCAATACCGGTGAAAGTTTAGCATTACTCTCTTCTCACCAAAATTTCTCAATATAAAACTACCTATTAATGTAATAAAATAATGAGCGCTTGTATAGAATGTTAAAAAAAATCTGATCCGAAAAAAAGTTCACTAGCAGATAATCACATAAAATTAGTCCTATAATTCCAATATGCATATTATGTAAGGGAACTGGTAACCAAACACACTAATCATTTATTAAAATGCAAGTTTCTAAGATAATAAATATTGTGTAACATGTTATAATTTATATATTATTTTGAGAAATAATTCCAGATTTTTAGGAACAATTTACTAGGCAAACAATTTATACATGTTTTTTTTCAATAATATAAAAACTAAATATATTTTGATGAATACTAAATATGCGCATAATTCAAAATAACATTGAAAATGAAACTTTTTTACTAGGAATTATTAAAACAGTCCATTTAAATTAATGTATATAATCATGATATTTTAATTATTCCTATGTAAAAAAATTATAAAAGATCATCTAATTAATAATTTAGTGATTTTTTCACAAAAATTAATCGCAATTGTATGAGTAACTAGAAGATGATTGTTTTACAAATTAATAGTAAAATTCAAACATCTAACTCAATATAATTCTGAGATATATGTGTACTTTGCAAAACTAATAATGTGTTGTCCTTTATATCCCTCCTCATCACACTGTATATTATTCATTATCTTTTACGGTGTCACTTACCAAAACATGGAATTCCCTTCCGCCCTATGTCAGAGACTGTCAAACTATAACATCCTTAAAAAACAAACTAAAGAATTACTTAATAACAAACTAACTTATACACCTCACACATAATATTCTTTTAACAATTAATAAATTTAATAATTTATGAAAATAATATTAAGGATAACAAATATTTTTAATTTGTTTTGTTTTAAGTATTATATAATCGTAAAATTAGTTTACTATATCTCATTATTTTTCTTTGTTTTTATATACATTAGACAGGGACAATTCAATATGTCTTGCTTGTACACATTTTATTATTAGTTTTAGTCTTAATTTTAACTAACATTAACTGGTTGGATTATAAATCGTAATATAATAGATATTATCTTTTTGATCGAAGTTTTATTTAGTATTTGCTATTAGAGTTAATTGAGATTGTTATATTCTGATGTAATATAGGTTTGCCCTGGTGAGTGGAAGAGAAGGCCACATGGCCTTAACTCCACCAGGCTAAATAAATCAAATCTAATCTAATCTAAATGTAATGTGGATTGTTACACAACTGTAGATATATAAAATTGGCATAAAACTATTCTTAACGTATCGGAAATTTCCTAAATTATTTTTTAAAATTCTAAAAGTTTATTAAGTTATATATTCAACTTTATGAGGTACAGTAATATAAAAATAAAACTAACAATTTTCTATACGCTCAACAACTATTTTCTTGAACTAACATGTCTATTTTGTAGTATGACGAAAGAGATAGTTTATGACAACATTTAACGAACATTACATATATTCTTCAGTATGTGTAATTTAAAAGATATATAATAGGATTAACTGTAGCATAAAATTAGATTTACCTTACAGGACTTTAAAATCTGAAGTCACCAATTGAACCCCAATAAGCAAAAAGAGAAGAGAACGAAGACGAAAAATAAGAAGGCAATTTATTACTTACAATCATCAAAAAATTCAGAATGATGTCCGTGGAAGGCATATAATAACATTAATGTTGCTTATATTATGATTCGTACTAAAAATCGTATTATGGTAAAAAAGTGGAGTTTTATATTGTCAAAGCGACAGCATAAGAGATATTTAGGAAGACAACATAAAATATATAGGGAGAAAGATAAATGGATGGATAGATACATTTTATTGTATCAAGTTATATTCAGTAAAGGAAGACACGACACAAAGTAAAATTACAATAAAATTCTATTAAAATATTAATTAAGAATTTCAAATTAAAATGAAATATCCATTAAAAATATTACTTTAGATAATAAAGGATATTAAAAATGGTGAAATTGAAAAATCGGCTATTGCAGCACATAGTTTGTTGGAGAGCCATAAAATTGAAAAAGAGGCCAAACTTTAAAAAAATTGGAAAAAAAAACTTTAGAATTGATAGTTTGGGAGAATTTCTTTCCTTTATTTTTCTTTTCTTCTCCAGAAAAGCCTGACCAGAGGCTATAATATGACAGCTGCATCACTGGTCTTGCCTTCCTTTGGCCAGCAACCAATTGAAGGGACTATTATTATGCTTTCAAGTCTTATACGAAAATTTCCCGGAAGGATCGGAAAATGTTCTATAGGATCGTAATAGGCCTTGGCCTAATACTTGGAAGGAAGAAGAAGAAGAGGAGGAAACATACAATAACTGTGTGATTCATTAAAAACTTCCATTTGATTTTTAACTTTGTAATATTCAGAGTGTTGTAAAAATAGAAATAAATTATTATCAATTTTCTTATAAGAAAAGAAGTTGCTTATTAACAAACAAAAAAGTTAGCTATTTACAGCTCAGAAATATGTTAAACCGTAAAAAAAGGAAAATAACATAGATATAGTTTTCCAACAGGATGCCAAACCGCCTCACTGGAGGAACAATATCACTGATTATCGAAATGGCACATTGGTGCTATCGAGGTGGACTAATTATGTGACCTAAGACCTCACCTCAAATTATTTATTCATCTGTGGTTTATGAAGAATGCTGTGCATGCAATGGTTTCAAAGGGTTACACTCGAGATATTACATCACACAAGGAATTAGTCTCGCGGTTTGAATTGCGCCATCTTCACAATGGTAGACATGTTGAAGGCTGACGTGAACAGAATACCCATCCTTCTAGAAATATTTATAATTTGAAGACATTCTCGAATAATGGTGTAATCAAAAATAAAATACGACATTTTTCTACATGGAATGTTGTCCAAGAGCCAAGCTCAATATAGTAGTAAAAGATTCCACGTATATTCTTCATTAGTGTTTGAATAACTTAGAAAATTTATGTCATTATGTAAAGAACAGTGAATTCATTTCAACACTTTAAAATCACCGGCCGAGAAATTATATTTACAACCTTTTGAGGCAATTCTTCAATTTAAAAAATATATAATATGAGCAATTATAGTATATTTCAATCCAATTTTATCAGCTTCCCCAAAATGTATGGTATCTTAATAACTTTACGGCAACATGTCTAGGGATGGTGACCAAATAAATTCCCTGCACGTTTGGAGGCAGTAAGGTGGCAGCCCCACCACCAAACTAACCCTGCGTGGCGCTCGTAACGCAACCAAGGGACATACATATTCATTACAACTGACATCTTCAAGAAAGCCGGACCGATTACTTGCTGACGAAAAAGCGAGAAGAACTCTAAAGAATAAACCAACTCAGGATACTCAACTGAAATTTTATAAAGTCATGGCCGTTCCTTCTATTATCTATGGCAGTGAAAATTGGATTTTGACTCATACAGATAGAAAAATAGAGGCAGCAGACATGAGATTTTTAATGCCAACGGCAGGCTACACTCTTATGGACCAGTTCTGAGATAAGAGATTAATTAAATAATGTTGAGTGATTCCAGGCTTTGTGGCCGTGATCCATTACTGGTGTTCCTATCAGACGTTTCTCCCTCAGCTGCGGAGGGCATCTTCAATGGCGAGCACTTCTAGGTGTTGTTTCCTGAGGGAGTAACTCTGGTAGGAACACCAGTAATGGACCACGGCCACAAAGCCCAGAATCACTCAACATTATGTATACCGGCCGTGAAAGTCTGCATTCAAGATAAATTAAAAGTTTTTAAATTGACGGATAACATTGACAAACAAAGACAAAACTGGTACGAACATCTACTAAGAACGCCAGATGATAGACTACCTAAAATGATTTTAAACTACAGACCCCACTGGATATAGAAGTCTAGGAAGACCATTTGGTAGATGGAAAGATCAAATCTCTTGAAGTCGGAACGGGTCAGAGGGCGTAAGCCTTGATGTTGATGATGATAACCTTTATCTACTATTATTACTTTTTACTTGTTTTTTGAGAGAAGTTTAATTCCTACCTTATTTTTAATTTTAGGGTGGGGATATCAACCTGAGCGGCTACAAGCGGGAATTTATCTTTTATTTTATACTTTATTAGCTTCTTTACACGCTTTTGGTTGTAGTTATTAGGCAACAAAACCTAAACTTCAAAACACAAAACACGTTATCAAAACTTAAAATGCAGGCTTAAGAAAACGTAAATTACACTTTAAAGATTATATAACAACAATGTTTGTTGATTTATCATGCCTTTTTCCCAAAGACCACATTACAACAATGTTTGTTGATATATCGTATCTTTTTTTCCCCAGAGTTCACATTACTCTTTCTCTAAACATATCGTTTTCGCACTAAATAAATTACATTAAATATACTAAATATACAACATACACTAAAATACTCTGAATGTAGATATAATATTGCAGACATGTTACAAAATTTGGTTTAATAATTAGTGTTCTAAATAAATATTTCCGTAATCTATCCAACAATACCACAAAAACTTATTTTTTATTATTCTTACGACCAGAAAAAATTGAAAATAAGTGCGAGCGCTCAAGTGTTAGTATTTCATTTAAACGGTAACAAATGAAAACATTATTTCATGCACGAATCATATATATATATATATATATATAAACATTTAATTATAACATAGGTAAAGCGTCGCTGCTATAAAGTAAAACTATTCTGTTTAATTTGCTTACTTGTTATAGTCAGCTACTAGATGGCAGTGAAGACTGAGTTCTCGCGACATCTAGTAATAACGGAAAATATAATACATATATAAGAAAAATGAATGCTTGAATTGGATTCGCCTGGTGGTGTAATGGATATCACACTGAGGTACAGACTCAGAGATCCGGGTTCGAATCCCGTCCAGGCATTTATTTTTCTTATCATACCATATATATATATATATATATATATATATATATATATATATATATATATATATGACACTTAGAGTTAAATATAAAATTTTGAACTAATTTGGAGTTATCGATGTTTTATGTCATGGAATGACCCCTTTGCAAGCTACATTTTGTTCAAAACTCTGTAGATAGTCTGTTTAAAAATGCATAATAAGATTTTAATTATTGTTTGAAGGCTACATTTAATGTTTCACAACGAACTTGTAACGGATTAAAAAATATAACTTCAACTTGAAAGCCTTTTAAACTCTACATTTTACCTCAGAACAGTATCAAGTGAAATTCAGCGTAAAATTAAATTTTAATAATTCGTTTAAACGACTTTGGGTTTAAATTGGATTATCAAACAAGTAATGGCTTAATTCTACGTGGCATGGGCATTCCTTGGTAACATTCGCAGAACGCTGTACCTGTCATCACAAGTTTCAACTGAAATACAGTAACATAAATGTGGCTAATGAAATAATTTATCATCACATAAATACTATATAACAAATTATTCGCGCCTCGCGATTTTAAACTTTTTTTATCACAATACTACATAAACACAATTATTCACACCTCTATTTATGAAATATTTATTTTACAAAACTTCATAAACTATTTTTTCACATAATAGAATTTTTTAAAATGTCAAAGTGCAATTTCTGAAAATTCATTAACAACATAAAGTTTAAATTTATAATACGTAGTCACAAAAAAGTGCTTTCATTATTTTAATTCCACGATTTTTCACATCAATGTAACTTACTATTTATTATTATTTTTTTATTATATATTATTAGTATTACTATATATTATTAGTATTACTATTATTATTTATTATCTATTATTAGTCCACCGCTGTGGACACGAGGTAGCGTGCTGCCTTGTCACGCAACCGGCCCGGGTTCGATCCCCGGTCGGGACAGTTTTTCTGGGTGAGGTTTTTAGCGGGGTTTTTCCTCACCTATAAGACAAATGTCAGGAAAACTTTAGGGCCCAAACGGTCCCCAAAATCATATTGCCATCATCATCATCCTCCTTCAACGGTGTGGAAAGCAACGGGAAGCTACCACACCTACAATTCCTAGTAAAGCTGCAAAGCATAGCATGAAAATGCTATAATTGCAGTGAAAGACCTGCCTTCAGGCAGAATTGCTATGGCTGGAATTATTATTATTATTATTATTATAATTATTATTATAATTATTATAATAATAATAATAATAATAATTATTATTATTATTAATACTCAAGAAGAATATCATAATGGGTGCCACTTGATAAAAGAAAAACAGAATGGGAAAAAATAACGTGGATTGATTGTGTTTTGAAATGCATGAATGAAAGATGATTGGACGATAAAATTGGAATGACAGAGAGATGTGGAGGAGAATGACAGTAAATTATGTTGGCGCAGTAAGATGTGAAACATGGTGAAGCGTGCTAAATAAAAATTATTATTATTATTTTTATTGTTAATAGTAATATTATTATTGTTAATAATAATATTATTATTGTTAATATTAATATTATTATTGTTAATATTAATATCATTATTGTTATTAATATATATTCTACAGTAGCGTTGTTTATCAGTTCCCAATTTTAATTTTATATTTGTCTAAACAGTCCTTCTCTTCAAATCTCTTTCCTTTCATGGCTTCGTGGATATAATTCTTCCAACTGTGTCTAGGTCATCCTTATTTCTTTCTTCCTAGGGATATTCACAATAAAATCTTCTTTGCCAATTCTGTTTTGTCTATCCTAACAGTGTGTCCATAGAGCATTAACTGTCGCTACTGTATTATCTATCTGCTTCTACAACTTATCTTCTTTGTTTTGTTGGTATTTTATCAAATCTTCTATTCTACAACTTCTTTAAAAACATTTCAGTAGCAAGACGTTTCTTCCTGAATATCTATTTTATACTACAATCTTCAGCACATCTACTGTAACAGTTTGGACAATATTTCTTATGGAATTGTGTATTTACGTTTTTGTATACATGCAAAAATCATGACCTAAGTTATTGTTAATTAATATTTCTTCAAGTAATTTTTAGTTTTATAATTAATTCAAAAACGTGAATTGAATAAATAAAAAATTAAATAAATTCCATGGCACGAAAGGCCTAGAAGGCCCTTAGCCTACCAGCCGGCTGCTGCCCTCACATCCGCATGTGTCAATCACAGAGATATATGATCATCTAGCCAGTGTAGGGGTGACATGTGGTCAGCATGATGAGTCCCCCAGCCGTTATAGCAGATTTTCTCAACCCGTAACCGCTACTTATTGTAACTATCCAAATGCCTCACGATGCTGGGTGGGCACCGGTCCCATACTGACCGTAATACCATGAGAAAAATATATTCCCCCCATGGAAACTCGAACTAGCGCAAGTCCCGTAGCTCTATGCCAAGGCTTCCTGCCTTAACCACTCGGCAACAGCGCGGGACGAAGTGAATAAATACTACTACTAAATAATAAAAATAGTTTTTCATTATAAGCTTTGAAAATAAACGTTAATTCTTGTTATACGTACGAATTTTTCATTGTGTCATTAAGATAATTATCAAGTACAATTAAATGGAATGTGTTAATAAAAATAAGTCTCATATTGACTGCGTTGGGAAGGTTATGTGGCACGAATGAGGAATGAAAGAGGGCATCGAAGAGTTTTCTATGAAACCAGAAATAAAGTCCCCAGTAAGTAAACCAAAAATGAGGTGGGAGAATATTATTAACCATGATTTGAGGGAAGTAAATTATACAGAGAATGATTGGAGAACATAAGCTCAGGATAAGAGATGCATATATGTATGGAGAGCTTATGTCCACGCGGCCATGAAATTCGAGTTCAACAATTCTCCTAGGTAGTTAAAACGGATTTTTTTTATAATGCTAGCTAACTAACTCACTGGCACTATCGAACTCGTAGGTTCATGGCCGCGCGGATTCAAGCTCTCTACACTCCTATTCTGATGTTTCCCAATCATTCCCTGTATAATCTACTTCCCTCAAATCATAGCTAATATTATTCTCCCACCTCATTCTTGCTCTAACCACTGCGCGTTTTCCCTCTGGTTTTCCTACAAAAAGCTTCCATGCATGTCTTTCATTCCCTATTCGTGCCACATGTCCTGCCCATTGCAGTCTACGAGACTTAACTGTTCTCATTATATCTGGCTTCCTATAAAGACCATGTAGTTCACCGTTATGTAAGTCTTCTCCATTCACCTGTCTGTTCATCTCTCTTTGGTCCAAAAATTTTCATAAGAACTTTATTCTCAAATAATCGTAATCTCCTTTCCTCCCTTAAAGTAAGAGTACATGTTTCGCATCCATATAGCCTAATATAACTGGTAGAATAATAGTTTTATATATTTTCAGTTTAACGTTTTTTGAAAGCACTTGGGACTTCAAGAATCTCTGCAATGCATAGTAGCACGCATTTCCAAAATTTCCAAAATTGAGCCTATGTTTAATTTATTTGTGCATCTCATTCCTATTTGTGATTATTGTTCCTAGGTATTTTAATTCAGTCACCTCTTCAAAATTTCCCTCATTTGTCATTAGCTGTCCATTTCCATTATATAATGTATTTCTATGTGTGACCATATATTTAGTTTTATTAATATTTACTTCCAGTCCCATGTAATTCAGCCACCTCTTCAAAATTTCTCTCATTTGTCATTAGCTGTCCACTTCCATTATATAATGTATTTCTATGTGTGACCACATATTTAGTTTTATTAATGTTTACTTCCAGTCCCATGTAATTCAGCCATCTCTTCAAAATTTCTCTAATTTGTCCTTAGCTGTCCACTTCCATTATATAATGTATTTCTATGTGTGACCATATATTTAGTTTTATTGATATTTACTTCCAGTCCCAATTTCTTAGTGTTACTCAGTAGTGTGTGCGTGTTCGACCCTAGCATTTCCTCGCTATCGCCCAACATCATGCAGTGAACAACATTTCTAAACTGCGATCGATAGTACGTTATATTAAATAATGTATTATTTGGCAGATTTTTTTAACGCGATCTTCTTTCGGTTTGTATTATATACCAACCCGCCATCTTTATTATATTTGTGGATACTTCAGCATCCTAAAACTTGGGTCTAGCAATTTTTATCGTATCCAGTAGACCACTTATTTATAGTTGATGCATTCTAAACTGGCGGGTCTGTGACGTCATTGTTGTGTTGGGGAAACGAGTTGAACTGTTACTACTGGCTTAAAAATATTGACTCAATTACTGAAGAGGTAATTCAAATGTGAATTTTTACTTAGAAGTTATCCTAAGTTAAATTAAAATTATAAGGGGCTGATTTCTATGTCCTAATAATGGAAAACATGCATGCATTTACGACCTAAAAAAAGGTTTAAAGATACCTAAAAAAGAAAAAATATGACCTTATAATTGAATGAATTTTTTACTCATACTATATTAATTGTTCATTCATATACATTTTCAATTGTATCATAAGAAAAAGGAAATCATCTTCTACCGTCCAGTGCAAACGTTTGCTACCTGTTAACAGAAACCTTCGAAACAAGTGAACTGTGAAACTGACGATTTTTATACAGATACAATGTTGGTTATTTCGAATCGCCTGATGACTAGGCTATTAAAAATCCCAAAATCTGACCAAAATATGACTATCATAGAAATAAGCAGAAGTATGACCAAAAATCTGAAAAAGTGAGAAATATGACTTTTAAGACCAAATAAAAACCTCTAAATCTTAATAATAAAGCATATATAAATTGTATTACTCACTTGAAGCATAGAATATAAGCTTTGGTAAAAATATGACATGTCATAGGAATCCGCCCCTTACTTATAATTAAATGCAAAATTACGGCGTATAGTAGCACATGACGTGAATTATCTTAGCACTGACACACACAACAGAGACAGCATTTCTTTTAGGTCTGTACTAGGGGTTCGTATGTAGAGTGAGAGGTAGTCCTTGGGCTATAAGACAACAAATAAATAACGGAACACAACCGCCACTTTATAGTGCGCAAAGTATATTTCTCTGTTTATATTTAACGTGTGTTTCCCACTAATTCAATTTTAATGCTATTATTGAATGGGAATAGGATGAAAAAGTCCTGCATACCATTTGGTTTTATCAGTGAGGAAAACCAGCAGCAGTCCGGTTCATCAGTAGTGGGATTTTAACTCGAAATCTACCATGTCCCGTCTTCGAGGCAAAAACATAACTTAATTACAGAGACTCTTGGTACAGGACTAACTAATTTATGTCACTCACTAGCGATGAGCAGTTAGCCCTGCAAGATGGCTCCCTTTACCCTCAAAACATGCATATATTACTTGTTTCCATTAGGGGCTATTTTTAACCCAGGGCCATGATACCACCAGAAAGATTCGATAAATTAAAAATTCCGACCTCATCGGGAGTCGAACCCACAACCTTTTGGTTTGTATAGCTTATTGGCTTATTGAATTGCGCTACGATTGCCCCGGTATAAAAATAATTGGCGTAAATTGTTTATGTAATTAAAACTGTACATAATACCTTATTAAACGTCGCTCTGTTACATTTTAGGTCATTAGCGACGCAACCAATATAGGCCGATACGTGAAAGGGAAGTTAAAGTTTGATCAGAAGTTTGTTTTCACGCTTGAGGCTACTTTGCATTTCATAAATTTACATCAGGGAATACACGGCTTTACTCCCCTTCCCAATCGGGACAAGTTTCCTGGGCGAGGTTTTCTCGTGGCTTTTCACCTGTAAGCTGTAGCGAATAAGATACGGCCTTAATCTAGTCTAGTGATTAAGAAATATGATTAATGAATAAACAAGGAATGAACTGAATATAGTTTAAAAAGTAAATTACATAAATATTGTATTGGTAACAAGTTTTCACAAAGGAGCGGTTGGAAAACTTAAGTAACTTACTTACTTACTTACTCACTGGCACTATCGAACCCGTAGGTTCATGGCCGCACGGACATAAGCTCTCCATACATCCCTATCCTGAGCTAATGCTTTCCAATCATTCCCTGTATAATCTACTTCCCTCAAATCATAGTTAATGTTGTTCTCCCACCTCATTCTTGGTCTACCAACTGGGCGTTTTCCTTCTGGCTTTCCTACAAGAAGTTTTCATGCACGTCTTTCATTCCCCATACGTGCAACATGTCCTGCCCATCGCAGTCTACGGGACTTAACTGTTCTTATTATATCTGGCTTCCTATAAAGACCATGTAGTTCATTGTTATGTAGTCTTCTCCATTCACCTGTCTGTTCATCTCTCTTTGGTCCAAAAATTTTCCTAAGAACTTTATTCTCAAATACTCGTAATCTCCTTTCCTCCCTTAAAGTAAGAGTCCATGTTTCGCACCCATATAATATAACTGGTAGAATAATAGTTTTATATATTTTCAGCTTAACGTTTTTTGAAAGGAGTTGGGACATCAAAAGTCTCTGCAATGCATAATAGCATGCATTTCCAGAATTGAGCCTATGTTTAATTTCTTTGTGCATTTCATTCCTATTTGTGATTATTGTTCCTAGGTATTTGAATTCAGCCAATTCCTCAAAATTTCCCTCATTTGTCATTAGCTGTCCATTTCCATTATATAATGTATTTCTACGTGTGACCATATATTTAGTTTTACTGATATTTACTTCCAAACCTAAGTAACAAGAAGTCATAAATGTGTAACCCCTCAAATTAGACCTGAAATCCTTAAGCTGGGTCTGGCTTGAAAAATCGCATTTGGGAGAAACTTCAAACTCCAAATTTACAATCGCGGAAAGTCGAAACTGGTGAACACGCTTCCTAGCCGTGAGAATAAAATTACAAATGTAGGTGGGAGCTTAAATAAAATATTTACGCCCTTAGAAGACAGGTGACTGAATATTCTAACCAATCAAAATCAGAGTTAAGGTATACGACCATATATGGGAATAATGGGTCCTGACTTCGATACGAAACTCATGAGAACAACTTAACTTACTTATACTCAGCAGTGGGGGCACGCCGTAGCGTGGTGGTTAAGGCACTGAGCTACAAGCCGGAGGGTCGAGGGTTCAAGTCCCGTTGGGGACCCAAACCCCCTGGCGGCACTATGGCCCTGTGGTCGACTCAGCCTCTAACGGAAATGAGTATCAGACACTTGTTCTGGGGGTAAAGGCGGCCGTCACGCAGGGCTGACAACCCGGCTGACATCAAGTGCCCATCGTCCAGAAAAATTGGGAGCCTTAACTTCCCACTACCCTATGGGCCTCCTAAGGCCTGTAGTGGGATTACTTTTTATACCCAACAGTTCGTAGGGAGAAGGCTTACATCAGAGATTTCATAGGTTCGGTACTCGAGAAGGGATCCCAAATCATGGGACTTAGAAATTCCTGTAAAACTAATCATTCTTAAGCCTAAAGTGAGAGTCCTTGTGCAGTTAGGCATCGAAAGTCAACACCAATTCAACGGTGCACAATGTATCGAGTGTATTTTAAGAGCTTAATTCATTAATTAAATAAAATAAAGTTATTTTCATTATTCGTGATTCCCACGCAATTCTCCTACCGAACCCCATATAGACAGAAATCTCAGCGCTCACCCTGAAACAACAGGAACCGACTAGCTACCGAGGCACGGCAAACAAACAGTTCACAATAATTAAAACAGTGAATTTAGTGACATTACTCCCAGCCTTTAACGTACCGTCCCAAAGCAAATGTCGGCATGTTTTAAAGCCCAAATAGTCCCGAGCACCATCACAATCATTCCATCATATTAGCCTTGTTTATTATGAAAATGTGAGTAAATTGTCTCAAATGTTTCTGCTGTTTTATAGGTTCCGATATTGAGCTAACCCCTCATTTGCAGAGACCAAACATTTCCCTTGTGTGGCAAATATATATATATATATATGCGTGTGTGATTCAAAGTTTGAACATTATTTCCAGAACAACCGACTCACTGTAAGGCCCAGGTGGCATGGGACTCGTAAAAGTACCTAAAAGGGTGAGGTTAGACTAAGAATAATAAATAAATGTAAGATTATTAGCGCTCAAAAACAAAATGTTTGGACGTAAAAAGTTGATCTAAAAGTTTAGAGAAATTAATTCATTAATGTAACCTATTTAATGGGTCCCGAGTTAAATCTTATTAAAGGGCTGTATAATGAAGCTATAAAGAAGTAATTAATGAACGATAATACCGTATTATGCAATGTGAAAACCATGTCAGGCTTCATCAATACTCACTGCATATGCAAAAAATTTTGTTACAGAGAAACCATTTATATGTTTCACTTCCCCACTATAGATAGTTACAAAGCCCTTATGCAGATTCGTTTCATCGTTTTAAAAAACATTTAGTGAAAACTAAAAATGGTATATATCCTTAGATAATCAATTATATTATTACTGTGTTAAATTTAGTAATTTATACTTAATGTAATCATTAAACAGCTATAAAACAACAGAAATTAAAAAAATATGAACAAAATATCCCTAATTTAATTTTTATTGCTTAACATTGCCAGGATTCTTTAAGAAAATTCACTTCATTTCTACATTTATTCCCATTTAATTACTTGTAACAGGTAGATATAAGATTTAAATGTATGTTTATTTTGTGAAAAGAGAATCTCTTAAGCAGTGTAATAAAATAACATCCTGTTGAACTGCACCATCACCAAAGTGCAGAATTCCAAAAGCAGGTAATTAAACCGGGGATCACACGCAGAGATGTAAGTGGATCTGCGTAATTCATTCCATAGTCATCTTTATCTAAGTCTTCCTGTTTCGTCATCAGTTACATGTTTATTTTTTCTCAAAGTTTCAGTTTCTTTGAAAGCAGAAGCAAAGTAATTTGCAAACAAATGTTGTTTTCTACAACGTCACATTGCGAGTTACACAGTTACATCTTTATTTTTTCTCAAAGTTTCAGTTTCTTTGAAAGCAGAAGCAAAGTAATTTGCAAACAAATGTTGTTTTCTACAACGTCACATTGCGAGTTACACAGTTACATCTTTATTTTTTCTCAAAGTTTCAGTTTCTTTGAAAGCAGAAGCAAAGAAGTAATTGCAAACAAATGTTGTTTTCTACAACGTCACATTGCGAGTTACACAGTTACATCTTTATTTTTTCTCAAAGTTTCAGTTTCTTTGAAAGCAGAAGCAAAGTAATTTGCAAACAAATGTTGTTTTCTACAACGTCACATTGCGAGTTACACAGTTACATCTTTATTTTTCTCAAAGTTTCAGTTTCTTTGAAAGCAGAAGCAAAGTAATTTGCAAACAAATGTTGTTTTCTACAACGTCACATTGCGAGTTACACAGTTACATCTTTATTTTTTCTCAAAGTTTCAGTTTCTTTGAAAGCAGAAGCAAAGTAATTTGCAAACAAATGTTGTTTTCTACAACGTCACATTGCGAGTTACACAGTTACATCTTTATTTTTTCTCAAAGTTTCAGTTTCTTTGAAAGCAGAAGCAAAGTAATTTGCAAACAAATGTTGTTTTCTACAACGTCACATTGCGAGTTACACAGTTACATCTTTATTTTTTCTCAAAGTTTCAGTTTCTTTGAAAGCAGAAGCAAAGTAATTTGCAAACAAATGTTGTTTTCTACAACGTCACATTGCGAGTTACACAGTTACATCTTTATTTTTTCTCAAAGTTTCAGTTTCTTTGAAAGCAGAAGCAAAGTAATTTGCAAACAAATGTTGTTTTCTACAACGTCACATTGCGAGTTACACAGTTACATGTTTATTTTTTCTCAAAGTTTCAGTTTCTTTGAAAGCAGAAGCAAAGTAATTTGCAAACAAATGTTGTTTTCTACAACGTCACATTGCGAGTTACACAGTCTGGTTCATTTTATCTTTGTACAAAACAAAGAAGAAAAAATACTGATGACCATAATAAAAATGCTATTTAGCATATTTTATTGTTGACCACGTACTGCGGGTTATTCAAGAACAGACCATAAAAGGAATTCTGAGATTCTCAGAGAATTACAAACAGAAGCAGTCATGGAATATGTACAAAAATACAGAAATAACTGGAAATCTCACGTAAGAAGAATGAGCAGAACAAGAACACCACGTCAAATCTTAAATTACCAGCCACCAGGCAAGAGATCTTTGGGCCAACCCTTCAAACGTTGAACTGAGACCGTAACAGACCATTATAGTCTCTCTGGTTTAACTTTACGAGAAATTTATAGAATGAGACAACTGTACTCGCTCGCACTAGTGTTGTCGGAGTTTCTTCACCAGATGTTAATAGGGATAGGGGGAAAGACGAAAACTAACAACAGGGTGGGTTCTTTCTTTTGTTACTGGATTAAAGCGGTCAACCATCTACCCTTGTATCTCCATATCTCTCTCTCTCTCTCTCTCTCTCTCTCTCTCTCTCTCTCTCTCTCTCTCTGCCAAGTTAAGCCAGCTGTACAATAGTTCTATCACATGAATGGAAGAAGAAGAAGAAGAAGAAGAAGAAGGAGAAGACTTGGTGAGCAATACAAATCATGGTGTCCACAGTGTGCGTGTCATGTTTTGTGAATATGAATCAGTGGATAAACGGTAAGCAGATAAGGTTAGGTTTTGAAGATTACGTAAAAGGTATAGCGATCCAGCTACAGACCTCAGAAGGCCCTTGAGGTAGTAGGAAGTTAAGGCTGCCTCTTTTTCTGGAAAATCGGCAGTTGATGTCAGCGGGGTTGTCAGCCTGTGTGACCGCAGCCTTTACCACCACAACAAGCATCTGGTACTCATTTCAGTTAGATCCCAGTGACACCAGAAAATTTGGACCAGTTTAAAAATCCTGACTCCACCGGGATTCAAACCCTCGACCTTCCGGCTTGTTGGCTAATGCCTTAACCACTACGCTAAGGCGTGCCCCCCCCCCAAGATCACATAACCGATTGTTATTTTTGTTTGTGGAAAGTGAAAGATATAAATAGTAAAAACAGACATTATGTGATATTCGTATATCCGATTGAGGGTCTTTCCACTTTTCAGCGGTAGCCCTGTTACCAGCCGGCTGCTGGCCCTTCACATCTACATGTGTCAATCACAGAGGTAGATGATCAACAGCCAGTGTAGGGGTGACATGTGGTTAGCATGTCGAGTCCCCCAGCCGTTATAGCTGGTTCCTCAACCTGGAGCCGCTACTTATTGTAGCTACCCAATTGCCTCACGATGCTGGGTGGGCACCGGTCCCATACTGGCCGAAATACCATGAGAACATTTCTTCCCCCATGGAGACTCGAACCAGCGCTAGTCCCGTAGCTCTGCGCCAAGGCTTCCTACCTTAACCGCTCGGCTACGGCGCGGGACGATATTCGTATATCACAGTTTGAAATCCGCCATTCGCCCAATTCCTGATTGTGATTATATGCCAATATTATGTCCTCCCAGAAGACTGGAAGGAATAGGTTCGTCAGAATTTAACCTCTTTTGGAAATAGAAACAGATATTGAATTAACCGAAAAATCTCAAACAACAGTTCAAACAAAATGAACTCGATCACCAGTCAAGGACGTACATGTGCCAGAAACTGGGGCAAAAACTGTTAGGATCGAGATTAAAGAAAACAATATTTTGCCCCGTAATTACATTTTACGGAATGGAACAAAGAGACAGAATTTAGTTTATCTCTGCGCAAAAGAAAAAAGAAAAAAAAGAGAAAGACAAATTAATGTACGTATTGCAACAACAAAGGTTTTACGGTTATTATTCAATATGAAACATTTGATTGGAGATTTTTATATCTTCTTCTTCTTCTTCCTTTCATGTGATAGACCTAGTGGTCTGTTACGGTCTCAATCCAACGTTTGAAGGGTCTGCCCAAAGATCTCTTGCCTGGTGGCTGGTAATTTAAGATCTGACGTGGTATTCTTGTTCTGCTCATTCTTCGTACGTGAGATTTCCAGTTGTTTCTGTATTTTTGTACATATTCCATGACTGATTCTGTTTGTAATTCTTTGAGAATGTCAGAATTCCTTTTATGGTCTGTCCTTGAATAGTCCGCAGTAAGTCTCATACATTTCATTTCTGCCGCAGTTAGTTTTTGTTCATCTACACTGCGAATTGTCCAGGCCTCACTGCCGTAACATAATATGGGTCCGGCCAGTGTTTTATAAATTCTAGTTCGTGTGTGTTGCTGTACTGTGTTTGGCTTGAAAATATTATTTATAATTCCTGTTACTCTGTTGAATTTTATAATTTTTTTACTAAAATCTTTTTCTTCTTCGTATGTAACTTGGTATCCGAGATAGTTAAATGTGTTGGTTTGTTCTAATAGTTTATTATTAATAACAATTTTACTGCGAACTGGGTCTTTTCCTAGGAAAGATTTTTTTATATAGCTCTTAAAGAAGTCTGAAGGCAGTTCTACTGTATAATGTAAACTTACTTTCATCTGTATAAAAAACCTTTAAATACTTGTTAGAGAAGCTTAAATAAGATGAATGTATAATTAAGAATTTGAAGATATTGTTATATTAAAATATTAACACTTATCCTTTGTCAACAATCTAGTTTCACATAGTCCCCCGTTTCCTTTGTTAATGGGTAGAGATCCTGACATATATTGGGAATGTTAAATTATATTTTTTTTACCTTGTATACTACCGTCTTCCTCAACTATATTGGAAAGTAAAGCACTGGCTTCCCAGATTAGATCTTATACCCGGGGTAAGATACGTGTTGTATGCTCCGCTTAATCCGTAAGAGAAAGTACTTTTCTCCCTCTCCACATTGAACTTGGGGTTATGCATTAATTTATTACCGGCCTTGGCAGAGAAACCAATGCAATTCAATATTAAACTGAAATTTCCGAAAAGAGTGAAGAAAAAAATTAAAGCCGGTGTAAATTATGAATCAGAGATATGAATCTAATGTGGGATCCAAATTTCCAGTTCTCAATTAATGAAAAAATAAAGATTAGATTAGATTAGATTTATTTAGCCTGGTGGAGTTAAGGCCATGTGGCCTTCTCTTCCACTCACCAGGACAAACATATATTACATCAGAATATAACAATCTTAATTAACTCTAATATTAAATACTTAGTAAAAATTTGATCAAAAAGATCATATCTATTATATTACGATCTATAATGCAACCAGTTAATTTTAGTTAAAATTAAGACTAAATCTAATAATAAAATATATACAAGCAAGACATATTAAATTATCCCTGTCTAATGTATATAAAAACAAAGAAAAATAATGAGATATAGAAAACTAATTTTACGATTATACAATATTTAAAACAAAACAAATTAAAATATTTGTTATTCTTAACATTATTTTTATAAATAATTAAATTTATTAATTGTTAAAAGAATATTATCAGTGAGGTGTATAAGTTAGTTTGTTATTAAATAATTATTTGTTTTTGAAGGATGTTATAGTTTGAACAATCCCTGACATAGGGCGGAAGGGAATTCCATGTTTTGGTAAGTGAGACCGTAAAAGATAATGAATAATATACAGTGTGATGAGGAGGGATATAAATGACAATGTGCTGATGGGATCGAGTGTCAAGACTGTGTGTGTCGGATAGTCTGATGAAGCGGCGTGATAAATAATTAGGCAATGATGTGTGAAGGATTTTATAGAGAAGGGATAGGGATATGGACAGTTCTACGATCTCTTAGACGAAGCCACGATAATTGTTCCATTAATTTAAGACCTTAAAACAATTCCTAGGTAATAAAAAACATAAAATTACAATGGAATTGCTGAGGAAATGTAAGCTAACTTCTAAATTTCATATTGACTATTTTCCCAAAAATTGTGATACAGTAAATGAGAAGCAGGGTGAAATATTTCGTCATGATATAAATCCATGGAATTGAGGTACTGGGACAAATGGAATAAAGCTGCGTTGGCGGATTACTGCTGGTGCATAAAGAGGGATTAATATCAAAGTTACCGAAGGGAAACAAAACGGCGCAGTTCCGAGCGACATTTTGAACATCTGAATGGATGCTCCTTTTATTAATGCAATTTAAACTTTGCTACTTCATTTATCCTCTCGAATGGCATATTACGGCGTGGGGCGGTATTTTGGAGTTGGCTGTTAAATGTCACTACTGGGTTTCACTTTGATTTAATTGTGAATTTACTTGCCCTTCCTCGGTAGCTAGTCGGTTCCTGTTTCAGGGTGAGCGCTGAGACTCCTATCTATAACGGGTTCGGAAGGAGAATTGCGTGGGAACAGACAATCACTAATTATTTGAATTATTTTATTTAATTAATCTCTGCCAATTTAAATGAACGTTACACAGTAAAAATAAAACTTTTCTGTCCCTGGCCTTCGATATTTCGCTAATGAGGACTAGCAAATGACTTATGAGTTCGGGAGATTTTCCCTAAGTCCATAATCGTTGTTACTAGATATTTTTTTTTACTATACAGTCGAGATCTTCTTCCTTCTAAGTGTCGAGTATAAGTGCCCGTGTATTAAATTTTTGTCCTCATGAGTTCCGTATCGAAGTCAGGACCAATTATTCCCATATATGGTCTATACCCTAACTCTCATTTTGATTGGTTAGAATATTTAATCACATGTCATCCAAGGGCGTAACTATTTTATTTAAACCACCACCTACCTTTTGATTTTATTCTCACGGCTAGGGAGTGTTTGCCAGCTTGGGCTTTTCGCGATTGTAAATTTGGAGTTTGACATTTCTCCCAAACGTGAGTTTTGAAGCTAGACCCAGCTTAAACATTTCAGGTCTAATTTGAGGAGTTACATGTTTATGACCTCTTTTACTTAGGGTTTCAACCGCTTCTTGTGAGAACTATTTACCAACATGAAACTTAATTTATTTTTAACTATATTCTATTCCTTCATTATTTATTCATTTCTTATATTCCTTAATCACTATTAGGGCCGTATCATATTCGTCTCACAATGCCTCTTGTTAAAACAAAAAAAAAATACTAACGTAAAGTTATAAATATCTTTTTTTTTTTAACACAGCTCCCCTTAGAAGAGAAGTAATTAAATATGCTAATTACATCAAACCAAAATGTATTAAACTATTACTTTTCCTACAAGTACCATATATGGAAATGTTTTTACAAACACCAAATAGATTATATTATTGAACATATATCACCCTGGTTTACTTACAGTTTTCTGCATATTACCACTAGAACAACAACAACAACAAAAACATGTACATTAAAACTCAATTTGCGATCGGTGATTCACCTTACTTATTTTTTTTTATAATCAACAAATGTTTTTCTTATTTTAACCCTATGGGTACTTTATCATATCCCATACATCTTCTCGTTTTTTTTTCACTTTATTATATGTTTGTTTCTGTTTTAATTACGTCACTTTTTACTCACACGCTAGGTAATTTCGCATAATACGTTTTCCATATATCACTCAGTTTATTTTTGCAATGTCATGCACATTTTTTTTTATCATCCCTCTATATCGTTCGCACTTTCCATGGTTCACACTTTACATATGCACTGGAACTCACTTATTATAAACTAACATTTTTTTTTATTCTAATTAGCTACTAATTTATTCTATTTGGGTCATTTATTTATTTAATGAGACATAGATCTTAATGTTGCCGTAAACATATTTGCCCTCTTTTAATCAAATGGTAACTTTACTAATTAGTTTCCTATGTAATTTCCGATGATTATCCTTTATAAATAAGTATATTGGTATTTAATAATAATCATATATGTTTATATCGCGATCTCAGTTTTCAGAACATTTCACGATTCATCATAATAATTCATTTGTAAATCTATCTTTTTTTTTTTTTTTTTTTTTTTAAATAGGCGCTCCCTTAGCTGTGGTCATTGAAAATTTATTCTCAGCATGTTCACTGACTGATCTTCACAATACCTTGAAAATCTATTTATTCTTTATAGAACTCCTTTATTCATCATTCGCATATTATTTTTATTCAATCGATTAAGGTGGAAATTATCCTTATTTATTTACTTGTCGGTAACATAATATCACATTTCATACGCGCAGAACCGCCGTTGTATACAGAATTTTATATCATCGTAGCTCATATTCGTCAATTTCGTTTTTGACGACAATTTATATTTCATTAGTAAACAACTCGACAACACCGGTCGAATCAAAATCATGTCGCTCTATCTACCCATAACAATTCTCGCTACCATATGAGCGAACGTTTATCATTTAAAAGGACATAATATAAACGCCTCCTTCGGGCTTTGATCCTGTATTAATTCATTCTTTCACTTTGTCTACGCTATATTTTTTTATCTGTCACCAATCATAAACTGTTAAAAGGACGATGCCTTAACCTCTTTCTTAAATTTTCGTATGCTCATAACGCTTCCATTTTATTCCTCAAGAATAATATTAGATTTTTAAGAACATTAACTATGAAGTTATAATAGTACATGTTTAATTTGTATTTATATTTTTTTTTTTTGATATTTAAAAGTTGGATTTAAACATTTATTTCCTTCGTTTCACATCGTATTTGGGTAAGTAACTTGTTTTCGACAAATGAATTTTGTACCTGTGAAGGGTGTGCCTATTTCCGTCTCACTCGCACTCTTTCATCTTTTACAAACATTTTAAGTTTAGTGAACTGATTTTTATCTCTATTCTAGACTGGGTTCAACGTTTTCTTAAATATTCCCACTACGATCAGCTGTTCATTTCTTTGTAATTTTCACAATTTACTTATTATTATCATCGTCTCTGTTATTGTTCACGCTTTAGATTAAGGCAAATATACATGCTAATTATTTTTATTATTTTTTTTTATAAAGCGGGGTGGTGCCTCTCGCTCCCTCTGTAAATTTAAATTTTCTTCCCCTGTTTTCGTCAACATTTATCTAGTCTCATTATGTTTTCTAGTGAGTACCAATATAAACCCTTTTAAAACTATTTCTCATTAAATTTTTCTAATACTAATCTGACATATGCATGACCAACACTTCTTGCATTTATCATACTAATATATTCTTACTTTTTAATTACACATTTATTTAATTGTTGTGCATACAATGCAGATGCATGTTAATGTCTAACTGATATTACATCCATTCTAACAGGATAGTATGAATTTTGCATTCTACCATTTTGCGATAATTTCGCGCCCGGATCAAATATTTCAGCACGATATTTTTCTAGATAACATTTTCTCTCATCATGCACTAATTTAGTACAGTACTTCATTATGTTACCTTTGAATCTAACGTATTGACTGTTTTTCGACCATTTTCTCCTATTTATTTGGCGCTTCTTTATTACTCGGTATGACTTAAGCATATTTTCTATACGTCCTACTTTTTCTTGTTTTTCTTTCCATATTTTGTTCGTATCTTTCCCATGCATCTACTTTGCATATCCAAATTTTCAAATTGGAACACTGAGCGGATGTTTGGCTGTACCGAAATCATCAGGTCAGTTGTTCCATTTTGATTTAATTTAACATCATTAATAACATGCATTTCATTATTGCATTTAAATATATTTTCATGTAATTCATCATCATTGGTTTGAGGTATTTTGTTTACATCTATAATAGTTGGCTCGCATGTTTTTCCCTCATTCTGAAGTGTCATTTCCCTATCTGAGTCCCTTTGAGTTTGATCTACAGTACTTTCACCTGTTGTAGTAACTACCATACAAATATCATTGTTACTTTTACATTTATTTTCTTGGGGAGTTTCATATCCTGTCTCCCTTTCATCGTAATTATTTCTACCTATCTCACCCTTTCCTGCTAAACTAGTGGTCAATTTTCTCCTGTCCCTGAATTTCTGATTTTAAAGAATCTCCAGTTGTGTTTTATTGCTAATCTCCATTTGCTCATGTCTTCCCTAATTTCTTTATGACCTTGTTTCATTTCTTCAATAATTTCTTTATGACATTGTTTCATTTTTTCTCCCAATGAATCTAGCATATTCTTAATATCATGCAAAAACATCAAGGAATCTTCATGGTTAATTTGGGTCATATTTATTTTATTTGATTCTTTGTTTTGACCCTCTAACAAACTTCCTCCACCATTTAAATTTATATTATTTCCCTCCATTATTTATTTAATTCTACAATTTATTAATATTAATATTTATTTTCTATTCACAAAAAATATTTTTGTGTGATTCAGCACTCTAACACTTTCGTTTAATTCGTTGATTTTCCACATTAAGTTATTTATCCTCTTTTGACAACTTTCATGTTCTATTATTTTTTTAAACAAATCTGTCACTTTACCTTGGTATATCTTCTTTGTTTGTCTTACGTCAGGTTTGTAGAGATCCGCCATCGGTTATCTAGGTTGATCTGCTCCTGGATTGTTGTCCACTCCTGGCTGCACCTTCCATCTCGTGGTTTGAATGTTGTCTTCCACATTGTTGCTGGATCATGATATTCAGTCCACAACTTTCGTGAGTCACTCTTATTTTGAATGCACTCACGTTGAAAACACTTTGTCACAGTAAAAAGACCCTTTCGTTGGGCGACACTTTGGGGCAGTATTTTGGAGTGGCTGTTAAATGTCACTACTGGGGTTTCACTTTGATTTAATTGTGAATTTACTTGCCCTTCCTCGGTAGCTAGTCGGTTCCTGTTTCAGGGTGAGCGCTGAGACTCCTATCTATATAGGGTTCGGAAGGAGAATTGCGTGGGAACAGACAATCACTAATTGTTTGAATTATTTTATTTAATTAATCTCCTGCCAATTTAAATGAACGTTACACAGTAAAAATAAAACTTTTCTGTCCCTGGCCTTTGATATTTCGCTAATGAGGACTAGCAAATGACTTATGAGTTCGGGAGATTTTCCCTAAGTCCATAATCGTCGTTACAAGATATTTTTTTTTTACTATACATTCAAGATCTTCTTCCTTCTAAGTGTCGAGTATAAGTGTGAGTGTATTAAATTTTTGTCCTCATGAGTTCCGTATCGAAGTTAGGACCAATTATTCCCATATATGATCTATACCCTAACTCTGATTTTGATTGGTTAGAATATTTAATCACATGTCATCCAAGGGCGTAACTATTTTATTTAAACCACCACCTACCTTTTGATTTTATTCTCACGGCTAGGGAGTGTTTGCCAGCTTGGGCTTTACGCGATTGTAAATTTGGAGATTGACATTTCTCCCAAACGTGAGTTTTGAAGCTAGACCCAGCTTAAACATTTCAGGTCTAATTTGAGGAGTTACATGTTTATGACCTCTTTTACTTAGGGTTTCAACCGCTTCTTGTGAGAACTATTTACCAACATGAAACTTATTTTATTTTTAACTATATTCTGTTCCTTCATTATTTATTCATTTCTTATATTCCTTAATCACTATTAGGGCCGTATCATATTCGTCTCAGGCGCTAAAACGTGTTTTTTAAAAATAATGTAACTCATTTGATGTTTTTGAAATTATTGTTTAAATTTTGAAGATTTTCGTTCTTATTTATAAAATGCAAGAATGCCAAATAATTGTTTATCAAAACATATGCTTCATTACAAACCTTAAGACCGAAGAAATGTAGAAGACCAAAACGACGTTGGAAGAATGACCTGTAGCATATTGTGCATCGGGGATGGGAACGGGCCAACTTTGAAGAAGATGATGATGATGCAGAGAACCGGGCGCGATAGAGACAATCTGAAAACAAACATCTGATTCAATACGTTTGAACACCTAGAATCAGTCATTTAAGTCAGATTGTAATAATATGTTTTTAAATCATGAACTTTGCGCATTTGGATGCTTTTTCGTCTTTCGTTGCAAAATTACAAAATAAGACCGACATGTTGTAGGAAATCTGAATATGAATTTTGATTCAGAGCACTTTAGTTAATTAGAATTAGTAATTATTTTTCTTTCAAACAGAAAAAATGCACATCAGTGAATCGCTCAACTGGAAAATTAGCCAAGCTATTGTTAATAAATACCATATTAATTATCCTATACCACGAAAAATGCGACGTGCACAGTATATGCGTTTCTCTGTAACAGAATAAATTCATCTCAATTATGAATGCAAATTATACTCTGTACGGTATTTAATATTCTTATTTTTATTTGATATAAAAAAATTACATTTCATTCCTGGAATTTCAATTCCACGATAAATAAATATTTGTGTTATCATTTATAGATGCTGAAATATGATGTAATTTTACATCTAGATGTTCTGATGTAGCAAGTAGGCTGTGTACGATCTTTGGGTTTGTTGAGTATTTTTTAATAAAATTCGCTAATTTGATTTATAATATTATATTCTATTCTCACATAGTTCAAAGGTTTCCTAGCGAGAGTTTCTTAACCAAACTAATTTAGCGAGTGACGTATGGTTAGCACATCGCCTCAAAAATACATCTAGTAGGCAAACTAAATGATTTCTCGAATGGGAAAGGGTGATTAAATTTTGTTCATAGACTCTAAACTTAGGCTTAAGGTTCATTTAAACGCCCGAGAATCTTAGGATCGGGATCCATGGCTTAAAATGCCTCAGAGGTAAATGGATCCCACTATAGGCCTTAGGAGGTCCTTGGGGAAATAGAAGGTTAAGGCTCCTAACGTTTTAGACAGTCGGCACAAAATATCAGCCAGGTTGTCAGATCTGCGTGACAGGTGGTTTTATCCCCACAGAAACGTTCGGTACTTATTTCCATTAGAGGCTGCGTCGATCCCAGGACTATGGTCCCGCCAGAGGATACAGACCAGTTTAAAAAGCCTGAATCCACCGGGGCTCGAACCTCCGAACCCTCGGACTTGTACTGTATTGCCTGATTATATAGGCCTAATATAACCTATGAAATGAGAATTGTGATGATTCCAGTGCACGTGATATAATTTCAACTTAAGATTTTCCTTAACTAAGGAGACAGTTTTGGGGGAAACCCCAATCATTTTGATTGAATAGTGAATTTGAGTCCCAAATACGAGCCTTAAACTCTGCCGATGAGTCAAATGTCTCGCTTCTGTTATTATTCATGGTAATGTTTAATAGAGAACAAAATTATAAAACCTCACGCCAAAGCCCCAAGCAAAGGAGAATACTTCTTGGGGGCTGTTCAGTGCTGCTTACTTAATACATTCAGTAACCTCGATCCGCGTTTTGAGAGAGAGAAAGAGAAATATGGAAAGCTCTGTGGCCATACACTTGTGTTGGCGGTGAGCGATCCGTTTTGGTTTTCCTTTGTAGGCATAAACATTACTGTACAAACATTAGCCCCTAAATCCTTATACCCACCGAGACTTGAACCGCCTACCTTCCAGTTTGTAGCAAATTGCCGTAACCAACTACGCTACAATGTGCCCCTTTGACCAGCGTTCTGAGGATGATCCAGCCACAATGACATGGCAGGTTGGTCTATACGGTTTGTGTCGATATCTGGGCTTGGGGTTCGGCAGTTATTCATCTACAGAAAAAAAACAGTCAGAAAAATGACTGCCTATTTTTTCTTGAGCCTTTCAAATTATTATTATTTTAATGCAGAGTCACTCGGGTTGCGAAGTTTTGAAAATAAGCCTTTTGCGTATGTTTTATATTATTATTATTATTATTATTATTATTATTATCATTATTATTATTATTATTATTATTATTATTATTATTATTATTATTATTATTATTATTATTATTATTATTATTATTATTATTATTATTATTATTATTATTATTATTATTATTTATTCATTTGTTTTATTCAGTCTCGAGGAAGTACGGCCATGTAAACTTTCCCACTCACCGGAACGAACATATGTTACATTATAATATAGCAATTACTATTAACTCTAACATTAAATACTAAATGAATATTTGATCAATAAGATATTTAAAAAGTCTTAATAAATAATAATAAATACCTTAATAAATTATATCTTCAAGCCACAGTTTGTCCAAAAACATTCAAGACTAAAAGTGTATAAAACACTGGCTCTTCCAACTCTTTTGTATGGTAGCGAAGTATGGACATTCAAACAGAAGAATATACAGAGACTTAGATCTGCTGAAATGAGATACCTTCGGAGGACTGCAGGATACACACTAGTAGATCACAAAAAATTAAGACATCTTAGAAGAATTACACATGATACCTTTAGAAAACAGAATTTCTGATTATAAGTCAAGATGGATGCAACATGTTCATCGAATGGAAGATCACAGGATACCCAAACAAATGTTAAGATATCAACCTGCAGGAAGAAGAAGACCAGGACGTCACTCAAAAGACTTTTGGATGGTGTTTCTCTTGAGGCCGAAATAGGTCAACAAATGGCCTAAATTTGTGAATGTACTATGATTATGATGAGATATTTATATGATTAAGATCGATCATATAATAATGTTAATGATAACTAAAATTAAAACTAAAGCAAATAATAAAATGTGTACAAACAAGATAAATGAGATTGTTTGGTAGACTGTCCCTATCTAATGTACTCGTACATAAAAAAACAAAGATAAATAATGAGACAGGCCTATAGAAAACAAATTAGTCGGTTATGCAATACTTAAAACGAACAAATGAAAGTATTTGTTAATCTTAATAATATTTCATATAATAAATTAAATTGTTGAACGAATAATATCAGTGAGATGCATAAGTTAGCTTGTTATTAAATAATTCTTAAGTTTGTTTCTTAACAATGTTATAGTTTGAAAGTCTCTGATTTAGGGCGGAAGGGATCTCTATGTTGTGGGAAGTGAAACTGTTATGGCAGTAAATGAAATTTACAAGAATAATTTATTTCATTAATTCGTTTCATTCGTGCAATAACGACATAATTTGCAAGCTTGAAAACGAGTATAAAAATGAGTGTTTATTAGATATTATCAGTATGTTTTCGTGTTTAAATTACACGCATATTTATATTTAATGAACATACGCTCAGGTCAGATGGTTCACTTCGCCACAGGAGCACATGTAGCCGCCCACCAGCCTCTGTCAATAGCGGAAGCATCGATTCCATGATATTAACTTAATGTCAGCCACTCATCATTAATCACCATGTCTACTTACAATTCTTCCTCCTTAAACTCATTTAAACATCTTCTCCACTACAACATGTACCATAATTAAATTCCTTAAAAAGAAACTAGTTACGTAAAATATAAAACCACTGAGAAAAAAAAGTGAAGTGCATAGTTAATTCTTGGTGTTTGTAGGACATCCTTTAAATAGTATACACTTCAAGATTGAAGTAAAATTAACTAAAGTATTAAACACTCGATGGCTTTTAGAGGAAGAGATCCAGTGAGATCCAAAATTATTTTAGAAAATCAAAGTATAGAACAGGTGTCTAGTTTCAAATATTTGGGCTGTGATGTTGGCTACAATGTGGAAAGAGATATTGACTCCAAAATAAATAAATTTCAGACGGTGTGTGGAACAATACAGAGAACATTCAAAAATAAAATTAGAAAAGAAACCAAGATAAAAATGTATAATGTTATGGCGGTTCCCACAATATTGTATGGATGTGAAACTTGGGCTCCAGTGAAAAGACAGAAGGATAGAATACAGACGGCGGAGATGAGGTTTCTAAGACAAGTAAAAGGATGTACAAGACTTGATAGAATAAGAAATGAGGATATAAGAGAAGAATTGAAAGTACAGCCTTTATTGGATAAAGTCACGAATTACAGACAGAAATGGATTGATCACATGGATGGAATGAGTAAGGAGAGATATCCATTGTTAGCAAGAAATTATCAAGCAAGAGGAAGACGTGATGTTGGAAGACCTAGAAGACGTTGGGCTGAAGCATTATGAAGTCGGAACGGGCAATTGCCTAATCCCTGGAGTGATGATGATGATGATGATTAAACACTCGTCTCATATTTTACAATGTTAATTTTATCCTAGCGATCCCTCTACACGGTACCAAGAGGCCCTTTTTCAACAATCGACACGAGATGTCAGCCGGATTGTACGTCCTGCGTAACAGCCGCCAGCACAAGCGTCTGGTACTCTTTTTCATTAGAGGCTGAGCCGACCCCAGGGGCATGGTTCCGCCAGAAGTGTTGGGACACTTTAAAAATCCTGACCCCACCCTAGCCTTCCCACGAATAAATAATATAAGTTTCTGCCTCCTCCCTCCTTCTTAACGCACCCACTGGCAAGAATACTGGTTGAAAGAGGAGCAAAGAATGAACAGTTTACCCTCTTTCAGCATTTTTTATAGTTAATTCTGTTATAATTCCTTATTATCTAAAGGTAAGGGACTCTAACCCCTGATCTTCCGGCTGATAGAATATTGCCTTAACAAACCACGCTAAGACATGCCCATGATTTTTATCCTACTGTAACAATGAACATCGGCCTCTCTGACCATACCTCTCGTCCCGAGAGTCGTGGCTTAAAACCCGGCCAAGATCGATGGATTTTTATTATTTATAGCCCATGTTTCCCTTAACAGAGATTTAGGCGCTCTCCCCCTACAGGGAAGAATTTGAACCATACTAATTTAGTTACACTTGTTTCCGTATAGATGTCATTTGAGTGGTCCGTGGTCAGCTTTCCGCCTCATACTGATATCTAGGAAACCAAGGTAGTACAAGGACGGGAAAATTCGGTAAATTTCGCTTAGATCCTTTTCATTAAGGCTTAAGGATCTTTTACGAGTCTGAAAATCTTCAGACTCGGGACCCACGGCTTAAAGTCCCTCCCGGATGACTTGCTACTTGGATTTTTCCATCCTAAAAAATCCATCGACCCCGACCGAGTTTGAACCCGCGACCCTCGGGACTAGAGGCAAGGAGCATAACCACAAGTCCACCGCGGCCGACCGATGGATTTTAAGATGGAAAATTCCCAGGGATAATCCTCCAGGAGGAACTAGGCCCTGGGTCCCGAGTCTGAAGATTTTCTGGCTCGTAAAAAACCCCAACCACGGCTCAAAATTTAATCGGCATTCATCTATCCAAGCAATACCTTACTTGCCTACTAAATGTTTCCTTGAGGCGATGTGCTAACCACATGTCACTCGTTGACATTAGTAAGTATATAAGCGTAACCAGATTAGCTTTATTAAGAAAGTCCAAATACGTAGCATACGTACCCTCGAGGGGTATATACAAGTATCAAAATTAACAATTTTTATTTCTCTTTATTCTGATTTTTATTTATATTTATAGAGGCTTTAATACAATTTCACATCACGTTTAGAATATTTGGTTGTATCAAGTAGGCCGTGATGTCTATTGCATTTATTGTGTATTTCTTTATGCAGTATTAAGTGATTTAATGTTATTATTAATATTATTATTTTATTATTATAATATTATTATTAATATATATTATTTATTATTATTATTATTATTTCTTCATTAATATTATTATGATATTATTATTAATATTATTATTATATTATTAATTAATATTATTATTAATATTATTATTAATATTATTAGTAATATTATATTAATATTATTATTATTTTATTATTAATATTATTTTTGTTATTATTATTATTATTCTTAATATTATTATTATTATTATATCTTATTATTAGTAATATTTATTATTAATATTATTATTATTATTATTATTATGATTATTATTATTATTATTATTATTATTCATATATTATTATTATATATTAATATTATTATATTATTTATTAATATTATTATTATTATTATTATTAATATTATTAATATTATTTATTATTATTATTAATATTATTAATATTATTATTATTATTATTATTATTATTATTATTATTATTATTATTATTATTATATTATTATTATTATTACAGAATGAATGAAGATAGATATCCAAAACAAATAACAAAATACAAAACCTAAAGGCACCCGAGATGTGGGCAGACCTAGAAAGAGATGGGCTGAAGTCGGAACGGGTCAGCAGACCTAATCCATGAAAGCAGATGATGATGATGATTATTATTATTCTTACTATTATTATTATTATTATTATTATTATTATTATTCTCACTATAATTATTATTATTATTATTATTATTATTATTATTATTATTATTATTATTATTCTCACTATAATTATTACATCATTATTATTCTCACTATAATTATTATTATTATTCTTACTATTATTATTCTTACTATTATTATTCTTACTATTATTATTCTTACTATTATATTCTTACTATTATTATTCTTACTATTATTATTCTTACTATTATTATTCTTACTATTATTATTCTTACTATTATTATTCTTACTATTATTATTCTTACTATTATTATTACTATTATTATTATTATTATTATTATTATTATCATTATTATAACACGAATTATGATGAAATAGGCCCTTGTAATGAAATCCCAACACAACATCTGCCTTGCCGATTGAGGAAACCCAGGAAAAACCTCAGTGAGGTTGGTCGGCCAAAGGGATTTCAAAACACGATTTCCCCAATGGAGTCTCAAGACCTACAATCTGAGCCATCTCGTATTTAAAAGTTATCGTCTGCGTTTCATCAAACTTCTCTATTATCGTTTTTAATGTATGTGCTTATATTATTGATCACTGCGATTAACTGTAACAAATTTATTTTTTACATTGAATATTTTTTCTCTTATTAACAGTAAATGTATATTTAAAAACAATGTTAATATCAGTTTTGCTCTTTAAGTCCCCGATAAATTTTGCTCAGATGTACATTGTTTTATACTTGAAATTATTTTACATCTGGTAAATCTACGTCATAGGAGCAAAGGTTTTACTTTTGTCCCGAAAGAAGCCATATTTAAGCATTTGAATAGTTATAAATATTCATTTTTGCACGATAGTGCGTTCTGTTGTACTTAAAGCAATGGCGGCCATGATTGAAAGTTGAATTTCCCAAATTTCGGAGTTGTCAACCTATAAATAACTAAATAACAATATAATATTACAAATTATCTACCTAGTGTGAGAAGTAAAACCATTGTCCTTTATGTAAACTACGTACAATGTATATACAAAAATATAACCAAATAAATAATAGTTTTAAAAAACTAAAACAGCACGCTTTGTTAGAAAACCTAACTCAAAAATGAAAAATAATTTTAATTTCCAACACGCTTGGAATAAATTTAAAGTGGTCAACATAAAAATCATTTCCAACACATATCAAATAAAACTAGAATTATCAATAAAAAGAAAATAATTTTACCATCAAAAGCGTGGGGTGCTCTATTTAAATTAATATATTTGATAATAAACAGATATTGGTAAAAGTAAAGTCTCTAAGAAGAACATGTAAAAATCATAAAAAGCACCCCACTCTTTTGATGGTAAAATTATTTTCTTTCTGTTGATAATTCTAGTTTTATTCTACATGTGTTGGAGATGATTTTTTGTTGACCACTTTAAATTTATCCCAAGCGTGTTGGAAATTAAAACTTATTTTTAATTTTTGAGTTCGGTTTTCTAATAAAGCGTGCTGTTTTAGTTTTTTAAAAATATTATTTATTTTTTTATTTTTTAGTTTTAATATTTTACAGAATAAGATAAGAATGTAAATATCTTTAAATTCCATACTATTGTATGAACTAAAAGTATTACTCTTCTAAAAGAAAACTCTTCCCCAGCCGGATTCTAACCAGCGACCTATGGATTACTGAAATTGTATACCAGTAGTTAACCGTTCTACCAACTGAGCTCTTACAACGATTAATTAAAAAGTCGACAAGCCCGTAACCTATTATACAAGTTTTAATATTTTTGATTTTCTGATGATTCTGGTTAGGAATTTAGAAATAAAATATGAAATTATTGTATTGTCACGGGTCCTTTACACGTACACAAAATTGCAAGTCGATCCAATGTTTCTAAGTGGGTGAAAATCATGTTAAAAAATTCCGTTACATAAATACAAAGACACTTTTTTTGATTTTCTGATGATTCTGGCCAGGATTTTAGAAAATGAATATGAAATTATTGTATTGTCACAGGTCCTTTACAAGTATACAAAATTTCAAGTCGATCCAATTATTTTAAGTGGGTGAAAAACGCGTTGAAAGATTCAGTTACATAGATATATAGATAGATAGATAGATACAGGTCAAGCTAATATAAAGCGTGTAAAAATAGTGTCCATGTACGCCTACATTATAGGAAACAAATCACTGCTTTTAAATTAACTGAACTTTATTTGAAACAATATAGAAAGTTGACTTTACAAAATACAGTACGAAATAAGCAACCATACTTTTTCCTCTTACAGTATAATTCTTCTCCTCCACTACTTTTTTAATGAAATCTATGTTTTTTCTTAACTTGAATATAATTTTTCGGGCACTAAAGAAGCACACCCAACTTCCCACGCTTATTCAATTTCGTCATTTTGATTACCATCATTCAAACTTTCCGCCATTTTATCCTGATTGGTGTCACTGCAGTCTCAACTAAATTATTTTCGGCATTTAGCATAATATACATTGCCCAGACTGGTAACGTTAGCCAGATGTTCATATTGACCGGAAGTATTTCCAACTCTAGCATCAACTAAATTATTTTCGGCATTTAGCGTACATACATTGACCCGACTGCTAACGCCAGCCAGTTTTATTTAATTAACAAAAATATTTCCAAAAGAAGATGTTATTTTACTATTATTTATTATTTTGAAAACACCATTGTGCAAAAAGTAATGTACAACACACGTCTGTGAAGTGTTTTACAGAATCTTGGAAATAAAAAACCTCGCTATCGCTCGATTTTTAATAACATCCTCCCTTCTGTAAAAACCACTTCCAACTCGCATTGTAATATACGCACTATTGCCCGACCAAACCGCGATCCTCGTATCCAGAGGTGAACAATGTACCCATTAAATCACTGGATTATAACATATTATTAAATTATCACTATAGCTATCGTGACAATTAGTCACTTTTAAAATATTAGATATTTATATCTAGTAAACCCTTCTTAATGTTTGCTTTTTATTTATCACGTGTCCACATGGTGATACTTTTATATATTATAATAAAGGTTACATTCTATTTTTTCCGAGTGTCATCTTATAACGACTTCAATGTGGAAGGATCTATTTTTCTGTAAAGATTAAACATTTTATTTGATAAAATAGTAACGGTCTACTCCTAGTATATATTTTTTTTTATTATAAAGAGTATTCATTGGAATTTTAATTAAATGAAGTGGCAAAACTGTATGCCATATTATTAAAATTAATTTGGATGAAATTAATTTCAGATAATATAATGGCGTTTACATGTTGAATATTTGTTTTCGGAATCTTCTGCAAACTTTATTGAAGTATCTGATTTGAATCCAATTAATTCAGGAATATTAATCTTTATTTACTTAATTTTGTTAATTTATACATTAACATTATTGGAATTTTAGCATAAATAAATTTATACTTGTAATTTTTTTGCGAATTAGTTATGTTGCCTTTTTTGTTTAGGTTAAATGATAATTATAATTATTATATTTTGTATCATATTTTGAAAATATAAACTTTTTAGATGAAATTATTTACTTTTATAAAAGTTTCGACTGCAAAATTTTAATCGTGTGGTCCATTCTCTGTGTTAAATATAATCATCCGTGGAGTTTTTCTACTTTTTTGATGGTTCAAAATATATATGATCCTAAGAAAAAATCTTCTCCTAACATTTCCATCATAAAAAGGTACATACACAAGAGAAGAGTTAGACACAGAAATACATAGATAGATAGAAAGAGGGAAAGAAATCTTTATAATACATTTCATTTACAATGTAGGTCATGAAATTATATTTTAGTTCCGAGAATTGCATTGAATTGTTATATTTAGATCCATAATGAGATACCATGATATAAAATCCACTTTACCAAGCACTGAGGGAGAGGTTAAACTAGGAGAAAGAGAGATGGAAATTGGGAGAGGAGGAGGAGGATAAATGTATAATACAATTTATCAGCACTGTATGTCATGAAATGTAAATTTAATTTCGAGAATTTCAAGCAGTTATTATATTTACATTCATACCGAGATAATGTAACATAAATTCTACTTTATCAAGCATTGAGCATAAAATGAAGTAGATTTCTCACTCAATTATAATCTCCTACTCAACAATGCAAAGCATCTAATTAATTAATCTTTCTTCTCTTCCGATCAAGCACTCTTGTCTCTTCTTCTAACTCATTCCACGGCTTTAAAAGTTGTTGCGTAATTATACTTTTTAAAAATATCCAAAGTTAAATTCAGTTTTATCAAACTAGAAAATGTCGGATTAAACAGTGTATAAAACGTGTTTATATTTTGATACGTAATAACTACGTTTAAATGTCATGGGCGAAGGCGAGAATAGTGGTCTCGCTTTATTAGAAACAGGTTTACGAGTCTAAAGGCCCGCACAGATCATCGAAGTAACTAGGTCCTCTTTCCAGAGATCTCTAAAAACATCTCCTCCTTCTTTCGGGAAAGATCGGTGGAGAGAGTTTTCCATGTGGAAGTGTCTCGATCTTGGGCCTAGAAGTTTCACTGCCCTGCCCTACATATTTGTGACGAAGGTAGGAGATCAGTCAGTTGTGAATTAGCAGCGATATAGTGAACAAAGAGAGGACAAATTGTATTGAGTGTACTCGTCAGAGACTGTGAAATAATTGTGTGCGAGGACAATGGATCAAGAATAACTGTTAGTCGGAATTGTGATTAATTTAATACTCATACATTTTAGATGTAAATAAAGTTATTTGTGAGCATTTCTGGTCATCTGCGTGTGTTTATTTACTCCAAAACTACGTGAAGACGACCTCTCACGCCACTACGACAATATGTTTAAAATTATCAAACGATGATCATCCGGTTAAATAAAATGATAAGATATTACGACATGCTCATGAATTCCAATCTATGATTTTTCTCTGTTATTTAAAAAATCAAATCCTAGAGCCGACAAATTTGACTAGGACTTTTATTAATTCTCGCCTATAAGGCTATTAGGGCAGATGCTCCTCTTGAACCCCACTTATCACAATTATTATTTCACATGGTCATTAAAATCGGTTCACCTATAGAATGCAGTCCCGTATCACTTATGACTTTTTTTAATTTAAAACGTAAGTTATAAAATTAATGAAGCTAATTAAATGATAATTAATATAACATCTAACCATAGCGACAAAGCGGCGCCAACACGGTTATATTTTATGTTAATTAGACTTATATTTAACCGCCAAAAAAAAAGTCGAATTCCGCAGAAAATAAATGACAAATCAATCAGAATCTGTTCTATTAGGATTCATAACTAGTAATTAAATTAATTGATGCTATATTTTCTTTTAGATGATTTAAAACGCAGGGTTGTGCACAATATAATATATTGCCACTAGTCCGGTTTGCTCTGAACCATAGATTCTTTTTTCTTTACTGACATTTTACAAATTTTAATTTTCCAATATGATTTTAAAAGTATCCTTTCAATTTTCTATATTATCCAAACCTAAAATCAATTAATTTTCTTGAAAAAACAAAAACTTATAATAAAAAAGTATACATAATTAAATTTGGCAGGCATATTTAAAATAATGGGAATAAATGGAAAATGTTTGATATTTGCCTAACCAGTACAGCTACGAGCATAAAACATCCATAATTTTTGGCAATTATATTAGTCTTATTATATCCATATGCTTCAAATTTCAATCACAATTATGAATTAAAATACAATATTACCATATCTATAACATATAAATTAGTTTATAACTTATGTCAACAACATAAATCTGCCAACACGTCCAGGTTTCTTACTGATTTAAGTATCAGGCTACGCAAGCGACTTAAATATTCTGTTACTAGCTGATTGCCCGTTCCCAAGTATTCACTTTCTCAATCTTCATGACGCCAATAAGTTTAGTGATCCCGAAAACTACGGATTTGACTTAATATTTGTATGTTTCGACATTTTATTTTTCACCGTTTCTCATCTCCGTGCCAATGGGGGCTGAGTTTTGAATTAAACTTATCGGGACTCCCTCAATTCATCAGTGATCACAAAAAACAGTGGTTTGAATACTAAAATCGGTCATGTTTAACCATTTTTTACATATCACCTCCTAAGGGTATAATGGGTCAAACCTGGGTTTCGTTATCAAGGGCACTATCACTAATCATATAGCCGACCCCGAAAACTATAGATTCGGCGTTAAAATTGATGATTTTGGATTATGTTTACAAATTATCCTCTCCTAGGAGCGATAGGAGTCTCTTACTCCTATTGTAGGCCTATATCTAACTTAACTTGGCAAAGAGAGATGGAGATGTAAGGGTAGATCCTTGACTGCTTTCGCTCTGATACAAAAAAAGAACCCATTTTGTTGTCAGTTTTCGTCTTCCCCCTTACCTATATTAACATCTGGTGAATGAACACCGACACTGGTGCGAGTGAGCACAGCTGTCTCTTTCTATACATTTCTTGCAAAGTTAGGCCAGATATAATTTAACACTATCGTTTCCGGATTGAAAGTTATATGTGTACCTAGTTAAATTAAAAATTGCTCCAAGCGTTCCTGAGTCATCCTGATCCATAAACACACACACACACACAAAGAGACAGGTTTCCCATTTTTATTGACCATCCTAAATATATACGTATGTAAGTACAACATAAAAAAAATTTAATATATGAAATGAATGAATGTTTGTTTGTTCGTACTTTATGCGCGGCCATACCTTTGATCCGATTGTGATGGTGCTTTTTGAATAATGTTCAGGAGGTTCCCGGGATGAACATAGATTATACGAGAGTTCTGATACTCAACTCCTAGAACCTTAAAAATCGCCCTTTGTAGTGGAAAACGTGAAAAAAGTAGCTCTTTGAGCGCTTAAATGGCTTACGCTGCCTAAACCATAACAAATACACAAAAGTAATGTACACAGAATTTAATATCTGAAACATCTCTACAAAAAAGTCTGTGACAGCATATGTTTATCTCTTACGGATAACTCACAATAATAATTTTTGTCTTTCATTGATGCCAAGAAGATCGAGACAAGTACGTAGATTCCTGTGCAAGCATAGCAGCACATGACGTGTATTCTTTTACATATAACTCACAATAACGAATTTTGTCTTTTAACTCATTTATGCCAAGAAGGTCGAGATAAGTAAATTCCCGGACAACACCGGGTAATCAGCACCGGGAATCAAATAATTACGATATACATTTATAATTATTTTTCATTTTACTTATTCAAGTAAATATAAAAACACATTAATTTTCATTTATTTAGGCGTAGTCGCGCACGCCGAGTATCAGCTAGTTAATTACGATAAGAATATATAAAAGTTGTTTAACTACGAGGGGGGAATAATATTGATGTTAGTGAACTTTGAAGCGTTATTTACTAACGACATACGAATACTAACTTTTTTCTTCAATGGAATTGTGTATCATGATTTCGATGCGTTAATTATGCACTCCAAGACCTGTTCAAAACCGTAATCACAATGTGTCATTCTAATACATATAACCTTGTTAATGGAAACATAAAGTCGGATTATTTGAGCAATATTACAGTACTGCCCGTATAAATTATGAACAGTAGAGCGACCATATTAAGTGCTCATACGGATGACCATTTTAAATGACACACACACACACACGTAAAATCATCGAGTGAATGAGCATATTGATTCTCCACTTTTATCAACTGAATGGAATTACAAACATGCAAAACAGAATTAAAACAATCAGCATTACGAGAATGGCATAGAATATGGAATAATAAAACCAATGGAACTACAACTAAAGTTTTTTCCCATCAATAAACGACAGGCTAGAACAAAAACTGCCAATTACATCTGAATTCACCGCAATGGTCACCGGCCATAGTAAAACAATGTCTCACCTTCAGATATTTCAAATAATAGACAAGTCAACATGCACATGCAATTGAGCGGAACAAACCATCAACCATTTAATATACGAATACCGGGATGAAAAACAACAGAGAATGGAACGAATGTATGCTATATGGATCAATGGAAACATTGGCCAGTTACAAATAAAAAAAAATTAGCAACTAAGCATTTACTAGAATTTAGTAAGTTTATCAAGACACTAACACTGGAACATTGATAATGTAAATATGTATTATAGTATGTAAACAAATAAGTGTGATTAGAATTACTTACATTATGTAAAATCTTCATTATATAATTATGAATAGAACATTGTTATCTAGTTATGAGTTAGTAAAATTTGATATATTTAAACATTTGCATACTGTTATGTAATAGTGTAACACAAGTCAATAATAATGCGTTTAAATCAAGTATGTAATATTACTTTGTAATAGGGTGTACCGAAAGTACTGTTCCTGTATGTTACATCTATGTACTGGTATCCTCCCTCTTCAGCGAGATTTATGAACTGTGCCAATTTCTTTTCTCTTTGTCCTTACTCCCACTAACCTTCCTACCCCTTCCCTCTTCTCTGTCTGTAGTGCGCAACTTCCCCTCTTCCTCGGAACGCTCAAATATGTGAAGCAAGTGGTAAACAAGGTCATTCATTCTTCATTCATCATTCAGCGTCTGGTGGACGTCAGCTCGAGGAGAGCTGTGATGTTTTGTGTTTAGTCCGGTAAGCCAGGGTAGGGTATCCGGGGGTATGGACCCTAATCCTCGGCTGGACTAAAAGGTATGCATGAGTGTTTGTGTGAGTAAAGATTGTCATTTTTGTTATTATTTATATTTTCTTTAAAGTTTGTAATGATCAAGAATAATTTCTGTTTGAACATCTTTTCATATTTCAACTTCAGACATATATTTTGAATATTAAATTCTATTTTAAGTAAACAAGAATGTTTAATTATTGTACTTATTAGCTATGCTATTACAGCCGTATATTTTTCCTATCTACAAGCTTTCTCAAGGTTATATTAGCTCCCCTCTCCCTTCTAGCTTTCATGGTTGTAAATAACATACTGAGTTAAATACGAATCATATATATTACTACAGTGTGTAAGGAATTCTTGTTAATGATTAATATATATTATTAAATCTATATAGGAAAGATGAATCAATATTTGCCTCTGATGGGCCCGGGCAAAGAACAATAGATAGCACTGACATTTATGATCTGGACGCTACAATAAGCCTAACTAAATATATAAGTAGATTCTCTAGGCCAGTCAAGGTCCAAATACGGTAACGGACTCTTCTGGATGCAGGGTCTAGAAGAAGGGTCGAGCAGACCGCGTGCAAGGGCATTCTGAGGAATCAATAAAGAAAAGAAAAAATATAAAATACGGTGCTGCATTTTCTCAGGAGTGTTACGAATGTCTCGATAGACAATATATTTAATAACTGCCTAGAGGAAAATGCCTAATGCGGTAAGATCAGGAGATCCAGCAGGTCAAGGTACTGCCCTTGACGACAAATCCATATTTTCATCAATAAGGTTCTATTTATTAGAATGGCACATTGTGATACATTTTTGAGCAGGTCTTGGAGTGCTTAATTAACGCATCTAAGAAAAAGTAGATTGAAAAAACAAAGTTAATATTTGTAAATAAATAACGCTACAAAGTTTATTAATCATCATATCAATATTATTTGATCCTCGTAGTTGGATAACTTTATTTACGAAGATATTTCTGATGGTAAAGATAAATGATACATCCTGTATATAATATTCTACAGTAATTCTGCCCGAGGTCAGGTCTTTCACTGCAATCATAGCATTTGCATGCTATGCTTTGCAGCTTTAGTAAAGAAATATAGGTATGCTAGCTTCCCGTTGCCTTCCACACCGGTAAAGGATGCTGGTAAGTATAAGGAGGATATGAAGATATATTCTTTAAATTAAGATTCTTGAATTTTCTTAATATGTGTTGGGAGAATCATAATATACCAACTACATGGAGGCAAGGTATACTAAAACCGATTTACAAGAAAGGAGAAAGAAACCAACCATCTAATTACAGAGGCATTACCCTCCTATATAGTGGATATAAAATCTATGCTAGAATAATAGCAAAACGAATACAACGAATTACTGAAGTAACACTAGCAGAAGAACAAAATGGGTTCCGAAAAAGAAGATCTTGTACCGATGGAGTATTTGCCCTGAATCAGATAATAAACAAAAGACAAGAAAAAAACCTAGAAATGCATTTGTTATTTATAGACTTAGATAAGGCATTTGATCGAGTAAACAGGGAAATATTGTGGAATGTCCTAAAAGAAAAAGACCTCCCTATTCAGATTATAGAAACTGTTAAGAGCTTGTACTATGGAACAAATATTTGGATTGACCCACAGCTGACTAAAAATAAGACATTTTTTTTCAAATAAACCAAGGAGTACGACAAGGGTGTTCACTCTCACCTATATTATTTAATATCTATATGGACGATATCCTAAAAGAATGGAAGAAGGTTTTAACTAATGAAGGAATATTAATCGATAATAAAGATAAAATAAATGCTTTATTATTCGCTGACGATGTTGTACTTTTAGCAGAATCTGAAAATGAGCGCCAAATGTTAGCATATAAATTTAAATTAATAGCCAATTAGATATAATTGTAAAATATCAATAAATAAGCCAAAAGTAATGGCATTTATTGGTAAATATGGAATTAGATCAAAAATTGTACTGGATAACAAAATAATAGAACAAGTATCACATTTCCAATATTTAGGATGTGATATAACTTACAGAGAAAATAAAGATATAGAAAATAAAGTAAATAAATTCCAGGCTATTTGTGGAACCATAAAAAGAACCTTAGGTCGGAAAACAAGGAAAGATACGAAACTTAAATTATATAAAACAATGGCTGTTCCTTTGTTGTTGTATGGAAGTGAAAATTGGATAATGAAATCAAGGGATAAAAGCAGGATACAGACTGCGGAAATGCTGTTTTTACGTAATGTGAAAGGATGCACAAGAGCGGATAGAATAAGGAATGAAACTATACGAGAAGAATTAAATATATAAAATTGAAGATAAAATCAGCGAAAATAATAAGAAATGGACAGAACACTTAATGAGAATGAACAACGAAAGAATACCAAAAAGAACCTTCCTGTATAATCCCAGAGTAACAAGAGATGTTGGCCGACCACGTAGAACATGGACTCCACTTTTAACTTCGCCGGAACAGGCTGCACAGCCTAAACCTTGTAGTAGAAGAAGGATGATGATGGCTAGATGATTTTCGGAGACCGTTGGGCACTAAGCTCCCTGACACTTGTCTTAGAGGTGAGGGGAAAAAAAAAAAAAAAAAAAAAAAAAAAAAAAAAAACTCACCCAGGAGCCTGTCCCGGCCGGGAATCGAACCCGGGGTGACAAGACAGCACGCTACCTCGAGACCACAGCGGTGTATATCCTGTATATGTATCGATTTAAAGAACTGCAATCTATTATTTAGAATAATCCGTGGTCACGTTAAGTATGTTTAAAATTTATTAAATGAGTAACATTTTGACTGAAATACGACATTCAGTTCAGTTTACATTCCTATTAACGTATCATAGTTTATAAAAAAATGAATTTTCAATATAAATATACTACTTTTAATCAAATCATGTAACGAATATAGTTAAATTTCAATACTAAATTTATTCATAAATATAATCATAACTTTTAGTTAAATATATTTACTAAATCAATGTAAGATGTTAATTATAAAATTGGTACCTGGTAAGTCAGTCGTCCTCTCCTAAATTATTAAACTTCATCAAGTTAAACCAATATGGAGGCCTTTCAAAAACAATGTTTCATCTTCTGCATTTTAATTTTAAATCAATATAGCTAGAATAATAGCTTGAATCCTATAAAAGTAATACATAATTTAAAGATAATGACACTTGTTTGGAATATGAAATGCAGTATAAGAATTAACTATATTACAGAATTCAGTCAACTAACTCTATTGCTTATAGAACACGCAGGTCTAATCCCACGTTCACTAAGGTCCTTCATCGATTCCCAAAATCAGCAAAATGAATCCAGTTTATATCGCCAATATTCACTTCCAGGATCCATCCGAATATTATCCTCCCGCCGTTGCCTTGACTTTCTTAATGGCTTTTTCCTTAATCTTTTCCCAACAAATCTTTTACTGTCACTTTCTCGATCTATATGACATAACGCATATCCTACAATTAATCAATTAGTCTATAATAAATAAAAATTGTTATTAATACGAAATTGAAAAAATTATATTTCGAAATTACACAAGTTCATGCGGTAACAAGATGCGATGTTCTACAAGCATGAATCTCGAATTCGAGTCCCGGTTAGGTCAGAATTTTTAAACGGATCCAAAACTTCGACCGGCTCCATGATCCTGGGGTCTACTCAACCTCTAATATAAATGAGTATCAGACGCTTATTCAGGGAGAAAATGCGGTCGTCACGCAGGGCTAACAACCCGGCTAACATCAATTGATGATTTCCTAGTAAAATTGGAGCTTTAACCACTAACTGTTGTGGGATCACTTTACCTTTTTCGTTAACAAACATGGTACTTGTGTTACTTTAATCCATGGCGCGACAAGCCTAGAAAGCCCTTGACCTACCGGTGGGCTGCTAGCCTCAAATCCACATATATGCAGCCAGTGTATGGATGACATGTGATCAGTATGTCGAGTCCCCAGCCGTTTTCTTAACCTGGAGCCGCTACTTAATGTAGCTACCCAAATTCCATACGATGCTGGGTGAGCACCGGTCCCATACTGGCCGAAAATCCATGAGAACAATTCTTCCCCAATGAAGACCCGAACCAGCGCAAGTCCCATAGGTCTACATCAAGGCATCTTGCCTTAACCAGTCGGTTATGCCGCGGGTATGTAGTGTTACCTTCAGAGAAATTCACTGCGTGTCATAAATTAAAAATAATTAAAATAAGATCTAAAAAACAATTCTCAATTCAATTTTCTTTCTTAATTGCACAGTTCCTCTCTGAGAGACTACCTTAACAATTCATTTCATTAAAGCAAAAGTAATTTATAGAACCGCAAATTACTTGTGTTTTGAGAAAATTTGTTTTAATGGTCGAGAGTTAGAACTTGCAATAAATTCTGTAGACAGCTTTATTTGTCACGTTTTATCTTGAAACTTAGTTAATGATTTTGTTCACAACTGCAATTATCGTTTGAAACAACCAACTCTCTGCAAGGAAATGTAAGGTAGAGACGGTAAAAACACATGAACATCAAGAGAATAATGGAGACAAAAAAGCATACACATTGGATCCACTATAAACTTTATAAACTAGTGCACATTACTGGAGGAATATTTATAATGCACATTAGGTTTCAATGAAAATCTGCGAAAAAAAGTACCAGACAGAATACAAATACTTACGTAACAAGAGAAGAAAGAGTGTCCTAAGGGGGAAGAAGAAGTCACTTAGTGTCAATTAATAGCCTTCAACATGTTAAAAATTTCATGAAATATTTAGAGAAATAGATGACAATACACACGATACAAATGATTGGAGGAATCTTCTAAAACAGTGAATACATTTTACAAAAAATGTATATATATTTTTTAATACAAAGGAGAAGTAATTTATTGCGTTAATTTAATCTGTTACTATGTTAATATTTGAAGAGAAAAATTATACGCTCAGACCGGGAATTGAACCCGGGACCCTTGGTTCTCTAGACCAAGTGCTCTACTAACTGAGCTACCTGAGCAAGTACCGATCTAAACGCAAATCTTTCTCTATATACATTGTAATTCCCATCATTGAGATGTACGAAATCAATAATAAAAACTTGGAAAAAGCCGTACTGGCTGTAATGTATAATTCCCAAATATGTCTTCTTAATAAAGGAGCCGCCATTTGCAAGATAGAAGCATGGCTTCACAGCATTTGGTGGATGGGAATTACAATGTATATAGAGAAAGATTTGCGTTTAGATCGGTACTTGCTCAGGTAGCTCAGTTGGTAGAGCACTTGGTCTAGAGAACCAAGGGTCCCGGGTTCAAGTCCCGGTCTGAGCGTATAATTTTTCTCTTCAAATATGATTTATCCATCATTGAGATGTACGAAATCAATAATAAAAACTCGGAAAAAGCCGTACTGGCTGTAATGTATAATTCCCAAATATGTCTTCTTAATAAAGGAGCCGCCATTTGCAAGATAGAAGCATGGCTTCACAGCATTTGGTGGATGGGAATTACAATGTATATAGAGAAAGATTTGCGTTTAGATCGGTACTTGCTCAGGTACCTCAGTTGGTAGAGCACTTGGTCTAGAGAACCAAGGGTCCCGGGTTCAAGTCCCGGTCTGAGCGTATAATTTTTCTCTTCAAATATGATTTATCCATCATTGAGATGTACGAAATCAATAATAAAAACTATGTTAATAGACTAAAAGTGTCTAGGGAATCTTTGTTTGTTTGTACTTTATGCGCAGTCATACCGTTAATCCGATTGTGATGGGGCTTTTTGCAAAATGTTCAGGGAATTCCCGGGACTATTTAACTCATGCCCCAAATGGGAGTCAATGACCAATCATGTTTCAATTATTTCTGTTTTACAGCCAATCAGAGTCGTGTTTCACGAAATATTTATCAGTTATAATTATCATATTAAAGAAAGCTCCTCCTTTTTAATATTCTGAACGGGTCTGACCATTATTTTGCAGTGACTGAGCCTGTCAGAAATACGGCTACCAGATTGTATATATAGTGCATGAATGTCAACACATGCCGCATGCGGGAGTTAATATAAAAACATTTGTAGCAATTGATTATACCACCAAAAAAAAGAAACCACTGTTTGCACTTTCTTAAATGTATTTTTTCCCAGGTAACAATCCAGAAAAATAGAATTGTCATATTTACATCATACAACATCAGAAATGAATTAATACACAGTTTGATGTGTTTCATTTTTTTCTCTACTAGAGAGCAATCCTACAATATTGCGTTCCTTTGGCAATAAATAGTATGATCTGGTTGCAGTGATAAACAAAAGAAGCAGATGAAGCGTACCTATCGTTTCTCATTTGTTTTCAAACATCACCGTTTACATTAAATATATAAATATGTTAAAATAACTATAGTTAAATAATGATTTGTGAGTAAACAGCTTAATTTTATTCGTTAAATAGTCCTAACAAATGCCACTCTTGATTTCCAATTTATCTAGATAATTTGGAAATCACTCGTGGCATTACTTATGATAAACATAGGCTATAAGAGAGCTGTGATACTCAACTCCTACATCCTTAAAAATCGCCCTTTGTAGTGGAAAACGTGAAAAAGTAGCTCTTTTGACGCTTAAATGGCTTACGCTGTCTAAACCATAACAAATACACAAAAATTAATGTACACAGAATTGAATATCTCAAAAGTCCGCGACAGCATATGTTTATCTCTTTACGGATAACTCACAATAACCATTTTTGTCTTTCATTGATACCAAGAAGATCGAGATAAGTACGTAGATTCCTGTGCAAGCATAGCTGCACATGGCGGGTATTCTTTAACTGAAAACTGACAATAACGAATTTTGTCTTTTAGCTTATTTATGCCAAGAAGATCGAGATAAGTAGATTCCCGGACAACACCGGATAATCAGCACGGGGAATCTTAAAATAATTACGATATACAGTTATAATTATTTTTCATTTTAGTTATTCAACTAATCATAAGAAGTACATTAATTTTTTTCTTACAGCTCATTTATGCCAAGAATGATCGGGATAAGTAGATTCCCGGACAACGCCGGGTAATCAGCACATGGTATCTAAAAAAATATAAATTTACTATTATTTATCTAAAAGCACAATAATTTTCATTTATTTAGACGTAGCAGCGCACGCCAGCTATTAGCTAGTATTGTTATAAATCTGATGATCAGAAAAATTTAACAAAGAAAATAGTTTAAATTATTTATGATTCACTGTACAATAACAGTAGATCATACAAACATATAGCAAATTTTGAAGGAACGAAGCTATTGAGATTGTTTTTAACAGGAAAATTGACAATCACTGAATGACGAACCCTACCTTGAAATTTCTCCCAGAGAAGCGTTGTGATACACCAAGACCGTGTCAAAAAAATTATATGACCCTTTTAAATGCAATGCACAGAAATCGAAAGATTTGCCAGATTCCAGCAATGGCAATGGGCGAAATAGACGGATATACCTGCTTGCGTAGAGTGGAGTGTGGCGGGACATGGCGCGGGGGGAGGTTGTCATGGTTATCCAAGTTACCAAGTTAGGAGTTGTATTACTTCCTGCAGTTTAAATGAGAAGTTTGATCCTGGATTTCAGTCTTTTTAAGTTAAAAGCGGCACATATATTTTTGGACATACACTTGGTACATCACAACGCTTCTCTGGGAGAAATTTGAAGGTAGGTTTCGGCGTGCAATGGTTGACAGTTCCCTTGTAAGACAAATAATTTATTTTTTATTTCTACAAATCTCCATCGATCACAATACGTGTCCACAAATATAGTATCACACTTTAAACTACTACTTCGTCGCTTTGGATAATCGTATCTAAATGAAATTGGCGACAATCAAAAGAGAAACTCAAAAAGTTTTGTGCATGTTAACAATGTCAACAATCGAGGATAATTGACAACAATACAGAAACTAAACTAAATGTAATTATGTTTTTTGTGGTCGATATGGGTTCATTGTTGGGTATTTAGCAGACAGCGATGTCTGCAGCGTCACTCATGGGGGCCACATTCAATGTCTATGAGGTATAGCAAAAACATTTTGAGTTTTTCTTTTGATTGTTACCAATTTCATTTAGATACGATTATCCAAAGCGACGTAGTAGTAATTTAAAGTATGATACTATATTTGCGGACACGGTGTAAATGTACGTGTGTTAAGTATGTACATTTGTGTGTGTCTGCTTGTGTGGAAGTGTTTTAACGCTCTAACGGTAGATTTTTTTATTTCCCATAACCAAACTCGGCATATAGCAATATGTTAAGAAAGGTAAAGTAGGTTTTGTTAACCAGCAAAATCGGACCATTGGGAGAGAGGGTTCACCTGAAGTCAACATCTAAAAATCGATTTAGAGGCCGTAATTTTGGGTTCTTCGCATCGAAACTAGGTATGTGACATTGAAATGAAATAAGAAAGATATTCTATAAACCCCATAAGAGAACTAGGATCACTAGAAGTGGACGTTCATCTGAAGGCCGTAATTTAAAAATCGCTCTAGTGACCGCTATATTTTTTCTTTCTCGCAGAATAATGAATACATAAGATTTAATTAACAAAAGAAAGTTATATTCCGTAAATCCGCAAAATCGGGCAATACATTCCAATTACCCATGTAATCACTTAATTTACGCAGTTCCTGAGTGAAATACTATTTTTCTAAGTGAGTGAGTGTTGTCAGATAGTAGCTTTTGAGGCTTTTTGGAAGAGGTTCAAAAAACTCAAATTCCGACCCTGCCAAACTGACTGGGAGTTCTTTATTAATTTATTTTCAGTAGTCAAGAAACATCTGGTTGGTATTTTCATTACCATTATACATTTCTTCATTAAGCCGTAATGGTCATTATGATTGTTTAAAAATATACTTTATTTTCTTTATAAACCTCAAAGATTACACAAGATAGCAGAAATATACAAGTTACTGGCATACAGACCAAGAACCTACATAACCTACGATATGCCATAAGATGTGTGTGTGTGTGTGTATATATATATATATATATATATGGCATGATAAGAAAAATAAATGCCTGGACGGCATTTTCTTATCATGCCATATTAAGCTTGCATTGCTCAATGTTAAACATTTAATTATAAATATATATATATATATATATATATTGACATTTGGCAATGAAGGCAAATATGATATGAAAAGAAAAATGAATGCTTGAGTCGGGATTTGAACTCGAGTCTCTAAAGTCTGTACCTTTAGCGCTCTAATCAACTGAGCTACCCAAGAATTCCAACACAAACATACAATTTTCTTATATATGTAAGAATTCCAACACAAACATACAATTTTCTTATATATGTAGTATACATGTATAAGAAAAGTGTATGTTTGTGTTGGAATTCTTGGGTAGCTCAGTTGGTTAGAGCGCTAAAGGTACAGACTTTAGAGACTCGAGTTCAAATCCCGACTCAAGCATTCATTTTTCTTTTCATATCATATATATATGCTGGATGTTCCACTTGTCGATTATACAACTTGATACTTATTAAGAGAAGGGATTAAAGTGGTTAGGACATGTTTTAAGGATGGAAGATGTTCGATGGCCTAAACTGCTATAACAATGGCAACCGAGCAGAAAGAAGAAAAGAGGGAGACCAAAGTTAACATGAAAGGAAAGCATGAAGATAGTAGTGCAAGCAAGAGGGCTAAGCATTGAAGATGCACAAGATCGTAGGCTTTGGAGGCTTGGCACGGGAAGACGGCAGCAGCTGTAAAAAACCGAAGATAGATAGATACTTATTTTCATAATTTATATAATATTTTAAAGAATTCTGAAAGAAAGCAGATATTGAGGTTATTCTCGTGAAAATATTTTTGCACATTTTTCCTTATATTCATCGATCCTAACTAATAGATATCGAAAATGACCATGGCAATAAATAAATAATCAACTGGAAAATCTAGAATGGATAGAATACAAAATAAAGAAATAAGGGAAATTTTGGGTGTACAAGAGGAGTCGGACATCATAGACAGTATAGATAAGAAAAGATTACAGTGGTATGGTCATGTCAAAATAATGCCAAAGCAATGATTGCCTAAAATTGTTACGGAAAGGAGGAAGAGAGGAAGACTGAAGAAAACTTGGATGGAAGGGGTACAAGTGGCTATGAATATCAGAGGATTGGAGGAAGATCAATGGATGGACAGCGAGGAATGGCGTTTGGTCTAGCGGCAGCTGTCACGATACCGGATGATGATGATATATATATATATATATATGTATGTGTGTGTGTGTGTGTGTTTACGCTCTATTGTCCGCAATGTTTTCCAGAAACAAAACTCGACATATACGTATCTGTTAACTAAAAAGTAAGGTCGAGTTCGTTTACTAGCATAATCGGAACATTAAACGTGTGGTTTATCTGAAGAACAAATTTAAAAAGTAATCTAGTGACCTCGATTTTTCGCAAAAAATAAGTCTGTATAGGCCTACTCGTATGCAATTGAAATAAAACGAGAAAGCTATTCTCCAAGAACTTAGCGAAATGTATTAGAAGCGGGAGTATACCCGAAAGCCGTAATTTATAAATCGGTCTAGCGGCCGCTAAGTTTCTGTTCTCATTGCATACGATTTCGATAACTATATATATATATATATATATATATATATATATATAATTAAACTCCGTAAATTATAAAAATAAAATAAAATTTGTAATTGCTGAAAATTATTTTAGTTTGTGGTCTTCCTGACTGACGGACTTCCTTTTGGTCATTATTTTGTTATCTTCTCCTCTATTTTCAAGCTCCTTGTAGGAACACCAGAGGAAAAACGCCCAGTTGGTAGACCAAGAATGGGGCGAAGAATAATTTTAATATAATTTGAGAGAACTAGATTATACAGGAGAATATTAAAAAAAATAGGGTTAGGGATTTATGGAGAGCTTATGTCCGCGTGCACCATAAACCTGCGGGTTCGGTAGTCCCTGTAAGTTAGTTTCTCTTCTGACAGATTACGTTACCGCCATTATGTTCTTCCAAATGACTTACGTATTATCTTTCTCCTCTTCTTTGATATTGTATTTATCTAGACATTTTCTTAATTCTAATAACCATGATATATTTATTTTTCATTAAAAACACGAAAGATGGAATTATGTCTGACTTCACTGTTCGGATGTACGTATCCGTAGAAATCAATCATTTTATTTCTGGTTTTATTTCATTGGCACACATTGTTCTGTCGTTCGAATTTAATTCTCAATCCGTTATCTTCTACCTTCCATGACATAGCAGTTATCAATCATCCGTGTCTTCCTAAGACATACTCGTTCCGGTTTTCTTGGTGAGGTTCAATCGAACATTCTCAATGTCAGTCATTCTCCTTCAATGACAGTTTGATTAAAACAACTTGTATTTAATAAAATATAAAATCCAATTGAGATAATTTATCTTTTGTCTGAATATATTATACTTATAAAATAATTGTAATAATTATTATATCAATATTTATATATCATATATTATCTGTGGTCTCGAGGTAGCGTGCTGCCTTGTCACTCAGCGGGCCCGGGTTCGATCCCCGGTCGGGGCAGTTTTTCTGGGTGAGGTTTTTATCGGGGTTTTTCCTCACCTGTAAGACAAATGTCAGGAAAACGTTAAGGCCCAAACGGTCCCCGAAATCATATGGCCATCGTCATCATCATCACCCGTATCATTGTTATCATCATCCTACACCGGTGTGGAAAGCAACGGGAAGCTACCACACCTATCATTTCTCTAGTAAAGCTGCAAGCATAGCATGAAAATGCTATGATTGCAGTGAAGGACCTGCCTTCGGGCAGAATTACTATGGATGGATATATTATTATAACTTACTTACTTACTCACTGGCACTATCGAACCCGTAGGTTCATGGCCACTGGGACATAAGCTCTCCACACATCCCTATCCTGCGCTAGTGCTTTCCAATCATTCCCTGTATAATCTACTTCCCCCAAATCATAGTTAATGTTATTCTCCCACCTCATTCTTGGTCTACCAACTGGCCGTTTTCCCTCTGGCGTCCCTACAAAAAGCTTCCATGCAAGTCTTGCATTCCCCATACGTGCAACATGTCCTGCCCATCGCAGTCTACGAGACTTAACTGTTCTTATTATATCTGGCTTCCTATAAAGATCATGTAGTTCATTGTTATGAAGTCTTCTCCATTCACACGTCTGTTCATCTCTCTTTGGTCCAAACATTTCCCTAAGTACTTTATTCTCAAATACTTGTAATCTTCTTTCCTCCCTTAAAGTAAGAGTCCATGTTTCGCACCCATATAATATATATTATTATAACTAGGAAAAAATAATTGCAAAAAATAGGAATTAAGGTCATAAGAGAAAAAAATAAATATTAAATATTCAATAATATATTATATAAGATATAAGAAGTTAAATTTGTATGGGCATGTACGACGAATGCAAGAAGAAAGGTTTCCCAGAAAAAAATAATAGAATGGTGTTTACCCAGAAGAACAAAGAAAAGAAGGCCTCGAAACTATGAATGTAAGAAATAAGAACTGAAATGAAAACAAGAGGTCTGGAGGACATGGAGTGGATGGATAGGGACGAGTAAGAAGGAAAAAAAAATAACTTTAGACACACAAAAACGTGTAAACATTGAAAATCTGTGTATAAATAAATAAATAAATAAATAAATAAATAAGTAATAATAATAATAATAATAATAATTATTATTATTATTGTTATTATTATTACTATTATTATTATTACTATTATGATTATTATCGTCGTCATTATTATTATTATTATTATTATTATTATTTTTATTATTATTATTATTATCATTATCAATATTATTATTATGTTTATTATCATTATCATTATCATTATCATTATCATTATCATTATTATTATTATTATTATTATTATTATTATTATTATTATTATTATTATTATTATTATTATTACTAGTTCTACTATATGGTCGGGAAAATGGATCATGACACGATATGACATTAAAAAATATCGCAAGCTACAGAAATGAGCTTTTTGATATCAGTTAAGGGTTGTACTAGGTTAAATAAATTTAAAAATGATGATATAAGAAAATAATTAAATGTAATATCATTAGAGGAAAGAATTCATCATTATAGAGATCGATGGATTGAACACACAGAAATAATGAGCTGAAGTCGTAATCCTAGAAGAATTTTTTATTATAAATCTGAAGGAATGAGATATTTGGGAAGACCACGGAAACGTTAGTTGGAGAATATTTGAAGCCGACCCTTAAGCCTAATCAGTGATTGAAGTAGTAGTTTATTATTGAATCAAAGACAGTTGCTAAATTTTTCGTGGATATTATTATTGACCGAGATATGTAAGCAAATTAACAGCCAAAATAAACAAACATAACTGGTAATACCGAGTCTATTGTGACTTGTTCCTTGCTTTTTTTGAATTCACTCTGTATCGGAATATTTTCAAGCACTTTTTATTTATCTTTGTTCCTTAGTTTTTTACCGTTCACTCTGTATCGGAATGTTCTCAAGCACTTTTTATTTCCCTTTAGAGTGTCCACTCATCGTGAGGGTGGAGTCAGCTTCAAGAATAAATTATGAGGATGTCAAGTTTTTATAAGTAGAAAAAAGAAGAAAACAAGAGAAGAGATGACAGTGAAAGTTTATGTAACTTATCGTTTGTATTGTTGTTCTACCTCTACGCAAGACAAATTCTCTTCCGCTTTATGTTAAAAATAACATACGGCTCTTAAATAAATTACCATCACTGTGAACCAGCGAAAACAAGGCACAAAAAGAGAATAATGATATTTCTTTCAGTAAAACCAAAGAGAAATATTTTTATAAAAGAATTTTAAAATCTCTCCCATTTATTTAAAAAGAGATTTATTTTTTAATTTAATAAAAAGCTCCAAGTCTAATGTAGACGAGCTGTATTTCGTTACAAAAATAAGAACAATCTAATTTGAAGACTTCCAAGAAACTATGTATTGACTGGCAAAGGATATGTTAGAGATCAAGGATTTCGAATGGAGAAAGATTTCGGTACCAACTCATCTAGAGTGGTGCTTATACACCGATTTAATATTGCGATTCTGGCAACAGACGTGTCTGTAAGTTGGGAAAAATAGAATATGTGTCCATTTAGCCATTTACAGAATGGCTCAAAGATTTTACGGCACTATTGCTTCGTTGATACCAGTTTCAAAATGGAAGATTGTTTATAGATTATGAGAATATAAATTACTATTTTTTGTTGGGCAATATTTCTTTATTAGAGATCCCCAGGTTCTTCTTCCCATATATGGTTTCCGCCCAACACGAGGTGTTTACAAATAATATTTAATTAAATTTCCCGTTCCCTCCAACCATGTAGTTATCTGTTAGTACCTTCGAAGTCTCACTATATGGCAGGATTTATTCGATTTTTGTTTTTATTTCAGACACCCTTCACACGACATTTTTTTGAGATTGTACAATAAACAGACTTAAGTATCAATAATAATAATTAATGCATCATCAGAGCGTGAGTTTATTAAATACAAGGCATTATTCAATATATTTATTTGGTATCATTATTATTATTATTATTATTATTATTATTATTATTATTATTATTATTATTATTATTATTATTATGCATTAATAAGAAATAAGAACTGGAATGAGAACAAGAAGACTGGAGGAAATGGAGTAGATGGATAGAGGCGAATGGAGAAGGAAAATAAAACTTTAGGCAAAGAAATAGGCCTAAGTGTAAACATTGAAAATCTGTATATAAAAATTAAATTATTATTATTATTATTATTATTATTATTATTATTATTATTATTATTATTATTATTATTATTATTATTATTATTATTAATTTCTGGCGGCATCATATTTCTGGTACCGACTCAGTTTATAAATAAATGAGCACCAGATGTAACTTATAGGAGGTAATGCCGCCGTCCGTTAGGGCTGACATCTCGTGACGATTAATCTAGAAAGGTGGGAGCCTACCATCTTCTACCGCAAGAGCCTCGTAAGGACTGTGTACGGATCACTTAATCTTCTAATTATTATCATTATTATTATTGGGTCCATTTTAAATTTTTTAACAAGGCAGTTTTTGGTAAACACTTGTTAATTTACGTAAAATAAAATAAATAACGCGATTACAAATTATGAAAATACCGGTACGTCATTGCTTATTGTTCCTTATTGTAAGAATTTGTTTTGTCATCCTGGAAGTGGCTTATTGTTTCACCACATGTCACAACAGTCTGGTATATTGAATGAGTTTAATTAAGTGGCTGACCACAATCCCTGTATTTGTATTCTGTGTAAGAATTGCGCTGTGTAACAATTGTGTTCCAAACATATTGTACTTCTGTATAATAAAAAACAAACAGTGCCAAGAAAATATTTTTTTTGCAAAATACACTAAGTCAACAGCAACATGGATACACGTTTAGTCCATTATGTTGAAAATATAAGCTATTTTTCATATGTATTCACGTAGACTTTCACGGCCGGAGTTGCTATGATGATCTTGATAAAGATTTTCGGGCTCACGACCACGGCCTACAGCCAGAAAATCTTCATCAAGATCACCATATTTTTCATATGTTTACAAATAATATGTAAATTTGATATTAAAATTTATAAAACGATAAGCTTGACTTTGGTACTATGCGAGGGTAAAACATTTTCTCTTATATTAATAGATGAAACTAAAATGATTTTAAATAGGATACTTAGATTAATATTCGGTCCCATAAGGTCCCATAACAAGAGTTTGAGAACATGTAGAGGGAACCAACACAGTTACTTTTAGCATAGTAACTCATGTCGAGAAATGTACCGTTTTCCCGCTACACAGAAAATATCACAAAACATGTTTCTCTCTTTGACGCCTGCTGCTTGTCTTCTGGGTCCACAAGAAGGGCTCGATATCACGACCAACTACGTCAACACTTCTGTACCATGTTCTGGTACCAACATTTGGTACTGCAACATACGCCGCAGTCATAACCCGCGCCAGTAGATATTCATCGGATGCCACACGCGTCTGTAGTTCAAGGATTTCATATGACCTCACAGATAGCAGTGTAGCAGGGTCAAGTTGGGAGAACGTGCAAGTTGTTTGGCGCTAAAAATGCGGGAAAGTTGAACATTTCTTGTGGTATTTTGCGTGCATGTAGAGGGAAAACGGTACGTTTCCGAACATGAGTTCCTATGCTAAACATAACTTCTTGGTCCCCACTACACGTCCTCAAAATCTGTGATGGGATTTTAGTTACAGCCTGTACATCGTTATCCTAATATTGTCAGGGTTATGAAGTCAAGATAACTGAGACTGGCTGGTCATGTAGCCCGAATGAGCGACAGTGTGCCTAAGTATACTTTCATTTTTTATTGAAAAAAATTGGGGATAAGACCATTTGGATGGTCTAGTACATGGTAGATAGAAAGGTTAGGTCTTATTACGTGACCCTTGGGGTAGTAGGAGGTCAAGGTTCCTACTTTTTATAGGCAATCGGCACCCGATGTTACCTGGGTTGTCATCCCTGGTGACAATCGGCACCCGATGTTACCTGGGTTGTCATTCCTGGTGACAATCGGCACCCGATGTTACCTGGGTTGTCATCCCTGGTGACAATCGGCACCCGATGTTACCTGGGTTGTCATCCCTGGTGACAATCGGCACCCGATGTTACCTGGGTTGTCATCCCTGGTTGACGGTCATGTTTACCTCCAGAACAAGCATCTGATACTAATTTCCATTAGAAGGTGAGTCCACCGTAGGACCAAGGTGCTGCCAGAAAATTTTGATTGCCTTAAAAATCCTGACTCCACCGGAACTCGCATTCTCGATCTTCTGCTGTACGTGATAGACAGCAGGATAATATTGTAACTGATCTTAGGGAATTTGATATTGGAGATGCCAAATGGATTAATTTGGCTGAGAATAGGGACCAATGAAAGACCTAAGTGTTGTATCACACATACAGGTTCCATAAGCCATTAGTTAGTTAATTTGCTTACATTCAGGTAACTTTTTGTCCATATTATTATCGATCAATGCAGTAGGATTAAATGTTATTTTTCTCGGCAATTACTCAAACTTCGCTATAAATCTCCTTAATTAACAATTCTAAATTCAAAAAATGACTCTTCACTCCATATTTTAAAGGTATAAATCACATGATGCCACGTATGGAGGAAAAATAAAGAGATACTGGAAATGGACTTCTTAATAAGAGCATGCGGGATCTACGGATAGTACAACTACGCGGAAGAGGCACCTATTCTTCAGAGGACAAATGTGAAGACCCATCTCCGGGGTAACAAGGAGAAAATCCTCAACGGTCAGCTGACGGCTTGATATCCAGTCGTAGATGGCAGCCCCATCAGATATCTTACCGTGCGAGACGCCAGTAACGTCTTCAGGGGACATCAATATTTATACTTTCAAGTCCCGCATGCTCTTATTCATCATCATCAGCAGCATCAAGGATTAGACCTGGTGGTCTGTTCCGATCTCATTTTAGAATTTGTCTAAAAGATGGACAGACCAATTCTAACATGAGATCGGAACAGACCAGCAGGTCTAATCCTTGATGCTGATGCTGATGAATAAGAGCATGCGGGATCTGTACATTGCAGCATTTGCCGAATGCATAATTCAACGACGAACTGGAAGGATTTTTACAAATATTGAGAGAATAGAAACTAGGCAGTTATTTATTATATGGCCATGTGAAAAGGATGGAAGAGGATATAGTAGTCCGAAAAGAGCTTTGAATTATAATTCAGTAAACAGGAGAAGAGGAACCTGCAACACAATAAATAGAAGGAATTGTAATGGCTACGTATGTTCGACAGGTCGAATGTTATGTGATGTCTATTTTCAAATAAAAAATGTTGCGGGTTTAAAGATGGCATAATTATAACGTGTTTATTTGTTTATATCTATGTATAATATGTTATAAGGGGTGTTTCAGAATACGTTTTACATACTTCTAGGGGTTGTAGAGGAGACTTAGTAGATAAAGTTTTGATTGGAACCCATGTGGGGAAACTTGCCACTTCGATGTAAAATAAGTTTGAAGATCGAAACACGATGGGCTGATATCGTGTGTTTTGTGTTTCACAATAAGTATTATACACTACTTGGGGCAGTAATTCAGGGTGAGGTTTTTATCGGGGTTTTTCCTCATCCGTAAGACAAATGTCAGGAAAACTTTAAGGCCGAAACGGTCCGCGAAATCATCATCATTATCCTCCTCCTTGACCGGTGTGGAAAGCAACGGGAAGTTACCACACCTACAATTCCCTAGTAAAGCTACAAGCATATCATGAAAATGCTATGACTGCAGTAAAGGACCTGCCTCCGGGCAGAATTACTATGGATGGATGGATGGATGGATGAGGTTGTATTACACCTGTTGAGTAGGAGGAAAATCAATTTATACGAATTCCGGTGGCAGCAGAAATGATTGAGCACACACCAGGTGTTGTGGGGCATGCGTCGCAGGTAGACTTTTTGCAACGAACGACACGGTCGCCACGTGGATCCACACTTGTAGCACAACCGCTAGAAGCCTGTAATACGTATTCTACGTAAAACACAAGATACACGATATCAGGCCATTATGTTTCCATCTTGAAACCTATTTTACATCGAAGGTTACGTTACCGAACGTGGATTACTTTTGAAAGCTTTATCTACTAAGTCCCCTCTACAACCCCTAGAAGCCTGTATACTTATTCTGAAACACCCTGCTAATTTGTAATAATTCAATGCTTGTATGTATCTGTGTCGGCCGCGGTGGACTAGTAGTTATGCTCCTTGCCTCTGGTCCCGAGGTTCGCGGGTTCAAACCCGGCCGGGGTCGATGGATTTTTTAGGACGGAAAAATCCAAGTAGCAAGTCCTCCGGGAGGGACTTTAAGCCGTGGGCCCCGAGTCTGAAGATTTCCAGGCTCGTAAAAAATCCTTAAGCCTGAATGAAAAGGCCTCTAAGCAAAATTTACCGAAATTTCCCGTCCTAGTACTACCTTGATTTCCTAGATGTCACTATGAGGCGGAACGCTGACCACGGACCAGTCAAAATGGCATCTATGCGAAAACAAATGTAACCAAATTAGTATGGTTCAAATTCTTCCCTGTAGGGGGAGAGCGCCTAAATATATGTAAAGGAAAAACATAGGCTTACAATACAATACAAAAATGTATCTTCTGTATGACTTGATTTTAATACGAGTGTTAATAGAGTAATCAAAATATGTCCTTACGAATAACGCTGTGAATATTTGACTCTGGTGGTTAAGTTATAGGTAATGGGTAAAATTAATATTACTGTAGCCATGGGACGTTTTGTAATGATGCTGTAATGTAAACAAATGTATGTAGACTCTAGGGCACGTATGTAGCTTTCACTCTAAACACAGTAACAAAGATAAACTAGCCTAGTGCATATCTATAAACATTAACTCTTAATGGCTACATAGATATACATTATATCGAATGCTTTTAACAAATGTTTGGGGATTTATAACGGCATCGCTTATAAACTTATATCTAGATTTTGAACGACGGAAGATTATTGTCCCGGTATAAGATTTAACGTATTACTATTTACCCGTTTTGAAAATTGTTCTCTTGTAAATATTGCGTTCCTTGTTTTTTACTGTTTTCCAATTAAACTAACAAATATTATTACAGTAAAACTTGTTTAATCCGGAACGTGAATAATGCGAAAATCTGTCCAATGTGAACAAATGTATTGGTTCCTAAAAATAACAGTAATTTTACGTGTATATAATTTGTATAAAACGGAATCTGTCCAACGCGGAAATGGACGGACATTTCTATACAATTCATGAAAAAAATATTTATAAGGCGGAAAGATAGAGAGAAATAAATTAGTTTCCACTTCATTGAATTCCCGTTAGGTACATGATTTCTGCCTCCGGGTGAAGTAGAGTTTTTACCTTTATCTGGAATTTTCTTTCGGCCTCACTGCACACGCGTTTTACAAAAGACAGGTTCGTTTAACAAATATTTGGCGTGTGATATCTGTCCAACAAATAACCAGTGCACTGTAATATCTTAAATTAGTTTAAGTTCTGAGACCGATTGTATACGTATCTTTAACAGGTAGCGTTCTGAATTTACGGAATAAAGATGGCTAAATCGTATGTATCATTGTCATTAAACCAAAAAGTGAAAGTGATTGAAGATAAAGAAAAACAAACTCTCAGTACGCCAAATAATAACTAAATTTAAATGTGGAAAAACCAAAGTTTATAAGATTTTAAAACACAAAGAAAAAATAATCAATGAATGGATGCAAGTGAATGGTCAAATGAAGAGGAATGGGGGAAAAAAAAGGAAAATGAAGAACTCAACGAGGCGTACGAGTGTTTTAAAAGTCCACGATCAAAAAATCTCAAAATTTCCAGATCTATGCTCCAAAGTCAAGCTATATCCCTAGGGAATAACGATTTCAAGGCATCTTCAGGTTACTTGTGTATAGTTTTAAAAGACGACACAATGTAGTGTTGAATGAAATTTGCGGGGAATCAAACGATGTCGACGAAAGTATAGTTAGTGAGCGGAAATCGAAACTACATATTTTAATTTCAGGATACGCGTCTGAGAGACATTTTTAACGCTGAAGAAACGGGACTGTTTTTCGCGCGTTACCGTCGAAGTCGCTCGTACATACTATACTTCACTTTCCAACGGCAGCGGAACTACAATTAATCAAAGGTACCTACATAAAAAGACATGTACGGTGCTCTATAATCTAAGATTGTTTTTTATAAAACGGAATGTTGTCTAATGTGGAAAAAAGTTGGTCCCATGCGATTCCGCTTTAAACAAGTTTTACTGTATCAGCTTTAAGTATAAAGGTAAACAAACACATGTTGGAGTAGGAAATGCTTGTCTTATTCTAGTTAATCTTATCCCCGAAAGAATTTTGCATAAATACAAAACAGGAATTCGAACCACGGTCCACTGAATCTATAGTCAGAACAGCAGTTGGGTCTACAAGTTTGCGTGAAATTATAGTCTGAGTAATGAATTTTATAAAAATACTACTTAATCAAGGGGGGGAAAAAAAAGTTTTTTTTTTAATTTGGTCCAACACCTTATTGTGAATATATAACACAATTATAATATTTTACTTTCAAAATTTGGAGATCAGGAAAGCCTAACGCGTTTTTTAAATAAGAGAATATGTTAGTATCAAAACAGTTGTGTATTACCGTATTAAGTTCACTGTACTCTGGGCTTTTGCTTTTTTTTTTCAAAATATTTCTTTAATTGTTTTATTTAATAATTATTTCCTTCGTTTATTTTACTTTTTTACGTTTACATTATATTATATTTCTTTCAAAATATTTCTTTAATTTTTTATTTAATAATACTGATCAACATATTTTTTGTCTCAGGAATACCAATAGTTGTACTTAATGCAGTTTTTTATCGTGTTTTCAAATATGTGTTCGGAATTTCTCCAGCACCACAGATGTTTATTTCAATTTCAATTAATGAATTTATATAATTATTTTTAATAAACGTTTTTCGTCCATTTTTCCATTGTAAAATAAAAGCAAATGAGCTAACTCAGGAGATTTCAGCTATGGAAAAGAGATATCAAGGCAAATGAAATCCTAATATGCTGACCGATTATTGTTGGAACAGCAAGAGAGATGCTCCACAGGCGAAATATAGCAGCAAATCGTCATTTCTTACTTTCTAGGTGAGTCCGAATGTTCGAATATTTTGTAATTACGAATGTAGAAAATATTAAAGTGTTTGAAATTATAAATCCCTGTCTCTCAGACACCTTGCGTGATGGAGAAAAACCGATATCATATTTGAATTCAGGAGAAAAAATACTATCAGAATCACATATTTTTTCTTTCTGAGACAAAAAAAAGTTTCTTTATTGTTGCTCAGTGTAATCATCGTTTGTTTTACTTTTTTACATTTACATTAATATCTTTTTTGCCCTCTTTGACACAAGCATAAGACACTAACTCAGATCCCAAACGGCTATTAACAATGCTTTAGTCTACTACGAGGCTAATGACAACGGGGAGAATGAACTATACAAATATGCTTGGGATATTATGTTTTTCATATCTGAATATTATCTGGCGAGTAACACATATCCAGCGACAATGGGCCAAATTTTGCAATGCTAGTCAAACCATTAAGCTCAGAGGGAAAACACACATTAAATACCTTCAAATAAATTTAAAACATTCCAAGGCGGCTACTAGTAATCTCATGCATGTGATAGAATCACACAATATTGACATAATCTTCATTCAGGAACCATATGTTATCCAGAACAAAGTGGCTAGAATTTCCAGGAAGTATAGGACCTTTTCTAAAGGAGAAAATAGGATTAGGTCAGCCGTTGTCGTAGCAAATAGACAAATAGATGCTGTACTAATAAACCAAATATCTGACGAAGATGCCGTAGTTGTCGAAATTTTATACAATAAATTAAAATTCAATGTAGTTAGTATGTATATGGATATCAGAGCAGATATTAATGATGATTTCATTAAGCTGGACCATATACTAGAAGTTACGAGGAAGGAGGATGGAATAATAGTAGGCGTGGACAGTAATTCTAGGTCAATAATGTGGCATGATACTATCACCAACACTAGAGGCAGAAAAGTAGAAGAATATCTGAGTTCAAAGCGGCTGTATGTTATGAATGAATCTAGTGAATATACAACTTTCGAGAGTGCAACAGGAAAGAGCAATAACGACCTCACCATAACTAATAACCGGTTAGTAACCATGGTGAGCGAGTGGAAGTGTGAGGAAGAAGAGAGTTGCTCTGATCACCGATTTATTACATTCAACATATCTAAAAATAACGCGAATACTTCCAACAATTTTCAAGGAATAAAATATATAGTAAAAGAAAACAGACTTGAGAACTTCAGTAATGATATCATAAGAATGTTTTCAGAAAGATTACTAAACAAAACGATAATGAACACTGTTGAAGAACTGGACAAGGGGCTGAGCAGCATAGCTAGGGAAGACCGGACTCACAAAAACTAGTCAGGGAGTTTGAAGATATCATCACAGCGGCATGCAGTAGGCACTTCAGAATATCAAACAGAGCACAAAAGTTACACCGGAATAAATCTCTCCCATGGTGGACAGAAGAATTAACCATATTGCGGAAAAGAGCGAATGCTACAAGAAGGAGATATCAGAGAACTAGAAACAACGAAGAGCTGAGAGAACAACGAAAGCATCAATATTTAGAAGCCAAAAGAAAATATGAAAGAACTATTACAAAGGAAAAAATTATGTCTTGGAAAAACTACTGTAGTTTGACTCCGTCAAACAACCCATGGAACGCAGTCTACCGCATAGTGTCTGGAAAAGCCAGAAACGCAACACCTTTAACTACTCTAAAGAAAGCAGACGGCTCTCATATCGTCCGACCTACAAGAAACACTGCAGCATATGATAGATCATTTTGCACCAGACGATGACGAGACAGCGGACAACAACTACCACAAGCTACTCAGAGAAGATAATAAACGTCCCGTGGAAACTGAAGATGATTCCGATTTTACCCAACAAGAAATAGCACACATTTTAGAAAATATGGACCCAAATAAATCCCCAGGAGAAGACGGATTTACGAGCAGAATTTTACTTCAAGTTATGAACATCCTACCAAGCTTTGTAACAGCGATATACAATAACTGTCTCAGGAGAGGTAATTTTCCCCAACAGTGGAAGAAAGCAAGATTAATTCCTATCATAAAGCCAGGAAAAGAGTATTACCAGGAGGTTACTAAATTCCGTCCAATAAGCCTCCTAAACACAGGAGGAAAAGTACTGGAGAAGTTGTTAATAAACAGAATTATGCATCATGTCAACTCAAAAGACCTAATGTCAGACAAACAGTTTCGGTTTCACTCCTCAAACTAGCACGGTGGACGCAGCGATGACACTAAAAGAATACATCGAGGAAAATCTAAAAGAAAATATATATTTGGTGCTAGTAAGCTTGGATATCCAAGGAGCTTTTGACTCGGCCTGGTGGCCGGGGATCATGAAAGCTCTGCGGGAATTCCAGTGCCTAAGGAACTTGTATAATCTTGCAAACAATTATTTTAACCAAAGAACAGCTACATTAGCAGTAAACAATGCTAAAGTAGACAAAAATGTAACGAGAGGCTGCCCACAAGGATCTTGCTGCGGTCCGGGGTTCTGGAACATCCAGTACAACTCCATACTTCGATTAGATTACACCGAAAATACTAAAGTAATATCATTTGCAGACGACCTGATAGTAATAACAAAGGGAAAATCAGTTCTCGAAGCTGAGAATTATGCAAATATTGAAATGAGAAAGATCACATCCTGGGCCCACAACAATAAATCCAAATTAAATGAATGCAAATCAAAAACTATTCTAATAACAAGAAGAAAACGAAGGGAAAACAAACAAATGCATATATTTCTAAATAATAAGCAGTTAGAACAGGTCGACCAGATTAAATATCTTGGCATAATAATCGACAAGAGATTTACGTTCAACCAGCATATCGAATATGTAGCAGAGAGATGCAAAAAACTTATTAATGCTCTCTCGAAGACAGAAAAAATAAGCTGGGGTTTAAGTGACAAAGCCCTGTGCACAATTTATAACGGTGCAATTCTGCCACTGTTATCGTACGCGGCACCAGTATGGATAAGTGCACTGGACAAGAAATATAATATCCGAAAGTTTAAACAGGTACAGAGATTGATCAGCATACGAATGGCAAAGGCATATCGCACTGCATCCTACGAAGCTCTCTGCATTCTGACGGGATTAACACCTATACATCTAAAAATACAAGAAATTTCGGCTATTCACCAAATAAGAGGAAGTTCCAAATACGAAACTCTTAACGTTGATCAGACAGTTAGTTACAAAAACTGGACACATCCGGCAAAATTCATAAAAATCCAGGATACAAGAGAAAACAAAGAATACACTTATGAAATATACACAGATGGAAGCAGAAGCAATGATGGAGTTGGATCGGGAATAGTTATATTCAAAAAACATGTATTAACAAACCAGCTGAAATTTAAGTTGTACGAAGAATGTTCAAATAACCAGGCTGAGCAACTTGCCATCATGAAAGCACTAGACACCTTAAAAGGACTCAACACCAGCGAAATACCGATTGACGAACGTAATGTGGCAATCTACACTGACAGCAAGATCACGTTAGACTCCCTAAGGAACAGAAATAATCGCAACAATTTAATTGAAGAAATTAGGAATAAGCTGAAATCTCTAGAAGGCGACAATTGGACAGTGGAATTCAGCTGGGTCAAGGCACATGCTGGAATCTACGGCAACGAGATAGCGGATCGCCTAGCGAAGCAAGCAGCGTGCGACGGCGGCCTACAAACGAGTTACGACAGGATTCCAGTAAGTGCTGTGAAGAAACACCTGACAACCATTAGTGAAGAAAAATGGGAAAGGGAATGGCAATCAACCACCAATGGGAATTTGACGAAATCGTTCTTCCCGAAAGTCAGCGACAGACTACAGACAAGAATCCAGATATCTCCCAATCTCACAACGCTGGTGACCGGACACGGGAATATAAATGCCTACTTCCATCGCTTCAAGATAAAGGACAGTGCAATGTGTGCATGCGGTGCTGGTGAGCAGACAGTGGACCATGTCATATATAACTGTATAGAATTTAAAAACGAAAGACAAACTCTTATAAATTTTGTAAATAGAGGTAGTGAAAGGTGGCCCATAAATAAGAGTAAATTAGCTTTTAAGTATACTAAACAATTCACCAAATTCGCAAATAGCATAGACTTAAAAAAATACAATAGAACATTACTTGGACAGTATACTTTAAGGAACTGTAAATCATAAAGTGATAGAACTAGATAATAAGTGTTAGGATAAGAACATTATTTTAAGGAAGTGTAAATATTGATCATGACTTGTTAGGATTAGTCAGTGCTATAAGTGTAAATAGGAACCTAATAGCCTAATTTTTTTAGAACTTGTAAGGACAGTAAAATATTTTTCAATAGTAGATTACTCATAAAATGTTAGAATTAGTCCGTAACTTAAGTGTAAATAGGAGCTATATCTTCTTAGATTAGTAATGGATAGAATATTAACTTAGCGTGTAAATATAGATTATAGCTTGATAGGATTAGTCAATTTAAATGTAAACAGGAACCATATTTTGTTAGGAATAGTAATGAAGAATGCACTAATTTAACCCTTAACTTACAATGTATCTTATAATAAACATTGATTTAATTAATTTGTTATAGTTTATTAAACAGTAAAAATAAAACAAATTATCATACATTACCTAAGATTGTGTCAAATTACGTTAAAAATACAGTAATAACTTACTTTTACATGATTTTATTTTCTTTGCGGTCCGAAACACTTGAATGACGGGCACTAGAAAGTATTGTTTCGCCAATTTAAGGGTTAAGTAAGTGCTAATAGGAACAATATCAAGCAACTGTAAATATTAATCATAACTTGTTAGTGCCAAGAGGAACCATAACTTGCTTAAGTATAATTAACAGAGAGCATTGTTTGAAATGCAAATAACAACCACAACGAAATAGAACAATTTAGCGTCACAATAACTCAAAATTATATTTTAAGGAATCGAAAATAGAAAAATATTTTCACACATTAGAACTAGTAAATAACACTATAAATGCATAGTCAGGAACATCAACACACATAAAATGATAGAGATATTTTAATATTGCTAAACCAAAGCATGTAGTAGGCTACTGCAGAAAACTGTAGTGGAGCATGCTGTCATATGAAGACTCTTATAATAAAAAAAAAAAGGACCATATTTAACTTCTCTTTGGAAGGTAAAACTTATCACAATGTGTAAAATTACCTGTATCCCCCAGTATGTAAGGCTCCTTTAGTGTCAATATTGTTAAAATTAATAATTTACTTTTACTCCATGGCAAGACAGGCCCAGAAGACCCTTGGCCTACCAGCCGGCTGCTGGCCTCACATCTTCATGTGTTAATCATAGAGGTAGACGATCATAGTGTCAGTATAGAGGTGAAATGCGGTCAACATGTCCGGTCACCCAGCCGTTATAGCTGTTTTTTCAACCTGGACCCGCTACCCAAATACTTGGTGCTGGGTGGGCACAGGCCCCACACTGGTCGAAATTCCATGAAAAAATGTCTTCCCCCATGGAAACTCGAACCAGCTCAAATTCCGTAGCTCTGCGCCAAGGCATCTTGCCTTAACCACTCAGCTACGGCGCGGGACCAAAATTATTATGTGATTAATAAATCCAAAGGCATATTTAATTGAAAAATATGGATTTTTATTTCTATTTAATTTTCAAATTTAAATCGACCTTGACCGGGTATTGAACCCGTATCCTTGGATCTCAACGTGAACACGCTATCTTGAGACTACCAAGCTCCGACTTCTAGAGAATGGTAAATAATTTATAAAAAATAATAATAAATGTAAATGTGAAAGATGAAAATACGGTAATGAAGAAGATACAGCCATTTGGCTGTATAATTATAATATGGTAAGTAATGGCACACTTGTATCGCGTGTAACATTATACAGTCCCATCACGTACTTCAAGAATGTTGTCAGCTTTATTGAAAAATTAATCCTACTACTTGGCGTTTGTTTTCTGCCGATTTATGTTTACAATATACGAGCTTTCGGCGCTCATTTTTCTTGGTCTATCATCTTCATCAGGCAATTTAAGAAACATTAAACCCCTTACATGATCACACGCATATATCATGCATTATTAAATAAACATATGTATATTAAATAAGCATACAACGAGTTAATAATTAATAACTTATTTAACCCTTAAATTGGAAATTTATCCTATAGGATACATTATTTAATTTAATTTACTTATTCTTCTTACAGGGATTAAACCTTATTGGTTCGTTCCGGCTCGAAGTATATAGCCGTTGTGTCCATGTCCGTGAGCGTTCCCATTCTCTTTTTCCTCCTTTCGCTAGATAGTTCAGACTTTTCCTAGGCAATCTGTTGGTATCCAATCTGCAGACATGTCATACTATTTTCTCCTATACTATTCCATTTTATCTGTCAAACTGAATACTTGTAGTTCGTTACGAATATCTTCATTTTTTTATCCATTAAAATATACCCTGCCACAAATTGTAATATTTCATTTCTGCGGCTTCTATTCTTTATTTAAGATGTTAAATAAAAAAAAAGAAAACAAACGAGTAGAAATTACTTAAATTTGTGTCGAATTACACAATATATATATAATAATAACAGTTATGAGTGATTTCATTTTCACGGTGGTCCGCCACATTTAAATAACTGACGAGAAAATTGTTAATATCAATTAGCTGCAAAGGCCACTTAAGCCCAAAAACAGATGGAAGTGACAGGCCACGGGCTCCGTCTGCACATTGATTCCGTTCGGCTGCCGAGTGGGTACCCAGGTCAAACTGAGTGTTCGCTTGGCTGGCCGGAGGGAGAGCGTGTATGGGTATGTAAAGGATGGTCCTGCACTTCCAATACCAAAGTCTAATCTAGTCTAGTGTTTACTAAACACACATTTTATTTATTTTCAAAATTTCGCAAACGATCAGCTTTATCTGAGAACGAGTCGTTTCTGGTAGGTTTTGAGGTGTCGGGCCTCCCGCCCTCGGTGCGTTGATGGCGACCATGGCGGTCGCATCCTTCCTCTTGGCGTCCTAGGATGTTAACAACTGATTTATGTATTTCTTATTACTTTCATGATGTTTCAAAATTAATATATTTTGTAATAAATTTTGTAAGCTCTGGTCTTTTTAATTCATATAAAGGAATATCTGATGAAACAAGAACTTTGCATAAATCTGCATAAAGTTTGGAATTTTTGTAACTGTGACACGATATGTGAAGTAGTTACTTCATCTTAAGCACTTGTCTAGTAGAGGTTGCAGTTGAAGCGGCCATTACCGATAAAATGGGTGCGGTTAAATCCGTGGTAACTCACGTAGCAAATGAAGTAAATTGAAATAACATTTTTATTGTTTATTTAAATCAAACTAGTTAAGATTTATAAGATTTTCATAGATATTAATGTTATATAACCTTCATAACAGCTGTATCTTGATCAGACGAATGTTATAATTACTAATATATTTTGATACCATTTAATTTACATTTCAAAGTTTTACATGTTTGTAGAAAAGAGAAAACTAGATCTTTTAGAAATAATTAGCTAATACCCGCGTGCGCTGCAACACCTAAATAAATTATAATGTATTTTTGCATTTAGTTGAATAAGTAAAAGGAAAAAAAAATTATATCATTATTATTTTTAGATACCCGGTGCTGATTACCCGGCGTTGCCCGGGAATCTACGTATCCCAATGTATTTGGCATAAATGGGAGACACAAATGGTTATTGTGAGTTATCCTTAAAAGATAAATATATGCTGTAGCGGACTTTTCTGTAGAGTTTTTTTTTTGAGATATTCAATTCTGTGTACATCGATTTTGTGTATTTGTTATGGTTTAGGCAGCGTAAGCCATTTAAGGGTGAAAAAAACTACTCTTTCGCGTTTTTCACTACAAAGGGTGGTTTTTAAGGGTGTAGGAGTTGAGTATATCAACTCTCTTATAGCCTATGTTCATCCCGGGAATCTCCTGAACATTTTGCAAAAAACTGCATCACAATCGGACCAACGGTATGGCCGCGCATAAAGTAAGAACAAACAAACTAACATTAATTTATATAAATTAGATTAACTTAAAAAATAGTAATAAGTTATTAAAATCCCAATAGGATCTAAATGATTCACCTCTGTTAAATTTATAATGAAAGTGTTTTATACATTGCGCAGTATAATTTGTTTATTGTATTGCTTGTTTAATTAATTGATAATACTGCAAAATCGGAAATGTATTAGTATTTATGACAGTGGTCTGATGAAGATACAGTGTATTGGTTTTTTTTTTCTGAAAACAGGCTTGTTAATGCTTAATGATTTGATCTTTTCCCCTGATCTACGGCTGGATATGACTGGCGGCTGGAACATCGCTCTACCACTAACTCGAAAACAATATATATATATATGGGCTGAAGAGGGCAATTAAGTCCCTAATGCAGCCGGAAGAGACTGGCCACGGGCCCTGCTCGTTGATTCCTCCTGGCTTCCGAGTGTGCACCCGGGTAGAACTGAGTGTGCGCTCGGCGGGCCGGGGGAAAATGGGTATGGGTGCATAAATGGTGGCTCTGCTCTTCCAACCCCTTGTCTAATCTAGTCTAGTGTTTACCAATTTAAATGTTAACTATTTTGTATTAATTTTACTTAATTTGATTCTTGCTATATAGCACTTACATTGTTTCAATGTAATGTAATATGAAAAATCAATTATAAGTTATAAAAAATTAAGTGATCCCCTACAAGTCATAGGAGACCCTTGGGATGGTAAGAAGTTTTATATTATTTCTAGACAATCGGCACAGGATGTCAGCCGGGTTGTCACCCTGCGTGACGGCCGCCTTTATCCCCAGAAAAGCGCCTGGTACTCATTTAGTTTAGAAGCTGAGTCGACCTCAGGGCCATGGTGTCACCAGAAGATTTGCGTCAGTTTAAAAATACTGACTCCACCGGGACTCGAACCTTCCACCTTCCGATTTGTAGCGTATTTCTAATCATAAGTTATAGTTCAACAGTTCGTCGCCGTGGCGTAGTCGGTAGAGCCCCTACCTTCCACTCTGGCGACCCGGGCTCGAATCCTGGCGGAGTAGGGATTTTAAATCTCCACCTTGGGTCTGGGAGGGGGCACGCCGTAGCGTAGTGGTTAAGGCACTGAGCTACAAGCCGGAGGGTCGAAGGTTCAAGTCCCGTTGGGATCAGGATTTTTAAACTGACCCAAACCCTCTGGCGGCACTATGACCCTGGGGTCGACTCAGCCTCTAACGGAAATGAGTACCAGACGCTTGTTCTGGGGGTAACGGCGGCCGTCACGCAGGGCTGACAACCCGGCTGACATAAAGTGCCGATTGTCTAGAAAAAGTGGAAGCCTTAACTTTCTACTACCCCAAGGGCCTCCGGGCCTGTTGTGGGATCACTTTACTTACCTTGGGTCTGGGTGTGTGTCCTGTCCTTGTGTCTATATATGAGAATAAAAGAAAGTTAACAAAAAATAAAACAAAAAAGGAAAAACAGTGTAAACGAAAAAAGAGAGAAAAAATAGTTTTATTAAAAATATATGTGTATAATTTACATAGCCACCCTAGACTTTTCTCTTTTATATTGATATGCCACGTCATTAGTTAAACCGTGTTCACATTTATTCCTTTTATACAGATTTTTAGTTAAGACTTCGTTGTAGTGTAGGTAATAATTATTATGAAACCAGGAACTTTGGATACTAAAACATTGGAAAGAGGAAGTTACAGGTTGCGAGACACTGACTTCGGAACCACGTGATCCACTAGTGCCCTAATGTACAGTCACGTTCCGGGGCAACATTAAAGTCTTGTTGGTTGAAACTTTAAAAGAGCTCTGTTCAGTGGATTACGGACAAGTTGTTTGCTACATTCTGACTAGATTACATGTACTATGTTTTGTTCGTGCTCTGCAGACTTCCACTCTCAATTGTTTGTAAACAATACCACTCACATTGACTCGACGTACCTAACTTCACCTGTTCGGTATCTTGAGTTACAGGCATAGTGATAATTAATTCATCTCTGTAACCAATTTAAATAAATTTAGCTTTTTAAGATTATATTTAACATTTAAATTACAATTTCCGCGAAAGAAATTGCAAACTCATTATTCTCCACTCTTTCCTTAAATCCGCATACAAACCATTTATTTTAATATTCTCTATCATCTGATGATGTTTTTCTGCCTCTAACCTGCTTTCCGTTTACCATTCCTTCTAAGGCATGTCAGCAGGTAGTTTCTTCTTAGCCAGTGGCCAATCAAATTTATTTTTCTCTTCTTATGAGTTCCAGCATTGTTCTTCCTTCACATCTTTTTTTTTTATTTTGTCTATCCATTTTATACGCTCCATCGTTCTCCATATCCACATCTCAAAATCTTACAGTCGCTTTTTCTCATTACGTAGTAATGTCCAAGTCTCTGAACCATATAATGCTACACTCCATGCAAAGCACTTCACTAGCCTCCTCCGTAATTATGTTGCCAAATGTCCGCAGAAAACGGCTTCTCTTCTTGTTAGAGCTACTTTTACCATTACTATCCCCTGCTTTACATCTTGATAGCAGTTCATGTTATTACTGATGGTACAACCCAAGTATTTGAAGCTCTCCGCTTGCTCAATGGCCTCATCTTTGACTTTGATCCTCATGTCTATCTTCCTTGGTTTTCTTCCTATAACAATGACCTTCGTCTTATTTCATTTTATCTTCATCCTATAATAAATGCATCAAATTGCCAATAAAATAAGTAAAATAGTCATTAAATAAAGCTTATTATTTATATTATTTCTGATACTTGTATACTATATGGTAAACTCTCTACTGTCCTTATTAGAGGGAAGAAATCTTATAAAACTGACAGTTTCCGTCTAATCTTTGTCATTTTATGTTTTAATTTAATAAGCCATTGTCCTTTATCTTTAGAGCTGATATCAGGACTTCATTTACTGAAAACACTTATACATTTTAATATTTTAGATTCTCATGCGTCCACTGCTGTGGTCTAGTAATAAAGTAGTTTCCGCAGCCGCAGCGGTCCCGGATTCAATCTCCGATTGGGACTAATTTCCTGGGTGAGGTTCGTTTTCGATTTTTTCCTTCAGCTGTAAGGCAAATATCAGGAGAATTTAAGGATCAGATCATCCCCAAACACCATCTGGCCGTCACAATCCGCCATTTTATATCCTTCTCTATTTAATATGAATATATGACATGTTTTGACTTAAATATTCATGTTGCATCGGAAATGCGCTTGTCTCTGAGCTTGATCACTCGTGATGGGAGGTCCTCCATCCATTTATGCGGCCTAAAAGATAAGAGTGTGATCTAGGCCGTGTCCCTTTAAGGCTCGGGTGGCGTGGAACATGTAAACGAACTTAATAGGAGATGTAAGGTAATGAAAGAAGGAAATATTGTTATACGGAAATCAACGGAAGAGCGTGGACGTATAACAAAACAAATATTCCATCTTTAAAACATTTTCGTATGTATGAATTAATTCCGTTTACAAGGATCCTAGATATAATAGGAAAATTCTGACTTTTTCATAAGAATTGTTACCCTACCTACAGTTATCCGATCAAAATCTCATTATTTTAATCACAGAGTATTTTTCACGTATCAATTTTTTTTTACTTCTAACTCTATTTAATTAATAGCACAAGACCACGATGACATAGAATATATGGCTAAAAAACTAAAAGAAGAATATGAAAAATGGGGACTTTATACAAACATTGAGAAAACAAAATACCTGTGTATAGGACAAGAAATGGAAAATATAAATTTCAACAATGGAGAAGAACTAATACCTAGTATCGAATGCACTTATTTAGGAACAAAATTAGACCATTCTGGCGATAATACAGTGGAAATTAAAAATAGAATCGCACAAACAAAACAAGCTATAAATGCTTTAAACTCTGTTTGGTGGAGCAAAAATATTACAAAAAATAGAAAATTACAAATATATCAAATCATAATTCAGAGCATTTTAACATATGGTGCTGAAGTCTGGCAAATTCCTACCAGGGAAATGAAAAGAATTTTAAGTACAGAGATGGATGTTTTAAGAAGATCAGCTGGAAAATCTAGAGTGGATAGAATACGAAATAAAGAAATAAGGGAAATTATGGGTGTACAAGAGGAGCCGGACATCATAGACATTATAAAAAGAAAAGATTACAGTTGTATGGCCATGTCAAAAGAATGCCAGGGCAAAGTTTGCCAAAAATTGTTATGGAATGGATCCCAATGTAAAAGAGGAAGAGAGTAACACCGAAGAAAACTTGGATAGAAGGGGTACAAGCGGATGTGGAAATCAGAGGATTGGAGGAAGATCAATGGATGGACAGAGAGGAATGGCGTTTGGTTTCCGGAAGACGGCGGCAGCTGTCATGATACCGGATGATGATGATGATGATGAACTCTATTTATTTAAATATTTAAATAATGGTTAATGCCCAGGTGAGATATGGCATAAAAGAAGTATCTTTAAGTTAGAGGTTAAACTGAGATGAAGAAAAAGTAATAAGAAGTAATTCAGTTAACGTAGAGTTAGAATTTTTACCTGGGCGTGAAGCGGTAATTTAAGTTTGTTCACAAGGGAACTGTCAACCATTGCATGCCGAAACCTACCTTGAAATTTCTTCCAGAGAAGTGTTCAGATGTAACAAGCCTGTGTCAAAAAAAAAATATATATATATATATATATATTCTGTTTTTAACTGCATTCATTTCATTTTTTGAGAATTTTCGTCATCATTGAGGATTTTTCCAACCAATCTTGGTAATTAACATGAATTAAAAATAAATAAATATAAATGACTACAGACTTATAGACTATCAGTTTGCAAAAAACATTCACAAATTTTCCTTAATTAAAGTTCTCCATCGTTCTCTGTCCTCTGTGTCTTCATCTGTTACACCAAATTTCCTCATTGAATTTTGAATGTTGTTCTTTTAACTGCAAGGCAGTAAAATTCAGCGTCATATATCTCACTTAAACTATAGTGAAATATTACAACTCCTGAATTGATATATTGTATAACCTACACTACCTGTCGTCCGGACCGGGTCCCTCCTCATTCCACACTGCTCTTATTCAAGCAGGGAGTCCATCTGCACTGTATAGTGGCTTGCCACTGCTGGATTCTGATTTCGATTTCTGTGCTTGCAGTTATAAGGCATGTAATTTTTGACACGGCCTTGGTATATCACAACGCTTCTCTGATAGAAATTCCAAGGTAGGTTTCGGTATATGATGGTTCACAGTTTCCTTGACAGAAGCGTCTTATTCCTGGTTCTGTTGAGGTTGTTTTATAATTCATACTAACCCATGAATCTTACTTTATTTCCAAAGGAAACTCATGCCCAGGATTTTAATCTGAAAAAATGTAACTGTTGAACTCGCGAACGTCGGATTCAGAAGCGAGAATGGAATCGCTAGAAATAACAGAATGGTTTGTTAATTTTATACGAGTTATTTTAAATACCCTCTGATATATAAAATGCAATGATCGCTGGATTGTTGCATTTCGAAATTGATTCATATTTACTTAGATAACTATCTAATTTTATTTTACATGAATTAATAAAACACTTTACATGATTTACACTCCCTGCTAATATTTAGTTATAACTTTTATTTTATTTTTAATTTCGTAATAACCAAATGAAGTCGTGGGAACATTATTGCACATTATTGCTTGCGTGTTCAGTGGAATAACCTTGCCGTATACACATTCAGTATGTCTTAATTAACCACGCACAGGTCTGGCTTATCGCAGCTGTTGCAATATTTTCACGTGTATAATACGTATTAAACACGCCATTTCGTACGATATTCCAAATTAAACTTAAATCCTTAATATTGCAACTACATTTAATTCGCAAAAATTCGTGAGAACGCAGTGGGTGATGAAAATCTCATGTCTATGGGCTACCATATTCGCAGCTCAATCCAAATGTGGGAGGGGGAGGTCAGATAGGAGAATGTTGAAATTTCACAAAAATATAACAGAATCACTAAAATAAAATTAAATTATTTTTAAACCATATGGCAGTAGATACAAACTCAGAAAATGTTAGAGTACGTATAAAAGTAATGTTCAAAATATAGAAGAAAAATTTGGTAATCATATGAGGGGATGTCCACCGCTGTGGTCTCGAGGTAGCGTGCTGCCTTGTCACGCAGCGGGCCCGGGTTCGATCCCCGGTCGGGACAGTTTTTCGGGGTGAGGTTTTTATCGGGGTTTTTCCTCACCTGTAAGACAAATGTCAGGAAAATTTTAAAGGCCCAAATGGTCACCGAAATCATATGGCCATCATCATCATCCTTATCATTATCATCATCATCTTTCACCGGTTTGGAAAGCAACGGGAAGCTACCAACACCTACAATTTCCCTAATAAAGCTGCAAGCACAGAATGAAAATGCCTATGATTGCAGTGAAGGACCTGCTTTCGGGCAGAATTACTATGGATGGATATGAAGGGATAGATTGGGGACTTGAAGCAGCGTACATGATATTTCTAAAATTCCACCTAGGCATCTCAAAATAAAATATAGTAAGATATAAACTCAAAATAATGAAAAACTTATTGTCGAGTATGAAAAATAAAAGTATTCAACAAAAATGGTTCAGACTTGAAAACTTTAACTTTAGAATAACTTCATCTCCACCTTTCAAGACACAACCGATTGAGGGTCTTTCCACTTTTCAGCGGTTGCCCTTTTACCAGCCGGCTGCTGGCCCTTCACATCCACATGTGTCAATCACAGAGGTAGATGATCAACAGCCAGTGTAGGGGTGACATGTGGTTAGCATATCGAGTCCCCCAGCCGTTATAGCTGGTTCCTCAACCTGGAGCCGCTACTTATTGTAGCTACACAATTGCCTCACGATGCTGGGTGGGCACCGGTCCCATACTGGCCGAAATACCATGAGAAAATTTCTTCCCCCATGGAGACTCGAACCAGCGCAAGTCCCGTAGCTCTGCGCCAAGGCTTCCTACCTTAACCGCTCGGCTACGGCGCGGGACACAACCAAGTTATTAAATAATAATAAAACTAGACTCCTTTTACCTTATTTAATTAAATAAAAATAAAACTTAAAGTTTTATTTGATTTTCATATTTATTAAAATATAAATTAGTAAGAGCTGTTTCAGTACTTTGTACCTTCTTCAGACATGATTACAAATGAATTAATTTTGTTATTATAGTACATAAATACTGTAACTATGAAACAATTTTGTTTATAACAATCTCTGTTATAAATTTAAAAGAGGCGATTCATTCAAATCTAGTTGGGAATTTAACAGCTTATTACCACTCTTCAATGTATTTATCTCTACAACTTCTATAAGATTCATATTCTTTCCTTTGTTTATTTTATCCGTTTGTAGAAACTTATGTGTGTTCCATCCATCTCAGATCTAATATGTATAAGATTATAGGAAGGGGAATTTTATCTCTGGATTGGATATATATACGGAACCTTTTTTGACTATTCAGACATATGGACTTTCCCTGTATGAGTGATTGACTTAATGAGGAGCCACCTCAGAGACAACACTAACACTTAAGACACGCTTCATACTATCCAAGGCGTATATGAGGAGGTTATTAAGATGATCAGATGGTATCCGGAGACTCAAAGTGTTTTGACATTTGTCTCAGAGTTAAAGAAAAATTAGAAAAAAACTTAACAATGCAACTTGTCCCGTACGGGGTCTGAATGCTAGGCCATCGAGATTGAGGCAACGATTGATAATGAAATAAGGTCCCTAGTGGATTACAGATTAAGTCACTTATTGTTATTGAATTAACTTCAACAATACAAATTTATTAATTTAATTTAAAGAAAATAAACATCATAAATCTGAAATAATCATAAATGGAATTTTAGCTGTAAAATTTTTGAGAATGGCTTATTTTGGAAAGATAGTAAAGCCTTGAGTCTCGTGTCGTACATTTATAATTTATCACCATCATCATCATAAACTCTATCGGATTAGGTCTTCCCCTAGGCCTATCTCTTTCATTGTGGTTCACAAAGGTATTCTTTTCAAGTCATCCTTTATATGGTCACTTTATATTTTAAAGATAATTTATTTTGGAATGCGGTTTGTGTCACTCTATTTATGCGATTTAGCCAATTTGCCTGACGAAATTAAAAATTAATCTACTATATTGTCTACTTTTAGTTTCTTCCTGATACCTAAATTTCTTTTCTTCCAATCTTGTAAAGCCTAATAATGGTCTTAGGATCCTCATTGTGCCGCTTCTATTTGCTCTATATCACTTTGTTCATGAAACAGGTCTCGCTAGTGCAGAGAAGTGTAGATTTTGAAACAACGTTATGTAAACTTAATTTTGTTTCTGTTAGCATATCTTTGCCAAAAGATGTTCCATTGCGTCATTAATTTCCCTGTATTTTAAAATTTAGTATTTATAATTTAATTATTTACTAATAGATTTTATAATTTAGTGAAGTTTGATATTGTTCTATCATTTCTTCACTTATTACTATTTTGCCTTCTATATTTTTTCCGCAGATTTCCATTCATTTTGTTTTCGAGGTTGATATTTTCATATGATACTGTTTAAATTTGTTTAAAATTAAAATATAAAATTATGGAATATTCACCTGAAAGGTCCATCTCCTCAACTTAACCAGTTTTGAATCCTGCCGATGATGGGACAAGTCCCGAAAGCGCTACAGTTAAATAATTAAGTTGAGGAGACGGACCTTTCAGGTGAATATTCCATAATTTTATATTTTAATTTTAAATAATACCCACCTCAACGGAACACATCATGAATCTTATAAAAGTTAAATTTGTTTAACTCATGAACTGGGTTTTGTAAATCATCCTCAGATTTTGCGATTATTAGGCCTACATGGTCATCAGCATACGTACGGTTTGCGAGTTTAACTTTGTTTTTTAATTAGATTTTTTTTCAGTCCTCGAGCATTTGATAATTATAAGTCTAAGTGTTAAAGAAGACGTTGAAAATCCACATTCTTATCGGAGTCCATTATTGGTATAAATTGGTTCTGATATTTTTCCATTAGAATATTTAATACATTCTTTATCTACAAGTCAAAGTAAAAAGTTAAAATATTAAACATTTCACCTGGAATATCAGTCGTCCTTAACAAATTAAAATTAATTAAAATAGTGAAGGTCTTTCAGAAATTCTTGTTTCATCCTCTGCAGCTGGTTAGATATTCCAGAACTGGGTTGATACTCCAGGGAACGTACCGGCACCCAGCTGCTGAAGATTGAACAAACAGTCATGAAAGGCCTTCACTATTTTAATTTGTTGAGGATGACTGGTATTTCAGGTACAAATTTTAATATTTTAACTTTTTATATAACAACCTCAACGGTGATTCAAAATGAATTATCTAAACTATTGAAGTAAAAGTAGAAGTTTAAAATTAAAGAACTCTCAAATAGGTATGGAGCCCCTGTCACGAACAAGTTGGAATCGCGTCGCTAATGATCTGAGATGTTAAAGGATATCGTTAAATACCTTTTAAAATGTACGAAGTTCGACCACATCTGAACCAGCACGCAGACGTGGTCTATCGGTCACGGAGAAAAGTCTTCGTCATGCAGCAGGTTAACCTCTGACATCACGTCCCTCTGCCAGCCCATTTGATGTTCTTTAAAACACCCGTGAAAACAAAGAGTTCTTTTCACGACTTTACTTCAAACAACACGTGATTCTACATCAAAATACTAATAACGGAATTTAAAATCAAATTAATTAATAGGCTTTGTGGTCCAAATTTGAATGGCGATGTTAATGGCCTGAGTTGTTAAAGATCGTTATTGAATAAAATACTAACAGATTCCTTCTGTAACAATATGGCTGTAATGTTACCTTAATAGAAATGAGGAGCAGAAAGTTATAAATTGTCTGTATATTTAGCCCATTCTTTGCCCATTCTTCGAATATTTAAATGTTTCTCCGGGCTCGCATCCTCACAAAAAAAAAATCTTGACTTTCGTCATGTATTAATATTGTGACCAAGGATTATAGAACCAGTAGCTTCAAAGTCGCATTGACTAAAAGGCTTGTCCAATGACCCGAATACGTAGCCAAATGATTCCAGTTCATATTACAGTTATCCGGTTCCCTAAGATATATTCGCCATCCACCTCCCACCTATATTTACTCCTTCTTATCGGTATTTTATTACGGATTTTCCAATAAAAATCTGATATCATTTCTGCTATTAGCTATTTAAATTACAACATTGAAGCATAATTTTATTTAGTGGTAAAAGGATGTAAGTGTTAGGATTAGATAAAGAATTAGATAAAAATCTCATATTTTTGCTGTTTCCTATTCAAATTAAATATTGAAGAAGCATAATTTTAATTAGTGACAAAAGAGATAAAAGTGTAAGCATAAGGATTAGAAAAATAGTTATTATTAAAATTTACAATTATCTATGATTTTCTTATATAACCTGTTTTTCTCAATACAGCAAAACTTGCTTCTAACCACCTAAAATAAGACCCAAGGGAGAATGGAAGTACTATAACAAATTTGGACTAGTAGAACAATGGAGAAAGGAATAAAAGAAAATCGATATTTTTTTTTTGTCAGAATCTTTTTTTAATTCATATCAATATATCTCCGAAATGTCAAAGCCGTTTGAAATTGTTTCTATCATCATCCACAAATCCGTGTATACATAAAAAAGAGTTAATTATGCCTCCCCATCGCCCCAACAAAATAATTTTAAAAATTACTTAAAGCAAAAAAAGGAAGACTTGTATTTAGTAAAGCAATCCTCTCTACCTTAGTTTTAGATTTCAAACCGACTCTTGCTGCTTTTCATATAAAATAAAAATTCAGTTATTCTTATGTGACTGAGTGGATACTACACACAAAGAATTTCCGGGATGGGAATCGAACCTGTACCCTGCGATAGAAGTAACACACCCTAACATTGCACCACGATACGTCAGCCATTTTCATTGTACTATTGAAAAAAGGGGAAGAGGAATATTTGTACTTGGAATTCTCTCTGCAACTGGGACTGAACTTTCATAAAGTTCATGTCTACTTATTCGCTTGATTTCTTTTAAAATAAACTGAATACGAATAAGCGTGACTAAAATTGCCAGTCATGTGAATATACAAATTTCTTGTCATATTGTAAAAACAACATTTTATTGTATTGTATCATTTCTCTTCCTCTGGCACCGTACTACGTGCAATTTACAATAAACTGGTTTCAAAAAGAAGAAAAACTAGTAGTCGATACAAAGGAGAAGTCTGAAATTTCTTCTTATTTTCCGTGAAGACATATGCACAAAAACATACTCTAAGATTTGATTGCAATTTATGGTTATTTCATAAGACGTAAAAATTAGAATACACGTTTCACTAACGAGTAATAAACATGAAATATAACTTGCAGTAAAAAATTTAAATGGCTACGCAGCAAACTTGAAGTAATGAAAATGCTTTATGTGTTTTATTTATAAAGTAATCACTCAGAGCTGAAATTAATTAGGTTATTTTTACGCTTAACAAAATTTAAAAAATACTAAAAACAAACATGTATTTTTATTCGTGACAAGCATGTTCATTGGAATTAGAAACCGCTATATCCATGGAACAAATTTATCCAAAAGACACTATATAAGTTATCCTTCTATCTAAAATGGCGTAACAGCCCAATGTTGAAGGAGGTCGGTAAATTTTGCTTAGAGGCCTCTTTATTCAGGCTTAAAATTATTTTACGAGCCTAAAAATCTTTAGACTCGGGACTCACGGTTTAAAGTCCCTCCCGGAAGACTTTATCCTTGGATTTTTCCATCCTAAAAAATCATCGACCTCGGCCATATTTGAAACTGTGACCCTCGGTACCAGAGATAAAGAACATAACCACTAGTTAGCCGCGGCCGACACTACGTACGTAAGGCCTATATTAAACATAAATAGGTTTCTAAGAGATTGGATAATACATTTTAGTTATGTCGATTCGATTTCACTCTTTTTTCCTCTTTGCCTTCCTCACTACTATCTAAAAATCAGTTGGTTAATGTGTGTGTTCTTTTTCTTCTTCTTCTTCTTCTTCTTCTTCTTCTTCTTCACATCACGGGCTAGGCAAAATGCCTGTTCAGCCTCACAGTCGTGCTGTCCATCTTTTCACTGGCCTTCCTACATTTCTTGAAGCTCTTAGTTTGTAGTTAAATACTGCTTTTGGTAATCTTGTTACGTTCATTCTCTCTTCATGTCTAAACCATTTTTCTCTGCATTATTTGATTGTATCATTCATTGGATATATATTTAACTCTGTTCTTATATATTCATTCTTTATCCGATCCATGCTTGTGCAGCCTTTTGTTCTTCTAAGGAAGTTCATTTCTATGCTTTGTATTCTAATTTGTAATTTTTTGGTCATTACCCAAGCTTCACTCCCATAAAATAATGCAGGAACTGCCAATGTTTTAATAAAACTTCAATGTAGTATCATTTCTTGTTTTGTTCTTTAATGAATATGTGTGTATGTATGTATACCAATGCACCCGTTGCCCTTTTTGTGCTTCGGATTCTGTACTAGGTGGGAAAATGATATTACGGTCTATATTCAATTCACGCTCCTCTTCTGCTGACAATTTTACGTAGATGTATTGTATTGTGTATAGAGAGGGATGCAGTATGAGCTTAAGTATGTAGTGCAAGTATATTGTGTGAGGAGTGATGATAAAAGAACGAGAGAAAATTAAATCCGGTGTCAGCACACGTCCTGCTCCCTGTCGAAAATCACCAAGGAAGCCGCCAGATGTAACGTCCCCATCCAACGGACGAATTGCTGTCAACAGTGTCACATGGCTTCTCAACATATGTACTGCAGAATGTTATGCAATTCAATGCAGAGATTTAGAGTACGATCTAGTGATTAAAAATTGCACACCACCACTCTCCTAGTCTCGAAATTGAAAATTTACAATTCCAATTTCCAACCCCTCCGGTTATTGAACCCGGAGTTGTTAGTCAGGTAAAAGACATATCACCAGACCTAACCTGCGGACTGTTTAATATATTTCCTCAAATAGTGTAAACATCTCTTAATTTATTTTGATCTTCATCGGTTCATTTATATTTTTATTACATCATTGTTCACTTTCTCTTCACTTAATGAATGCTCTAGGACAGTGGTTTGTAAATCCAAACTCAGTCGAGGTCGAAAGAGCTTTTCAGGGCTTAAAATTCTTTGTGAGTCCATTCCGAAGGGAATTAAATCAACGGTTACAATACGTAATAATAATATTCAGCCTGTCAATCCTAGTGGACTAGTGGTTAATAAACTGGTCTCTGGTTCAAAGGTTTGCCGGTTAAAAACCCGAAAGGGATCGAAGGATTTTTCTGGGACCTGTTTAGCCGATATATTTGAGATAAATTTCTAGTTATTTCACGCCCAGAGTTGAATTTAGAATCTATTGGAGTCTGGTTTGTTAATGTTCGTCATTAAACAAAATACTAAATAAACAACTATCGTTTTGCCTTAAACAATATGTTTTGAGTAAATGTTATCAGTTTTTTTCCTGTCCAGCTTTGAACGCTACCGTTACGACGTGGCTTTCTAACGAGAATCATTTAACATAATACAACCTGTTTCTACCTTCATTAAAATTGCCATTAGTGTACAAGAGGAGAGACATGGAGATCGGTAACGAATTCATAAATCTAGAATATCTATGTTAAGGTTTTTCAGATATACAGAGAAATTAATTTTCTGATGCCACGATTGGTTTGATAACACATGAAGATAACGCTAAAATACGTAACAAAAACTAAATTTGATATTAAATTACTTGTGTGTTCATATATTTAGTTTACTTGGTGGAGTTAAAGCCGTAAGGGCTTCTCCTCCACTTCACCAGCGTTTATACATTTATAATAACAATTATGAATTATCTTCAACTTGATTAATAATACGTAATAGGCATAGGCATTACACGGACTCTTGTCGTCCCAGCTCCTATCAAAAAACGTTAAGCTAAAAATATATAAAACTGTTATTCTACCAGTTATATTATATAGATGCGAAACATGGATCTTACTTTAAGGGAGGAAAGCAGATTACGAGTATTTGAGAGTAAAGTTCTTAGGAATTTTTTTCGACCAAAGAGAGATGAGCAGTCAGGTGAATGGAGAATATTGCGTAAGAGCGAACTACATGGCCTTTATAGGAAGGCTCTAATAAGAACAATTTAGTCTCGTAGACTACGATGGGCTGGACATGTGGCACGAATAGGGAATGAAAGACGTGCATGACAGCTTCTTGTAGGAAAACCAGAGGGAAAACACCCAGTTGGTAGACCAAGAATGAGGTGAGAGAATAACATTAACCATGATTTGAGGGAAGTAGATTATGCAGGGAATGATTGGGAAACATTAGGTTTGGGGAGCTTATGTCCGCGCGGTCATGAACCTACGGGTTCGATAGTGCCAGTGAGATAGTTAATAGTCAAACACTACACAATATAAAGATGACAAGGAAAGAAAACTATAATAATAATAACCCATAATTTAATAATCAATAATAAATTAATAGAACAAGAAAACGATTTAAACTAGGCCTATATAGGGTTTAACGTATCATATATCCAAAATAATGATATCAACTTAACCAAATTTTGTAATATGTGCGGAACAATAAGAAGGACTCTAAAAAATAAAACATTAAAAACTACACAATTAAAATTATATGAAACTATGGCAGTATCTATGTTAACATATGCTTGTGAAAATTGGACACATAATAAATCGGATAAATGGAAAATTAAGTAGCTGAAATGAAATTCTTACGTTCAGTAGCAGGCTACACATAGTTTGATAATAAATGTAACGAAGAAATAAGAATAAGAACCGAATTAAATAATTACAGTGTTTTATATATATAATTCAAAATTCAAGATCTAACTGGCTGCAGCATATAAAAAAACAATGACACCAAATGGACTTCCACAAATTTTGCTTCATTACCAACCCAATGGAAGAAGATATATTGGGCGCTCCATAACTAATTGAAGGGATACGGTCTCTTGGCGTGGAAAGGGGTTTATGGCCTACTTCCATGACGTAGAAGAAGAAGAAGAGGAAGAAGAAGAGGAAGAAGAAGAAGGATTATATAATTTGCTTGGTAAAGGAAGTCCAAATATAAAATAATAAAAATATACCTAGAATATGGTTGTCATAATATATTGTCTAAGGAAATATTTAGTGAGCTTTTCTAACTGTTTTTGAGTCGAACAGTCCTTGATGTATAACAAGGAAGGTTCTATTCTGTCGATTTGTGGAGCACTCTATATAGTGCGCCAAATGTGTTAGATGCTAAGAGTAGACAAATGTAGAGTAACCCACACAAGTGCTAACTCTTGTCTTGCTTTCATAACAAGCTTAATTAAATGATAACATACCCCAGACCTCATATCTAAGAGTCATTTTAGACTGTACGCTACTCAAATGTACTTCACAAATGTAGAAAATTATTCCTTAGTGGTCATTCCAACATTACAGTGCATATGTGCATTTAGCACCACAAATAATCAAGTGTAAAATATAACTATTGTTAAATCTGTAATATATTCATTTTAAAAAACATACTAATGTGTCATATAAATTTGAATGTACACACTACAACGCATTTAACAGCAAAAGCGTTCCCTCTACAGTAGGGTTGTTTAAGAGTGCTAATTGGTGTGACAAGACGCCTTCCTTCCCTCTTCTTTTCAACTCAACGTCGGATAAGATACTGCTGCTCAGTTATGTTGCTTCTATTCAAGTGCACCCATTATACGACACAGATGCCACTACAGGCCTCAGGAGGCCCTTGGGGTAGTAGGAGGTTAAGGCTCCCACTTTTCTGGTCAATCGGCACTTGATGTTAGCCGGGTTGTCAGCCCTACCTCCAGGACAAGCGTTGGTACTCATTTCCGTTAGAGGCTAAATCGACCCCAGGGTCATAGTGCCGCCAGAAAGTTTGGGTCAGTTTTAAAAATCCTGACCCCACTGGGAGGACTCGAACCCTCGACCTTCCAGCTTGTAGTGTAGCGCAGTGCCTTAATCACTACGCTACGGCGTGCCCCCTATTATACGACACAGCGGAATGTTTACCTTCAGTCATAGTAGCACTGTTGCTGCGTTGCACGGACGTAGATACTAAACATGTATATTAAGGAACAAATAGCAAATGAAGTCCGTACCAGCTTATTTAAGGTAATAGCTGATCTCCTCGACGTGAAGCGAGTGTATGTGGGATGACACGGCAAATCATCCACGAAACAGGAAATGTTCCGCTGTTTCGGATAGTACATGCGGCTGAGTACAGTGATGGTTTTCACTTCAACTAAGACGACAAAACACATCTTCAACAGTGAATGTGAATTTTATAAGATCTTATTTATTTTCCCATTAACTGTTGAAGAAAGATCTGTCTTGTCGATTCAGTTGAAGTCGAAGCCATCACTGTGTGTTTATCCGATACACCCGCTTGCATGTACACTCACAACGAAGCGACACAACTGACAAGATATCTATCAACCATTACATGTCGAAACCTACCTTGAAATTTCTCCCAGATAAGTGTAGTGACGTACCAAGGCCGTGCCTTAAAAATATATTAAGTTTTTAACTACAAGGCACATAAATAGAAGCCAGAATCCAGCAGTAACAACAGTTCGAAGCTTGAGTAAGAGCGGAATGGAGTGAGGTGGGACCCGGCGCGGACGGCAGGTAATGAGGGTTAACCAACCTACCAATTATGGAGTTGTATTACTTCTCTGTTATTAACTGAAGTTAAACCGTACTCGTATAATACAGTAATAAGACCGATTGTAACTTATGGCTGTGAAACATGGGTACTGAAGACTTATAAACAAAAACTATTAATCTTTGAAAGGAAGATCTTAAGAAGAATTTTTGGACCAATTAGAAAAAGCGATGGCAGATGGCGTATACGAATGAACTCTGAATTAAATAATCCAATACGAAATAAAAATAAAATAAACCACATTAAAGCTCAAATACTGCTCTGGTTTGGACATATAAATAGAATGCAGGAAGACAAGCTTGTAAGAAGAATATACAAATGGAAACCAATATGCACCAGAACAGTTGGACGCCCAAAAAACAGATGGCAGGATGATGTTATAAAATATATATTAGAAATGAAAATTGGAAATTGGCCAGTCGGTATCCAGAATAGATCTAGGCGGAGGAAAATTGTTGAAGTCAAAACCTCAATGAGGGTGTAGTCGCCTACTAAAGAAGAAGATTACTTCCCTATAGTTTAATTGGGATGTTAGGCACTGAAGTTAGTGCCTTTCAGTTGAAAACGGCAGACTTTTTTTGGACACGGGCTTGGTACATCAGAATGCTTCTCTGGAAGAAAATTCAAGCTAGGTTAGGACATGCAATATTTGATCGTTTCCTTGTGAGTTGCAGTGTTCTAGCTTGTCAGCTTGTCCGATGTAGGGTTGAGTAGGAGGGGTGCCGTCCTGTCACATCTAGTGAGACCTGAATTTAGTATGAATTTTATTAGTACTGACTACTACTCTGCTCTATAGGCCATAGAAGTTCTTTGGGATAATTGGAGGTTAAGGTTCTCACCTTTCAAGACAATCAGCACGATATGTCAATCAGGTTTTTAGCCGTCCGTGAAGGCCGCCTTTACCCCAGAACTTAACGTTTGGTACTCATTCCGTTAGAGGCAGAGTCGATCTCAGGAGCCACCGGAAGCTTTAGGTCAGTTTGAAAATCCGTGTCCTGCTTCATGTCAGTTGTTGACGCCTTACTACGTTTGTTTTCATTAATAACACTGAGCAACAAAAAGGAAACTTTTTTTTTTGTCTCAGAAAGAAAAATATGTGATTCTGATAGTATTTTTTCTCCTGAATTCAAATGTGATATTGGGTTTTCTCCATCACGCAAAGTTTCCGAGAGAGAGGAATTTATAATTTCAAACACTTTAATATTTTCTACATTCGTAACTACACAATATTCGAACATTCGGTCTCACCTAGAAAGTAAGAAATGACGATTTTCTGCTATATTTCTCCTGTGGAGCATCCCTCTTTATGGTCCATCAATAATCGGCCAGCATATTAAGATTCCATTTGCCTTGATATAGCTTTTCCATTATTGAAATCACCTGATGAAAGTGTTCTCCGTTTTATTTTACAATGGACAACTGGAGGAAAAAACGTTTATTAAAAATAATTATTTAAATCCATCAATTGAAATTCAATTAGAAAAAACTGTGGGTGATGGAGAAATTCCGAATACATATTTGAAAACACGATAAAAAAACTGCATTGATTACAACTATTGGTACTCATGAGACAAAAATCATGTTGACCAGTGTAATTATTTATTTAAGCAAATGCGGCTTATTATTCAATATTCACCGATTTCAATGGTGAACTGAGCCAAATAGCCTTAGAGCATACATTTAAAGGTCTCATGACCTATAGGATGAAATGTATTCAATAACATACTATGGAAATCAGGATAATAAAAAAAAAGGTCACGTCTATAAATAAATGTATTGGTAACCTCAAAATGTCTGGTGGCTAACAACCAAAATACATTACAGTATTAGACATGTTAATGTCTCCAAGAGATGTTTAGTTGGGAAACTTACCAATTATATGGTAATTACTATAAACGCATGGTTATACGTATATTGCGTAACGATTAGCAGGTCAGCTCCGGGCTAATAAGGAGCCGCCTTACCGCACAGGGCTACTCAATGACACTAACATTGTTCCAAATGCTACAGTACTTCGAATATATTTTAGTATTTTCATGAGAATTTTGTGAAAAGATACAACTGATCTAAATCGATACTAGTAAAATTCTCACAACCAAGTCATCGCTTCAACGAGGGTCAACAAATACGGACCTAATGCATTCTGCTGATGATGGGACTAGTCCCGAAAGGCCTACAGAGTTTTAAAACAACTTAAGTTGAGGAGATGAACCTATAAGGTAACTATTTTATAGTTTTTAACCGTACATTATATTACTGTAAACTGATCTAAAACTGATTTATTTGGTAAAAGTAGTATTTATTTACTTATGTTGTTAGATTGCGTGATTTTCTCTTCCACTCATTCTGGACAAACACATGTTGCATTAAAATCAAATTGGAACTGTAATATGAAATTTGGACAATGAAAGAAAGTGGTTAAACGTTTAATATTAAAAGGCGATTAAGCAATATACATGATATTCATCCTTAAAAACAAAGAGAAAAAATTCAACGAAAGTAACTATAAAATAACCAGTCTGTGTTATAATGATAGCGTCATTTTCCGGATTCGAATACCTATCGCATTAAATGTATTTGGTGAGGTTTTTTCGAGTTTTCCTTAGCTTTAAGGCAAATGTCTGGAAACTTGGGTTACAATTAACCTAAAAATCATCGGCGCCTAATCATACTTATCATAAGTTAAGTAAACACAACAGTTTTATTTATTATAAATTATAAATTAAGTAAAAACAAGTCTTTATTTTACAACAGCATAAATATGTACATCAAACTGTAGATCTATCTATACCATATTTATATTATTATCATTATTATTATCATCGTTGTTATTATCATTATTATTATGTTATCGTATAGAATGTTGCTTTTACATGAAATTTATATCGTCACTTTTTATATAATCTTAACGCTTTATAATTAGTATAGTGCACATATAGTATAATCTATATTGTAAACATGTATTTGTAATATGTCCTGGTTGAGGTTATGGCCTTAACTCTGCCAGAATAAAAAATATAATAATAATAATAATAATAATAATAATAATAATTATTATTATTATTATTATTATTATTACTATTATTACTACTATTATTATTATTATTATTATTATTATTATTATTATTATTATTATTATTATTATTATTATTATTATTATTATTATTATTATTATTGACAAGAATTTCAAGACGGAATAAAGTCAAAAGCAGCACAACAAGGGAAATTATGTAAGTTCAAAAAAAAATATTAGAAAAAATTGGAAAAAAAAAAAGCGTTTTTAATTGTATGGACACCTCATAAGAATGGAAGAAGATAGAATACCATAGAAGATCCTTGATTGGAAAAATAATGGAAGAAGTATAAGAGGCAGACCTAGAGAACGATGGATAGATGGAGTGAGAAGTATGGAAGCTAGAGATTTGAGGGAAGAAGATGCTTTAGACAGAAACGTCTGGCGACATAATCACTTTGGATTGAAGGAGAACCGTTGTCGTGTAGAACATTCCTAATAAAACACTTTATTATTATTATTATTATTATTATTATTATTATTATTATTATTATTATTATTATTAGTATGTTGGTAATCACTGCATAAAGCCCTGAGTGAACAATTAAAGCATACTATATGACGTAGTGATTAGGCGGAAGATAGAATAAGGACCTCTGACAGGAACTGTCTACCGCATTCCAACGAAAAGAAAAGAAGCAAGGTACGTCACGTCACGACCAATAACAAATCACTTTCACGCGCCATTTTGTCAAACTCGCCATTTTTGTCTGATAAAGCTTAAGACTTCAAACTAGATTCAGTATGATCGCATACAGCATGTTAGATTTTATCTCATGATTATAATGTACTAGTGGTTGCACAGTGGTCGAAATTCGACCAAAATTCATTAAGTTTTTAAGTTTGTCACAAATAATTCACAATTGTTAACATCTGTATCATTTAAAGTGGTGAAGTGGAAGAGTTCTTTGAAAGTTAAATGACAAAATAGTTCATTTGAAGTAAGTCCATCATACAATAATTAAAAATATTAATTTTGGCTTAAGTCCGGTAATACTGCTTTACCCTTATGAAAACATGAAGTGAAAGCAGTCTTTTCACCTTAAGTGACTTCAGATTCGAAATGTTTTGTATTGCAAAACCTGCATTGTAAATCCATCAATCCACAATCAAAACTATTAAAATTTCTTGGAATGACATTCAGTGCGCAATTTAAATGTATCTCTCAAAATAATTTCATCATTTTTTATACTATTAAGACTATTAAATTTGCACTTGGCCTATTATTATATGAGAGAGCATATTATAGCAATTTATTGGTCATATCAGTTATATTTTCACTCTTTTAAGAATTAAAGATATTTTATCCAACAATTTCTTTCTTCCATGTGCATTTGAGTTTGTTCGATTTCTCAGAATTTTGTATCTTGTAAAATATATCTTCCTCTTCTATTTCGTTACAGTTAACAGTATGGGCTTTCCCCTTCCTTACTTATATACCTGAGTAAATATTTATGTATTGTTTCAAGATAATCAGGTAGCTACTAATAATTTTAAGAAAGTAAAAAGCAAGCTACAATATCAAACTCCATACTTTAATTTGCTTCTCATTTTGAATTGTATTCTTAAATAAATAGTTACCTATCATACACTGATATATTAATTGATTTTATAACTGAAATTACTACATAATTATAATATTAATATTTGCATTTGGCTTATTATTATGCGTACGGGAATATATATATATATATATATATATATATATATATATATATATCCATTCTTCTTTGTCTTTCACCCCGACCCGTCAATGTTCTATGTTGAGGCATAATGGAGGTATGTGCGAATATCTAAATAAAAAAAATTTGTAATGAAATTACTGCAACCAAGATTAGACAAGATTTAATTTAAATAATAAAATGTACTCACTTTTTTTAAACCACAAATAATACATACACGAGAGTAAGTCAATTCGCATTGCTGCTGTACAATTTTCAATTCAATATAATATTAACTAATATATATATATATATATATATATATAAATATCTTCTTCTTCTTCTTCTTCCTTCCAAGTATTAGGCCAAGGCCTGTTACGATCCTATAGAAAATTTTCCCTCCAGCGTTTCATAGGACGGCCCAGTGATCTTCGTCCTCTTGGCAGCCCCATCACTGGTCTTGCCTTCCTTTGGCCAGCAACCAATCGAAGGGACTATTATTATGCTTTCAAGTCTTATACGAGAATTTCCCGGAAGGATCAAACTAATGACGACCAAAGCATGAAAAAGGACAACTCTTGGAAGAAAAAAAAATATATAAATATATATTAGACAAAAGTAGGCCAATGCTCTTTCAATATGTATGTAAACGAATGAGTACACAAATTAATGACAAATACACATGAATTTCTTAGAAACAATTTATTTTATTTTGTTTAATTTACTTTATTTTGTTTAAATTAATTTATTTTTCTGCACTCCTTCCCTATATGAACTTTAAGTATGCCAAATATTAAACTCCTCTGTGCGCGCAATGTGCTTAAAAAGGGGTACAAAGTTTTTTCTTCACGTATTAATATATTGATAACTGATTTTATTTTTCCAACTTGATTTGTCCTATATCTTATTTATTTTATTTAACGACGATCTTTAGCGCCTAATTTTATAAGCGTCACAACTCAAACTAGATGTGAAAGGGACGAAACCTTTGATCAGAGGCCACATTTTCCATGCTTGAGGTTCATTTACCAGCTATAACGGCTGGGGAACTCGACATGCTAACCACATGTCACCCCTACACTGGCTGTTGATCATCTACCTCTGTGATTGACACATGTGGATGTGACTTCAGTTACCTTCCGAAGCAACCGATAATCAGGATTCTTACACGCTGAAAAATCAATCGATCTAGGCTGGGTTTGATCCCACGAATCTTGGAACCAAAGGCGAGAATCTTGATGAAGATTTTCGGGCTGTAGGCCGTGGTCGTGAGGCTTGTAGTTCGCCGACGTTTCGCCAGAGACTGCGTCTGGCATCCTTAAGACGACCACGGCCTACAGCCCGAAAATCTTCATCAAGATCATAATAGCAACTCCGGCCGTGAAAGTCTACGTGAATACAGAGGCGAGAATGTTAATCACTATTTACCAGGATCGGCCCCAGAGTTTTTGGCATAATGCATTTATATACTCCTAACTCTGCAATGTGAGCAACCATTATAATTTACAGAGAGAAATGTATGGCAAAATTTAATATTGGAATAATCTCGCACAGAAGAGACAACAATTTTATATATATTCCACCGCAGTGGTCTCGAGGTAGCTTGCTGCCTTGTCACACAGCGGGCCCGGGTTCGATCCCCGGTCGGGGCAGTTTTTCTGGGTGAGGTTTTTATCGGAGTTTTCCTCACCTGTAAAACAAATGTCAGGTATACTTTAAGGCCCAAACGGTCCCCGAAATCATATGACCATCATCATCATCCTTCACCGGTGTTGAAAGCAACGGGCAGCTACCACACCTACAAATCCCTAGTAAAGCTGCAAGCATAACATGAAAATGACATGATTGCAGCGAAGGACCTACCTTCGGACAGAATTACTATGAAGTGTTCAGAAACAAATTGCCAAGATATCAGACTCGCAATAATAACTTGAAATGTTATTTGTCAGAGCTTAAGGTCCGATAGTAAATAATTTATCTACATATCTAGCTAATGTTTCATTTAACGGTTCTCTAACAATTCAGGTCATTAGAGTCGCAATTCGTATCTACACATATAAAGGAAGACGTTTTGCACTGAGGCCTTATATAGGCCTATCAGGTTTGGTGTTCTTTTACCTGCCGTAAATCTACGTCACTGGAATCGCGCCTTTACTTTCATTCGGAAGGTATTTTATGCCTTTAAAAATCAACGATTTTGGCTGAGTTTAAGCTATGAATCTCGGGATCAGAAGGAATAATTGTAGGCACTATTATGACTAAAACCTACAATTCAAGCTAAATTCGGCTATTCTATGTCACTAGGCCACCAGTGAATTTTCGAATGGAGAACAAATGAATTTAGCGTCATGTTGGACAATGTGATAACACATGTTTCCGCTAGAGCCAATTGCCAACATGTTAGGTCACATATAAGGGCATTCTACCCAAGAGTCCACATACATTAATGGGCAAGTTAAGATGAGAAAATGGCCGACTTAGTATACTAGATTAGTTTAGTGTTCACTGTTTATTAACGAGTTTAAGTGACTATTTAACTCATAGACCGATAATCGTGCCTCTTCCTGTTCGTAATGAGAGATATCTCCACAAATAACTTATTTAACAACTATATCAATTGAATAATGTACGATCGATACGGTGTAGCAAGAAATGCCAGATGAAAACAACTTCAAAAATTATTTTTAAAAAAAAGTTAGTTCTGTTGCTCTAAAAAAACATTAAATGTTGTATAATGAATCTGCATTATTGTTAATAGTTATTTCTCATACAATCATCTGTTATTGATTTTTCTCAAGTCCAAAGCGATTTAACAGTAAATATATGTCATTTATAACTATACAGCCGGCTTATAATTCGCCCGAAAGTAACATCGGAATACATTTGGTAAATATTAAACATTATAATTATTTTTAGCATTTAATGTATTTATTCATCAAATCCAACGCGAGGTTGAGTTTTTTTATTAGACAAAATCACTTGCGACTTCGTCGCTCGTGATTTTTTTTCAAAAAAACACAACCTTTTGTTTGATTACTGTTGATAATTTACCTATACTCTCTAAGCAATGACTCAAACACATTTTACATTGCAAGTAGGCCTACGCTGATTTTAGGTTACTTTGAGCTCAACCTCTCACTTTATTATAAGAAAATATTCACAATTTTTTAAAAATTAAAATACATATTTCTCTCTGGTAATAATTATTCATGTAATTAAATAAAAAACAGCTTAAAGTTTTATGTGATTTTCACATTTATTGAAATATAAATTAGTACCGGTAACAGCTGTTTAGGTTTATATTTTAATAAATATGAATATCACATAAAACTAAGTTTTATTTTTATTTAATTAAATAAATTATGAATTTTCATCAAGTAAACGCCAATTCAATTGATTAATTAATAAGTATTCATATAGGTGTAACAATTGTTTATTTTTTCATTTTTTTTTAATTTATGTTGACATGGTGACATAGCATCGCGTTAAATTCCACAATTAACATTTAAAATTTTACGATATTTGTGTAAAGGTGAGTATTTAATAAACTGATGATTATGTTGATAACGGCTTGATTTAAAAAATACATTTTTAATAGTACTATTTAGAAATGTTATAGAAGTGCTGTTTTGAGCATTTTAATGAAATTTGATTTTAATTAAACAGAAAGCTGTTTATCGTATTTACAAATGTGTTGATGGAGTTTCAATTTCAAACATTACGAGCAATCTATACTGTATTCCACTCTCCTGCAAACAAAATGCTTCGTTCAGCATAGTACAAAACATAATGAATGTCTAAAACTCCTGAAACTAGAATTATACATTTTCATTCATTGTATAATTATAATAATGGGAAAATTATAAGTATTTATATGCTGTTACTTAGTAACGTGATTCTATTCAGTACATAAAAACACTGTATGCCTACTAATGCACACTACCAATTTGACCTATATTTTATAATGTATACATTTAGGTAGCGTACTTGGATTATTAAACAACTGAATAACCATAAAACTACTGGCTGTTTCCACACTAATGATCACTCAAAATAAGTAACTAAATTCTTAGAAAGCTTATTTTAAATCACAAAACAAGGATTTCATTTTCCTATTAACATACTAAATTAATAGTTAATAATAATTAATTACACACATATATATAGAAGCTGAAGAAAAATTAAAGGAGAGTTTGAAGATATGAAAAAATCCTCTATGAAGCAGTGTGTACTTTATTTTGGTTATTCATTTAATTAAATTATAAAACTTTCGCAAATTAATGTATCTAGTTTATATGCTCCTAGACTGCGATGGGCAGGACATGTGGCACGAATGGAGAATAAAAGAGGTGCATGGAAGCTTCTTGTAGGAAAACGCCCAGTTGATAGACCAGAAATGAGGTGGGAGAAAAATATTAGCCATGATTTGAAGGAAGTAGATTATACAGGGGATGATTGGAAAACATTAACTCAGGATAGTGATGTTTGAAGAGCTTGTGTCCGCGCTGCCATGGATCTACGGGTTCGATATAGCCAGTGAGTTAGTTAGATACTTAGTCCAGATACAAATTTCACAGATCAGAAGTAGGAAATTTAATGAAAAATAAATGTTTTGAAACACATTTAATATTTGTGACATCTTATTACTATAATGAAAGTTTAGAGAGCAAGTTTGGTACTCGTACAGTGGTAATCAGTTAAGGAAAGTTTTTTTTCTACTTTGTTCGTTATATTCATGTTCCATCCATCCCATAGTAATTCTGCCCGCAGGCAGGTCCTTCACTGCCAATCATAGCATTTTCATGCTATGCTTCAAGCTTTACTAGGGAATTTGGTAGGTGTGTTAGCTTCCAGTTGGTTTCCAAACCGGTGTGAAGGATGTGATGGTAATGATGTTGATGAAGATGATGGCCATATGTGTTAGGGGACCGTTTGGGCCTTAAAGTTTTCCTGAAATTTGTCCTACCGAGTGAGGAAAAACCCCGATAAAAACCTCACCCAGAAAAACTGCCCCGACCGGGGATCGAACCGGGCCCGCTGCGTGACAAGGCAGCACGCTACTCGAGACCACAGCGGTGGACTTCATGTTTCAATGACAATTAATTATTTAATTTTGGTTTACTACAATTCATAAAATGCTAATCCGTCCACCGCTGTGGTCTTGAGGTAAAGTGCTGCCTTGTCACGCAGCAGGCCCGGGTATGATCCCCTGTCGGGACAGTTTTTCTGGGTGAGGTTTTTATCGGGGTTTTTCCTCACCTGTAAGACAAATGTCAGGACAACTTTAAGGACCAAATCGTCCCCGAAAGCATATGGCCATCGCAATCATCACCATTTATATTCATCTTAGATTAAGCTTAGGATTAGGGACTCTCCTGGCGCCACTATCATCATCACCCATCATATTATCGGGGCAACGTAACCCCGCCTTCCAGGCACCCCAACCTCAGAAGTGGGTTACAAGTACGCACTGTCAGGAATGTCGAAAGAGAACCTGGGGTATTTGCATAAAAAAATACGCATCCCATCACTTGTAAGAAGGCGTGGCTTAAACAAATGTGTAAGTCTTACAATACCCAAATGTGACACTAACAAGTATATGGAGCCACTGATCGAACTAACTATCTAACTAGCACTATAGAATCCATAGGTTCATGGCTGCGCAGACACCGGCTGTCTATACATCCCTATACTGAGCTGATATTTTCAAATAATCTCCTGTATAATCTACTTCCCTCAAATCATGGTTAATCCCATCTCATTCTTGCTCTACCAACTGGGAGTTTTCCTTCTGATTTACTTACAAAAAGCTTCCATGGCCATCTTTCATTCCCTATTTGTGTCATATATCCTGTCTATCGCAGCTTACGAGACTGAACTGTTATCATATCTGGTTTCCTATAAATATGATATAGCTCACTGTTTATGAAAATACTGCGTTTCATAATCCACTTCTTTCACACGTGGACTGTAATATGAAAAAGTTATGTAGCGAGTCATTCCAGAACTTTCCTTATCCACTATAAGTCAATTTACAGGAAAAGCGAATAAAACTTAATTCTTATAAAACCAGGTCAGACATCTTAATATTTTGATTAATTGTTCATACTTTCATCTACAGATACTCATTGCAGTAAAACAAATATTGGCTCAACTGTACTTCTACTAGCGCTTGATTTTTCAGTTATATTGTTGTAAACTATAGCTCTTCTTCTGTATTTACTAACATTATTTAATATTTTAAACTTTTTATAACATTATTAGACAATTTTGAAGTATTCATTTAAATATGTAAATCACAATATTATGACACTGTTAGATAATGTTGTGATGCTAACTGCTACTTTCTCCACAGAGTATATGTCTATGATTTTTCTATAGCTGCTCTGGGTTATTGCTGGTTGGATCAGCGTTAGGGAGTGATAAGTAAGTGTACACCCATTTTTAATAAACGTTGGTAATTTTAATATTATTAATATATTTTTTACATAGATTTGGGGGATTTATTCCAAACATTGGTCATTTAAATTTCATAGCGACGGATGTAATCCATATGTGGTTCGTGGGTTATCGCTGGCTCTATAAACTCTGGCGCATGTGCACTGTTGTTCTATAGGACTTTGAAAATATTTCACGCTAGTTTAAGTTCAGTTTTTCCCAAATATTAATAGATTGTCAGTCATAACACATTTTGTTTTAAAGATAATATATTTGGGCGTTTTTTGGCTCTATGGATATTCCGGATTGAAAACAAAAATATTTTAGTGACATTATTTTACATAACTTTATTAGAAAGACCACAAAGATAAAATAAATACTATTTAGGCTCTTTAACCTTATGAATATTCAGGTTTTAACTACATGAACAAAAATATTAATGAAATATTGTTTTTTATATAAGAAAATAATAGTTTAAAAAAACTAAAACAACACGCTTTGTTACAAAACGTAACAAAAAATGAAAAATAATCTTAATTTCTAACACGCCTGGGATAAAATTAAAGTGGTTAACAAATAAATCATCTCCAACACATCTAGAATAAACTAGAGTTATCTACAAAAAAAATAATTTTACCGTCAAAAGCGTGGGGTGCTCTATATAAATTAATATATTTGATAATAAACAGATATTGGTAAAAGTAAAGTCTCTAAGAAGAAAACGTAAAAAACCATCAAAAGCACCCCACGCTTTGATGGCAAAATTATTTTTTGTAGATAACTCTAGTTTTAATATAGATGTGTTGGAGATGATTTTTTTGTTGACCACTTTAATTTTACCCCAAGCGTGTTGGAAATTAAAATTATTTTTCATTTTTAGTTAGGTTTTCTAATAAAGCGTATTGTTTTAGTTTTTTTAAACTATTATTTATTATTTGTTATTTTTTAGTTTGGTTTTCTAAAAAAGCGTGTTGTTTTAGTTTTTTAAACTATTATTTCTCTTTTTAATTTTTAGTTTAATTGATTATCATAAATCGGAATCCCATGAAAATTTAATTGCTTACGATATTTTCAGTGTCTAGGCACGAATATAATTATATATTTTTTAAAAATTACTATTATCTAACATTATTATAATATTTTTGAATATTTTAATATAGATAAATAGTTATAGTTAATCGTATCCTTCTCATATATTTAGGATAAATTACAATGTGGTATGTTTACAAAATTGTCATTAATATTATACAGAATAAGATAAAAATGTAAATATCTTTAAATTCGATACTATTGTAGCATCAGCTAAAAGTAATACTCTTCTTAAAAAAAATATGCGGGCCGGATTTGAATCAGCGACCTATGGATTACTGAAATTATATACCACTACAGTCCACCGCTCTACCAACTGGGCTACCAGAGGATATAATACTAATTTCTAACAACGATGGACTAAAAAGTTAAGTCCGCAACCTATTATATCGGTCTTTATTTTTTGGTGTCCTGATGATCCATGCCAGGATTTTAGAAAACATGTGTGAAATTATTATATTGTCATTGGTCCTTTACATGTATACAAAGTTTCTAGTCGATCCAATGTTTTAAGTGGGTGAAAATCGAGTTGAAAGATTCCGTTACATAGATAGATATATACAGGTCAATATAATATAAAGTGTGTAATTATAATAAAAAGTAACATTATGAGGTTATTCTTAATAAATAGGCCCAGTCTGTATCACCTTACCTCACTCAACGTTTACGAAGTAAGATGCTACAGACTCACAATATATATTAACAATATTGTTTTATCTCACAATATGAAACTGCCATAACAGAAATGTTTTAAAGAAAAACGTCATACAAATCACAAAATATAACCATTATTAAACAAGGTTTCAAGCAATCAAAGTAGACAAACTGGTTTATATGATACACAACCATTACAGTTTTTATGTGAATTACACTCTTAAATCTGATTCCTTTTCGTCACATCCTCCACAAATAATTTGTTATTCAAGAGAAATGCTGCCTTTCTCAGCTGAGACACTTTCTAATACGTTCTAATAAAAATCAAGCATTTCATTCCTTACCTAATTTATCCCAAGATGTTTTCTGGCCACTTCTTTACATCCTTCACTTTACTGGGGTTTACTTCGATTCTTCTCCTGATTCTTTACCGAAGAATTTCGATCGCTTTTCCACTGTATTGCTTCGCTCACCCTCAAAAAACGAACACAATGTCATATTATTGATTCAGTTACTACTCTTATTCACATCACGTAAAAACATTTCGAATAACACTGTGATACACCTTAGAGGTAAACTGAAAACAAACCTCAGAAAAACATGTGACGTCATAGCACGTATCACAATGTCTGCACTTTATTGGTTAATTGTATTAGGCACGTTCTGGAACAACAAATACACTACTACGGATAAGATAAGTTATTTTCCGAGGCAGGTTTTTATCGGAAAATGTCACTTTTGGCACAGTTCCTTACGATAGAAGAATTGCACGCATAACAAGGAATGCTAGGGTACTACAACTCAATATTTGCAGAAAAATGGATAAGGAAAGTTTTGGAATAACCTGCCTCACATATATTTATATATATTTAACATGTTTACCTTTTTAATGAATTCATGTACACTTTAAAAATCATAAGTTGGTTCTGTATTCTTCTCTATGGTAAATATTCAGTTTTCTCTTAGAGTTTTTTAAGAAATTTTCCACAAATATTAGGAAATATTTCTCTCTTAAATTAATTATCTCCATGAAAATATACACATGTATTTCCTGTTGTACCGAGTATTAACAGAAACATTTCATGATGGTAAATGTGTATTGTGTTCGTATCGGTATCCGTATCCACTTACAAGCTATGTCATTAGAAAGAGTGAATTTCAATGAGTGCTCCATAGGATACTAAAAATATCTTCTGAAATTGGCCGCTAAGATCCACTGATTTCAAAGTTTGTTATTTTTGTATGCAGCTACAATTGATATAACTTCAGTGCTACAAAATTAGGAAAAGCAGAGATTGAGTTCATCTCAGGATACATGTGGGAGAACATCTGGTGTGAATGGGAATATATACTCGAAGTCAACAGTAACACATTGAGCACTCATTGAATGTCACGCTCTCTAATGACATAGCTTGTATGTGGATATGGATACCAATTCACACATTTACAATCAATAAATGTTTTTGTTAATACTCTGTATAACAACAATAGGAAATACATGTGCCTATATTTTTAGTGAGATAATCGATTTAAGAGAGAAATATATCCTAAAATTTGTGGAAAATGTCTTGAAAAATATCAAAGAGAAAATCGAGTACTTACCATACGTATGATTCTTAAAGTACATTAAGATCCGTAAAAGGATGTACACGTATGGATAGATTACACAATGAATTAATAAGAAATGAACTGGAGATATTTTCAATAGTCGATAAACTAGAGAGCACAAATACCAACGGAAAGAACATTTAGACAGAATGGACAATACAAGATTACCCAAAAAGATCAACACCTACAAACCACATGGAAAAAGTTCTTTCGGACGGCCAAGGAAACGATGGACTTGAGACCGGAATAGGTCGCATTGAACTAATCCTGGAAAAGGAAGAATAAGAAAGTACATTTATTTGTTAAAAAAAGGTAATAATGTATTATATAAATATAACGTACTCATATCACAGACTTTACCTATTTGCTAAATCTGTCATTTTATATTACAGTCACGCGGTGAAAAAAATGGATTACGAAACTTAGTATTTTCATAAACAGTGGGTTATATCATCTTTATAGAAAACCAGATATAATAACTGTTAAGTCTCGTGTGCTGCGATGACACGAATGGAAATGGAAGCTTCTTGTATGGAAATCAGAAGGAAAACTTCCAGTTGGTAGAGAAAGAATAGGTGGGATTAACCATTATTTGAGGGGAGTAGATTATACAGGAGTATATTGGAAAATATTAAAATCCTTTTTGAATAATATTATACTTGGTTTATCCGAAAGGAATTCTTCACTCGACTTTCTACTGCTAGAGCAGAATGGAAAAGAGCATTGGAATTTCTTTTAATACGCACTGAATCTTTGATTGCGTGGTATTTGATATTTTGGTTAGGTAACAAGAAATGGAAGAATACTTTTACTCCCTCTACAAAGTGCACGGTACAATATTCCTTGCGGCAAGTTTACAAAACTCTTGTCTTCTTTCCTTTTCTATTTCTTCTTTCCCTCTTTTTGGTCACGTACATTACATAGATATCGAATCACGTCTTAATCTTCCTTATATTCTAGAATATGAAATAAAATTGTCCATTCAAAATAGTGGCAACTACATGTTCTCCAACATGTATCTTGAAATGAACTCCCACTCAGCTCTTACTGATTTTAAGATTCTGAAGTTATATATATACATATTGCAGCTCCATAAAATAAGTCATAAACGTTGAAAAAGGGTGGATCGTGGTGTCCAATTTAACAATATTCGTGGTGTGCCCTATCCATCTTCCAGCTAATTGTTCATCTAGATGTTATCGCACATTTAAATTCCAGTAGGCAGATGGTCTGACTTGTTGGACAAGTAATCGATTGCAATTCTGTTGTTACATTTGGTGAAAATAGTTAATTTGCCCTGTATATAACTGCTCAAAACAATTAGAGGAACACTTGTAATAAATTGAATAAGTAATTGTTTTTTAAAGCTGTGATGCTGAAAGTTGGACAATATGTAAATTGAATTATTAATTTTATCATTGGATACAAATTTTAAAGATCCATGGCCTAAATACAGAGCAATTACCTCAAATAACAAATATAGAGAATTTTTTTTATTTTGGAAGGCACTGGCCACTTCTAATTGGTAAGCTTCCTGATGTTGCTATAGTGACGAATGTTGATTATTGCCTTGTTTATTGAAGTCTCTGACAAAATGAGGTATTTAAATGAGTTTGAAGTGTATCATGCTCTACATCTTTTACGACAAGGTCAATCTCTGCGACAAGTGGCTAGAGAGCTTGGGGTTTCTCCTTCCGTGGTGTCCAGATTAGTCAACAGGCACAGAGAGACTGGTCAGTATTGTACAAGACGTGGACAGGGCCGTAAATTTAAAACAAGCCCCCAGGATGACAGATACGTTGTTCTTTCTGCTCTTCGACAGCGTACAAAAACTGCAAAAGACCTGCAGAATGACCTTCATATGGCTTCCGGAATCCGCGTTTCAGACCAAACCATAAGGAACAGATTAAGGAAAGAGAATATTCGTCCAAAAAGGCCCGTTAAAAAACCACGCTTAACAAATGGGCATAAGGCAGCAAGACGTACGTATGCTGAAAACCATGGTGAATGGAACCTGAACCAGTGGGAGTCTGTGCTCTTCTCGGACGAATCCAGGTATCGTCTTACACGTTGTGATGGTCGATTGAGGGTGTGGGGACCGCCAGGAGAAAGATTTTCTGCAGAGGCTGTACAGCAAATTGATAGATTCGGAGGAGGTTCCATAACGGTGTGGGCCGGAGTTATGTACAACAATCGTACGGACCTTGTACTTGTTCCCCAGCGACTGAATGCTGTCCGGTATATCGAGCACGTTCTGGAAGAGCACGTAGTACCTGCTGCCATTGGAGTAGGCCCTGGATTTCTGATTATGCAGGATAATGCCAGGCCACATTCTGCGGCTGTCACCAGGGATTTCCTGAGGAGGAATGAAATTGAGGTAATGGAGTGGCCAGGGGTCAGCCCAGACCTCAACCCTATTGAACACTTGTGGGATCTTCTAGACAGGAAGGTCAGGAGCCGACATCAAGCTCCACAAACTCTGCAGCAATTTGGAGATGTTCTGAAGGAGGAATGGGAGAATATCCCGCAAGAGGAAATACAGAATCTTATTGGGAGCATGCCACGAAGGTACCAAAGTGTCATCGAATGTCGTGGAGGCCATACACGATACTAATTCTATATAACGAGTGTATAACTTTGAAAAATAAGCACAAGATTTAATTGCTTACATAGCGGAATTATTTGAAAAGTAAATTGTCAGCGTTATTCATTTGTTTTTACTGACATGAGCAATACATAAATAAATAAATAACCACAAATACTGTACTTTATTAATTTCATGTTTGTACCTTTATCCAATGAAAAAATATTTGCATATTTCATAGTGTTCCTCTAATTGTTTTGAGCAGTGTATAAACTTCGCGAGCATGTTAAAATTTTGAACATGGATTTTTTTTCCGACATGGAAGAAAAACTAGCCATATACTTTGAGTCTCGAAACGACACAAAACAATTATCATACAATCAAGATCAGCCTCCAAAATTAAATTTGTATTCTAATTCCTGTTTACTTTTCCAGCGAATTGCAATGCATTGGTGTGAAATATTGCCAATACTAAAAAGTATTTTATTGAAAAGTCTCTACCATAATACACTAATCCATTGATACTATCGAATCTGGATGAGAACATACGAGACGCATGGATGAAAGAAATTGTAGATAGAATGAAAATGAGAATAAGAGATGAAATACAATATATAATGGAAGTGGACAGCTAGTGACAAATGAGGTAAATTTTTAAGAAGTGGCTGAATCTACATACCTAGGAACAATAATTACAAATAGAAATGAAATGAACAAACAAACTAAACATAGGTTTAAATCTAGAAATGCGTGCTATTATACTTTACAGGGACTCTTGTAGTCCAAACTCCTTTCGAAAAACGTTAAACTGAAAATATACAAAACTGTAATTCTCCCAGTTATTTTTATATGGATGCGAAAAATGTATTCTTACTTTAAGGGAGGAAAGAAGATTGCGATTATTCGATAATAAAGTTCTTAGGAAAAATTTTGGACCAAAGAGAGACGTGGCCGCGAGCATACAATTACTTCATACACACCTATCCTGAGATGATATTTTCCAGTCACTGACTATATAATTAATATTCCTCAATGATGGTTAATGTTAATCAAGCTACATTAAGTTTCCATGTCACTTTATCATTCTCCATTTTGCCACATGTCCTGCCCATCGGAGTCTGAGACTTAACTTTCCTTAATAAATCGAGTTTTCCATAAGAATCGTGTAGCTCACTCTTGTGTAGTATCTGGAGCCTCTTTCTAAAACTTAAACAAAACTTGTTGGTGTACTTTTTAAGTAAAATTTGATATATACTATCGTTAAAGCACCAATCTGACAATAATGTCGAATTCATTAAGGTTTCGTCTGTGGCTTGAAGTTGCAGTTATCCCTGTGTCGCCTACAGGTAAAATATAACGGAATTTAGTTAACAAACCAGGATAATGTCAAACTAATACAAACTTGTGCAGTTTCAAATTAACAAAGTTACGATCAGATACCTACGTGTGCAGCATTGGCTTCGTCATAACGAGAAACGTTGACAAAAACATAGCAAACTTTCTCACAATGAAAACACTTCAAAATCACCATAAATTGGTATGATCTAGGGCTCAAAATTTATGAGTGCCTCTACGGAGCGGGCCGATTGAGTCAAGAATTTTAAATGGCATAAATCTTCTGGCGGCGACATGGTACTGAAATCAACTCAGGATATAACAGAAATGAGTACCAGACGTTCGTTTTGAGGTAAATGCGGTCGTAACGCAGGGCTGATAACGCGACTGACATTCCATGTGTCCATTGTTTATAAATGTGGAGCCTTTACCTTCTACCAGTCTATCTCAAGAGCCCTCAAAAGGTCTGTAGTGGGATCACTCATTCCCTATGAGGCATATATATATATATATGTGTGTAAGTAAAGTGATCCCACAACAGGCCCGGAGGCCCTTGGGGTAGTAGGAGGTTAAGACTCCCACTTTTTCTAGACAATCGACACTTAATGTCAGCCGGGTTGTCACCCTGCGTGACGGCCGCCTTTACCCCAGAACAAGTGTATGGTACTCATTTCCGTTAGAGGCTGAGTCGACCCCAGGGCCATAGTGCCGCCAGAGGATTTGGGTCAGTTTAAAAATCCTGACCCCAACGGGACTTGAACCCTCGACCCTCCAGCTTGTAGCTCAGTGCCTTAACCACTACGCTACGGCGTGCCCCATATATAGGCTATATGTTATATATATAACATAAGAAAATAAATGCCTGAACGAGATTTGAACCCGGACCTCTGAGTTGGTACCCCAGCGTGCTATCAATTACACCACCAGGCAAATCCAATTCAAACATTTATCTTTCTTATATATATTCAATTGACGCCGTGTCGAATTTTGTGGTTTACATTATTTATATTTTCCTGACATGTGGGTATTCGGGGTAACAAAACTCTGCACATTTTGTCAAAAGAAGGGAGCAATAACGCACACACAAATTCATTTTCTAGTTTCCCTTCATATCATTTAAATAAATATGGAATTAAACATTGGCATGCCAACAACTTACAAACTTAGGTTCACGATTTAGAAATGTGAATCTATAGACAATTAAATGTCCTATCTCAAATTTTCGACACAAGAATCTCCACAAGCCGTTAATATAGCTACCCTCACGATAAGAACATATCAGAAGAATGGATGGTGGCTGATTCTCGATACATAGGCCTATTTTGATTAGATAACATCAGGAAACTGGATGAGAAAATAGCAGATGCATGGATGAAAGAAATTGTAGACAGAATGAAAATGAGAATACCATATGAAAATATTATATAATGGAAATGGACAGCTAATGACAAATGAGGTAAATTTTGAAGAAGAGGCTGAATCTACATATCTAGGAACAATAATAACAAATAGAAATGAGATGAACAAACAAACTAAACATAGGCTCAATTCTAGAAATGCGTGCTATTATATTTTACAGGGACTCTTGTCGTTCAAACTCCTTTCAAAAAACGTTAAACTGAAAATATATAAAACTATTATTCTACCAGTTATATTATATGGATGCCAAACATCGACTCTTACTTTAAGGGAGGAAAGGAGGTTACGAGTAATTGAGAATAAAGTTCTTAGGAACATTTTTGGACCGAAGAGAGATGAACAGACAAGTGAATGGAGAAGACTACGCAACATAGAACTCTATAGTGTTTATAGGAAGCCAGATATTGTTAGAATATCTAAGTCTCGTAGACCGCGATGAGCAGGACATGTGTAATGCATGGGGAATGAAAGACGTGCATGGAAGCTTCTTGTAGGAAAACCAGAGGGAAAAAACCCAGTTGGTAGACCAAAAATGAGGTGGGAGAACAACATTAACTATGATTTGAAGGAAGTAGATTATACAGGGGATGATTGGAAAATATTGGCTCAGGATAGAGATGTGTGGAGAGCTTATGTCCGCGCGGCCATGAACCTACGGATTCCATAGTGCCAGAAAGTTAGCTAATAAGGATATTATAAAATGCAATAATAAATACCTGAGATCTCTATTACATTTTAAATGTTACATAGTAACCTGAATGGTGTTTCGTCATGAATTTTAAAATTATCGAAGGCTATTGTGATAACAGGTCTCAGTAACATTATACAATACTTTTTAAAATAAATAATGAAAATAAACTGTTGATATTAAAGGCCATTTTCATAGCACTCTACACTCGTACAAGACTTACAATCTTTAGTTGTTAATATACATCGAAGTTAAGCATATTAAAATTCACATCTGCCTTAGTAAAGTGATCCCACAACAGGCCGGAGGCCCTTGGGGTAGTAGGAGGGTTAAGGCTCCCACTTTTTTCGTAGACAATCGGCACTTTACGTCCTCCGGGTTGTCATCCTCTGCATGACAGCCGCCGTTATCCCCCAGAACAAGCTTCTGGTACCCATTTCCGTTAGAGGCTGAGTCGACACCAGGGCCATCGTGCGTCCATATGGTGTGGGTCAGTTTCAAAAGCCTGACCCCAACGGGACCTGAACCCTCGACCCTCCGGCTATTGCTACAGGCCTTAACCAGCTACCCAATACTACGCTACGGAATCGTTAAACGGGCGTGCCCCACATCTCCCTTAAGATGACCTTTTCATCTTCTTAAAGTAAAATATTATAATTACTTATGGAAAGTAATTTTACGTTCCGGATTGATTTCTAAATTTTAATCCAAAATATATTTTACGCAATGTTAAATCTCGCATAAACCCACGAGGAAGCCCATAGAAAAACCGCGCCTTCACAATTTGTATGCCTATTAAACATATATTTAATTCACCAGTTAAGTTCAATAAAACTGGGATACAAATATATGCTTAAATTGAAATTAACGGGATATAATATTTTCACGTAATACAGATGGATAATCGGAAAAATTACGTGGAATTATCTGGAATTTAATAACTAAATCAGTAAAAGATTGCAAGTGAGTTAGTAATATTATCATGGATTTCACAATTTTGACTTAAAAAATGATGGAATGTAGCTGTACAAAATTTACTTGCAATCTCGAGAATGATGTAGCTTTGAATGTTAACAACAATAGTACATTACGATGCGAGGTTGGGAAGTGGTTTACAGAAGCGAGTGATAGCGAGGTTTTACATTTCCGAGATTCTGTAAAACACTTCACAAACGTGCGTTGTACATTATTTTTTGCGCGATAGTGTTTTCAAAATAATCCATCCATAGTAATTCTGCCCGAAGGCAGGTCCTTCACTGCAATCATAGCATTTTCATGCTATGCTTGTAGCTTTACTAGGGAATTGTAGGTGTGGTAGCTTTCCGTTGCTTTCCACACCGGTGAAGGATGATGATGGCCATATGATTTCGGGGACACCTGACATTTACAGGTGACTAAAAGCCCGATAAAAACCTCACCCAGAAAAACTGTCCCGACCGGGGATCGAACCCGGGCCTGCTGCGTGACAAGGCAGCACGCTACCTCGAGACCACAGCGAAATATAATAGTAAAATAATAACATATTTTTTGGAAATATTTGCGTTCATTATAAACAACTGACTAACGTTAACAGTGTGGACAATGTTTATTAGTTGATACTGCAGCAGGCCGTGACACCAATCAGTTATAAAATGGCCGCAAAGACGTATTTATTGTTTTATATTGTTTCAAATAAAGTTCAGTTAATTTAAAATGCAGTGATTTGTTTCGTATAAGGTAGGTTATTAACACTACCTTTTGGGTATATTTTTGTATATACTTTGTACGTTGTATATATAAAAGGCAGTGGTTTTACATCCCGCACGTGGTTTTACTTCCCGCACGTAGTTTGTAATGTGTAATATTACAGTATGATTTTTTTTAGTTTGGTAACCCCGAAATGTAGAAAGTTGAACTTTCAATCATGGTCGCCATTGCTATATGTACGACAAAACACACTATTGCGCAACAAATGTATTAATTTAAAATAAATAAATTCAAAATTAACAATGATGAACGTGTAAACCATGAAAAGTAAACAATTTAAGATAATATCATTGGCTTTACAATAGCGATATAATGCTTAAGTTGAAAAAAGTGGTCAAAACTAAATAAGTATTATAAAGTAGAAACAAATAACCCTGAGCAACAAAAAAATAAACTTTTTTTTTGTCTCAGAAAGAAAAATATGTGATTCTGATAGTATTTTTTCTCCTGAATTCAAATATGATACAGGTTTATCTCCATCACGCAAGGTTTTCGAGAGACAGGAATTTATTATTTCAAACACTTTAATATTTTCTACATTCGTAACTACATAATATTTGAACATTCGGACTCACCTAGAAAGTAAGAAATGACGATTTGCTGCTATATTTCGCCTGTGGAGCATCCCTCCTGACGGTCCAACAATAATCGGCCAGCATATTAGGATTACATTTGCCTTGATATATCTTTTCCATAGCTGAAATCTCCTGAGTTAGCTCATTTGGTTTTATTTTACAATGGACAACTGGACGAAAAATCGTTTATTAAAAAAATAATTATTAAATCCATTAATTGAAATTGAAATAAAAAAAACTGTGGGTGATGGAGAAATTTCGAATACATGTTTGAAAACACGATAAAAAAAACTGCATTAAGTACAACTATTGGTACTGATGAGACAAAAATCATGTCGACCAGTGTAATTTGTACGTTGAACTGAAATGGAGATATTCTGCTAAGATACAAGGTAACGTACGGTACATATTTTCAGGTATTCTGTGATGCACCCTGATTGTAATTCAAATTTAGATGGACATATCATAAAATTGTATCAATACTTAAGTCTTTAATGCTGATGAAGCGAAAAATATTGTAGTATAATGTCCATAAGTACTGTTTACTATTTCGTCAATTTAACTCGCGGAAAGCATCATTGGTACATTTAATCTTTACGTATAATAACTTGTATAAAAATTCTAATAATAATAATTGTACACTCATTCACTATTAAAGATCCAAAATTATTTTAGAAAATCAAAGTATAGAACAGGTGTCTAGTTTCAAATATTTGGGCTGTGATGTTGGCTACAATGTGGAAAGAGATATTAACTCCAAAATAAATAAATTTCAGACGGTGTGTGGAACAATACAGAGAACATTTCAAAAATAAAATTATAGAAAAAAACAAAGATAAAAATGTATAATGTTATGGCGGTTCCCACAATATTGTATGGATGTGAAACTTGGGCTCCATGAAAAAACAGAAGGATAGAATACAGACGGCGGAGATGAGGTTCCTAAGACAAGTAAAAGGATGTACAAGACTTGATATAATAAGAAATGAGGATATAAGAGAAGAATTGAAAGTACAGCCTTTATTGGATAAAGTCACGAATTACAGACAGAAATGGATTGATCACATGGATGGAATGAGTAAGGGGAGATATCCATTGTTAGTAAGAAATTATCAAGCAAGAGGAAGGCGTGATGTTGGAAGACCTAGAAGACGTTGGGCTGATGCATTATGAAGTCGGAACGGGCAATTGCCTAATCCCTGGAGTGATGATGATGATGATTCACTATTAAGTTTCTCCACTAAGTTACATAAGCAAGCAAAACTTGCTAATATCTTAATTTTTAGCTGTTTCGTAATGTATTTGATTTAGTTTAGATCCTGATCTGAAACTCGACTTCAAACTTAACATAGCTATACCTATGATGATATGCAGTTATATACTAAGTAGCATGTCTGATGGACTTGAGTTGAATATAAACTACACACTTATTGAGTGTACGCACTTAATATCTTCAATTAAAGTACACGCTGTAAACTTGAAGCTATTTTAAAAAACTCATGTCTAGAGCAGACATTGAACTTGAATAGAACTTAAAAACTGAAGTCATATTACGATTCAGAATTACACGTCGGTTTGCTTCACATAATTTGATGTAATTTATGTATAACATATTTTGCTGTATTTAGCGTATCTCATTGGGAGATATAGTGTACACGTTACAACGGATGACGAATTTTGAAGTAAAACAATTTACAATTTGCTTAAAGGGTGTGTCCGAAGCGTAACAAATATCGAAATATAATCACAAATAACAGTACAGAAATGACGCTCTCTATAAAAGGGAGTATACTTACTTACTCACTAGCACTATCGAACCTGTAGGTTCATGGCCGCGCGGACATAAGCTCCCCAACATCTCCATCCTGAGCTAATGATTTCTAATCATTCCCTGTATAATCTACTTCCCTCAAATCAGAGTTAATGTTATTCTTCCACCTCATTCTTGGTCTATCAACTGGGCGTTTTCTCTCTGGTTTCTTACAAGAAGCTTCCATGCACGTCTTTCATTCCCCATTCGTTCCACATGTCCTGCCCATCGCAGTCTATGAGATTTAACTGTTATTATATCTGGCTTCCTATAAAGACCATGTAGTTCACTCTTATGTAAGTCTTCTCCATTCACATGTCTGTTCATCTCTCTTTGGTCCAAACATTTTCCTAAGAATTTTATTCTCAAATACTCGTAATCTCCTTTCCTCCTATCCATATAATATAACTAGCAGAATAATAGTTTTATATATTTTCAGCTTAACGTTTTTGAAAGGAGTTGGGAAGGCAAGAGTCTCTGCAATGCATAATAGCACGCATTTCCAGAATTTAGCCAATGTTTAATTTGTTTGTGCATCTCATTCCTATTTGTGATTATTGTTCCTAGGAATTTGAATTCAGCCACTTCTTCAAAATTTCCCTGATTTGTCACATTTGTCCATTTCCATTATATAATTTATTTATATGTGCGACCATATATTTAGTTTTATTGATATTTACTTCCAGTCCCAATTGCTTAGTGTTATTCAATAGTGTGTGCGTGTTGGCCTTTATTATCTCTTCGCTATCGCAAAGTAGTAGCATAAACTAATAGCTTATTAACACCATTGAGTTGTAGGCCTTTTTCATCCTCTAAAGATTTGATGGCGTGCTCTAGTACAAAATTAAATAGTAGAGGAGATAGTGCATCTCCTTGCTTCAACCCATTGTGGATTTCAAAAGTATCCGAAAACTGTTTTGCCTACATGGATCCTACTCTTTGTACCATTTAGACACATTCGTATAAGTCTAACTTTTTAGGAATTTCAAACTCCAGCAGGATATATAACTCTCCCTCTTAATTGAGTCGTATGCCTTTTTGAAGTCTGCGTATAGTTGGTGTATAGTACCATTATATTCCCATTTCTTTTCTAAAATCTATAAAAGGGAGTATTGCATCTTAATTCTCAACCAATGTAGAAGACGAAGACGTGGTAACATTCACAGCTCTGCCCTATTGAAAATAACTACATTAAATCTTGAGATTTAACATGTAATATTGTATCCTATTTGGATTCTTGAAATAGTTTATTGTAACAGCTATTTTGTACTTGATTCCAGAAGAAAGATTCAGCAAGGGTGAACCATCTCAATGCCACAACATAGTGTAAAACCACACAACCTGAAGTTACATATTATTTTGTACATATATTATTAACACTGCCAACAATGTGTTAATAAGTGTAACGATCAAACTGAACTGAATACATTTCAGATAAATTGTACAATATGTAGAAAAAGAATAATCTTATATGAAATAAACTTTTATCTGACACTCATTTTAAGCAATTATCAATAAAATTTGCAAGAAAAATGTATTAGTATTGCAGCATTTATTTGTATTTATTCTTGTTTTGTATTTTGCAGACGCTACTTTTCACGGACTGGAAATATAATGGTGAGAAAATATCTCTGCCCCGCAGCTGGAAGGTTTGTACAGAAAAAATATTACTTTGCATATAACATACACCTTCTTATGTAATATTCATATCTGAGTTTAAATAACCATGTATACCATGAGCAAAATAAGTACAAGTTCATGAGGAATTCTATAACCGATATTTTAAAGGTAACATCATATTAATTTCAGCGTTGGTTAGTTCATCATATATCATTTTCAAGCTTCAACAATAGTCTTGTAGGCGGAGAAATTTGCAAATTAATATATTTTTTTCTTTTTCTATAACACACAAAATCTGATTTATAACTCATTGTTATAAAAAAACAAAAAAAACAGATGAATATTAGTGTACACTTAGAAACCAGATATAATAAGAACGTTAAATCTCGTAGACCAGGATAGGCAGGACATGTGGCACGAATGGGTTTGGAAACTCCTTATAGGACAAGTTGGTAGCACAAGAATGAGGTAGTATAACAACATTAACCATGATTTGAGAGTAGTTGATTATATAGAAGATGATTGGAAAATATTAGTTCAGGATAGGGATGTATGCAGAGCTTATATCCGCGCGGCCATAAATGTACGGATTTGATAGTACTAAGTGAGTGAGTTTGAGTCTTTATATATCTATAATTAGATGAAGATATATATTTATATAGCCCTACTACAGAAATCAATTAAAATAATTTGTATCATATTTTATTAAATTTAAACTTCATTTGCCCTCTCCCGACAGACCGTGACACTGTAAAGCGCAGGTGGCATATAAAAGGTACCTATAAGGTGAGAAGTTAAATTGAATTTATGGAATGGAATACTTTATAGTTTATTCAATATACAAATTTAATAAAGTGGACTAGAGTTTCTTCAACAAAATTGGGCACCTTCTATTAGAGAGGTACTCGTATGAACATAAAACATGAATATATACATATTTTTAACATGCTTTATATTACCTTGACCAGTATCTATCTATCTATGTAACGGAATCTTTCAACACGATTTTCACCCACTTAAAAACATTGGATCGACTTGAAACTTTGTATACTTGTAAAGGACCAATGACAATACAATAATTTCACATTTTTTCTACGATTCTGGGCAGGATCATCAGGACATCAAATAATAAAGACCGGTATAATAGTTGCGAACTTATCGACATTTAGTTCATCGTTGTAAAAAATTAATATGATATCCTCTAGTAACTCAGTTGGTAGAGCGGTGGACTGTAGTGGTATATAATTTCAGTAATCCATAGGTCGCTGGTTCAAATCCGGCCCGGAGGATTTTTTAAAGAGTATTACTTTTAGTTCATACTAGCATAGTGTCGAATTTAAAGATATTTACATTTTTATCTTATTCTGTAAAATATTAATACAAATTTGTCAACTCACCACATAATAATTTATCCAAAAAATGAAAAGGATACGATTAACTGTAACTATTTATCTATATTAAAATGTTCAAAAATATTTTAATAATGTTAGATAATATTCATTTTTAAAATATATAATTACATCCATGCCTAGACACTAAAAATATCGTAAGCAATTAAATTTTCCTGGGATCTGATTTATAACAATCAATTAAACTAAAAATTTAAAAAATTGATAATAGTTTAAAAACCTAAAACAACACGCTTTATTAGAGAACCAAACTAAAAAATAAAAAATAAATAATAGTTAAAAAACTAAAACAACAAGCTTTATTAGAAAACCGAACTAAAAAATTAAAAATAATTTTGATTTCCAACACGCTTGGGAAAAAATTAAAGTGGTCAACAAAAAAATCATCTCCAACACATCTATAATAATACTAGAGTTATCTACAAAAAAAATAATTTTACCATCAAAAGCGTGGGGTGCTTTTATGGTTTTTACGTTTTCTTCTTAGAGACTTTACTTTTAACAATATATGTTTAATATCAAATATATTAATTGTTGTAGAGCACCCCACGCGTTTGATGGTAAAATTATTTTTTTTGTAGATAACTCTAGTTATTCTAGATGTGTTGGAGATGATTTATTTGTTGACCACTTTAATTTTACCCCAAGAGTGTAGGAAATTAAAATTATGTTTCATTTTTTTAGTTCGGTTTTCTAATAAAGCGTGTTGTTTTAGTGTTTTAACTATTATTTATTAAAGTTATAAGGCTAAATAAAATGATTCGAAGAATATAACTTCAAGAATCTGTAAGTTCAAAAACACATTTTTAAACACTGAACAACTCTGGCTCAGACGATAGCTTCTGCAGATTGGGCAGTATTTTTGGGTGTCACTAATTTTAATGTCAGTAAATGTTACTGGGTCGCTATTTTAATTGATATTAATTGTTGATTGCTCTAGCTCGGTAGCCAGTCGGTTCCTACTTGTTTTCGGATAGAGAGCTGATATTTTTATCTATATAGGGACCGGAAGGAAAGTTGCGTGGAAAGCAGACAATAGTTCATTATTATATTACTTTTTTTTTTTTTGGTTGGTAAACTTAAATGCACTTTACACTCGATCAATCACAAATTTACTGTTACGGATATCAATTATCCCAAACTTACGAGGACTCGAGCTATCTGAAATTCTTCTAAGTCCCGCAATTGTTACTTTAAGACATTATTTCATCAAATACAATTTAGACCTCCTCTCGACCAAGCATTAAGTGTAAATCCCGTTTGTTTGTCCTCGTGTGTATGGTATCGAAGTCAGAACCCTTTATTTCCATATATGGTTGTACATCCTAACTCTGATTTTTATTGGCTAGAATTTTAAATTGCCTGTCTCCTATCCTACCTATATTGTTTTTCTTTTCTTTTTTTTTTTTCTTTTTTTCACGGGTAGTGTAGCGTGTTTACCCAGTTTGGAATTCCCGCAGCTGTAAATTTTGAAGTTTGAAGTTTCTCCAAATGTGAAGTTTTTAACTAGATCCAGCTTAAGATTTCGTAGTTGAGTTGAAGGCTACATATTTATGGCCCCTTCACATTAAAAGTTTCTGCCAACTGTGGTACCTGACGTTTGAAAATTTCTCCAACATAGATATGATTTTGTTTACTTTGTATTTTCTAAATTTCACATTATTTATGTTTATTAATTTTATTTATTAATCGCTGTCCTTATGTTAGGGGTCACATATTACAGTTACAAGATCTCGTTTTGAAATCACGACTACCTGATGAGTTTTCTTCGAGTTTATTTTTTCAGTCGTCAAGACTAATTATGGGTTGTAATATCATTACATATAATTAATAAATTATTGTTTTATTATATCATTACTTCGTGAAATTAATAGCAGCAACACAATAACAGAAGAAATCCTCCATCAAGCAAATAATGCAAACAAAATATGTTTAAACAATACTATTTGGAGAAATAAAAATTTAAGAATAGATACAAAAGTAAGAATTTAACCCGTAAGCACACGCGCCAGGGTAAAAAATACCCAGACGTTATTCTTTTTGTTGGCAACACTGTGTTTGAATTTAAATTTATCTGCCGTTTTCAGTACCTTTCTTTCAGATATTTTTGCATTGTTCTATGTAAGATTTAGTTAGTTTTCCTGTGACTGCAGGAGTTTATGCATGCATATATCAAGATTGGGTAAGAATTACCCAGCGCGTGTGAATAAGTAACATAAATAGTGAATCATTTTATTTGTGCGCCATTTCTATTTTCCATTACAAAATGGACTTATAATATAGGCAAAGTGGACAAATAGTAAACTGGCTAAATGAAGATGAAGATGTTATTGAACATGAATCAGGAGATGAAGCCGATCATCTCTCCGAAAGTGAACATAATTCTGATACAGAACAGGAAGCAACTATGAGTGATGAAGACTATGAGGATGATGCTCCACTGTCTCAGTTTGTTAGTTACAAAGGTAAAGATGGAACTTATTGGAGAAAATAGATCCACTATTCGAAGATTGGCTGGTGTGGAGGAACAAACCCAATCAACACAGAAACGTATGAAGATGTCTTCAGTTCGATGTGAAGTATGTCCGAAGAAGAAAGATCGTAAAACAACTACTTCATGCCACAGCTGTACCAAGATGATCTGTAAAGAACATTCTGTGCCTTTCTGCGAGGGGTGTGCCAATTCTGATGCTGGAAGTGACAATAGTGTTTGAGTGAGTGGCTCCCAAATGCTATAATCATTATTTATTTCTAATTAATGTTAGCACTGAACAAGAAACATAATATTGCAGTATTTTTCTGAAGAACATTATTGTGTAGTTAATGCTCATGTGCATTGTTAATTTTTTTAGGGGGGGGGGGCAAATCCCGATTCAGGAAGTGAACATAGTGTGTGAGTGGCTGCTAAATATATATGACATTTTCATAATTTTTGTTGGCACTGAACTAATACATTATACTACAGTATTTTTGTGAAGAAAATGTAGTACATACTTAGATCTTATTTTATGTATTGTTAAATTAAACAATAAATAATTTAGACATGGTCAAATGAGGGATAGACATTGTCAAAATAAAGATATAATTATAGAATATTCTAAAAATTACATTTTGCTGTTAATATCACTTAATAAAGTTTCGGGTAAAAAATACCCAGCGCGTGTGGTAACGGTGCAAAATTATGCGCGTGTTCTGACGGGTTAAAAACCTGTCATAAGACCAGTTCTAACATATGGTTGTGAATGCCGAACAGAAACTCAAAAAACAAATAAATGAAACAACCGAAAAGAAAGTTTTAAGGAAAATCGTAGGAAAATCGCTGAGAAAGAAAATTCGCAGCTCTGTTATTAGAGAAGAATGTGAAATTGAACCTATAAACCTCTGGATAAAAGATAGAAGACTAAATTGGAACGATCATGGAGAACAGTAGAGTAGTGAGGAAAGTACGTGACTGGATACCTCAGCAGAAAAGGCCTTTAGGAAGACCACATACCTCGGACCTGTAGTGAATGAACACGCAACTAGCTGCCTGCTTTCATGCGTAGAGGAAGAAGATTATATCATTAATTTAATATTATTTAACACCAATAAAGATTATCGTAAAATTCCGTTGAGGTATTAATCACAAAAAAATATAACATAGAATTAAAAAATTGCATAGAGTGCCTTATAATTTTATATTACAGTTTTTATACTGTTAATATTATTTACATTTGATTTGCACAAGGCATATGACTATAGTAATATGAAACCAATAAATAGCTGCAGTACAGACCTAGTTATGAATTAATTATTTTTATAGTCTACTACTATAACCCTATACTAAATACATAAGGTGAGTTGCAAAATAATACAACTACCACATCGATGACACTCCACAGCATGATAGGCCTACCAACTACATGCTATAATCATTACAGAAGTGGACGATCATCTAGCCAATGTGGTGACATGTGGACAACGTATCGGGTCCTCAGCCGTTATAGAAAATTTTCTCAACCTGTAGCCGCTACTTATTGTAGCTATTCGAAATTCCTCACAATGCTGAGAGGATACCGGTCCCATATTGGCCGAAATTTCATGAGAAAATTTCTTCCCCCATGGGGACTCAAACCAGCGTAAGTCCCGTAGCCCTACAATAAACCGCTCGGCTACGGCGCTGGACACCGATGGAAAGTCACAGCTAAATAAAAAACACATACATAATCAGAAACTTTATTTAGATATGTCTTATGTGAAAACTGCAACCGAATTCAACATTTACACTGTAATTTTATTCGATAGAGTAAGTTACATAGATAACTTAAACCAACATTTATGCACACCAGTTTTGTGTTGCAAAATTATACAATCACTGGATCCAATAGCCAATGAAGGAGCCATGTTTGAAGACCATTTTAAAAGCATGATCCCACATCTTATTTACATATTTCTTCAGCATGGATACCTCCATATTTTCCCATGCAGAGATGACTGCTGCCTGCTACTGTGCTGTTTTCCATTAGCATTTACAGAATGATATAAAATATCCAAGAGGTTCTCCATATGATTTAGACCAGGATAATTTGCGGGCTACTGCATTACATGAATCCCATTCTGCATTCCCACCTGATGTTTGCAACATGAATAGAATCATTATTCTCTTGGAATATCCTAAATTGACTCCCAATCGTCTCCTCAAAAGGTGAAAGATGAACATTTAGTAGATCTTGATAGTCAGTTGCATTCATTCAGCCCGTAGAGAAGCCTCTAGGTGTCATTACCAAACCTAGTCCATACCATTAGTGACTTACCACCATATTGATTTGCTCTTATTTCTGCAAACATCCGGCCCATCTAAATTGGATTTTGTCTATCACTGAACAATACTTGATTCCATTCGGACTTCCAGATCATGTGTTGCTTTGCCCAGGCTATTCGTTGGGTCTTGTGTATTTCTGCCAGTCGAGGCCGCCTTTTTTCTTCATGTACTTCAACAAATTGTTTCAAATCGCCATTCTAAATACTCTAAACTCATGCACGTTACTGTTGTGATCTTGAGATAATCTTTCCAATGAGGGTATCACCTATCCTGAGTCCTCTGATAATATTTAAACAGCTTCTACTGTCGCTGTATAAGTTTACGTGGTCTTCCAGATGATGTATTTGTATCATATTTCAGTTTACAAAGTTATACAAGCACCACATTTTTCAAAAAAACATACAGACAAAATGACAGAATGATCTAGTAACACTTATCCTAGGATACATGGAGGTTATAATTTGTGCACAATGATATAAACATAATTACTTCTTACTTTCTGGCAATATAGCCACATGTTAAATGTACTGTTGCAAATTGATACAACCAGTTTTAGCATAATGATACAACCGTCAGTTTCAATGTAAACATCACAAATCATACTTCTCGTACTCGCTGTTACAGCCGGTGTTTATTGTAGAGGACGTGTATAAGTATGTAGCAGAAGAAAAATACTTGAATGCTGAATTTAACAACGAATATTGAAGAGTCTCAATATAAAAGTATAAAATATTAATCTGTATATGAATATATAATTTTGGCTAAAAATTACAACTTTTTTTTTTCACTTTAAGAACAGCTTTAAGAAAAAACGTTCGCAATATGATGTGGGAGAAACTTGTTTACATTTGCAAGATCGCATCCGTTGCGATAACCAATCAGACTCGTGTGAAGACGTTTAGGAAGTACGCCTCACTGCATCAGATGTCTTAACGAACATCCTGTTAATTGTGTAACACGTGTACTCTATTCCACAAAGCAATTCAAGGTTGAAACAAGATCAATCGACAAATTTTCTTAATTGTTTACGGATGTTACTGCCCAATTTGTAATCTTATCAATAAGAACATATCGCTCATTTCCGAGAAGAGTGACATAGCTAAAAACAAATTGCCGATTTTTAGTTATTGGCGCTATATGAAAGACACAACTCAGTTCTATATTCTGGAAGAACGACATACGTGATTTATAAAATGAGTAGGTATAGTAAGTTGATATTTATAACAAACTAGCTAATACCCGGCGTACGCTGCTACGCCTAAATAACGGACAATTAATGAGCTTTCATGTTTAGTTGAATAAGTAAAAGGAAAAATAATTATAAATTTATATATTTAGATACCCCGTGCTGAGTACCCGGCATTGCCCGGGAATCTACTTATCCCGATCTTCTTGACATAAATAAGCTTAAATACGAATATTAATGTGTTTTATGTTTAGTTAAATGAGTAAAGGGAAACATTTATATCGTAAATATTTTTAGATGTCCTATGCTGATTACCCGGCGTTGCACGGGAATCTACTCACCCCGATCTTCTTGGCACAAATGAGCTGAAAGACAAAAATTAATGTACTTCCTATGATTCATGTAAAATGAAAAATAAGTATAAATGTATATCGTATTATTTTAAGATTCCACGTACTGATTATCTTACGTTGCCCGGGAATCTAATTATCTCGATCTTTTTGGCATAAATGAGCTAAAAGACAAAATTCGTTATTGTGAGTTATCCGTAAAATAATGCCCGCCATGTGCTGCTATGCTTGCACAGGAATCTAGGTACTTGTCTCGATCTTCTTGGCATCAATGAAATACAACAATGGTAATTGTGAGTTATCCATAAGAGATAAACATATGCTGTCGCGGACTTTTTGTAGAGCTTTTTAAGATATTAAATTCTGAGTAGAATAATTTTGTGTATTTGTTATGGTTTAGGCAGCGTAAGTCATATAAGCGTCCAAAAGCTACTTTTGTCACGTTTTCCACTACAAAGGGCGATTTTTAAGGGTGTAGGAGTTGAATATTACAACTCTCTTATAGCTTATGTTCATCCCGGGAATCTCCTCAACATTTTGCAAGAAACCCCGTCACAATCGGATCAACGGTATGGCCGCGCATAGAGCACAAACAAACAAACCAACAAACAAACATTCGTTGTTATATATATATTATATAGAGGCAATGTTCTATTGACGTCAAACCTTTCAAATGCATCTCCTGAAAAAATTACGTTTTTCGAGTTATGTCATTCTTGTCGCAAATGAGCGAAATGGGATTACATCAATAGTTATGACTAGGGAGCGGATTTTTATGTTCTAAAAGTTAAGATTGCAACGAAGTACAATAAGAAGCTAGGCTTATGACTGTCTTTTGTTTTGGTTCCACACACAAACCAGTTGAATAGTATAATGAGAAGTAAGACTTTTGACTGTCTTTTATCTTGTTTCACACACAAACAGTTTAATAACATATACTATCTTGCATTGCAACCTTACCTTTTATTACATAAAAATTCGCTCCCTAGTTGCGACTAAAGATGAAACCCCTTCTTCCAATGACGGGTGGTTAACTAAGCTTCAACCATACACAAGAGGTCATTCTGAACAGAGGTCAAATATAAACAAGAGCAGATACTTCGGTGGAACGTAAAATTTGTGCGCTGACTGTTCGCAACATTTGGAGTGAAATATAGCAACACAGTTCAGTTCTCTCTCACGTCATGTTTAATGGTAGCATCAACCATACACTGATATCGTGTTTACTTATGAAGACGTGATCGTGAAAGTAAATTATTACATTTGTTAATTTAACTATTAATTCAAAGAAAACACTTTTTTATTTTCTATAGAGAAAATTCGGAAATACTTTACAACATGTTACAAGAACATTTTTTTTTTCCAACCATACACCATGCGCATGCGCCAGTTTACATCATGGAATCACGGGATGCAGCCAACACATACACGATATTTGAACTCGAGTTTCCAACCAACATAAAAGCTAAGCTAACACAATTTAAGTACTTTAACCTGTGAAAGACCAACCTAAAAACTAACCTAACGCGATTTAAGTACTGTAACCTGTGAAAGACCAAACTAAAATCTAACCTAACGCAATGTACTCTAACCTGTGAAAGAATGCATGCTGATTTTATTTAGTACACGTTAATTAGTATAGACTCTATTATGGTTGCACTGGAGCACAGAATATTCGTTAAAATCAATATGGCTGCCACGTCTTCATGCACTTCAATACTGTGAAAATCATATTCAAATAATCGTTTAAGAAACATAAAAATCATTGTAAATTGTTAGAAATAATTTAAAAAATGAAACCTTAAGAATAAAATTTGACAGGAGTTTATGAAGTAATTTAAAATGTCACATGTTGCAATGTTTAGCCGAGAATTCAATTGTTTCATAACTTAAAATTCTGCCCCGTTACTAAATAATTGTTATGTTTAGCTTTTTCGAACTTAATTCTCATATTAAAGAAACAAACTTTATTATTGTTATTAATGGTGATTAGATTCGTTAGATTGTGCCAAGTGCTTCTAATCTAGGCGTGAAGAAGGATATTAGGTATATATAATCTGGTATATCTGCATTTCTAACCATTTGTTTAGACACCTACAAGATATGTGTTCGTAAACCAGATGAAACGTATAGGCTAATAATTTAAGAATATTAATCACCTCAAGTAGAAATGTTCGGTACGCATCGCCTGTATCAAAAGTATTAAAATTTAATATCGGCAAAATATATGTAGAAGTTTAGTAATGAAGATTTTCTCATTCGGTATCATAGTGCTGATGACAAAATTAATAACTGGCTGAAACAAAACGCAATAGAAATTTCATAAAACAACACATCCACAATCTGTTATTTGTACAAAAGTATCGAATCTAAATACATGTTTGATAACTTAAAAGTAGTCCATTCCTTCAAACAGTAGGTAGGCAGACGCAGAGTTAGATAGACAGATAGACATATCGCTGTGTGGCTGAAATGTTGCATTTATAAATAGATACATGAATGGTAAGTAGATAGATGTAGATAGGTTTGTAGAGAATTAAATGGAAAATAATGGATAGATAAATGTATGAATAGATAAATGAATTTCAAAACCGTCGAACAAGAATTTATACATAGCCAAAAGATAAAATATTTACAGTAGCATCAACAAATAAAAATATAAGAAAAAATAAATTATTTTAAAATGCATTTAACGGTTCCAATAAAACTTAGTGTGTATGGGTTCGTGGATTAGCAGAGGAGATAAAAATACTTTATTGCATTAACTTTACAAAATTAACACACTAGTAAAAATAAATAATTACCCTACCAAAAGAATCGCTAACAGAAAATTTTAGTTACCGCCCTTGGAAAACAAATACGCCAATTTTATGTGCCAAACTAATTCTAGCTTCTTTAAACTCCATTCTCTCTAAATTATTTCACTAATCTTACTGAAATTTATAGGCACCCTGTAACATTCTTCTTCGCAAAAGGTCAATCCAATTATATTGTATAGTTATAAAATTCTGCAGGATTGTTGTAGGTAATATCACAATGTACTGTCTATTAATCACAGCACTTCAACACGCGATGGAGTCAGTCATTTGTTAACAAATAACAACTGTCAACGTAAATTAATTCGAAACGTAGGTGGCTTAACATCGGCTGTCAATGTCAAATTTGTAAATATTCTTGTTCTACAAAACATCCATTCTTTCTAATACTATATATTGGACGGCGTTACGTATCAACCGGCTTTGTGCCATTATGTAAGTTTCGAGAAAAATACGTTTAAAGTTTAAGTCAATCTCCAGTATTTTTTGTAGCGCCAAACTAACAATCTATTAGATATTATAAGTTATTTTCCTTTTTAGACGGTATACGTAAACAATCTAAGAGCGGGAACATTTGGCGTTTAGCTGCATATGCAAACTTTAGATTACCTTACTTACTCACTGGCACTATCGAACCCATAGGTTCATGGCCGCGCGGACATAAGCTCTCCATACATCTCTATCCTGAGCTAATGTTTTCAAATCATTTCCTGTATAATCTACTTCCGTCAAATTATAGTTAATATTATTCTCCCACCCCATTCTTGGTCTATCAACTGGGCGTTTTCCCTCTGGCTTTCCCACAAAAAGCTTCCATGCACGTCTTTCATTCCCCATACGCGCAACATGTCCTGCCCATCGCAGTCTACGAGACTTAACAGTTCCTATTATATCTGGCTTCCTATAAAGACCATGTAGTTCATTGTTATGTAGCCTTCTCCATTCACCTGTCTGTTCATCTCTCTTTGGTCCAAACATTTTCCTAAGAACTTTATTCTCAAATACTCGTAATCTCCTTTCCTCCCTTAAAGTAAGAGTCCATGGTTCGCACCCATATAATATAACTGGTAGAATAATAGTTTTATACACTCTCAGTTTAACGTTTTTTGAAATGAGTTGGGACATCAAGAGTCTCTGCAATGCATAATAGCATGCATTTTCAGAATTGAGCCTATGTTTAATTTCTATGTGCATCTCATTCCTATTTGTGATTATTGTTCCTAGGTATTTGAATTCAGCCACTTCCTCAAAATTTCTCTCATTTGTCTTTAGCTGTCCATTTCCATTATATAATGCATTTCTATGTGTGACCATATATTTAAATTACCATTTATGAAAAATCTGGTTTTATACCTGTTTGTTGCAAAACACAGAATCTCTGATAGGACTGATGGCGTTTACATTTTTTTAAATAATAAAGTTATATTTAAAGATTTGGCGCTAAAAATGTGCGTAACTTACTTTATGAGGCAGTGCAACAGATGGCATCAAAATCTCATTTTTGAAAAATGGAGCTTTGCCGGTCGATGCATAACATCGTCCTAATTATCATAAGTAATGCCACGAGTGATTTCCAAATTATCGATAAATTCACGACTCACGAAGTGAGTCGTGAATTTATCTAGAGAATTTGGAAATCAAGAGTGGCATTTGTTAGGACTATTTAACGAATAACATTAAGCTGTTTACTCACAAATCATTATTTAACTATAGTTATTTTAAAATAGTTATATATTTAATGTAAACGGCGATGTTTGAAAACAAATGAGAAACGATAGGTACGCTTCTACTGCTTCTTTTGTTTATCACTGCAACCAGATCATACTATTTATTGCCAAAGGAACGCAATATTGTAAGGAGGAGCTTTCTTTAATATGGTAATTATAACACTGATAAATATTTGGTGAAACACGACTCTGATTGGTTGTAAAATAGAAATCATTGAAATGTGATTGGTCATTGACTCCCATTTGGGGCATGAGTTAAATAGTCATCGCAATTAAGTTCCAATTTATTCAATAAGTCTTATGAAAAGACTGGTTGTTTTGTGCAATGACTGCAGTCTTTGAATGCTATTCCTACAGTTTTCTCATTCCATGCAAAATATTTTTTTTTCTTTTAATATACGATCTGAAATCTCAAAAAGAGAAAACTACCATTATTTTAAAGCATTATCACATAATTATAAAATATAGGCTATCTAATACAAAAGTAAGTCACAAATCTTCTTCAGTTTTTTTATACCGAGCTGTGATTGCGTAGAACAAAATATGCGTAATAAATGTATGCTACTTTAACGAAAGTCATAAAAGCAGACAAATATGGTGAAGACACTTCACATTTATTTGTTACTCCTGCTACCGTTTGTAAATAAAAATTATTGTGTCATAAAATACACAATGACAACCATGCATGTAATTTATTAAGCAAACACAAATTATACTGCTGCCCTAGAGGCGCACTAACCAACATCAGGAACTAAATATTCCTGCTTCTCTCATTATACTGCCTTTTATGTATAATTTTATAATTATATTGGTAATACGTCCTCATCTCAAATTACTTGAGATGTTTTTAACTTATTTTGACGTTGTAGGGATTTTTAAAATATGTAAAAATTATTTGTTAAATTGTAATAAAATACTCGTAAAATTTTAATATACTGTGCAAATTTTACTTCATTTAAATCGATTTTATTGTTAATTTATATCCAATAATATTCCTCTATATTTTAGCAGTTTTATATATGTTAAATCTATTGAGCCTATATGTCATATAACTATTTTTTTTGTAATTTTACTCTAAAATAATATGTAGACTTATTATTATTGAGACTTTCCGGTATATTGTATGTAATTATTGCAGTATACTTTAATATATATTTAGTTTATTTATTTCTTAGAGTTTGTATTCATATGAAACATTATTAATTTTGATCTAGAGATCTAGAGAAAAAGAAAGATCAAATGCTTTTACTTGCAATAAAAATATTATTAATATTTTTATTGTTAGCATTATGCATTATCATTATCATTATCATTATTATTATTATCATTATTAATGGAATTCTGGCTATCACAGCAGGTAATCATAATATTAAAAGTTTTCGGACTATATGGCCGTGGTCTATATATAACTGGTGTTTCTTCCAGACGTTTTTCCCTAAACTACGAAGGGCATCTTTAGTGGTGAGTACTTCTAGGTGGTGTTCCCTTATCGTAGACCTAGAAGCACTCGCCACTGAAGATGCCCTCCGCAGTTGAGGGAGAAACGTCTGGAAGAAACACCAGTTATAGACCACGGCCACATAGCCCGGAATCTTTTAATATTATTATTTTTAATATTATTATTATTAATATTATTATTATTATTATCATCATTATTATCATTATTATTATCATTATTATTATCATTATTATTATCATTATTATTATCATTATTATTATCATTATTATTATCATTATTATTATCATTATTATTATCATTATCATTATCATTATCATTATTATTATTATTATTATTTTTTTTTTATTATTATTATTATTATTAAAGACCACCGCTGTGGTCTCGAGGTAGCGTGCTGCCTTGTCACGCAGCGGGCCCGGGTTCGATCCCCGGTCGGGGCAGTTTTTCTGGGTGAGGTTTTCATCGGGGTTTTTCCTCACCTGTAAGACAAACGGCAAGAAAGCTTTAAGGCCCCGAAATCATATGGCCATCATCCATCATCATTTGCCGGTGTGGAAAGCAACGGGAAGCTACAATTCCCTAATAAAGCTACAAAGCATAGAATGAAAATGCTATGATTGCAGTGAAAGACCTGACCTCGGGCAGAATTCTATGGATGGATTATTATTAAACGCGTTATATATACGGAGGAAATTATATAAACTTCTGAGATTTTTAAAACTAGTTTTTATTATTCTCAAATGTATGACGTCTCAAACATTTTCTTTCACATGGTATTCATTATATTAGCCTTACCACCATTTTTATATATTCCGCATATCAATTTTGTTATATTTTTACTGTATTTAATTAATTATTCCTTGCATCCTCGTCAATTTAGATACATAAATTGTTAATTTTCTACCCAGAATCGATTCATACACTTTCCTTGGTTATCTATCTTCTAGCATCACCTCGCATGACCAAACCGTCTTTACTGATTTAGTATGTTATATCGTATAAAGAAATTAACTATTTTCATTTTTCTCTATTAGCGAGTTTAATTATCTTTCCTTGAAATCCTTGCAGATATTTACTTCTGTAGAATACAGCTTCATCTACATTCCTGACTTCAAATATAATATTCATGAATAGTACGATATTATACTAAGTATGAAAACTTCTGTTTTTTTTTCAAGTATAAGATCGTTTATTTTATATGCAAATTGTATAAGACATTATTTACTTCAAGGAATTCGTATTTCAAATACAGGAAATGATATCTCTTCTACACTTATCTAGTATATAAAATTATATTATTATCATCAAACATGCTTTAATGAGTCTTTTATTAGACCCACTTTTTAAAGCTACACCAAGAAAGATGTAAATAAAGAAGACACATGAACATGTGCGATTACAGCCAAACACTAAATTTTTACTGATATTAACACGAGAAATGACAAATGAATAGAACAACAGAGTGATTTTTTCTACTTAAACCAAGCAAGAATTTCAGTGATAAAACAATTGACGATATTAGATTAACAAATAAGCTTTGGATGTAAAATCAGGTAGTAATGGGAGAAAGTTGATGTTAGGCAATGATGTGCTAAGTTTCAGTATAAATCACTGTGTTTTATTGCTGACTTGGACACACTTTTATGCAATAGGACAAAGATGATCGAGTTGTACAACTTTCCTCCATTACACAAATGTTGTAACAGATAGCAGCATTTCATATTTGATTTTGGAGACAATATAATGGTAAAAGGTAAAGTTATCCCATTACAGGCCGTAGGAGAACTTTAGGTAGGAGATTAAGGTTTCCACTTTTTCTAGGCAATCACCAGAAGATTTAGATCAGTTTCTCAGGGGTCCTCATCTAGGGGATATGTGGATGGCGACCACAAGGTGCCCAAGCTGTGCAAAACATTTCTTCCACTTACTTGTGTTTTGCACTCTTTTAACTTTACTATCTAACCTCTCTTGGTTAACTCTTGTTTTTTTTGACGCCAATGCTATTAGGGCATCCGAGGGCTAGGGAGTCTTTCCTTTCTTCCATTTCTTCTTTCCTTTATTTTCTTTTCTTCTCCAGAAAAGCCTGACCAGAGGCTATAAGATGGCAGCCCCATCACTGGTCTTGCCTTCCTTTGGCCAGCAACCAATCGAAGGGACTATTATTATGCTTTCAAGTCTTATACGAGAATTTCCCTCAAAAGCTGGAGGGAAAATTTTCTATAGGATCGTAACAGGCCTTGGCCTAATACTTGGAAGGAAGAAGAAGAAGAAGAAAATCCTGACCCCACGGGGACTCGCAACCTCAACCTTGCGGTTTGTAGAGTATTGCTTTAACCAATTGCGCTACGGCGTGCCCCCCTTTATTTAATGTCGTGCTTAATTTAAAATCAGTAGCCTCGGGATTCAAAACTAAGTATGAAAAATCGATACACAGTGTTCTGCCCAAGAGCAGGTCTTTTCACTGAAAACTCAATATTCTCCACTCTTTACTTAACTCAGCCTTCCTTTTTGTACCCGCATATAAACCATTTAATTTAATATTGTCTATCATCTGATGTTCCTTTTCTGCCTCTAACCTTATTTCTGTTGACTTATCCTTGTGGGGCATCCGTCAGCAGGCAGTTTCTTCTTAGCCAATTTATGTTTCTCTTCTTTATGAGTTTCAGCTTTGTTCTTCCTTCACGCACTCTATCTTTATTTTTTATTTTGTATGTCCATTTTATAAATTCCGTCCTTCTCCATATCCACATCTGAATAGCTTCCAGTCGCTTTTCCTCATTCCGTCGTACATGTCCAAGTATTTGCATCATACAATGCTACACTCCACGCAAAGCACTTCACTAGCATCTTTTTTTTTCAAGGGTCCGCAGAATATGCTTCGCTTCTTGTTAAAAGCTTCTTTTATCATAGCTATCCTCTGCTTTACCTGTTGACAGCAATTCATGTTACTACTGTTAATACAACCTAAGTATTTGAAGCTCTCCAGTTGCTCAATAACCTCTTTTTTAATCCCCATATCTATATATTACATAGACATCTGCTATTTCAGACTTGAGGTCCTCTATGTGCTTGGCAATTTATATCCACGCTTCGCTTGCCTTCGAAGAAAAAATTCTTTATTATTTTTTTTCTTTTTTCTTTTCTTTTTCTTTTACTTTTTTTACTATCTGTCAAAGTCATTGACGTTGACCGGATTTATATATTAAATTTAAGACATTGATATGGACACGGCATGCGTCTAGAATGATAATCAAAACAAATTCATAATGTTTGGGAAAAGTTTGAGGAAAAGAACATTAGAAAGCCATAGCTATACTTGAAAGGAAAAAAGTGAGATGGATCTTACAAGGAAACTATAAACAATTGCATGCTAAAACCTACCTTGAAATTTCTCTCAGATAAGCGTTGTGATACACCAAGACCGTGTCCAAAAAAAGTATCTGCTATTTTTGACTGCAAGACACAGAAATCGAAGCAAAATTCGAGCAATGTCAACCCACTGTGCGAAGCTGATGGAATCCCTGCACGAGTAAAACGTAGTGCAATGAGGCGAGACGGCAGGTTGTGAGGGTTATCCAATTCCCCAATTCAGAAGTTTTATTACTCTCCATTGTTTAAATGAAAGATTTGGCGCTGGAGTTTAGTCTTTCACAGTTTAAAGCGATAGACATATTTTTGGAGAAATTTGTCTAGGAGAAATTTCAGTGTAGGTTTCGGCATGCAGTGGTTGACAGTTCTCTGGTTAGATAATAGATATCGAACATATGGTGTGGATTCAGCTATTAAGATTAAGTGTCATTGAAAAACCTTAACGTACACTTAGCAAAAAAAAAAAAAAAAAATTAGCGGCTTCAAAACGCAGTGTCCCTGTTATGACCTACTGCGCATGCTCGAAGAGCTAAAGCTGTGATTCACGAGCAACGCATTGTTATATATTTTTAATACGCCGCATTTGGTTTTAATCGTCTTAAATAGTTAAAGAGCATGAAGGGAATATATTTCTGCTTATTTACGGGTATTAGACGTATACAATACTACTCAAATTGCGACATTTCAAATGAAGTTCAACTCTCGTGCATAGTGTAAAAGTAAACAAGACAACTAGGATTTAGACGATTAGTATCCGAGGTTCGAGTAGCGTAGATCGTTAAATCAATTATGAAAAAATGAAGTATATAAGAGAGCCAGGCTTCAAATCCTTCGACAGTGATATTATGTTATCTATTTGTATTTCCGTAAAATTCGTCCTTAAATATTTAATTCCAGCCACGTAATCTACGTCCACTTTACACTATTTTAAGAAATCCCTACATTTGTAAACTCTATAACACTTTTTAACTACCGGTATAAATTTAATTGTGTGTGCAATACCACGTTTTAATTATAATGCTACGAATTTATTTAATAAAAGATAATATGGTTTTATTTATTTATTTATTACATGTTAGTGAGAAAAAAGTTTCACCCTTCAATAAAAGTATTTAGTTTGTTTAGGTCAAGTCCACCCTAATAATAATCCATATATTATGATGGTCAACAATAATAACAATAATAATAATAACAATAATAATAATAACAATAATAATAACAATAATAATAACAATAATATAATTTTATTTATATACAGAATTTTAATGTTTACACATCTTTCTGTGCCTAAAGTTTTATTTTTCTTCTCCACTCGTCTCTCTCCATCCAATCCATGTCCTCCAGTCCTCTTGCTCTCATCCAGTTCTTATTTCCTGCATCCACGAGTTTCGAGGTCTTCCTCTCTTCGTTCTTTCAGGTGGACACCATTCCAATATGTTCCTGGGTAATCTATCTTCTTGCATTCGTCGTACGTGCCCGTACCAATTTAATTGCTTATACCGTATATAATCTACTATTGAATAATATAATAATAATAAAATAATACTTTCAGATTGTTGGTTATTTTTTCTTTAAGAGTCGACAGACGGAATAAAATAGAAAACATTGTAACAATTAAAGAAATGGCCTCGTTGGGAATCGAAACTGTGATCTATTGCATAGGAAGAAAGTTACAAGGCACTGAGCTAAGCATTCGCTGGTTTTCTATGCATAAAATAATGCTCTTCATTGAAGGAACGGAAGATATTGTATCTCTACTGTGTAATTAGTTTAGTCGTGTGAAATGCTGGTTACAACATAATGTTCGAGATCAAGAGACCGTTCGTTCTTCCTTTTTCTCTCTCTTTTTGTTAAGTGTGCATTAAACCTCTGTATTACATAAGCACTAGAGATGGATTGAATTAAAATTGCAATAAAGAATTCAGAAATAAAATGTACATTATTAAAACTATGTAGTTGGTAGCAAAATACCTCTGCAATGTTTTAAATGTAGACACGGATTCCACAACATAAATCATACAAGTGTTATATGGAAGAAGTGACACACAGTATGGTATGTGTTAATAAATGCATCCAATTATATACACGTTGCAGTGCAGAACCAGTTCATGGGAGCAGTGAAATTTATGTTTTAGATACCCCTCATAATGTACAGCTTTTTATTCCCCTGTTTTCTCAATTATTTACCAATGACACACGCAATGCCTAATTGCATTACCTTCTGTATCTTTATCATTTAAACAATCATTGCATCATTCAGAAAGAGAAAACAATTTCCTATATTTTTTTTATTTTAGCTTGCACGTAAAGTGAAATACATTAAGGGGTTAGGCAGGAAGACACGTATAATTCCTTTATAAGATGTCCTTGTAAAGTTATACAACACTCGAAATTGGGCTTATTTAACGTTCATATAGAATTAATCATCGTCTTACTCACAGATAGAACGATAGAAGGTTCGTTTTGGTTTCATGCAGAAAACATATTTCGCCATCGTGCTCTTGGTCATCCCACACATCTATACTCCTCTGGCTTATATGTGAATAACTGTTTTGTTATACGTTCTTCGTCCATTTTTTAATGTGGTCGAATCATGTGTTTGTATTCTTTGATTCTGTCTGTTAAGATGAATATATTAAGCATATTCCAAACATCTTTGCTGCATTTTTATCTTGTAAAGTATATCCAGCTATATGTCTCAGGAAACCCATTTCTGCCGATTCTATTCCCATAGTTCATTATTAGTCAAAAGCCAATTTTCGGAGCTATATAACAACACAGGAACAGTCACAACATTGTACAATTTTAGTTTTGTTTCTTTCCTCGTGTATTTAGAACAATTTTTAATCATTCCACACATGTATATGAATATATTCAATTCATTTTTCACATCCCTTTATTTATCAAACCTTACATAATATCCCAAGTAATTAAAATGGTTTACTTGATATATTATTCTGCTTCCTAAACATATTTTTACACGTAGCGGAGAAGGTCCTCTTACTGCTATAACTTTTGTTTTATTTACAGATATTTCCAGACCACATTCTTTTGAGATAGCGTATAACTTATTCAAATTTATATTCAGTATCAGCAATTAGTACTAGATCGTCGGCAAATAATACAGTATAAATAATAGTGTTTGTTGACGCAAATTATATATCTTTCATTTCTTTCATTTGTATTATTTGTTAAAATATGTGAATTATATTTTTATGTACATGATTCTGCCTTTCACGGAACATTGGCGGCAATATGTTGGGCCACATACCATTATTATTCATATTAACACCTGCATTCCGTTCGGTTTATAAATCGGGGATCCACCTTTTCATGTCACATATTGCCACATCAGCTAAATGTAGCATTTTTTAATGCCCCACATTGTCCTTTAGGACATTTCTGGTGTTCTCTCCTGGCATTGGCGTAATTGTAACCCACGTCTGAGGTTGGGTCGCCTGGAAGGCGGGTTAGCGTTGCCCCGATGATATGATGGGTGATGATGATGATAGTGGTGCGCCAGGAGAGTCCTTAATCCTAAGCTAATCTAAGATGAATATGAGTGATGATGATTGCGATGGCCATATGATGTTCGGGGACCGTTTGGGCCTTAGAGTTTCCTAATATTTATCTTACAGGTGAGGAAAAACTCCGATAAAAACCTCACCAGGGAAACTGTCCCGACCAGGGCCTAAATTTACACCCATAGTGTATCGTTATGACCACCTGGCCTAAATTAATACCCATAGTGTCGATTTATGACCAGAGGTCGTCATCATTACCAACCGACGCGAGTGTTATTTTAAAACGAGTTTTTAAAATATTCTTCTACTCATCTACAATGTCGTCAAAAATATATTAAATGTGCTGGTGGCAATGGACACCCTTGTCTGAGACCACAGTTGTTTTCCTTAGTATCGTATTTTGTATTATATTTTTCTCTCTCAATATAGAATGAATAATCAACTGCTCCTGGACTTCCTCAGTAGTCAACGCCTGTCTTCTCTTTTGGGTTCTTCACTTCTTAACTCCCAATATTCTGACATCATTTAATACACAATAATCTCTAATCAGGCTACTTGTTTTTCTTTTTCATCTTGGTGTTGATTTAAAAAGTTTATCTGTTGCTCTCCACATCTGCCAATCTCACTAAATGTCCACCTCTTTCCAATCGTTTAATTCTTATCGATGTAACAGTATCTGGTCCATTATATAATTTGTAAAATTTCACTATATTATATTTTCCTTAACAGGGTCAAATATTTATGAAAGATTTTTCTTTCAAATATAGTTTTGCTATGTCATTTTAAATAGCAAATACTTTTTTCGAAATTTATCAACAGTAATTTTACGGTGTGGAATTGCCAACCACACGCCCAACTTCTAAACTGGACGATAGGCCTATCTATATTTGTCTCGAATTTTAACTTTGATCTGCACTGGAAGGGAAGAAGACGAAAAGTTAATATAATAGCATTTATAATATATTATTTTTCGTAATAGGGCGCTACAGCTTCAATTGGAGAATGATTTGTCTCCTCAATGAGTTCTTTCCACACTTTTCTAGTCGGGACACATTTGTTCCAATTTTTTATCTTCAATTTAAATATAATTTATAACATCATCATTCCATCTTTTTTTTTTGGGTCGTCCAATAAATTTAGGTATTAATGGCTTCCACATTTTAATATATATATATATACATGTATATAAAAAAATATATATACATATATAAATATATATACATATATAAATATATATACATATATAAATATATATATATATATAAATATATATACATATATAAATATATATATATATATAAATATAAATATATACATATATATATATACAATATTTGTATAACAACATTTTAAAAGATCACTATATGAAAATAAATGCGAATAGTGGCCAAATTACATACAAAAGTATAATTGGCAGTAGATTATGGTGTTTTGTAGACGTTTAGCAACAATATCAAGGAAAAACAAAATTCGTCCATCAATAAGGCGAAATTATGTTGTTTGAAATGAAATTTTGTTTTAGAGGGGCTATAAAAATATGAAATAGAATTGACTTTCCAAATGGGTGACCAAGAACAGAATTACAGTGAAGGATACTGAATTGAACAGCTAAACGTACAGAGTGAACATCCATTAAATCCAATTGCCTACTTACGGAGAAGTTACATTATATGTGAGATTATTATTTTATAACCGGTTTCCTTAAAATTAACGTATTGTAGTGGAGATATAACAACATTCAGTTTATTATGTAGGTATTTTAAATAAAATATTAATTTGTGGGTTGCAGACAAACAATTTAAGATAGAGAATTCAACGCTGCGCCGCAGGGAAAATATATCTGAGTTATCAATTCTCTTCTTCTTCTTCTTCTTCTTAAACATAATTTGTAGGATTTTCATCCTGTTTATTTCCAAAATCACTCCTCGGAGGAAGACGTATTGGATGTGCATTCACTGTCTACCCATCTCTTGGCTGGTCTTCCTCTTGTTCTTCTCCCTTCCATTGGTCTATCTTCTTTAGCTCTTTTTGCAAGCCGGTTTTCTTCCATTCTTTCTATATGATCCTTCCAATATTTTCGTATATCTATAATAAATTTGGTTATGTCTTGAATATGACATTTGTCCCTAATTTTTGTGTTGTGTATTTTATCAAATAATGTTTTCTCCTAAATAGTTCTTAAGATTTTCATTTCGCATGTGCTTATTATTTGTTTAGTTTTTGTTGATCAGCCCTAGTTTCTGCTCAATATACGATAACTGGTCGAACTATCGTTTTGTATATGCGGGATTTGCTTTCTATTGAGATACGTTTGTTGCGCCAAATTAAATCTTTCATAGATCCTGATATTTGTGCTGCTTTATCAGCTTGTTTCGTTACTTCTTTTATTAAATTTTTAGTGTTTTATCAGTTCTCAAAATATTAAAATGAAGAATGATTATGGAATGGTAAGAAATGACTTTGTACTTAGGGATTTCGTCACCTGTATTTCTTCTATTGGCCATCATAATCATTATTATAATATTCTCCATATTTAAGAGGCTTTCTAATACTGAGCTTATCACTCATTCCATGTCCTTGTGTGGTGGGCAAAAAAAGTAGGCCTATGCGTGTGATCAACAGGTACGATCCCTCTTCCAATAGGTCGTGCCAGGTGGTATATGGCACGTAAAATTACCTATAAGGTGAGAGGTTGAACTGCGTTAATGGAATGTGATATTGAATTGGGTTTTAATTAAAGATTGTTGTACGCGTAATAGCCCTTCTGGAATCATAATTGACCTGAATATTTCACGCACTATAAATGGGCGAATAACCAATGTGGGATTATCCATTTTTTCTATTTCACTCTAAATATACAAAATAAATATATCTGATCACTACATTGTTCTGTATATTGTTATTTATATCATATTGAATTTAATTATAATGTTACTTAATAAAAATACAAAGAAATGATAAAATGTAATTATATATTTTAGATTTGTTTTAAGATATATAAAAAATAGACATAGACTTAACTTTTTATAACTAAATTCAATCAATTCAGCACTTTGTTAGCTTTTAAGATCGAAAATGGTTAATATTTTCAGGTAAATTTCCCTCATAAAAGATTCCCTTCAAAATATTTTAATATTATCTAAGCAGTTCAAAACCGGCTGTGGTCGTTGAATTTTTTAGGATGGAAAAGTTCAAGAAGCAATCCTCCAGTAGGGACTTCAAGCCGTATGCCCAGAGCCTGAAGGCTTTTAGGCTCGTAAAAGTCCTTAAGCCTGAATAAACGAGCATCTAAGCAAAATTGACCGACCTCCTTCCTAGTAATAAACTAAGTTCCCTACTAGATGTCTTATTGGGTCGGTATGTCGAACGCATACCCAGTGGCGGCTGGTGCTGAAAGTCAGGTGTGTGTTGTAAGAATTAACATAAAATAGCGTATAAACAAATACATATTATACTACTCACTCAACGGCGAAAAATAAAGCCCATATGACGATTCTTCTTATTGTAAAATTTATCAATCACTCTGGCGTCGAACCCTTCTATGTTGGAAAAGCAAGTCTTCTCAACTGAAGGAACTGCAAATTCACTTAGTCGTTCCAGTAGCATGGTGTTCCGTAGGAAAGTTTTTATTCATTTAAGGGATGGCAAGCTTCTTGACAAGTCATGTTTGAAGTTGTTTTCTCTAAATTTAATAATCAATCAAATTGTCCTAGTATTCGAATACCATATGAACAGTCCTAGATTTGAAATTCTACTTTTTTTGTGGTCCGCAAGTGATCCTACGAGCTGTCACTGAGACTCGCTGCGGTGTGACTTGAGATGAAAACAGGAAAAGCTAACAAGTTGAGGAAAAACACGCTGACTGGTTCAGTGATGGAGCATTTTGAATTAGCATTCAGTATTGTTGTTTTCATTTGGTGCACATAACAGTGAATGTAATGAGCCATTTTATTTTTGATCTGACTCCTCCTGTTCCACCACTCGTTACATTTGCACCGTCATAGGTTTGAGCTATAATTTGGTGCGGTGAATCGTTGAATCCTCTTGCCCTTTCTCTTTATCATATACATGAATAGAATACTCCAAGATTGGCGACAGATGAGACATGGTTCTATCCAAATTAATAGAAACCATAAAATAGACTCTTTGCTTTTTGCAGATTATTTGGTATTAATAGCTCCAACACAAACAGATTTACAGTATTCTATACACAATTTTAATATAATTGCAAGAAGGTACAATATGGAAATCAATACAAAGAAAACTAAAGTGATGGACTTTTGTGGGAAATGCCCTATACCTAGCAAAATTGTTTTGGGCGATGGAATTTTAAAACGAGTAAACGAATTTAATTATTTGATTTATAATTTAACATTTCAAGATGAAGCTGATACATTAAAGAAAATCACAATTTTTTTCAAAAAACAACGGGGATAATTAACAGTATAATGAAACCATCTTTAGTACAGAAGAACACAAGAGTACCGCTTTATAAGGTTCTCGCAAGACCAGTATTAAGATATGGTAGTGAAGCATGGACAATACGAAGAAGAGATGAAAGCAGAATAACAGCAAATGAGCAAAGAGAGATGCGATTTATGCGCCGTACAGCAGGCTACACAAAGTGGGACCATAAAGGAAATGAGGAAATTATGGAAGAGTTGGATGTAGAACCCATTCTTTGCCATATATAAAACTACCAGAACAACTGGAAAGCCCATCTTCAACGAATTCCGTCTCATAGAATTCCAAAAGTCATACTTGGCTACTGCCCCCAAGGCAAAAGATCGCTGGAACGTCCAAAAAAGCGCTGGATGGAAAATTCCTCTTTGATACCGTAACAGGCCAGACGGACTAATGCATGCATGGATGATGATGAATCTTTGAATATTGTATCTAATTAATTAAAAATACATTTAGAAATTGTATTCGTGTTTTGTCCCTCTGGATTAAAAATTCCCCGGAATCTTTCATATGGAACACCATTCATCTCGTAGCAAAACACTGTCGCTGGTTTGTCTGATCGGAAATATATGTGGTCTCATCGACTATTATTGCTATAAATTCGGCTCGTTTCATTTCTTCTATTAAGAACTCGCAATAAATTTTCAACATTCAATCCAACAATTATTTGAATGGTTTTTTATGTCTCCTTAAAAATGTGATTAGATTTCACGTGCTGTTTTTCAGTGCATTGTCTACAGTAGAAATTAAATATGTTATCCGAGAAAACTCCTGCATTATCAGACATGTCAGTCTCATCATGTTACATTAACGCGAACTCGAAGTAACTATAGAATTTGATACAATAAATTATTCTATAAAGTACATACCTGGTTTTTTATTCGTCTCTTGTGTTTTTCTGTGTGTTCGTGATAGGCACACTTATCTGTGTTGCGATATCCATATTACCTAAAACAATAAGATCTATAACATTATTCATGGTGTGTTTCACATTTTTGAAGCTGTGTTTTTTTAATTAACATGACGGTTAAGATGGTCCTAAAAATCTTTCACAGCTCATGGGCTGACTGTACTCCATGCAACAGGTGTTATCGAAAGTTATGGCACAGGAAACAAAATAAGAGCATTCCTAATGTCACATCCATACACACCCAATGCATCATCTAAGGTGAACATCTTTCTGTTTGAACTTGGGTGGTGTACTTAAATTTAACACTGATACGGCTTTTGTTGGTACTATTTTAAAGCTTGGGTTTAGGACTATCTAATTGTTTTTATTCGAATTTTCTCTTCGAATTGTCTGCTGGTGAAAGATTTTTCAATAAATTGTCTACAAAATTATCCATCTCTTATAAATAAAACATACCTCTTGCAAGTACTAATTAAATTTTATAGCACTTCGAATAGATCAAATTTCACTTTACTTTGAGACTAGCACCGAGTCGTTTAAAACAAAAAACACATACATGTATGTACTGTGTGAACAAAAGTTTGAGAGGAGAACCGCGCGAAAATGTGATAGTGATGCCAACTGTGTTTATTTTAATTGTTTTCAGTTATGCTTAATCGTACACAGAAACAACTAAATATCAATATTAAAATTGTTTTCTGTTATATATATAATAAATACAAAACGCGCATAATAGGAAAACAATAAAAGATAAAATGTTGCATTAAAATTAACACTAAAAAAAAGTATTCACATATCTAATATATAAAAATGAATGTTTGTTTCTATGTTTGTTGGTTTGTTCGTACTTTATGAGCAGCCATACCGTTGATCCGATTGTGATGGGGCTTTTGCAAAATGTTCAGGAGATTCCCGGGATGAACATTAAGCTATAAGAGAGTTGTTTTACTCCACTCATACACGCTTAAAAATCACCCATTGTAGTGGAAAACTTAAAAAAAAGTAGCTCTTTGGACGCTTAAATAGCTTACGCTGCCTAAACCATAACAAATACAAAAAATTAATGTACATAGAATTGAATATCTCAAAAAGCTCTACAAAAAAGTCCACGACATCATATGTTTATCTCTTACGGATAACTCACAATAACCATTATTGTCTTTCATTGATGCCAAGAAGATCGAGACAAGTACGTACATTCCTGTGCAAGCATAGTAGCACATGGCGGGTATTCTTTTACGGATAACTCACAATAACGAATTTTGTCTTTTATCTCATTTATGTCATGAAGATCGAGATAAGTAGATTCTCGGGCAACACCGTGTAATCAGCACGGAGAATCTTAAAATAATTACTATATACATTTTTAATTATGTTTCATTTTACTTGTTCAACTAATCATAAGACGTGCATTAAAGTTTGTCTTTCAGCTCATTTATGCCATGAAGATCGGGATGAGTAGATTCCCGGACAACGCCGGTAAACAGCACAGGGTATATACAAATATACATTTATAATTATTTTTCCTTTTACTTATTCAACTAAACATAAAAGCACATTAATTTTCACGCCGGATATTAGCTAGTATAAAATAAATTTGTACAATTTTACAAATCGCCATCTGCCGGAGAAATCACAGCCGCAGACAAGATACCTTAAAACAGAGGAAACGCGCATAGACACGATAGAAAATTGGGAAACGGATATTTGGTTTCTGCGCATGCGCGACCCTGGGTTCCATATGGCATGAACCTTCGTCGTGCGATTTACAGCACAGTGTAAATAAGTAGGTTGCGTGAATAGTCAGGGAAATTAAAGAAACCCGCGTAGTTTGAAATATAAAGATTTTTTTTTGTTCTTTAGTTTTTCCCCTCACAATTAAGTGCGCTGCAGCACCTTAGCGCATAAGTTGCGGCCACCACTGCGCATACCATTCATAACTTCTTTTAAGAAATAACTAACTCACTAGCACTATCAAACCAGTAGATTCATGGCCGTGCGGACATAAACAATCCGCACATCCCTATCCTAAACGAATGTTTTCCAATCATCCCCTGTATAATTAATTTCTCTCAAATCATAGTTAATATTATTCTCCCGCCTCATTGTTGATCTACCAACTGAGCGTTTTCATCTAGTTTTCTTACAAAGCTTCCATGCCACTCCTTAATTCCTCTTTCGTGCCATATGTCCTGCCTATCGCAGTCTACAAGACTTAACTGTTCTTATTATATCTGGTTTCCTATAAGGATCAAATAGCTCACTGTTATGTAGTCTTCCATTCGTCTGTTCATCTCTCTTCGGTCCAAAATATTTCCTAAGAATTTTATTCTTAAATGCTCTTAATCTTTACTCCTCCCTTAAAGTAAGAGTCCATATTTCGCATCCATATAATATAAACTAGGACAATAACAGATTTACATATTTACACAGCTCAAACCTAACTAACATAACTTTGTCTAGTAATCCTTAACAAGTGAGGGGCTACGGCTCAATATTGGACCGTTACACCATTGTAGATGTAGATGTGTATTTGTATCTCGATTTTAATTTTCCTAAAGCCAATTGTTTTATGTTTACAAACTTTGTACGTATTTTATGAATTTTTCCATACGTGCCAAATATCCATCTCGATTTTAAATTTAAAAAAAATGATGGGGTGAAGAATCCAATATGCTGAAAGTTAAGTAATGTGATAAGTATGTGTTTGGGTCACGGACATAAGTGACAAAGTTAGGTAAGAGTATTCAGAAAGCTGTAGACGTGCCCCCTGCTGTTGGTCTGACGTTTGTCACATAAAAAGTTACGTCTCATCAACTTTCCTTTTAAGAGGACTTGTGTATTTGTACTTATTATTACTTTGTTGCAGCAACTTTGTTTAGTAAATTGCAAATTATTACTTTGCCATTCTAATTAGTAATAGATAAAAATATAACTAATTTATAAAATCCATACTATGAATCTGGTTGATATAGACACCATATTTTATGTTAATTCCTGTACTTTAATCAATTTTTAAAGAACTAATACACACAATAGTGTTTAATATTTGATTTCAGGAGGTCCAGAGTTCAAATCCCTGTACCCATCAATCTGACTGAAGTTTCTTATTATTTCGTGATTTTACTCAGTTGTCAAGACAATTTCTGTTTTGGATATTCATTACTACAACCCATTTCACTATTTACCATTTTTCTTATTTAATTGAAAATATATTTTTTTATTGACAATCCGGCTGATTTCCATGAAGCTTCTCAGTAAGATAAATGTCTCCTGGAAGCGTTACGAGCTCTTCGCAGGACAAGGATGGTGGAAGGGCTGCTTCCTCTGAGCCTCCAAACATGCTCCTCTGGGTATCCACCCCCCAAGAGAGAGCTGCTTCTTCCGCTCTTCAAGCCCTACAAGTTTATCTTTACAAAATGCAGTGAATGAAAAACAAAAAGGATATCATACATACTTACGACTGAAAACAGAAGAATCTTATGAAGAATATAAAATGAAAAGGAGAATTGCTAAAAGCATTATAAGAAAAGCCCATCAGGAGTCATGGGATAAATTTATAAGCTCAGTAGAACATGATATGTATGGAAGACAAGAAATAGGTTATAAATTAGTGAAACATCTAAATCAGACTGAGAAAGATTCTGCCAGACTGAATATAATCCCAGAACAAGAATGGATCCAACATTATGAAAAACTTTGGAAAAAGGAGGAAATTGAAGGAAAAGGGAACAATGAGGAAGAAATAAAAGTGGAAAATATTGATGTAATAGACATAAATGAATTAGAAATGGCTTTGAAAACCACTAAGAATAGGAAAGCAACAGGATTACATAATATAAATATGGAGTTAGTCAAATATAGTGGAATATTGTGTAAACTACGAATACTTCATCTAATTAATATATGTTGGCAGACCTATGGGATTCCAACCACTTGGAAAACAGCAATTGTGAAGAATATATTCAAAAGAGGAGACCGAAGAAATTGTGAGAATTACAGAGGGATTAGCTTAATGAATACTGGCTACAAGATATATACGAAAATAATAAATAATAGATTGAGAAACATAACAGAAGTAATAATAAGTGAAAATCAAAGTGGATTCAGAAAGGGAAGGTCATGTATAGACAATGTCTTTACATTGAAACAACTCATAGAAAAGAAAAGAGAACATAAACTTAGAAACTCACATAGGATTTATAGATTTGGATAAGGCCTTCGATCGAGTAAACAGACAAAAATTATGGGAAATATTACGAATGAAAGGATACCCGCTGTGCCTTGTTGAAACAATAAAGAAACTATATGAAGACACAAATATAATTATAGATACCGGATTCAAAAGAACAGATGCAATCAAAACAAATACTGGATTACGACAAGGATGTAGTTTATCACCCACTTTGTTTAATATAGGCCTATATATAGACGATATTTTAAATAAATAGAAAATTTTAATAAATCCAGGAATAAGAATGGATAATAAAGTGTGCATAAATAATCTTCTATTTGCTGACGATGTAATCATAATACAGAAAAATGAAGACGACTTACAGAAATCAATGCATGCATTAAATGAAGTATGTAAATTATACGATCTAAAGATTTCTGTAAGGAAAACGAAGACCATGGCTTTTAGAGGAAGAGATCCAGTGAGATCCAAAATTATTTTAGAAAATCGAAGTTTAGAACAGGTGTCTAGTTTCAAATATTTGGGCTGTGATGTTGGCTACAATGTGGAAAGAGATATTGACTCCAAAATAAATAAATTTCAGACGGTGTGTGGAACAATACAGAGAACATTCAAAAATAAAATTAGAAAAGAAACCAAGATAAAAAATGTATAATGTTATGGCGGTTCCCACAATATTGTATGGATGTGAAACTTGGGCTCCAGTGAAAAGACAGAAGGATAGAATACAGACGGCAAAGATGCGGTTCCTAAGACAAGTTAAAGGATGTACAAGACTTGATAGAATAAGAAATGAGGATATAAGAGAAGAATTGAAAGTACAGCCTTTATTGGATAAAGTCACGAATTACAGACAGAAATGGATTGATCACATGGATAGAATGAGTAAGGAGAGATATCCATTATTAGCAAGAAATTATCAAGCAAGAGGAAGGCGTGATGTTGAAAGACCTAGAAGACGTTGGGCTGATGCATTATGAAGTCGGAACGGGCAATTGCCTAATCCCTGGAGTGATGAGATGATGATTTTTTTATTGTGACTCCGTGGCGCAAGCGGTTAGACGCTCACCTCTCACCGCTGGAGTTCCGAGATCGAGTCTCGATCAATCCATGTGGGGTTCGAGGTGGACAAAACGGAGATTGGTTTTGTCGGGATTATCTCCCATTTTTCTCTGCCACAATTTCATTTAACCGTTTCTCCATACTCATCTCATCCATTTTTTTCATTTCGTTCATCTGCGCTTGTGATGGTGCGTCGTGCGTGGTCGGCCTGTATTCTTGTCATTCACAGATCTCTATATAGGGGCTTCATCTCATCTCATCTCATCCCTCGACCCGACCCTGAGTAGAGCACGAGTTGAGGATATATATATATATATATATATAATATATATATATATCCATCCATAGTAATTCTGCCCGAGGGCAGGTCTTTCACTGCAATCATAGCATTTACATGCTTTGCTTTGCAGCTTTACTAGGGAATTCTAGGTGTGATAGCTTCCCGTTGCTTTCCACACCGGTGAAGGATGATGATAATGATAAGGATGATGAATGATGGCCGGATGATTTTCGGGGACCGTTGGGCCCTAAGCTTCCTGACATTTCTCTTACAGGTGAGGGAAATCCCCGAAAAAATCCTCACCCATGAGCCTGTCCCGACCGAGAATCGAACCCGGGCCAGCTGTGTGACAAGGAAGCACGCTACCTCGAGACTACAGCGGAGGAATTATATATATACATATAATTTTATTATTTGTAAGACATGTGAAAGACACAATAAATAAATAAATAAATAAATAAATATATATATATATATATATATATATATATATATATATATATAACCTACACTAACAAACAAGTTCTACTCGTATATATATAAAACATACGCTAACGTATTTATTGATACACAAAAAAATAATAATTACACAAATCAGATGAAACTGAATTGCACAATGTATCTATTTTCTACTCTTCTATAATGGCGTTGCCCAATATTGTACATTAGCCTCTCATGTTAGGAGTTACTAGACCAAGTTCATTTAGTTACCCTTATTTGCCCATAGATGTCATAAATGGCATGCGGTCAACATACCGACCAAATGAGACATCTAACAGGCATCTACGGTGTTACTAGGATGATGAGGTCGGTAAATTTTGTTTAGAGGCCTTTTTTATTTAGGCTGAATGATCTTTTACGTGCATGATTATCTTCAGGGAGCCTCCCGGAGTACTTTCTCCTTGGATTTTTCTATCCTAAAAAAAATCAACAACCCAGGCCAGGTTTGAACCCGCGATCCTCGGGACAAGAAGTTAGGAGATTCACCACTAGTTTCACCGCGGCCGGCTTTCTACTTTAGCGTTTGAATATCTAATACTCAATTAATCATCATAATCAACATCAAGGCTTAGGTCCTCTGGCCCGTTCCGACTTCAAGAGATTTGGTCTTTCTATCTAGCAAATGGTCTTCCTTGACTTCTAGATTATTATTATTATTATTATTATTATTATTATTATTATTATTATTATTATTATTATTATTATTGTTATTATTATTATTATCTGTCACATATGGAGCTGAAGTTTGGGAAATTCAACAAAAACTTTGAACAAAAACGTATGTCGATGGAAATGGATTTCTTAAGGAGAGCAGCGAGATGTTCAAAATTAGACAAAATAAGAAATACTGTCATAAGAGAAAAAATGAATATTGGTCATTCAGTAGTAGATTATATACGGTATATGCAATTAAATTGGTATTGGCACGTACGACGAATGCAAGAAGAAAGATTACCCAGAAAATATTGGAATGGTGTCCACCTGGAAGAAGGAGGAGAGGAAGACCTCGAAACTCGTGGATGCAGGAAATAAGAACTTGAATGAGAGCAAGAGGACTGGAGGACATGGATTGGATGGAGAGAGACGAATGGAGAAGAAAAATAAAACTTTAGGCACAGAAAGTAGTGTACACATTAAAATTCTACATAAAAATAAAGTTATTATTATTAATATTATTAATTAATTTCAGAAAAGAGAATCAACTTTATTTATACCATAAAATAAATATAAATATAAATTAACGTTAGAATTGTCATTGATTGACTATTATGCAGCAATAAATTCCAACTGCTATTTACAATCTCGGAGAGACAATAAATAACCACACGACAGTATTAAATAATTGGTTTTACAAGTGTGAATAATTCTCTAAGTCACCCTATGATCAATGCTACAAACCATAAAATGTCACAGCATATTCTTCGTCTAAAACAAAATAACTTGACAGTTCTCTCACACAAACCTAACCAGTTCTACCAGTCATCAGTACAAACAAGAAATGTTCTGAGCAACTTTCTGTCAAACACAATCTCCTTCGAGTTTAAACAAAAAAAAATCTTACCTTTACTATACAATTCAGAAATTATTAAGCAGCTTTATTATTACTTCAAATAACACACATATAATGTTGCAACTGTCCACCGCTGTGGTTTCGAGGTAGCGTGCTGCCTTGTCACGCAGAGGACCAGGTTTCGATCCGCGCTCGGGACAAGTTTCCTGGGTGAAATTTTTTTTGGGGTTTTTCCTCACCTGTAAGACAAATATCAGGATACTTTAAGGCTCAAATGATCCCCGAACACCATCTGGCCATCCTTATCATCAATATCATTTTTTTTAATACACAAGTGATCTTCTTGGTGATATAATATTAAAATATATATGTAGTCAATATGCCCATTTCACCAATTAATGTTTTAAAATGGTCAACAAGTTTCTACAGCCAAGCTGTCATTCTCAAGACCAGATATTGACTGAAGACAGAATTGATAATAAGTAAAGAAACAAATTCAGTTAAAAACAAACTACGTCACATGACGCAATCATTCATAAGTGAACAATAAAACATACTAAAACTAATCCTCTTTTGTTTCAATTAGAGAAAAGAGGGCGCTGTACGGAATAGGGCCCTTGTCTTTATTCATTATTTTAATCCTTATTTTTTATAAATTTCCAAACTTTCAAGGACGTTAAGGAATTTGAAATCCATGACCGAACGAACCAGCCTAAGGTTACTTTTATTGATAGCATGACCGTACTCAGAAATATGTTGGGCAACTCCAGATTTTTCAATTCTGTTACTTATTATCAATTCTGTCTTCAGTCAATATCTGGTCTTGAGAATGACAGCTTGGCTGTAGAAACTTGTTGACCATTTTAAAACATTAATTGGTGAAATGGGCATATTGACTACATATATATTTTAATCAATATCATATTCACCTCATTAGATTAAGTTTAGGTTTAAGGTCTTTCCTGGCGTACCATTATCCATCGTCATCACCCAACATATCATTGCGGCAGTGTAACCCCGCCTTCCAGGCGCTCCAACCTCAGAAGTGGGTTACAATACAGGTGGCATTGAACAAAAAACATGTTGCAACTATGTAAAATATTATCCATCCATCCATAGTAATTCTGCCCTAGGGCAGGTCTTTCACTGCAATCATAGCATTTTCATGCTATGCTTTGCAGTTTTACTAGGGAATTGTAGGTGTGGTAGTTTCCCGTTGCTTTCGAAACAGGTGAAGGATGATGATGAAGATGATTTCGGGGACCGTTTGGGCCTTAAAGTTTTCCTGATATTTGTCTTACAGGTGAGGAAAAACCTCGATAAAAACCTCACTCAGAAAAACTGCCCCGACCGGAGATCGAAGCCGGGCCCGCTGCGTGACAAGACAGTGCCCTACCTTGAGACCACAGCGGTGGACCTAAAATCTTATAATTCTTTATAATTGATCTGTCCATCTTTTACTGTAACTTATCTTTTTTCGTCCTAGTGGTTTGTAATGAAGAATCTGTTTTGGTATTCTGCTGTTATCCATTCTATTGATGTGGTCCATAAATTCAATTCTGTTTTGTGCAATTCTATCTAATAATGTTTGAATATATTTAGTTATCTTCCTATGTTTTCATTCTTCTTCTTCTTCTTCTTCATGGTTAGGCTTATTTACTAACCTGTTCCGGCTCCAAATTGCTGCTCTTTCCATCCTTTCCTCGGTCTTCCCAAACTTCTTCTTCCTCGTGGTGAATAGTTGTATGCTGCTTTTGGTATTATATTCTCAGTCATTCTTGCCAAGTGTTCTTTTCAGTTTGTTCTGTATTTCTCTATTGTTGAGTTTAATTCCTCTATTTTTAGTTGTCTTATTTCTGTGTTATGTTTTTTGTCTGTTCTTTGATATCCTGCTATTGGTCTGAGGAATCTCATTTCAGCAGCTTGTATCCTGGCAGATTGTTGTGTTATCACTATCTATGTTTCGGATCCATAAATAATAATAGGTACTGCCATTGTCTTGTATACTTTCTCTGGGGATGAGAAAAGAGACCCAGCTCGGGCAAACAAGAGTGAAGTTCTCAACGGCAGAAGGCGGAAGAGACAACCCTCCGTGTGGGGACAAAACACAAGGAAGCAAGTCCAAAGGCTTTAAGGAGGCAGCCCCTCCAAAGGGCTAACCCTGCAGTACGTTAGTAGCGTACTCAGGGGACACTTCAAAATACTTACAAGCTCCAAATATATTTTCATTTAGTTTTAAGATGTTATTGTATACCCAGCCACACTCCTCAAAAAACCTCATTTCTGAAGTTTCTATTTTTCGTTCCTGGTTTTTTTGTTAAGATCAGATGGTGCTATCCTTATAATAGTGTTGGAACCGACATTGTTTTATAATTTTTTGAAGTGTTTCCTTTCTAGTTTCTTTGACACTTTATAGTAAATTATTATGCATTCACGGTATACATTATATTATACCAACTGAAAGTAGAAACTGAAGGCAATTACAATAATTCATGAAAATAATTTCGGTCGGGTCGTGCGAGAGTAGCGTATTGGGATATTTTAGGACGAGTTGAAAGAGAAATGAAAACATAAAATGTTTCGGGCACATTAAGGAAATTGAGGGATAGTAAAATTAGAGCTCAAAGAGGAAATATAATAATAATAATAATAATAATAATAATAATAATAATAATAATAATACTTTATTTATTCTGGCAGAGTAAAAGCCATAAGGCCCTCTCTTCCACTCAACCAGCACAAATACAAATAAATATTCGACAAATATAGATATACACTATACTAATTATAAACAGTTAAAGTTACAATAAATGTAGCAATGTAAATGTCATGTACAAACAACATTTTGTAGGGTAATAACAATAATGATACGATAATAATAATAATAATAATAATAATAATAATAATAATAATAATAATAATAATAATATAAATATGATACATTATACGGGAAACACCAATTAATATATATATATCTTACACTGGATAATAATGAAGTCGAGTTTAGAGCAAATATAAATTTAGATTTCTTTTAAAAGATGCCAATGTCCGGCAGCCCCTTATTTCTTGTGGTAGGGAATTCCAGTTGCGAGAAGTGGAGATGGTATATGACATGGAGTGATGTGATGTCCTATGTTGCGGTATATTAAGTAAGAGACTATGTTGTGATCTTGTGTTTAAGTTATGGTTTGAGGATAGATACTGGAAACGGGATGATAAATAATTGGGAATCGAGGTATGTAGGATCTTAAATAGGAGAATTAGACAGTGCGATTTTCTTCTCTCTTTTAGATGTAGCCATGACAATTCGTGGAATAATGGAGAAATGTGATCGTATTTTCGAACATTAAATATGAATCTGATACACATATTATGGACACGCTGCAGTTTGTCCGACAATCCGTCACTTATGTCAGTTAGTAGAACGTCACAGTAGTCAAAATGCGGCATCACTAAAGTTTGGATTAAAATTCTTTTAAGAGTTGTAGGAAGATGTTTTTAAAAATATGTAATATCAGTAATAAGAACTTCAATATGGTATTTGTTACCGATGTTCAATTGGACTGTGTTATGCAACAACCGCCTAAGTGCCAATAAAAATGAGATTTTGATGCCATCTGTTGCACTGGCTCACGAAGTAAGTGTACGCACACTTTTAATGTCAAATCTTTAAATATAGCCTTATTATTAAAGAAAAATGTGAACGCCATCAGTCCTATCAGAGATTCTATGTTTTTCAACAAACGGCTATGAAACCAGATCTTCATAAATGCTAATCTAAATTTTACATCATGCAGCTAAGCGCCAAATGTTCCCACTCTTAGATTGTTGATGCAAAACTGACAAACAAGGGAAATAACTTGTAATATTCAATATTGTTAGTTTGACGCTACAATAAATAGTGAAGTTTGACAAACTTTAAATATATTTTTCTCGAAACTTACACAATGGCGCATAGCCGGTGGATGTATAACGCCATTCAATTGTATTACGTAATGAATAGTCTTAGTTGATGTCTGCTAGTGCATTTTCTGTCTGCGTGTGGTGGAGGAGGTGTGTGCGAGGGTGAGTGTGTGTATGTGAATAAATTATCCATTAATTAAATAAAAATAAAACGTAAGTTTTATTTGATTTTCATATTTATTATATAATTCAGTGACAGCTGTTTCGGAACACTGTACCTTCTTCAGACATGTTAAATTATGAATTGTGTTCCAACTGATCTAAGCAACAATACAACAATATTTATTTTAATTTTTTAATTTAACAAAGGGGATTCATTCAAATCAAGTTGAGAGTTTAACAGTTTGTTACTACTTTTCAATGTATTAATTTCTACAGCTTCCAAAAGATCTAACTTCTTACCCTTATCACAAACATGTAAAATTTCAAAATTTGGATCGAAACAATGATTAAATTGGAATAGTGAATTGTTTCGATCCAAATTTTGAAATTTTACTTATTTGTGATAAGAGTAAGAAGCTAGATCTTTTGGAGGCTGTAGAAATTAATCAATTGAAAAATAGTAACAAACTGTTAAATTCTCAACTTGATTTGAATGAATCCCCTTTGTTAAATTAAAAAATTTAAATAAATATTGTTGTATTGTTGCTTAGATCAGTTGGAACACAATTCATAATTTAACATGTCTGAAGAAGGTACAGTGTACCGAAACAGCTGTCACTGAATTATATAATAAATATGAAAATCAAATAAAACGTAAATAAAACTACGTTTTATTTCTATTAATAATTATGGTTTTTCATCAAGTAAACACCAACTCAATTGATTATTAATAAATTATTTAATCTTTTCTGTAGCTATTTTTTCTATTATTGTACAAAATGAGAGTTTTTTATTTCTGTATCCATACACATGATCTCTATGTTTATAAATGTAGATGTGTATTACTGTGTATATACTTTACACATAAACATAAATATATTCATTGTTTTTATGCCTTTTTTATGTATGAGCCTATGTGTGCAGACATCTATGCATTTGCTTATATAATCATGTATTTTTATTCATAAAATATCCACATACGGCCTAACAGGCCAGTGCGGAATGTAAATGAAAATGTATTTTCTTTCTTTCGAAATGTCAATAATTTCCGTTAGTACTTATTCAGGTCATGTGTGTAAAACTGGAGGCAACGGGGCTGCAATAGTGCAAACCCTGTATAAATGTAACGATAATAAAACAGCTCAGAGATCAAGGCTACAGAAATCAGTTTTTATTCCGTTATGAATTTTCTACCTTCTGAATCTCTCACTCGGAATTTTCTGAAACTGTTTGCAAGCAAATGATGTTAAGTGTCTGAACAAAAATCGTAAAATTTTGAGTTGGCCTCTTTGTGTTTATGGAGAAATAATATGTTATAACATTCTCAGTGGTTTATCATAAATAAAGTTACAAATTGTTATACTGGTACTGTATTATTATTTTAACTTATTTTATTTCAGTTGAAACGGTTAATTATCAACTATTAATTTAAATCCGCACAAGAAAATAGTCAGCTAATTAAAAAAGAATATTAATGTCAAAGAACAAGATCCACTCCAAACGTAACCCACAATATATTTTAATACAATGTTTTTTTCTCGTCCTTTGCTAAATATTGTGTTGGTAGCATCCTTTCGGCTTGTATTAACCCACTCGCATCAGGTTTAAATGCTCAATGCATTTTACCAGAAACCGAATTTTAATTACCGTAAATTATATTGTCTATTTTCAGACATTCAAAACAATCAAAAGATAACGGTACTTGAGAACACAATAAGGGTGAAAGCCAAAGCATATTGATTTAATATTCATAAATGTTAACAAACGATAACCTTACCACGAGATGTACAAAATATTGCAAAATATATAACAGCAGAGTTAGGCGAGTATATCTCGTCCTCTGAGTTGAAGGCCATTTAACTGCCGGCGAGTCTACCTCGTCTTTTGAGGCGAATGAGTTAAAATGTAATTAAATGTAATCCCATGCATACTACTGAATATGACTGCTGCAATTGATATGCATCAAAAGCAATGTGCTATTACAGAGATTTTGTGCTGTGAGAAAGAGATGAAGGCAAACATTCACAAGAGGTTGAAAAAAAGTACGAGTATATGGATATGATGCTGTTGATCACAGTACAGTTTATATTGTGGGCAAGCAGATTATCTGCTGAATGTAGGCATCATAATAGTAGGGAATTTCCTCGTATGGCAGACTGGACACTTGATTGTGTATATCAAGCCATACGAAACCACAATTAATTCTGACGCCTTGTGTTTTCAACCTTAGAGAAACTTCAAACTCGATTATGTAGCGTTCGATCACATTGGTAAAGCAGTAGGTTTTTTCGAAGCACGATAACGCCCAGTCACATATCAGATAAAAAAAACCACAGATAAGATCAGAAACTTGGATCGACAATACTGAAACACCCGCCTTAGAGCCCTAATTTTGCATCGTGCGAATATCACCTTTTGGTAAAGTTAAAGATCACATTGCAGAACAAGGTTTGAAAATACAGACTCCCTCGCGAAGGATGTTAAAAACCGTGGTCTCAGATGTGCTGGCCAAGATTTCTACAGTGTAGAAATACAGCAGCCCTAGTTCCAAGGTGACGTAAAGCAGTCAAACGAGACGTACACTATGTGGAAAAGTATCATTTTTCCCCACAAGGATGTATCAGCATACTGTCAAAATAACAAAAAAATTTTAATTAAAAATTGATGTCTTAAATGTTGTACATTAATTTTTGAGTGACACTTGTATATGGATCATGCATGATTCTCGAAAGGTATGGTACTATACCAAGTGACCCGCTGTCCAAATGAGTTTGACATACATGATCTAGAAGTTTATTTTAAGGAATTTATTTGACAAATGTTGATATTCAAGACCTCTTCATTACACACAATTACATAATTCTCCACCAAGCATATTCCAATTTATTTTTTATAACATTTTAAAAGCTGTCACCTAGGTCAAAACACTTCTCGGTGTTAAGGTTTCAAAATTATAATTTTCTGATTTGACCAAGGTACTCGTATTAAACCATGAATATACGTTAGTTATTCAATGCCAATACAATTTTAATTCTTGATCTACAAATTTACATCTGCATATCGAAAATAAAAGTGTCAATTTTATTGAAGCTGTGCAGTTACATGAACCATCATAGATCCTAAAATGAATCTAAAATTGATGTGACTGCAACAACGTATCTTTCATACTATGATGTTCAATAAATCTTTTATTTTATCACAATAATGAGCTATTATTTAAAATTAATGTATAATAATAATTCTCAGCATTAAAAGTATATATACAACTTCTTATATACAATTTGAAATTGAGTATTCTTTTCTTTCCAGATCCTCCTGGTGCTGTTAGTCATTTCTGATATTGTGCAGTGTGCACAAACGTCTTCTCAACTTGACGGAGTTGATAAAACATTTAACCGCCAGAGACGTCAACTTCAAGACGAAAAGAAGTACGACCAATGTAGTCATCCGTTTCACAGTTTTCTTTGTAATCCCGCACCGAAGCCAAGAACGTCTATTCCACAAGGAGCTGCCTCTTTCAACGTCAAACAAATTTTAAAACCTTCGCCACCAGTTGTTGCAGCACCTTCATTCGACGTTAAAACCATTGCATCACCAGACTCAGCTTCCAATTTCCTTCGAATACTGACAACTCCTCCGCCAACAGAAAGAAAAATCGAAGATACATCTCCAGTAAATTGCGAACAACACAATAAATATGTGAAAGCTCCGCTTACTCCTAAACCTACTACAAGTCTCTCTCTCCAAAACCTGTGGCTATAATAGGAGAAAGTTCATTTTCAAGAGAATCAAGATTACCCCCACAACCCTATTTACCTCCAATTGACTCACCTTCCCCTGCTCCAACATTCCTGGACCCACAAAAAATTGCACCTCCTCTAACATCAGATCCTCCGAAAGTTAAAACTTCAATACTTGAAGGTCAAGCAGCAAATGCACCACAATCGATTGTCCCAAATGATAACGAAGTAGATAATTGTAAACATGCTTTCCACAGCTTTCTGTGTTCATCTCCTTCAAGAAGCAGAAATAGGCCTACGTTGACACCTAATGTTCCTTTGACAGGCGAAAGTACATTTCTGGATCCACAAAATGTTTTACTACCGTCACACCGCAGAACAAGTTAATAGTAACACCAAGAACATCAATTTCATCTACCAGACCAACTACCACCAGACCAACTACCACCAGACCAATCAAGACAAGTAAAACACCTCCAAGAATACTGGCTGAAGCAGCTCAAACGCCTATAGCAGTACTTGCTCCTCAGACTGAAAAACAGCCAAGTATATGCGACGATGCTTCCATAGTTTCTTATGCCAACCAATCAACACATCGAAAGAAAACAGAAATTTGGAGAGAAGCTTCCTAGCGCAAGTAATCAATCTCCATCTATATCCCCATTAAGGGGAGATAGTTCATTCACTCAACAGTCCAAAGTTTTGCCTAATTTAAATGATCCCTTCAGTAAAAATTCTCTTAAAACAACGACTAGACCATATTTCATTCCACAAACAATAATTACCACTCAGGAACCGTATTACTTTGTAATACATCTTCTACAACTGTAAAACCAATAACATCTATTCCAAGAACATATTCGCCTTTTCAATTTAAATCGGATCCAAATTCATTTCGGAGTTCAACTCTCCCACCAACAACTTCAAGGAAAACTTTCACGTTTGCATCCACGACAACTAAAATAAAACCGTTTACATTTACTCCTTTCTCAACTACTCCGAGTCCAATTAGAGGAGACAGTAGTTTTATCGATCCTGTCAGATTTCCTTTCCCTCCTCCACAACACAGAAACCTACTGTGAGAACGCCTGATCCTCCTGTGAGAAATATTGCAGCAGCACAAACACCAGATGTGACTGTAGTAAAACCAGATCATGAACATAATCACGATCACGACCACGGACACGATCATCATCATGGTATCGATATCTGTAAAGATCCATTTCACAGTTTCTTGTGTGTGCCTGTAGTACCTTCCAAACGTAAGAGACCTACAGGAGAACTTCCAGCTAGATTTAAAAATCCAGTACCACCGAATCTAACTGGAGCTAGTTCATTTAACAATCCTACAAAGGTTCTACCAGAAGTAAATAAGCCACCTTCAACAACAACAACATCAAGAACAACCACGTTGAGAATATATTCTACTTCACGACAACCAGACATTCTACCTCAACCTGCACAGATTGAGCAAGTACAACAGCTTCCACCACCCTGTGATCATCCGTCTCACCAGAGCTCTTCTTCACTACCTCAAACTTCTTTAAGAGGCGGAAGTACTTTTCAAAATCCTTCAAAAGTATTACCTCCTTTATCTGCTCAAAGTTCTGAAAACAGAGATATAGTGAAAGGTTATGATTATCCAAAACCAAGCACTTCTATACCAATAACAACCAGAAATCCTGGTTATGTTTACAATAAACCAGACAATCAACTTCAGTATCCAAAATATTCTCTTTTTAGTGCAAGCACTAATGATCAACCATCTAAAATAGATCCTCCTTTTAAATTTTCTGCTCAAACTCTGATAATAAACCCGGTTATACTTATGAAAAACCAGCAATCCCTCTTCAGTTACCAAGTACAACTACAAAACCTATGATAACATATTTGGACAAGACAATAATAACAAAGGAAATTCTCAGGGTTATAATTATCCTAAGCCACCTCCAAATCGGCAATTTCCAACTCCAAGACCTGTAAATAACATTCGATCAGGAAATGTTCCTCCAGAGTTTAATAGAAATGCTGGTAAAACCCCCTTTTCAAGTTCCATTTTTGGATCGAAAACATCTCCTGAGTCAGTTTTGCCTATTGGTCAAAGTGCTAATAACAGAGAAGTATCCCAAGATTATTCCTATCCTAAACCTGTCACTAGCACACAATTGGCAGGGCAAGATTTATTCGCTACAAAAAAGCCAGATAGCTTTCAAGGATACAATTATAGAAAGTCAGAAAATGAATTTCAATCCCCATCAAACGATCGAACACCGACAATTATTGTGCCAGCCATTCAACCGAGACCTTTCAGTAAACCTACTGTAGAATCACCTCCATGTGATCATACTTCGCATCAAGTGACAAGGTCAGCGAAAATACCATCACCATCGGAGTTCGTGCGTGGACCTACAGGAGCAGCCGGCCTACTTGCTGCATCTAATGACCTTCCGGATAAATGTAATCACCCTTTTCTTGGATATATTTGTAAACGATCTAGTGACAACCAATCCCACAACACTAAATAAATATAGTTCCTTCACATCCACGAATTCAAAACCTTGCATGTAATGGTCAAAACGGCACTTGACAAGCCTATATTGAGAAAGTCAAAGTTGTAGTAACAAGCAACCAAATCAAAAATATTTTCCATGTACATTACTGCAAATTTATGGATATATTTTTAATACTTAAGAGCTCAGTTTAATAATAAATGTCAAATTTACCAACACATAGATAGCTACGAAGTATTATACATTGTATAATTATCTTTGTAGGTTACAATTTACAGCGAAACCTCGATGAACGCTGCAGGTTGTACCAGTTTTATGGATATAATATTGTCTTTACCAAACTTTCAACTTTAAAACGCTTTACTGTATGTACGCTGTTCATTTGAGGGAGTGTTTATATCAAGGTTTTACTGTAACTATATGATATACAATACAATCAATATGAGAACGCATTTTATAATTTTCGTCATTTTTTTCGTATAATGTAAAATATGCATTTTTACGATTCATCACTTTTATGAAATACTAAACCAATTAAATAAATTAAGCAATTCTTTTCATATTTCAGTAACTTTGAAATACTTCGTATTATGAATTTAGATTATTTTTACACACTTCCTCGATTATGATTAATTACTCATTCAAACCTAACATTTTGACAACATTTCTTCATATATTGCGAAAAGATATCTCTCTCTATCTTTCTCTCTTCCTTCTGCATTTCCTGTCTGTCTGTCTGTCGTCTGTCTCTCTCTCTCCTCTCTTCTCTCTTCTCTACTCCTCACTCTCTCTCTCCTCTCTCCCCCATCTCTCTCTCTCTCTCTCTCTCTCTCACACTCCTCTCTCCTCTCTCCTCTCTCCCTCTCTCTCTCTCTCCCCTCTCTCCCTCCCCTCCCTCTCTCTCTCTTGATTATGTAATTTCATGATCAGATAAATATTAAGATTATATTGTTTGTAAACAATTATTTGTGAAAAATAATGATATAATACTTATACATATTCTGAATAAATGCTGTATTCAATATAATATAAACGTAAACTATGCTCTGTTACATTTGAAAATCCTAGGTCATTATAGTTTTTTCCAATAAACTTTGCATAGAGATAAAAGTGTCCAAGCGGTGAGATTGAGTAACGAGTTGGTGAACCGAGAGTTCTGAAGTCACTATGCACAGTACATTATGTGTATACCAGCATCAAAATAAAACGTACAAGGCTTCTCTCATGATCGCTTGGGACGTACAGTACAATCAGAAAAAAATATATCCACAATCATATTACTGTAAATAATGTACACATTTTAAAAAAGTTACCATTTTTTAGTGAATCAAGTTACCACCGTCTACTCAAATTTAACAAAAGAGCAGTAGTAAACATATGGAGTACAATTGTTCTGGGCAACCATTTATTCTCTGTTGGTAAACATGTTTATGAAAAGTGCACATATTGAGTATTTAGATTGTGATACAGAATGTTGTGTACGTGTACAATAAAACAAAACATTCAAATGTCAACATGATAATTCATATTTTAGTTCTACTTATTTCCTGATGTTGTGTTTTATCATTGTCATCAATATAAACTGTGCTGCAGAAAAATGTTTTCAAAACAACTTATTTTTTCTCTCTTTTCGTTTGCACTTTTTTCCTTCTTTGTTTTAACCTTTTTGTCAACTTTCTGTTATTCTCACATATAGACACAATGACAAGACACCACACCCAGACCAAGGTGGAGATTAAAAATCCCCTTCTCCGCCGGGAATAGAACCCGGGTCGCCGGAGTGGAAGGTAGGGGCTCTACCGACTACGCCACGGCGACGGACAAAACTATCGGATATTCTTTACAACATGTAACGCGGCTTTTTTAATTCTTCATAAATTCCTGTCAAATTTTATTCTTAGTGTTCCATTTTTCAAATTATTCCCTGCCATTTAGAACGATTTTTAAATGTTTTCTATTGATTATATCAGAATATATCTGTATGATATTTAACTGCATACGTAGCATGAAGACGTGACAGCCATATTGATTTTAACGAATATTCTAAGCAAAAATAAAGTAGCGTTCCAGTGCAGCCAACATGGAGTATGTACTATTTAATTGTACGCATAGACCTAAATTTTAGAATTTCAGAACTTACTATTTATTTTTTGGGCGTTGCAATCTTTCACAGGTTAGAGTGCTTAAATTATGTTAGATTAAATTTTAGGTTGGTCTTTCACAGGTTAGAGTACTTAAATTGCATCCCGTGATTCCATAGTATAAACCGCTTCGCGTTTGTTGGCGCATGCGCACGGTGTATGATTGAAACAATTTTTTTGTTCGCGTCACATGTTGTAAAATATCCCCGAACTATCCATTCCATACTGTATTCAGCCTTCCTTTGCCAGTTTCTTATTCACTATCTTTTTCAAATATCTACTCATCTTCATGTTGACAAAACTTATCAATTTTTAATATCCAATTCTTGTTCTAAATTAATTTTTAGTATCATTCGCTTGTCTATTGTAGAACATGGCACAATCATCTTAATCTCACAATTTCGATAAAGCTGATTATTCTCTGATCTAGTAAGTTAATTACTAAATTCTTCACCGGATTTTCTTACCCATACTATAATCACATACAGCAGACCTTACTACAGATTAATAATATTTTATTTAATACTATGTCAATTTGAAGTGTAACTAAATTAGCTGGGAACACTCTTGTTCCACGTGAGATGTAACCAGTATGGACAGAGTATGCGAATTTCAATATATTACTATTGTACAAAAGGCATCAAATAGAGCATTACAGAATCAGCTACTGTAATATTCATAAAAACTTATTCCATATGAATTATTTAGTAAACTTAATTAGTAATTTTCAAGAAAACCAGTTAATGAATTATATAAACAAATCTTCCTTATAAAGTTGTATTTTTTTATAGTGAACAAGTGAAAATACTCGATACCAATTACTTCAACAACTCCTTATTTACTTACACGTTATTTTATTACATTTTTTAATTTTGTACAATTCGGACAGTTTTCAACCTTTGGCCCCGAATGTCCATCAAAATAATAATAATAATAATAATAATAATAATAATAATAATAATAATAATAATAATAATAATAATAGTAATAATAATAATAATAATAATAATAATAATGATTTTATATGTTATAATTATTATATTATTATTATTATTGAATTAAACTTATTTCACTGAAATATATATATATATATATATATATGCATATGTATAAATGTACGATTAATCATATATATTATACGTGAATGCGTACTCAAGCATAACTCTGGAACGCCAAATGTCACTACAAAAAAACTTTTACACAATATAGTAGAAGAGTTTTATCTCCTTAAAATATTTACAATCTTTCACCTTAATCTCAGCGTTTCTACTGTTTGAAACATGGGACATCAGGTGAGCAGGGAATGACGTATGCAGTACCCTAGTCAAGGCCATCCTAGTGAGTGGCGCCGAAAAACGTGTCTGGTGATTTTGCGTGTAGCGGAAAATCGGTACGTTTCCGGACACGAGTTCCTATGCTAAACGTTACTTTCTTGGTTCCTACTACAAGTCCTCAAAATCTGTATGGGGAATTTAGACTCACTCTGCATTGTGAAGTAAGAGACCCCTAGGGGTTGCGAAGAGGTGACACGTGAAAATAATTGAAAATGGTCGATTTTAGCATCGATAAATAGTTTTCGGGTCGCTAATCCGATTAGTGCAACTAAATTGTGTTAAATAAATCCAGCGACATTTAAGATAATTAGTTACAACTAAGGTGATTTATTTTTTTAAGATTTTAGCATTATAATGCAATTCTAATTAAACTAAAATAAATTAAATATAATTTGGAAACCTAAGCAATTTTTATATTTTTATAGAAATATTGATAAAATTCCCTTCCACCCTTACTTCTCTATTAAAGATACTTTTGGGTTCTTAATCCTATTAACATTGTCTATCACACAAATCGATAGAATATATTTCATTCAATCGTGAAAGACGTACGCTGTATATAAGTTTAAAATTGCCTACCTTCTTGAGTATTTACCAGTGTACGCAAGTTCTATCCTGCATTGCTAGAACTGTGCCTAATATGACGTAATACTACACCTGAGAATCCAATATAGCAAGCATTCCACTACACGCTACTGCTGCAGGTAAGACAAACCGCATTACCCTAGACAGAAGAATCAGGGCACAACTTGCGAGCACTGGTAATTACTAAATTTGTATCTACGATTCAATCTTCCATGTATTTCTCTGCAACGAAGGCGATCTCTTGAAAACACAATCATCAGTATATGCGTTCCGCAATATAATAATAACAATAATAATAATTATAATATTAATAATAATATTATTATTAATAATAATATTAATAATAATATCAATAATAATAATAATAATATCAATAATAAAAATAATATTAATAATAATGGCTTTATTTTACCTGGCAGAATTAAGGCCTTAGGACCTTGTCTGCCACTCAACCAGATTTTAAAAAATACAAACAAATAGACTTACACCTAAATTACAATAAACATAAACGATTACATGTTATAAATACAATACAAATCATATTTATAATGTGATTTTATTTACTCTAGATTTAACGAATTAAATATATAATATATACAAGATACATAAAAAACGAGAAAATGTATTAATAACAGTATAAATTTAAATAAATAGAGACAAATTAATTATTAATATAGTAGCAGACTATGCGGAAATTATGCTTCATTTAGAGCCTACAACCCAAAATTTGGCAATCCATTAATATCGGAATTTTTCTAGACAATACAGACAATTTTTATGGTATGAATACTGACTCCCTGATTAATAATAATAATAATAATAGTAATAGCTTTATTTTACCTAGCAGAGTTAAGGCCTTAAGGCCTTGTCTACCACTCAACCAGGTTTAAAAAAATACAAAAAAAATAGCCTTAAATCTAAATTACAATATATATATATATATATATATATTGTAATTTAGAATTAAGGCTATATATATATATATATATATATATATATATACACAAACGATTACAAGTTATGAATACAATACAATTAATATTTATAAGTATTTTGATTTACTCTAAATTTAACGAATTAAATATATAATATGTACAAGATATATAAAAAACGAGGAAAAGATTAATGGCATTGTATAAGATTAAATAAACAGAGAAAAATTAACAGGTAACTGTATAAGCGTGACTTAACGGTGCCAAGTGTGCGGCAACCTCTGATATTTTGAGGAAGGAGATTCCAGGAGCGGGCAGAGGCTACTGTGAAGGAAGTAGAATAGGAGGAAGTGCTATGAAGAGGAATTGTTAGCAGACTGCTATCTTGTTACCTAGTGTCAATATTGTGGTAAGAGGATAACTTCTCAAATCTGGACGCCAGGTAAGTAGGAATGTAGGAATTCAGAAGCTTGAAAAGTAGTGAAAGAGAGTGCAATTTACGTCTGTCAGTAAGACGGAGCCAAAAGAGGTTTTAAAGTGTTCGGAAATATGGTCATAACGGCGGATATTAAAAATGAATCGAACGCAAGCATTATGAACACGCTGCAGTCTCTGCGACAAGTCATAGTTCAGATCATTATATATAATGTCAATAATCGAAGTGTGGTAACACAAGATTCTGCACAAGGATTTGTTTTAACGAAACTGGGAGAAAATTCTTTAAACGTTTAAGATAATGTAAGATGGAGAAAGTCTTTTTACATATGTGTTTCATTTGTGTTTGCCAGGATAAATTTGCGTCTAGATGTAGTCCAAGATCTATTACTTCCCGTTCTCGTATCCTATCATAATATAATATTTTGGGCAAACGTTCTTGGTCTCCATATATCCAGATTTCTGTAAAACTGTAATACAGGTTTAAGGGTAGAATATTTTAACCAAGTGAAGATGGGAGGAATTTTTGGACTGCAAAAATCACATAGTATAAATATCAGTATGCATAAATAAAAAAAAATTCAAACCACAAAACTATATTGCTAACCAATTATAACATATGTGTTAACATAACATTCTCAGTAACATCTTTCACATCATTTGCCACTTTCAATGATCACAAATGTGATATTTTTTTCTATATTTTCTCCCATTTACAGGTATTATTTATTTCGTCACTTTATTAACTTTTTCTGATTTTTTAGTAGTCCAAAATGTTCACACAACTCATCCTCCATGATTAATATGAATCTTATAACAGTTACTTCACAGATGGCCCCGTATGTTTTTTTACCAAACTCAGCGTACAAATGGAATAGTTCAATCATAATAATAACCTGTTAAAATGTATATATTAAAAATAATAATATTCGACATAGTAGAAATAAAATTGTGTACGTTCCATGGATTGAAAGACCATTTTTAATAATTCGTATCTAAACTCATGCTTCAGCTACGTTTCGGACGTAAATGTAACAGCTCGTCCACCGCTGTGGTCTCGAGGTAGCGTACTGCCTTGTCACGCAGCGGGCCCGGGTTCGATCCCCGGTCGGGGCAGTTTTTCTGGGTGAGGTTTTTATCCGGGTTTTTCGTCACCTATAAGACAAATGTCAGGAAAACTTTAAGGCCCAAACGGTCCCCGAAATCACATGGCCATAATCATCCTTATCATTACCATCATCATCATCATCCTTCACCGGTGTGGAAAGCAACGGGAAGCTACCACACCTACAATTCCCTAGTAAAGCTGCAAGCATAGCATGAAAATGCTATGATTGTAGTGAAGGACCTGCCTTCGGACAGAATTACTATAGATGGGAGGATATAACAGCTCATTATGATGTTCATGTTATATGCTCACATTTGGAACTACTCTGTTAATTTAACAAATCTGTAATATTTATGCAACTTTTTTTATTTCAGGATTGTTTCTGTTATTTACACAGGTATCCTTAACTAAAATATACAATTTTTCTTCCACACTTCCGGTAGCGTGTCTGCTTCTGTCATATTTCTCTTCTTCATGTTGTCTTGAATTCGCTTTATCCACGTTGGCTTTGGCTTTCCACGTTTCCCTTTTCCAGTAGGTATTTATTTCAACACTTCTTTCTTTGTCTCTGTGCCACTTCTTCTCATTTTAAGTCCATACAATCGTAGTTGGATTTCTTCAATCTCTTGGTACAATAAACTTATCTAATTCATTATTTATCTTATTGTATCGTTTTTTTTATTTTATCTAATTCTGATATTCTTACCGATCTTCTTAAAAAGATGCAATATTTGTTATAGTTAACATTTACTCATTACTTGGAATGCTATAACTAGGGAGCGGAATTTGTTCCAGGATGCGGATAATTTACTTGTACTGGTAGAATAGAATAGAATAGAATATGGAATTTATTGCCTTTTTTTCAGAATAAAGAAAATACATATGCATTTACATTGCGCACGGGCCTGCTTGGCCGTACGTGCATTATTTTTCCATGAATAAAAATTAAATTAATAATATATAAACAATACCTACAAATACACCTGTATCAAAAAACAATAACGGGCTACATATAAGTAAAATCTATGTCTGCACTAAATCAAAATAATACATATCTACATTCATCCACATTCCGTACATTAATATTAAAAAAAAAAAAAAAAAAAAAAAAAATACTTGTACTGGTAATGACTATAGAGAGGGGGTGGGATGGGGTGTATCACACGTGTGCATACCTATCGGGCGATTCTTCCGTAATATAAACGTTAGAAAGCAATATAAGTTGCATAAGACAATAAAATATAATTAGGTTATACATTGCTTACAACGTAATGAAGCATTTAAGACAAGAATTGCCCTATCGCATGTTCTTTTTTTTTTTTTTGGCTGGCATTTCGCTACAAGTAAGTCCAGGTACGCGCATTATAAATAACGATGTACTCTACAATAATTCTATTTTTTTTACTAAATTAAACTTTGTTTCCTGCGTCGTGTCTTCTTACGCGAGAGAGCTCTCTTCAGAGCCCGGTAAGTATGCAGTTATGTGATACACCCCGAACCCAACCCCTCGAGCGTTCTCGTATAGCCTATACTAATACAAGTAAGCCTTTGACTTTGTGGAAGAGATTCAGCTCTCTGCTTATATATTTTTTTTTCTTGCAGTAAAGTTTAAAAAATGTTAATGAAATATGTAACACAAATACATTGTTTATTGACGAATTAATTTACCAGCAGCCTGAACAATGTTTTCAAGTACGTTTTAAATAATTTTGAATCTAGAAGTTATTCCATATTTGCACTTTTTATCTACATATTTTTGTATGGTATTTTAAAATGTATTATAATCTAGTATTTGTAATAAATGTAATATAATTTTATATACTTATGGATGTTTGAAATATTTTAAACACTATCCTCAAAACACACATTCCTTTACAATAAAATTGTAGAACCGTCATACACCAGGAGTAATGATTTGAAGTTTTAACTTAAATTATCCTCTAGTCGTGTCTAACTCAGTTAACTTAAAATTAAAATATAAAATTATGGAATATTCATCTGAAAGGTCCGTCTCCTCAACTTAATTAATTATTTAACTGTAGCGCTTTCGGGACTTGTCCTATCATCGGCAGGATTCAAAATTGGTGTTTCACTGAAGATCTGGTACAGGGGGTTACATGTATTGGGTTCGTTTTCGTTTATCAGATTGTCGTTATTGTGAGCTGCTTTCATGATTTCCATCTCTTCGAGTACGTTTATCTTCGCTGGATTATTTTCTCTGTGCATTACTGTTAGGGTGTTTTCAATATTTAACATGCGATGTCCTTCGTGGATAACGTGTTTTGCATAGCTTGATGCTGCCGATGATGGGACAAGTCCCGAAAGCGCTACAGTTAAATAATTAATTAAGTTGAGGAGACGGACCTTTCAGGTGAATATTCCATAATTTTTTATTTTAATTTTGAATAATACCTCAACGGAACACATCATGAATCTTATATCAGTTAACTTGCTGTACTTGATCTTGATAATAATAGTAATAGTAATAATAATAATAATAATAATAATAATCTTCATATCAAAATACCGAGAGAAGTGGCTTTCACAGTAGTGGAAAGCGTCATGTAATAGTTGTAAATGAAGACCAATGTTTCGAAATATTCCTGGGATATTTCTGTAGGTAAGTTATTGTTAGTTACGAAACAGTGGGCTGACATTTCCTGCTAGTTTGACCTCTCCTCAAAGTGACAATCTGTGTTTCTGCAACACAGTTTGTTAATAATCTAACAATCAGCACTCAGCACTTAACGTCAATCCTATCTGCATTATTCTACTTCTGATCAACAGCTGCAATTTGTTATCCGTGCATTTACAAATTTAGCTTATTATTTTATTATTATTATTATTATTATTATTATTATTATTATTATTATTATTATTATTATGCTGAAAATAATGAGAGGATAAATATAGATAAATCTGCAATATCAAAATTAAATCGGTATTTTGGGATCAGAACATAAGTCCTGAAACAAGACACATACATTTTAATACAATAATGAGTACAGTAACATGCGGTGCAGAAAAAAAAGGAATTAAATATAGGACAGCTAGTCAAATTCTGCAGAAATGAATTTTTGGAGACGTTCAGCTGGAATTTCTAGAAGAGATAAAATAAGTAAAAGTATAATTAAACAAAATATGAATATTCAAACTTCAATTGTGGATTTCATAAAAAACAAACAATCAAATTGTATGGTTATGTAAAAAGAATGACAGAAAACAGATTCTCACGAATAATACAAGAATGGGCGCTACTTGGTAGAAGAAGAAGAAGACGGCCAAAAATAACATGGACTGATTGTGTTCTGAGCAGCATGAAGAAAAAAGGATAGGAAGATGGCGATAAGAATGACAGTACATTAATTGGGCGCAAGAAGATGTGAAACATGCTAAATAAATAAACAGGTAAATAAAATATAATTGTTATTACGTTAGAAGTCGAGGTAGCGTACTGCCTTGTCACACAGCGGGCCCGGGTTCGATTCCCGGTCGGGACAGACTCGTAGGTGAGGTTTTTTCTTGGAGTTTTTCTTCACCTGTAAGAGAAATGTCAGGAAGCTCAGGACCCAACGGTCCCCGAAAATCATCCGGCCATCAACATCATCCTCTACCGGTGTGGAAAGCTACCACACTTATAATTCCCTAGTAAAGCTGCAACGCTTAACATGAAAATTATTGCAATGAAAGATCTGCCTTGGGCAGATATACTGTGGATGGACTTTAGAAGTAGAAATATTATTTTGTTTTATTAATATTAGATCCTAAATGGGATTAAAAAGGAGAATGCTGGAATGCACATAGTGAGGAACTCAATAATTTATATAATTTACCGAATATGTCAGGGTTATCCTTCTTTTTCTTCTTAAATGTACGAGATTGAGATGGCCTAGTCATGAAGCTCGAATAGGAGACAAGAAAACTGCTTTCAAATTATTTATTGCGGAAACCCGTGAAGGAAAAAAAAAAATATGGAAGCCCAGGTGTAGGTGGGAATATACTCAGATGGATCTTAGGAAACTATATATCAGATGTATCAACTGGATTCAGATTGCAGAGGATAGTGATCAATGTAGGGTCACGTGATTGGGCACTGAACCTACGGATACTATAAGCCATAAAGTTAGTTCAGTTAATTAGTTTCTGCTAAATAAAAATAGATAAACGAGCGTTATAACTGAACAATTTTCTTAGCCCTTAAATTGGCAAAACATCAATTTCTCGTGCCAGTTATTTAAATGTGGCGGACCGCACTGGAAACAAAATCACGCATCACTGTTACTATTAGGTTTATTGTGTAATTCGACATAGGCCTACATATAAGTTATTACTACTCGTTCGTTTTCTTCTGTTTCATTAATAATCTATATATCATCATCCATGTAAGTATTAGGCCATGTGGCCTGTTACTGTCTCAAAGAGGAATTATCTATCCATAATCTATATACGGTATATAAAAACGAATGTATATATGTTTGCCCTTTATGCATTACTACACATTCATTTGATTGTGATGGGGCTTTTTGCAAAATGTTAAAGAGTTTCCCGGGAAGGTTTTAGGCTATAAGAGAGTTGTAATACTCAACTCCTTCACCCTTAAAAATCACCGTTTGTAGTGAAAAAAAACGTGTTTTTTGGAACTGTTAAATGACTTACGCTGTCTAAAAAAATAACATATACACCAAATTAATGTACATAGAATTGAATATCTAAAAAAAAAATACACATAAAAGTGCACATGTCTATCTTTTACGGATAACTCATAATAACCAATTTAACATTTCAGCCCATTTATGTCAAGAATATCGGGATGACTAGATTACCGGGTAAGCGTAGCAGTATTACTTACTCACTGGCACTATCGAACCCGTAGGTTCATGGCCGCACGGACATAAGCTCTCCATACATCCCTATCCTGAGCTAATGCTTTCCAATCATTCTCTGTATAATATACCCCACAAATCATAGTTAATGTTATTCTCCTACCTCATTCTTGGTCTACCAACTGGACGTTTTCCCTCTGGTTTTCCTACAAGAACCTTCCATGCAAGTCTTTCATTCCCCATATGTGCAACATGTCCTGCCAATCGCAGTCTACGAGACTTAACTTTTCTTATTATATCTGGTTTCCTATAAAGACCATGTAGTTCATTGTTATGTAGTCTTCTCCATTCACCTGTCTGTTCATCTCTCTTTGGTCCAAAAATCCTCCTAAGTACCCCATTTTCAAACACCTGCAATCTCCCTTCCTCCCTTAAAGTAAGAGTCCATGTTTCGCACCCATATAATATAACTGGTAGAATAATAATTTTAGCAGTATTAGAAAATGTTAAATAACATCGTTTACTGCATACAAAAGTGGTGGTGTAAAATTCTCAAATATAGATACTTTTAAACGAAGCCGGCCGTTGGCGATAGTAGTGACACCTACCTGGCAGCGGACGAAACGAGAATTATAGGTTTGTGTATGTGGAAAGAATTATTAATGTTTGTTCCAAGTCTAAAATGATGTAGTGGGCTGCACACTAGTGCGGAGAACTAGAGGTCCACGGTTCGATTCCTGGTTCAGGCAATTTTTGTTTTCACAATATCATTATAATATTATAATATGATCCATTATTGGAACTGTGTTGAAAAATATCAGCATTGTAGAATGTTAAATAAGCGTTGCAGCGCGCGGCAGGTATTCTTTTACGTACAACTCTCAATAACTATGTTTTGTCTTTCAGCTCATTTCTGCCAAGAAGATCGGGATAAGTATATTCCCGTGCAACGCCGGATAATCAGCACAGGGTATTTAACATAATTACTTACTTACTTACTCACTGGCACTATCGAGCCCATAGGTTCATGACCGCACGGACATAAGCTCTCCATACATCCCTATCCTGAGCTAATGCTTTCCAATCATTCCCTGTATAATCTACTTCCCTCAAATCATAGTTAATGTTATTCTCCCACCTCATTCTTGGTCTACCAACTGGTCGTTTTCCCTCTGGCTTTCCTACAAGAAGCTTCCATGCAAGTCTTTCATTCCCCATACGTGCAACATGTCCTGCCCATCGCAGTCTACGAGACTTAACTGTTCTTATTATATCTGGCTTCCTGTAAAGACCATGTAGTTCATTGTTATGTAGTCTTCTCCATTCACCTGTCTGTTCATCTCTCTTTGGTCCAAAAATTTTCCTAAGTGCTTTATTCTCAAATACTCGTAATCTCCTTTCCTCCCTTAAAGTAAGAGTCCATGTTTCGCACCCATATAATATAACTGGTAGAATAATAGTTTTATATATTTTCAGTTTAACGTTTTTTGAAAGGAGTTGGGACATCAAGAGTCTCTGCAATGCATAATAGCACGCATTTCCAGAATTAACAATTACGATATATATTTATAATTATTTTTCTTTTACTTATTCGACTAAGCATAAAAACACATTTAATTTATTTAGGCGTAGCAGCGCACACCTGGTATTAGCTAGTACTAAATAAATCGAACAAACAGATGTCTCCTATAGGATATATTGTCAATTAAAGGGTTAATTTGTACGCGCGTTATTTTGCTACCATGTGTTAATTATGTAATATTTTAATATATCATGATTTTTCTTATGACATAAAAGTGCAGGAAATGTGAATACATTATTTATTCCATAAGCTAATTAAATATTATATATTGTACATGTGGGCAAATTTTTTATAATACTTTATTTACAGCATGTTAAATCATCTGTGAAAATGAAAAATATATGACATTCCAGAGTGTCGTGAATATTGAAAGGTTGAAAGTGACAATTTCTGCAATAAAAATGTCACATCTCACCCAAGTGTTCATAAAGTCAGCTTCATCTACAGCAAATATGTTCTTGTTTATTATTGAAATGTTAAATCAAGTGAAGTTTTCATTTCAACAAGACATAGAAAAATCATCAGTCAAGAAAACAGTCAGAATATAAGATAATTATATTTCTTTACACTGTTGTTAATTTAAAATATTTAAAGTATAGTATGAAAGATAAATTAACAAGAATTATATACCGAAATTATGACCCCACTTCTCTGGAATCGTTAAAACTTTAAGGGTTATTTTCATATATATTGAAACTTCATCTTTAAATAAGTGAAAGATTTTTATTGATATCTCTATTATCTTTTTAGTTATGTTTAAAAATGTGCAATGCTGTCACTCGAGCGAGCCCTTTAATTTTAGAATGTACCTATATTTTCGGTAAGTTTGTCGCTTGTTGTCCGTAACTTAATTTTTTCAATACGGTTCCCCTGATAACTCACAAAGTTTTCAAGATATTGAGGTGAAATTTTGCATGTATATGTAGTTCATAAAGATGAACAAAATATACTACAATTAGGAATGTACCTAATATATTTTATTTAAAAATTATTTTAATGCAAATTTTAACAACAATGAGTATGCATCAATTTAAAATGAAAAATAAAAGATTTACACTCTACATAATTAAACAATTGTAGTATATTTTGTAGATACAATATTGACGAGTAAAATAAAACAAGAATCATTAAACTATATAGACATTTATGAAAATTATCAGGGAAACGGTAAGACAATGCAAAATTCTCAGCTGACATTTAGAATATTTAATTAATCATAACGACTGAAGTTAGATTGTACTTCAGTACATAAACATACTCACATTGTAATGTAGATATCACACACCAAATTTCATTTCTGTGATCAGCATTGTTGCTGAAAAAAAATATTAAAATATGCCATATTTTTAATGGCTAGAGGTGTAGGTCCTCCCTTAAATTTTATTATAATTAACTTTTTACAATATATATAGCTGATAGGCTTATCTTGTAAATTCACTGATCTACCTTCATGAAGATACAACATAACTTATAATATCTATACGTGTGTATACATGTATGTAAGTCTGTGTTTATGTTTTAAATTGATATTTAGCGAGTCTCGAAAGAATATTTTGAGGTTGCACTGATGAAAATATTTTTGGATCTTGACAATTCTTCATATATATATTCCACCTCTGTAGTTTTGAGGTAGCGTGCCTTGTCAGGCAGCGGGCCCGGGTTCAATTCCCGGGCGGGACAGGTTCTGGGTGATCCTATAACAATATTGTCAGGACGCCTAGGACCCAATGGTCCCCGAAAATCATCCGGTCATCATCATCATCATCATCATCCTTACCATTATCATCATCATCATTCTTCAACAGCGTGGAAAGCAGAAAGAAATGGGAAGCTACCACACCTATAATTTCGTAGTAAAGCTGTAAAACATAGCATTAAAATGCTATGATTGCAATGAAAGACCTGACCTCGGGCAGAAATACTATAGTATATATATATATCCATCCATATTAATTCTGCTCGAGGGCAGGACTAGCATTTCCATGCTATGCTTTGCAGCTTTACTACGAAATTATAGGTGTGGTAGCTTCCAGTTGCTTTCCACACCGGTAAAGAATGATGGTGATGATTATGATGATTACCGGATGATTTTCGGGGACCTTTGGGCACTACGCTTCCAGACATTTGTTTTACAAGTGATAAAAACCTCTAAAAAATCTCATCCAGGAGTCTGTCCCTATCGGGAATCGAACCCGGGCCCGCTGCGTGACAAGGCAGCACGCTACCTCGAGACCACAGCGGTGGGACATATATTGAAATAGTAAAATCTAGGCGTGAAAAGGCAGACAGAATACGTGCTATATAACTACGAAATGGGATCAACAACTTTATGTCCCTTCCCAAAAAAAATATGAGTCATGATTTTTACCCTCGGATAGGTTTGATTCAAAATCAGATGAGATCCAGTGGCGAGATTGTAACTATTGAACCACCCGCACAGATTTAAAAGCAGAAGCTACTAGCATAGTTTGTACTGTCGAAATGGAGAATACTGAAGAGTGTAAAATGGGCAGACAAACATAAGTGAATCACTACAACGAATAATCTAAGAAAAACTTAAAGTAGTATAATATGTCAACTTAAAGCGTATAGCATAATAATAAACAGAAGGAATTACTTAAGTAAGAACTTCTACGGTATAGAATAATTCATAAAGAATTATTAATTTTAAAGAGCTTCGAAGTAAAAGAATATATCTGTTAACAGATAACATTAAAATAACAAACATTTTATTTATTTATTTATTTATTTATTTAGCCTCGTGGATTTAAGGTCATGTGGCCTTCTCTTCCATTCAGCAGGTCAAACATATATCACATTAGAATACAGTAATCTCAATTAACTCTAATATTAAATACTGAGTGATAATTTGATCAACGAGGTAATTTATATAAGATTTAGATCGATAATATAATAATGTTTATTGATAATTAAAATCAAAACTAAAACTAATAATAAAATTAACATAAGCAAAATATTTTTTTTTTTTGGTAGACTGTCTATATATCTAATGTAATTAAACAAGAACAATAAAAAACAATGAGATATAATAAGCTAATTGGTCGGTTAACTAATATCATTATCATCAACAATCACGGATTAAGCCCATGTGGCTTGTTCCGGTCTCATAGATTCTCATTCAAAAAGTTGAATCCATCTCTCTTTCGGTCTACCAACGTCCCTGTATCCTTTTGGTTTGTAATTAAGTACAATTTTTGGAATGCGATCATCTTTCATTTTTTGAACATGTTTTTTTCCAGTTTTTTCTGGATTATTTTATTTTACCTAAAAGTTTTAAAATATTTAGTTCATTTCTAATATCTTCACTTCTTCTTTTATCTAGAAGTTTGCAGCCAGCCACACTTATCAGAAATCTCAATTCAGCTGTTTCTATGAACTTCTCTTCTCTTTAGTTAAAACCCAAAATTCACTACCATACAATAGTAGGGGGACTGCCACTGCTTTATAAAATTTTAGTTTTTTTTTTCCTTTTTTGGAGTTTTAAATATTCTTTTAATTGTGCCACATATATAATTAAATTTATTAAGTTTGTTAAACATATATTCATTTCTAAATTAGGAGATTTCATAACCCAGGTATTTAAAATAGTTCACTTGTTCAATGGATTTTCCCTCCAGAATTATTTTAGCTCACTAGGTGTATCTGATCCCTTAAAACCTAAGATTTTCGTTTTACTTATAAGTAATATTTATAACAGAACGCTTTAAATATTTGTTAATACTATTTTCATATAATACATTTAATTATTATTAAATTTTAAAATAATACTACTGTCAGTGAGTTGTATATGTTAGTATCTTATAACGAAAATAAAGAGGGAAGAAAGGTAAGTTTGTGTAAACAATCTGTCCTTTGGTAGAAAATTGTGAACGAAAAACTGAGTGAATCGAAATCTTAATTTAAAAACTGGAACAGTGTTAATAAATCCCGTTTTATGTATTTTTTTAAAAATGCACTATATGTTAGCGTGTTGATGATATTTAATTAATCTGTCAATTTTCTAGAGATTTAATTAATGAAGTTCGAGTGCGCAAGTTTTTCTTCATAGTGCACAACACAGGCGCAGTAATATTATGATGCGTCTCAATAAAAACTAATTGTCTGATTCAATGGTACTCACCGTGAAAGCTTGTAGATGCGATCTAAATTAACCATATAATAGGACAATATCACTCGCTTTGAATTCTAGGAGAACCAATTTTATAAACAGCACTGGAATATTGACGTTCCCCGCATAATATTCTGAAATGAAGCAAAGAGAGAATTATTTTACAGTCCTCTCCGCCTAACATTGGTCCCCAAAAACGAATGATGTTATTCGAGCCAGGGGTATCAAACCTCACAAGATATAAATCTGTACTTTACGCCACCAAACTATTTAATGAACATTTTGTGATAACGAGTTAAAGAGGAGATCCAATTGGAGGCCTTAGGAGAATCTTGAGGTAGTAGGAGATATAGGCTAGACAGCCAATCTTTTTTTGGACAATCGGCACTAGATGACAGCCGGGTTGTCAGCCCTGCGTGACGCCCTCCTTTAGTCCCAGAATATAATCTGTTTCTCATTTTCGTTAGAGGCTAAATCGACTTCAGGACCATGGTGCCACCTGAAAATTTAAGCCAGTTTTGAAATAATGACCACACCGAGACTCGAACCCCTGATATGCGACTTGTAGCGTACATTGTCTTAACTAACCACACTGCGGTGCGGCGTGCCCCATAATAATAAGTTAAATGTTAATATTTATTTTCTCATTAATTTTGATACACTTACGCCCATATGTAAAAATTAATATGGATTTTTCTATTCTCTGTTTTATAATGATGATGATGATGATGATAATAAATAATAATAATATATAATAATAATAATAATAATAAATAATAGTAATGAAAAGCCGCTATTTAATACATGCACATTATATAAATAAGCATTAGGAAAAGACTTTAAAGCAAAATCCAACTAACTCACTGCTACTATCGAACATGTAGGTTCATGACCGCGCGGACATAAGCTCTCTATACACCCTATCCTGGTATAACTTTTCCAATCATTCCCTGTATAATCTACTTCCTTCAAATCATAGTTAATGTTATTCTCCCACCTCATTCTTGGCCTACCAACTGGGCGTCTTCCCTTTGGTTTTCCTACAAGAAGCTTCCATGTACGTCTTTCATTACCCATTCGTGCCACATGTCCTGTCTACGAGACTCCAACTAACTCACTGGTACTATCGAACACGTAGGTTCATGACCGCGCGGACATAAGCTCTCTATACATCCCTATCGTGGTATAACTTTTCCAATCATTCCCTGTATAATCTACTTCCTTCAAATCATAGTTATTGTTATTCTCCCACCTCATTCTTGGCCTACCAACTGGCCGTCTTCCCTCTGGTTTTCTTACAAGAAGCTTTCATGTACGTCCTTCATTACCCATTCGTGCCACATGTCCTGTCTACGAGACTTAACTATACTTATAATATCTGGCTTCCTACAAACACAATGTAGTTCAATGTTGTTAAGTCTTCCTCCATTCACTTCTCTGTTTATCTCTCTTTGGTCCAAAACTTTTCCTAAGAACTTTATTCTGAAATACTAGTAATCTCTTTCCCTCCCATAGAATGATAGTCTTATATATTTTTAGTTTAACGTTTTTTTGAAAGGAGTTGGGGCGTCCGGAGTCCCTGTAATGCATAAAGCAAAAGCCAAGAAAAATAGATTTTATATTTGTTTTAATAATTATTCAAACGACTGGTAGCCCCTGATTTCCTGTAGTAGGGAATTCCATTTGGGGAAAGTGGAGATAATATATAAATGGTATAAAATTATGGAATATCAAGAATTCGTAGAAGATATCTCACAGAGGAGGGAATTTTGATTATTTGCCATAATTAGAGTTGGGAAAAATTACAGGAAGTTTTCTCGATTCGAAAACGAGGTAAGAAAATTGCTAAATACAGCTAACACAAAGCTTAACAATGTAAAATAGCAATATTGTTCCTCAGGGACCATATTATCGTTCACGTACTAAAATCTCACGCACTATAATTGAAATCACATATCTTAATTTAAAAAATTGAAAATACTTTATCGTAAATTATAACTGGATCTTACTTTCAGGAGAATAAAAAATCAAAACAATAATTTGAAAGAAGCAGATTATATAGGGGATGATTGGAAAACATCAGCTGATGATATGTATGTATGGAGAGCTTATGTCCGCGCGGCCATGAACCTACGGGTTCATATCGTAAGCCTGGCTCATACAGAAGTGTTCCAGACTAATAGGTCCACTTAAAAGATCCTGCTTTGAAATTCTAAGTACGACCAACACGACTGGTGTTTCCCATAATTTTCCACATTTACCAAGACTATTTAACTCATGCACCAAATGACAGTCAATGACCAATCACATTTCAATGAATTTTGATTTACAACCAATCACAGTTGTTTTTCGACTCGATTTTATCACTTTCATTTTATCGCTTTCATTTTATCAAGTGGCTCCCAGATTGTATATATAGTGCACAAATGTAACGAGATTCTGCTTGCGAGGTATAATAGAAAACATTCGTAGCAATTGATTATACCTCAAAACCAACACCGTTTGCACTTTCTTAATTGTACTATTTCCCTTGCAGAAAATTGTAATTGACATATTTGCATCATAGGACATCAGAAATTAATTAATAATCTGTAATGATGTGTTTCATTTTCTCTTCACTAGGTGCATTCTTACAATATTAAGATTCTATTTGACAATAAATATGATCTGGTTGCAGTGATGAACAAATGAAACATGGCGTTTATCAATTGTTTTCAAACATCCCCGTTTACATTAAATATATAAATATTTTAAAATAACTATATTTAAATAACGATTTGTGAGTAAACAGCTTAATTTTATTCGTTAAATAGTCCTAACAAATGCCACTCTCGATTTTCAAATTCTCTACACGAATTCACTCCTCACTTCGTGAGTTGTAAATTTATCGATAATTTGGAAATCACTGTGGCATTAATTATGACAAATGCTGACTTGGAATTTTACTAAGATACCACGTATCATCACAATCATAATGTAATAATAAGAACTATTTATTATTTGGAGTGGATTTCAAATCGGAGGAAAAGAAGAAGGAAACCTAAGCCTAAGAAGGCATGGATAGACGGAATATGAATTTGATCAAGGACGGGACTGCAGGTGGTGACTAGAAGGAGGAAGAGAAGGGAAACTTAATATTGGGCACAGGAAGATGCTGTGTACATTTAAAACCTGTCATAATAATAATAATAATAATAATAATAATAATAATAATAATAATAATAATAATAATAATAATAATAATAATAATAATAATAAAATGTGATTTATATTATTATTATATTATTATTATTATTGTTATTATTCCATCCATGCATAGTAATTCTGCCCGAGGACAGGTCTTTCACTGCAATCGTAGCATTTTCATGCTACGCTTTGCAGCTTTACTAGAGAATTATAGGTGTGGTAGCTTCCCGTTGCTTTCCACACCGGTGAAGGATGACGATGATAAGATGAATATGAATGATGATGATTGCGATGGCCATATGATTTCAGGGACCGTTTGGGCCTTAAAGTTTTCCTGACATTTGTCTTACAGGTTAGGAAAAACCCCGATAAAAAACTCACCCAGAAAAACTGTCCCGAGCGGGGATCGAACCCGGGCCCGCTGCGTGGCAAGGCAGCATGCTACGTCGAGACCACAGCGGTGGACATTATTATTATTATTATTATTATTATTATTATTATTATTATTATTATTATTATTATTATATATTTATTTATTTACATATTATTATTATATATTTATTATTATTATATTATTATTATTATTATTATTATTATTATTATTATTATTATTATTATTATTATTATTATTATTATTATTATTATTATTATTATTATTATTATAACTAAATTATATATCCACCGCTGTGGTCTCCAGGTAGCGTGCTACCTTGTCACGCAGCGGGCCCGGTTTCGATCCCCGGTCGGGGCAGTTTTTCTGGGTGAGGTTTTTATCGGGGTTTTTCCTCGCCTTTACAAATGTCAGGAAAACTTTAAGGCCCAAACGGTCCCCGAAATCATATGGCCATCATCATCATCATCATCATCATCATCATCCTTCGCCGGTGTGGAAAGCAACGGAAAGCTACCACACCTAGAATTCCCTAGTAAAGCTGCAAGCATAACATGAAAATAATATGATTGCAGCGAAGGACCTGTCTTCGGGCAGAATTACTATTGATGATTGAACTAAATTACAATTAATTTGATATTATAATTTAATGATTTTTTAAAGCTCAGGGAAAATAAAAAATGCACATCAATGAGCTGACAAATGTTCTATAAGTGGCTCTTACTTCAGCTTGAATTTCTTTTAACTTCCGCATATCAATGATATGTGATCCATGGCCTTAGTGTCCTTGAGTAGGAAATCATGTTTAAGATTTGTGTGCGCTTAGAAATCGATTCACCCCGGCTGGAATTGGACCCGCGAATATCGAAACCTGAGGCGACTATAGTAACCACCAGGACCCAAGAGGTAACTTAGGCAACAATAAGGTTTACATTTATATTCGTGGTGTCTAGTATCAAATCCCAGGGATTTAATTTTTTTCTCAGTCGTCATAGAAATTGCTTTGGGATTTCATTCACATAAGTTTTGTTCATTAACAAATTATATGACATCAAAAAGGTTAAAATAGTAAAATTATTGAGAAAATACAAAACTACATAACAATTCAAGAACGATTTCTTACTCAATACATTAAAAATTACAGACGCGGAATGACTAAAGATGTTAAAACGTGTGTAAGTGCGAATAAAATAAAATTATCAATTTCTATAGAATATCCACGACAATACAAAAGTAAAAATATATAGTATGGTTATTAAGACCTGAGCCCATAAAAGAGAGTTTTATTCACTTTGAGCAAACAAAATTAAAGGGAAACTATTCTGGATTCATTATGTTACAAAAGAGAACAGAATTATATGCAGTGATCCATCCAGAGGCCACTCTGAATCACTTTATATAGAATTGCTTATTTACTCACTTTGCTATAATTGTATACCTTGCTCTGTCTCTAACATAAGTTAGGCATATATTAGATTTATTTAGTCTGGTGGAGTTAAGGCCATGTGGCCTTCTCTTCCACTCACCAGGACAAATTTATTACATCAGAATATAACATCTCAATTAACTCTAATATTAAATACTAAATAAAAATTTGATCAAAAATATAATATCTATTATATTACGATCTATAATGCAACCAGTTAATGATAGTTGAAATTAAGACTAAAACTAATAATAAAATTTATACAAGCAAGATATATTGAATTGTCCCTGTCTAATGTATATAAAAAAGAAAGAAAAATAATGAAATATAGAAAAGTAATTTTTCGAGATTATATAATATTTAAAACAAAATAAAATATTTGTTAATCTTAATGTTATTTTCATAAATAGTTAAATGTATTAATTGTTAAATGAATACTATCAGTGAGGCGTAGAAGTTAGTTATTAAATAATTCTTTAGTTTGATTTTGAAGGATGCTATAGTTTGACAGTCTCTGACATAGGGCGGAAGGGAATTCCATGTTTTGGTAAGTGACACTGTAAAAGGTAATGAATAATATTAAGCAGAATTGAAACTATTTTTCCCGATTGTTTATCTCTGCATGTATATTCTACACGAAATATATCAAATCTAATCAATAAACTAACTAAAATTAACTAACTGGCAGTATCGAACCCGTGTGTTCTTAGCCGCGCGGACATAAGCTCTCCATACATTCTTATCCTTGACTAATGATTTTCAATCATTCCCTGTATAATCTACTTCCCTCAAATCATGGTTAATATTCATCCACTTCATTCTTGGTCTACCAACTGGGCGTTTTCCTTCTGGTTTTCCTACAAGAAGATTTCATGTTCCTCTTTTATTCTCAATTCGTGTCACGTGTCCAGCATATCGTAGTCTACGAGACTCAACTGTTCTTATTATAACTGCTGTCCTACAAATATCATGTAGCTAACTGTTATGTAATTTTCTCCATTTGCATGTCCATCTTTATTTGGTCCAAAAAAATCCTGAGAATCGTTTATCAAATACTCGTTATCTCATCTCCTCCCGTAAAGTAAGAGTTTATGTTTCTCATCCACAACTGGGAGAATAGCAGTTTTATATGCTTTTCAGTTTTTGAGAGAAGTTGGGCGACAGGGTCTCTATAATGCACAGACCTAATAGAATGAACTTCCAGAATTGAGCCTGTATTTTAAATATTTGTCCATCTCATTACTGTTTGTAAGTATTACTCCCAAGTACCTGAATTCAGCCACATCTTCAAACTTTCTCTCAGTTATGATGATCTTGTAGAAGATTACCGGGCTGTTGGCTGTAGTCTTGAGGCTTGTAGTTTCCCGAAAGGTTCGCCAGAGATTGCGTCCGGCATCCTCAAGGGTTGCCTTGAGGAAACAGTCTCTGGCGAAACGTCGGGGAACTACAAGCCTGAAGACCACGGCCAATAGCTCGGAAATCTTCTACAAGATCATCATAATAACTCCGGCTGTGAAAGCCTAACTCAATATATTTCTCTCAGTTGTCATCAACTACCATTTCCATTATATAATGTATTCCTATGTGTTGCTATATATTTAGTTTTATTTGTGTTTTCCTCCAATCCCATTATCTTATTTTACTCAATAGAATGTGCACGTTGGCCCTTAATATTCCCTCGCTATCGCTTAATAATATTACACCATTGGCATAAACTAGTAGCTTATTAACACCATCCTCTAAAGATTTGATAACATTCTCTGATACAAAATTTAATAGTAGAAGAGATAGTGCATTTCCTTGTATCCGAAAATTCTTTGCCTACGCGCACTATTCTCTTCATGCCATTTAGAGCATTAGAATAAGTATATTTTTTTAGGAATTCCTATCTCTAGCAGGATAATATATTACTTCTCCCTCTTAACTGAATCGTATGCCTTTTGAAGTCAATATACAGCTCATGCACAATGTCATTATATTCCCATTTATTTTCCAAAATCTGTCTCATACTAAAAATCTTATCTGTTAAATGTAGTCACTAATACATATTGTTATAGAACCTGCATGAATGTGTGACACATACTTATTTATCATTTTTTACCATTTAAAAGAATATACTTAGCACACTCTGTTTTAATAGACAGCTAGAGCCAATTATGTTGAATAACCCATTTTCAAGTAACAGATATATTTTTTATTTAATACTAGCGTACCCGGCAGACGTCCTGCCCGAACGTTCAATTCTCATGTCATGGGCGGACGATAAAAATGATACTTTTTTACCATAAAATTCAGCAATTAGGGCATAATTACATATTATTAAATAAGTTCGCAAGAAAACCTCTTACAGCCTTCTGTTGTGACTCAAGTAGTGTGAATGGTGACGTCACATAGTCATGAACATTAGAATTGTACCCTCCCTTGCAGATAAGTTGAGAACCGTCATATAACAATTATATTAGAGGGAAAGAAAAAAAGATAAATTGATGAGAGTGAGTTAAAATAGCTTTTTTTTTCTTTTTTTCCCAGCTAGATTTCATTTCTGATCCACTGTGAACCGATCCCATACTGGCTGACATTCCATGAGAAAAATTTCTTCCCCCGTAGAGACTCGAACCAGTGTAAGTCCCGGACTTCTGCGCCAAGACTTCTTGCCTTAACCACTCAGCTACGGCGCGAGACTCTTGGTATCAATGAAAGACAAAAATGGTTATTGTGAGTTATCCGTAAGAGATAAGGGACTCTTGGTATCAATGAGAGACAAAAATGGTTTTTGTGAGTTATCCGTAAGAGATAAGGGACTCTTGGTATCAATGAGAGACAAAAATGGTTTTTGTGAGTTATCCGTAAGAGATAAGGGACTCTTGGTATCAATGAGAGACAAAAATGGTTTTTGTGAGTTATCCGTAAGAGATAAGGGACTCTTGGTATCAATGAGAGACAAAAATGGTTTTTGTGAGTTATCCGTAAGCGATAAGGGACTCTTGGTATCAATGAGAGACAAAAATGGTTTTTGTGAGTTATCCGTAAGAGATAAGGGACTCTTGGTATCAATGAGAGACAAAAATGGTTTTTGTGAGTTATCCATAAGAGATAAGGGACTCTTGGTATCAATGAGAGACAAAAATGGTTTTTGTGAATTATCCGTAAAAGATAAGGGACTCTTGGTATCAATGAGAGACTAAAATGGTTTTTGTGAGTTATCCGTAAGAGATAAGGGACTCTTCGTATCAATGAGAGACAAAAATGTTTTTTGTGAGTTATCCGTAAGGTATAAACATATGCTGTGGCGAACTTTTTTGTAGAGCTTTTTGAGATATTCAATTCTGTATACATTAATGTTGTGTATTTCTTATGATTTAGGCAGCGTAAGTCATTTAAGCGTCCAAAGAGCTACTTTTTTCACATTTTCCATTACAAAGGACGATTTTTAAGGGTGTAGGAGTTGAGTATCACAACTTCTCTTATAGCCTATGTTCATCCAGGGAATCTCCTGAAGCGCTTTGCAACAAACCCCTTTACACTCGAATCAACGGTATGGCCGCGCATATAAAGTACGAACAAAACAAACATACAACAAACAACATACACACAAACAAACAATTTTTATATATAAGATTTTTACTCCTTCGTTTGTAATTAATGTTTTTACTGTACATAGTCATCCGTCTTTGTATCATTAGAATGCAAATAAACCCTATTAAACTGATATTAGTAATTTATTTTACAAGTGCGCACTCCTAGTTTTTTTATCCACTTGTAGAAGTGCTTAGTTAAAGAGATGAGGTATTTTGATGAACTAAATCTACCAGTGGATTTTAAACTAATTAACAACTAGGAAATAAAATTTTTGGTTCCAACAACTGTTAATAAATGATCTTCTCTACGTTGAGATAGTGGGATTAGATGAGAGAAGAGAAAGAGGGGAGAGAGAAAGAGGGAGAGAGAGAGAGGAGGAGCAGAGGGCAGAGAGAAAGAGGGTGAGAGAGAGAGAGAGAGTAGAGAACGCAGGGAGAGAGAGAAGGGCGGAGAGAGAGAGAGAAAGAGGGAGAGAGAAAGAGGGAGAGCGACAAGAGGGAGAGCGAGAGAGGGAGAGGGAGAGAGGAAGAGGGAGAGAGGAGAGGGGAGAGAGAAGAGGAGGGGGAGAGAAAGGAGAGGAAGGAGAGAGAGGAGGGGGAGAGAAAGAGAGAGAGAGAGCGGGGGGGCGAAGCGAGAGAGAGAGAAGATGGGGGGAGAGCGAGGGGAGAGGGGAGAGAGGGAGGGGGGAGAGAGAGAGGGGAGAGAGAGAGGGGAGAGAGAGAGAGGGGGAGAGAGAGAGAGGAGACGAGAGACGAGAGGAGAGAGAGAGAGAGTGGAGAGAGAGGAGAGAGCGAGGGAGAGGGGAGAGGAGGGAGGGGGAGAGAGAGAGAGGGGGAGAGAGAGGGAGAGAGAGAGAGGGAGGAGGAGGAGAGAGGGGAGAGAGAGGAGAGGGGGAGAGAGGGGGAGGGAGAGAGAGGGAGAGAGGGCGAGAGGGAGAGAGAGAGGGAGAGAGAGAGGGAGAGAGAGAGAGAGAGAGAAAGAGAGAGGGAGGAAAGAGAGAGAGAGAGGGGGGGAGAGAGAGAGAGGGGAGAGAGGAGAGGAGGGGGAGAGAGAGAGAGGGAGAGAGAGCGGGGAGAGAGAGGAGAGAGAGAGGAAGAGGGGGAGAGAGAGAGAGCGAAAGAGGGGCGGGGGAGAGGCGGAGGGAGAGAGAAAGGGAAAGAGGGGGAGAGAGAGGAGGGGAAGAGAGAGAGAGAGAGAGGGGGGAGGGATCGGGGGAGAGAGGGGGAGGGAGGTAGAGAGAGAGAGGGGGGAGGGAGAAGAGAGAGGGAGGGAGGGAGCGCGAGCGAGGGAGGGAGGGAGCGAGAGAGAGGGAGGAGGGAGAGAGAGAGGGAGGGAGGGAGAGAAGCGAGAGGGAGGGCGGGAGCGATAGAGAGAGGAAGTGAGGGAGAGAGAGAGAGAGGGAGGGAGGGACGAGAGCGAGAGAGGGCGGGAGGTCGAGAAGAGATGTGAGGGAGGTAGAGCGAGAGCGGGAGGGCGGGAGAGAGAGAGAGAGAGGGAGGTAGGGAGCGAGCCGAGGGGATGGAGGGAGAGAGAGAGATGGATGTGAGGGAGAGGGCGAGAGGTAGGGAGAGTGATAGCGGTAGGGAGTAGAGAGAGAGAGCGAGATCGCGGGAGAGCGGGGCGAGAGTGAGAGAGGGCTAGATGTCTCTCTTTCTCTCTTCTCTATTTTCTATTCTTCTTATTATTTCTCTATTTCTCTCTTTCTATCCTTCTTCTTTCTCTCTTTCTCTCTTTCTCTCTTTCTCTCTTTCTCTCTTTCTCTCTCTTTCTCTCTCTCTCTCTCTCTCTTTGTCCCTGCCTCTATTTCTATCTATGTGCCTGTCTCTCTCCCTCTCTCCCTACCTAAGTATAACCTCTTCCTTTAAAGGTATATTTACATGTCCAACGCTACAAGGACCTTAGAAGGGCACGATCTTTCGGGAGAGGATTTTAAACTCTGACTCACACACACCTTTTTAACAGACTGGGATATGCTGGAACTCCCAGGGTGAGTGATCAGCTCAATGCCAGGGCCACCTCCAACACGAACATTTAGGACTATAAACACCACTCACTCAGTCATTCAAACTAAATTAGAGGAATATGATATGGGTGATTTTAACTGCCAGACGTTCAAGGGCCTTAACGTTTCCCGATATTGTCTTACAGGTGAGGAAAAATCTCGAAAAAATCTCGCCCAGAAAACTTGTCTTGACCCGTGATCGAACTCCTACCCACTGCGTATGAGGCAACGATATTATTTGAAAACCATAGCGCCAGCTGTGGACAACTTTTGACCTATCATTGTATCAAATATTTAATGAAATCATAAAATAATAATCATTGCACATACGTTTAACAATGGAAAAAATGGTGCGTAGATCTTACACAAAAACTTAACTAAAATAAACTTATAAATAAAGTAGATTTTTCACATTTCGGGACATTATATCAACCCTGTAAATCCTACTGAAATCATAGTTTTTACATTCAATATGACCTTAGAATTTACAGGTAATCAAAGACAATTCTCGGGTGGATGTGTAATGAGAGATATCTTCATTTCGGGTGATTGGGAAAAGTGAAGTCTATCTCCAAAATTGTGACAAATTATACGGTAAGTATCAAGAAAGGGTGCGAGTTTTTTTTCTATGTCTTAAAAACAAAAATGCTGATATTGGAGGACAGAGCAATAACTTATGGTCACAACAATGATTTATAAATAAATACATAAATATCACAATACATATTTCATGTTAAATTAGCTATTTCGATAAAAAAAACACGTCAAAAACATAAATATCGTCTTTAAAACTAACAACAAACTTAACAACATCGTATCAAACAAAATAGAAGAAACTAATAAATATGAAAGAAAGATATTTATAAACTCATACGTATTAATTGCAGCAAGTTTTACATCGGCAAAAACAAGGATTTTAACACAAGATGCATCGAACATTTTGAACATTTTATTAATCACGAAGAAAAATCAAGTTTTGCCAAACACATTCTGGAAACGGTTCATCGCTTTAACAAAATCGATATACCATGTCAATCAATCTTACACAAAGAGAATAACAACAACAAAAGTAGTATCATATATTACATGGAAATGTTAACAGAAGCAAGGAATACAAGCACGCTAAACGGAAAAACACCCACAGATCTGAACCCATTAACTTAAACACCAACAAAAGAAATGCCGAAGATGAAACATATTCTCAAAGGCCTACAAAGTTGTAACTATTTAAAGTTTTTTTAGAGAGACCACCATTTTAGTTGAGGATGAAAAACATACCAGACATATATTTTAATATTTAAAAAATACTTCATAACCTCAACTGTGTTTTACAATGAATATTAAAAGTATGTATTGATTCTTGTTGGGTAAAAAGATAAAATTGAGATGGAAATATATCTCTTTTCACAACCATCCGAGATGGAGATACGGTTTATCTCCTTACACACACACACACACACACACACACACACACACACACACACACACACACGAGAATAAAATGTATGAACTTATACAGATTTCGCATGAAAAGCACACATGACATATTTGTGTATCAAAAGATAATGGATACAATACTACCTCGAATATTAAAAGCACACATAAATAAAAAATATCCACATACTCATAGGAACTGAGCACCAGATATTTTTGCCTGTAATCATTAAAAAATGCTTGTGGTACTTTTACTGTTTTTTAAATGTAATACTTTGATGTTTGTTTATGAAAGCGCCTCTTCATAGAAATACACTAGAAAATTCTCGTTTCGTTTTTCCATGCTTTATCGAGGAAATTACAAATCATTTACGTATAGTGCGGAGTTCCGTTCATTTTCCCCTTTCAATTATTCTTCCAAACCAACCGTACTGCTGTTGATTTGTCTATTTCAAAGGCGTTACATTCGGCGAATCGTATTTCGATTCATGGTTAAATAAATTTCAAAATGTTTTCTTTTTTATCGTTAGGTTTTATTTAATTTTGAAACATTAGCTTTTACCTACAACTTACTCTACAATTTCATTCCATCGTAAATATCAGTTTTATTTATTTTACGCACAAAAAATTAAAATTGACTCATATATGGAGAACAGAACGGACTATACTAACAAAGTTTCAAATGAAGTTCAGTGATATTGTTTTCATATGAAGAAGCTTTGACCCGAATTTCTTTTTACACGCTTTATATTAGATTGACCTGTATCCATCTATGTAACGGAATGTTTCAACGCGATTTTCACCCACTTAAAATCATTGGATCGACTTGAAACTTTGTATACTTGTAAAGAACCAATGGCAATACAATAATTTCATAAATGTTTTCAAAACTCCTGGCCAGAATCATCAGAAAAAAATAATAAAAACCGCTATAATAGGTTGCGGACTTATCAACTTTTTAGTCTATCGTTATAAGAGCTCAGTTGGTAGAGCGGTAGACTGTAGTGGTATTTAAATTCAGTAATCTATAGGTCGCTGGTTCAAATCCGGCCCGGAGGATTTTTAGGAGAGTATTACTTTTAGCGCATACTACAGTAGTATCGAATTTAAAGATATCCTTATTCTGTAAAATATTAAAACTAAAAAATAAAAAATAAATAATAGTTCAAAAAACTAAAACAACACTCTTTATTAGAAAACCGAACTAAAAGATGAAAAATAATTTTAATTTCTAACACGCGTGGGACAAAATTAAAGTGGTCAACAAAAAAATCATCTTCAACACATCTAGAATAAAACTAGAGTTAACTACAAAAAATAATTTTACCATCAAAAGCGTGGGGTGCTCTATATCAATTAATATATTTGATAATAAACAGATATTGGTAAAAGTAGAAAGTCTCTAAGAAGAAAACGTAAAACTATAAAAAGCACCCCACGCTTTTGATGGTAAAATTATTTTTTGTAGGTAACTCTAGTTTTATTCTAGATGTGTTTGAGATGATTTTTTTGTTGACCACTTTAATTTTATCCCAAGCGTGTTGGAAATTAAAATTATTTTTCATGTTTTAGTTCGGTTTTCTAATAAAGCGTGTTGTTTTAGTTTTTTAAACTATTATTTATTTTTTACAAAGGTATTTTATGTTTTTGTCGGCGCCGTGGACTAGTGATTATGTTCCTTGCCTCGGGTTCCGATGATCGCGGGTTCAATCCCGGACGATGTCAATGGATTTTTTAGGATGGAAAAATCCAAAGAGAAAGTCCTCAGGGAAGGGCTTTAAGCCGTGTGTCCCTAGTCTGAAGATTTTCAGACTTATAAAAGAACCGCAAGCCTGAATAAAAACGCATCTGTGCAAAATGTACCGACCTTCTTAATCTTACAAGGGAACTGTCATCCATTGCATGCCGAAACCCATCTTGAAATTTCTCCCAGAGAAAATGTTGAGATGTACCAAGGCCGTGTCCGAAAAGTTATCTACCGTTTTAAAATACAAGGCACAGAATTCGAATCCAAAATCCAACAATGGCAGCACACTATACGGAGCAGATGTACATCCCTGCTTGAAACAGAGTGCCCAGTAGGCCAGAAACGAAATCTAGCTGGAAAAAACTATTTTCATCCACCCTTACTACCAATTTATCTTTTTTTCACTCTAATATAATTGCCATATGACTATTCTTCACTCATCTGTAAAGGAGGGTAGAATTCTAAAGTTTATGAAGACAGTATAAACATCGGAAATTACCGATAGTTACGAACTCATCTGTTCCGCATCCCAGATGTGTTGTTAGCGTTGTGTGTTCAAGTTTAATGAGTTTTTCTTCTTATTCTCTATGGTGACTTCATCTCAAGGTTTGTACTTTTCATTGATATATTCAACGTTTTTCTGTATAGCCAAATATTATGTTAAATACACGTGGAATCATACCTTCGAATCACTAGAAAATTAACACAATCATCTTACTTTAAATTGAGCTACGAAAACAAACAGCTCTTAACGGTAGTAAATATTTTAGTTAGAATATAGAGAGATTTATGGAGTTTAATTTCCGCACAATAACATGCATGAACTTCATTTTTTTAATTAGCTTTAATATTACTCGAGGCGGCCAGTAACCGAGTTCTACCTTCACGCGCTGAGAATTGTTTGATTTAATATTTTAATGTATGAAGAAAAGTATTCAATAGAGTCAATAGGTAAATAAATTAGAGTTAAGGGGATGTTCGGGGTATGTTTGAAATTGTATTAAAGAAAAATATTTTTTTTAAAGCGGTTTTCTCAATCATAGGAAGTTGTGCGCGAGAAAAAAAGATAGATTTCTACTGAAGTATTCTGATTGGCTAGAAGTGAATGTTAACTTTCCCGTTATTAAGAACTTAGAACAATGGCAGTCGTTGTAAAATCCTGTTCAACCTGCTTATGGAATTGGAAGACCCAAAATATCTTTCAAAGAGGCTGGAATAAAAACTTTTTTAAAAAGTTCACTTAAGCAGGAATTCTCTCGCGATGAACTTGCTCTTGCAAAATAAATATCACTTCGGTCATATGGTAAACGGGATACTGCTGATTTTTTAAAAATTATTTCAAACAAAAAATAGCTTCAAAATATAGTAAAAATTTCACAAATCAGCCCACTCAACCCCCCTATCTCATATGTCGAACGAACGATTGTCTTTTTGACAATAAAATATCAAAACGCCAATATATTAACATGCGACTAGGTACCATAAAGAGAAGTTGTGATAGCCTATTTACCCACCCTATAATGCTACTAGAAAGGCAAATTTGTTATGATACCTATGGAAAACCATATTAAAGTGACAGATATTTCAGCAGATATAAGATTATATATTTTTTTTTAGTTTTTATTGCAGCTTCTTCGAAATATATTTTGGGTCTTCCAATTCCATAAGCAGATGGAACAGGATTTTTAAAGCCTGTCATTGTTCTAAATTTTTAATAACGGAAAAGTCAACATGCACTTCTAGCACATCAAAATATTTCAGTAGAAATCTATATTTTTGTCCACCGCTGTGGTCTCGGAGTAGTGTGCTGCCTTGTCATGCAGCGGGCCCGGGTTCGATCCCCGGTCGGGACAGTTTTTCTGGGTGAGGTTTTAATCGGGGTTTTTCCTCACCTGTAAGATAACTGTTAGGAAAACTTTAAGGCTCAAACGGTCCCCGAAATCATATGACCATCGCAATCATCATCGTTCATATTCATCTTAGGTTAAGCTTAGGATTAGGGACTCTCCTGGCGCACCATTATCATCATCATCACCCATCATATCATCGGGGCAACGTAACCTCGCCTTCCAGGCGCCCCAACCTCAGAAGTGGGTTACAAGTACGCCATGCCAGGAGAGAAACCAGGGATGTCGAAAGACAAACCTGGGGCATTTGAAAAAAAAATCTATATTTCTTTCTCACGTACAAATTCCTACGATTTAGAAAATAGCTTTTCAAAATATATATTTTTTAATATATTTTAAAACATTCTCCGAACATCCCAAAATTCGTTTTGAGACTCATAGTGGCCAACCTGAGGAAGTTGACTCTGAAAAGAAAACCATATATGAGCCAACAATTGACTATTACAAAGATAAATACCAACTAGATAGTATAACTGTCATAGGATTGATGACCGGGGCAAGAGGTACTATACCAAGATTCTTAGCCAAATTTTGGAATTCCTAAGATTTGGACAGGGTATATCTTTCTAAAATTGCCATCGCTGCCATTAGAGGATCAATTTCAATTTTAAGAAACCATATTTACAAAATTTCTACTTTATAGTATGTATACTTCAATTAGGCCTACAATTTGATTTTTTTAAATGTATTTACAAAATGTATTTCATCAATTCCCAAAATTAATTGTCTGAATCACTTTGTCATTGGGGCAATCCTCTAATGAGGAAAGTTGTATATAATAAAAATATATAAATTTACTAAATTTTCACTTATTGCCTGTATCAAACACTTTTCTTCATATATTAAATCAAACAATTCTCTGCGCATGATGGTAGGCCTCAGCTGCTGGCCGCCTCCTGTAATAAGAAAGCTCTCAACTTTCTAGGCACTCTGCGAGGCAGCGGCTATCTTTACCTCCAGAACTTATGTCTGGTGTCGGCCGCGGTGGACTAGTGGTTATGCTTCTTGCCTCTGGTCGCGGGTTCAAACCCGGTCAGGGTCAATGGATTTTTTAGGACGGAAAAATCCAAGGAGCAAGTCCTCCGGAAGGGACTTTAAGCCGTGGGTCCCGAAGATTTTCAGGCTCGTAAAAAATCCTTAAGCCTGAATGAAAAGGCCTCTAAGTAAAATTTACCGAATTTTCCCATCCTAGTTAAATAGAAATATTGATAAAATTCCTTTTCATCCTTACTTTTCCATTAAAGACACTTCCGGATTCTTAATTTTAATTATAGTCCTAGCAATCTTAACCCTAGATGTCAGTATGAGACGGAACTCTTACCACGTACCACTCAAAAATTACATCTATACGAAAACAAGTGTAACTAAATTAGTATGGTTCAAATTCTGCCCTGTAGGGGGAGAGCGCCTAAATCTCTGTAAAGGGAAAACATAGGCTTACAATACAAAAAAAACTTATGTCTGGTACTTTAGATACTGAATCGGCTTCATGGTCATGATGCCGCCAGAAAGTTTAGGCAAGTTTAAAAATCTTGACTGCACCTAGACTCGAACACTAAACTTACGAGTTGTAGCATTATGCCTTAACCAACAACCTAAATAATGATTATCAGGTCACGGTGATAATATTTTTGTCAAAAACATAGTACAATATACAGGGCTTCCAATATAAAACCGGACACGCCTCACGGGGTTTCACCCGTCAGGCTGCGCTCTCTCCTCGCCCGCATTTCACTCTGCCAGCCGCAGAGTGTCCGGTTTTATACTGAAAACCCTATATAACGTCATTGAGTAATATTAATTACTGTGATGTCTCAACCAGTCAATGCTAAAATATTCACGGACACTGTAAAGAGGGTTCAACGTCAATACTGATTTCATCATTTTTTTAAATATTGAAACATCAAGATTCTTTATACCATTTGGAAGAGTATTTCATGCTGTATAAAGCTGTGGATAATCAGATTATCGTCGTGGTATACCCGCTAGTCCTAACAAGTGTTAAGGGTAAAAAGTTAAACTTACCCCCGTGAAGATGTCAGAGACTGCCAAACTTTACCATCCTTCAAAAACAAATTGACAATAAAATTATTAACAGAAACATGTCACTAATATTATTTTTTGACAATCAATAATAATATGTTGTTTCTTTATTCAATAAAAGTAGTATTAAGATTTACCAATATTGGTACCTAATTTGTACAAAGGAAGTAATAAACTGTAATGAATTAATCTATCGTTTATACATATATATATATATATATATATCTTCTTCTTCTTCTTCTTCTTCCTTCCAAGTATAAGGCCAAGGCCTGTTACGATCCTATAGAAAATTTTCCCTCCAGCGTTTCATAGGACGGCCCAGTGATCATCGTCCTCTTGGTATATAATTATAAACAGCTTTGGGGATCCGATTTGAACTCATTCTTTCAAGATGGTGTTTCCAATTTAGTTGGTACTGTTTAATATATTCCAAAATTGGCGTAGTCTTCAATTCTTTTAAGATATCGGTGTTCCTTTTCCGATCCCATCTGGTGTAACCCGCTGTTCTGCGCATGAATCTCATTTCACAAGACGTTATTCTGCTTTCATGTTGTCTTTTTAGTGTCCATGCTTCACTACCATAGGTCAACACTGGTCTAGCCAAAGTGTTATATAAACGTAATCTGGTGTTTTTTTGTACAAGGGATGGTTTCATAACTTGATTAATAATTCCTAAACTTTTATTATAACTAGTATTTTTTTCAGGGATATCTTTTTCATCCCAGATAGAGAGATAATATCCAAGGTATTTAAATTGATTAGATCTCCCTAAAATTTTATTTTGGAGACAGATTTTACTTTGTATGGGGTTCTTCCCATGAAATGCCATAATTTTAGTTTTGTTAATTGATATTTCCATATTAAATTTGGCAACTATTTTTTGTAAATTATAAATTGATCGTTGCAAATCATTATATATATAAACAATAGATTAATTCATTACAGTTTATTACTTCCTTTGTATCTACTTTTATTTTATAATAGATTCGAACTGTTACACCTTGTGTATACTTTATTCATTAGTTTTAACTTGAATCGTCTTTAATTTTATTGTATTGTTACACATTATTTTTATTATTGTTCAGATTGAGCAGACAATTTATTGTTTAGTATGAAAATAATAATATTGTAATTTTTGTATTTAAATTCCACATGTTTGTCCTGGCGAGTAGAAGAGAAGGCCATATGGCCTTAACTCCAACAGGCTAAATAAATAAATATAATCATAAATTGAATTTTGTTGTCATTTAGAGTTTATAGAAAATCCAGAAAATAAAGTACCATTGGATAAATCCAGAGGATACCTCCTCATAACTATGTCGAGTTTCACTAAATTTACATTTATTTAAATATATTGTTATTGTTCCTCGTATGATAATTACGAAATAGCTGTTAAACTTTACATCCCATTCCCCCATCAATATGATTTACAGACACCATAATATCAACTTTTACACAGAGTCCCTGGAAAACACTGCCTTCTTAAAAAGTTCAATATTTATCAGCAGAATTCCAAACAAAGACCTCTAGATAGTGATAAATGCTGAAACTAAATGTGGCGGATATGATCGTAGATTTCACCTAAATCGTACAAGATTTTACTCTTTGACGAATCATGAAATTTACACGTGACAAATGCGATATGTTGTCACTTTTTTTCATTATAATACTTGTCATATTGTGTTGTGCTGATTTGTGTTGTATTTCTTTAAGGTCTACATTTCATTACATTACATCACATCATATATTACATTGTAACGCATTGCACAGCATTGCATAACATTTTATTATATTCAAATGCATTGCATTTTATTAGAGTTTACATGAATTAGTTAGAATTTACATGAAAAGTATTACATGTACTATATTTATATATCCCATACATTAGATTATACAGGGGATGATTGGAAAACATTAGTTCAAGATAGGGATGTGTGGAGAGCTTATGTCCATGCAGACATGAACCTACGGGTTCTATAGTGCCAGTGAGTTAGTTATATACTCCATACACTCTTTATGAAGGCATGGGTGCTCTACTAGTTATAGTTTCATGACCAAGATAATTTAAATGCACGTATTTCCCTGCAGATGGCAATGAGTGACATGTGGACAGCACATAGTCTCAATGAGACATCTAGTATGCAAATTAGATATTACTTGGATGGAGAAAGACGATTCTTTCTTTCTCTCTTTCTCTCTTTCTCTCTTTCTCTCTTTCTCTCTTTCTCTCTTTCTTTCTTTCTTTCTTTCTTTCTTTCTTTCTTTCTTTCTTTCATTATTAGTAAAGTAAAGTGATCCCACAATAGACCCGGAGGCCCTTGGGGTAGTAGGAGGTTAAGGCTCCCACTTTTTCTAGACAATCGGCACTATATGTCAGCCGGGTTGTCAGCCCTACGTGACGGTCGCCTTTACCCCCAGAACAGGCGTCTGGTACTCATTTCCGTTAGAGGCTGAGTCGACCCCAGGGCCATAGTGCCTCCAGAGGGTTTGGGTCAGTTTAAAAATCCTGACCCCAACAGGACTTGAACCCTCGACCCTCCGGCTTGTAGCTCAGTGCCTTAACCACTACGCTACGGCGTGCCCCCCATTATTTTATTGAAACGGACTGTCAACAGCACATACGGCTTGCTGCCCATTCAACACATATTTCTAAGTAATATTGTATATATATATATATATATATATATATATATATTAATTTTGGTCTAATAAATTCCTACTACTACTACTACTACTACTACTACTACTACTACTATTACTACTATATTTTAAAGCAAGTTTGTTAGGTATCTGACTAGAATGGATGATCTGGAATTAAATTGAGGAATGAGAGATTAAGATCTTTTTACTCGGTCTGATCCAGATATATCTATGGCCTACTCAGCCTCCTACGAAATGTGTGTCATGAGCATATTTGCTGGTAGAGTCGGGCAATACGTAAAGTTATCCACCTCGTCTTATCTATTACTTGTCACAGAATACATGGGTCCTTGTCTCCATATCTCCCTAAAGCTTTTGTAACATGTTAATGGAATATCTTTACATTTATATGGCATTGTACCTAGTGACCGAAAGTCTTTCTTGTAGTTGATGAATAAAGTGTGCTGCTCTATCTAATCAAAGAGCCGTCACTAATTGTCAGCCATGCAAGCTCCGCACTGTTTACCTGTATCTACTTTCTCTTTACACCCAGACGAATGTGTAGGACAAACAAAACTAGAGCCTTAAATGAAACCAATCGACAGCAAACATTTATGGGAAACGTTTACCGTGTACGAGTAAGGAATTTTACATTTCTAAAATCCAGAATATATCTCCAATACAATCTTCAATAATAATAATAATAATAATAATAATAATAATAATAATAATAATAATAATAATAATAATAACAACAATGATAATAATGATAATAATGAGGTTGGACGTCCATTTACTAGATGGGAGGATTCATTAAATCCCACTTGATGCGAAAACAGGTCAAAATGCCTAATTTCATGAAGCAGAAGAAGAAGAAAATAATGATGATAATAATAACAACAATAATAATAACAATAATAATAATAATGATAATAATAATGATAATGATAATAATAATGATAATGATAATAATAATAAATATAATAATAGTAATAATAATAATAGTAATAATAATAATAGTAATAGTAATAATAATAATAATAATAATAATAATAATAATAATAATAATAATAATAATAATACATTTTATTTATATGCAGAATTTTAACGTTTACACTCTTTCTGTGCCAAAAGTTTTATTTTTCTTCTCCATTCGTTTTTATCCATCCAATCCATGTCCTCCAGTCCTCTTGTTCTCATTCCAGTTCTTATTTCTTACATTCACGAGTTTCAAGGTGGACACCATTTCAATTTTTAGTGGGTAACCTTTCTTCTTGCATTCGTCGTTCGTGTCCATACCAATTTAATTGCTTATATCTTATATAATCTACAATTGAATATCTAATATTCATTTTTTCTCGTATGACAGTATTTTATATATATTTTTTTTAAATTTTGAACACCTTGCTTCTCTCCTCAAAAAATCCATTTCCATCGACATAAGTTTTTGTTCTAAGTTTTTGTTGTATTTAAAAACTTCAGATCCGTATGCGAGTACTTCTTACTACTGAATTATATACGATTTGCATATATCGTATTTGTAACTTATTTTTTTCTGGTTATATGTCCGTTCCATAGACTCCGTTCATCATTCCTGTTATTGCTCTACCTTTATTTATTCTGTTCTTAATATCACTTTCTTGTTTATCCTTTTTGTATACTTTTACTCCCAGATACTCAAATTCTTCACTAATGATAATAATAACTAACTCAATGGCACTATCGAACTCGCAGGTTCATGGCCACGCGGACATAAGCTCTCCATATATCCTATCCCGAGTTAATTATTCCAATCATCCCCTGTATAATCTACTTCCCTCAAATCATAGTTAATGATTTCTCTCACCTCATTCTTGGTCTACCAACTGGGCGTTTTCCCTTTGGTTTTCCTACAAGAAGCTTCCATGCACGTCTTTCATTCCCCATTCGTGCCACGTACCCTGCCCATCCTAGTCTACGAGACTTAACTGTTCTCATTGTATCTGGCTTCCTATAAAAACAATGTAGTTCACTGTTACGTAGTTTTCTCCATTCACCTGTCTTTTCATCTCTCTTTGGTCCAAAATTCTTCCTAAGAACTTTATTCTCAAATATTCGTAATTTCCTTTCCTCCCTTAAAGTAAGAGTCCATGTTTCGCATTCATATAATATAACTGGTAAAATAATAGTTTTATATATTTTCAGTTTAACGTTTTTTGAAAGGAGTTAGGAAGTCAAGGGTCTCTGTAATGCATAATAACACGCATTTCCAGAATTGAGCCTATGTTTATATTCCATTTTCATCTCAATTCCGTGTTTGTGATTATTGTTATCCTAGATATTTGAATTTAGCCTCTTCCTCAAAATTTCCCTCATTTGCCATTAGCTGTCCATTTCAAAAATAATAATAACAATAATAATAATAATAATAATAATAATGTACCTAAAATCTGTCTGTACCTATAAACACTACAATAACTATGAGTATGAAAAATTAAGGTGTGTCTGAATGAGTTACTGGGACTAAAAATAATACAAAAATAAAAGCTGCGAAAAATTGTACTACAAACGTTATATTATGATCGCCACGCGTCATATGATGGTCGATGGATGCCACTATTTTTTCTCATGCGACACATAAACACGATAAAAGGGTAATTCATTCATCCATTCATTCATTCATTCATGTATTTATCATTATAATAATTATTATCATTATTATTATTATTATCATTATTATTATTGTCATTATTATTATTATATTTATTATTATTATTGTCATTATTATTATTATATTTATTATTATTATTATTATTATTATTATTATTATTATTATTATTATTATTATTATTATTATTATTATTATTATTATTATTATTAAACATAAGAAAACCTTGGTTTTACTGACACTCACACGGGCATACGTTTTCTATTCATCCCCAACTTGAGCTAATGTTTTCCAATCATCCCCTGTATAATTTATCGCTCTCAAATCATGGTTTATTTTATTTTCCCCATCTCATTCTTGGTCTACCTCCTGGACGCTTTCCCTCTGGCTTTTTCTACAAGGAGTTTCCATGTTCATCTTTCACTTCCCATTCGTGTCACATTACCTACCCAACGCAATCTACAAGACTTTACTGTTCTGATTAAACCTGTGAAAACATTATCATTAAAATTTCAAACTTAATGGTCTCACACTTAATGGTCTGATTTTGCTGATAAAGAAACTCGATATCACTATTATTGTTCAAATGATAAAAGAAAACAACCATCGTGGTCGTTAGAACGATTTTTAGATTTCGGCTTTCTGGTAAACTAGCACTTTTAATGGTTGCAATTCCCTGATTTTTAGAGAATACCTTTTTCGTTTTCAATTAATGTCTGAGTTTTGTTATGAAAAATAAAAAATTGCAGCCACTAGAGCAAATTTTAATGTTTCGCTTCAGGTTACCCTCTGCTTCTAATGAATAAATTTCACCGTTTAACAAACTCGACTTTATTGTTCTTGAATGATTGTTATATGCTGTGTTACATCATCATCATCATCGTCCTTTCAAGTATTAGGCCCAGTGGCCCGTTACGTGCTGTGTTACATTCCAAACAAAATTGCGGTCTCTAGAGCGTTAATTGACACATATATATATATATATTATATATATATATATATATATATTGGCATGGTCTTCTTCGGTGTCTGCTAGGTAGGATCGATTACGATTTGTAAAAAAATTAAATATTTCCATGTGTACAATCAAGTAGCTATATATATATTTTTTAATTCTCTAATATTGTATCTATTGTTTTTGTTTTCTGTTGGTAAGTTCATTAGTAACTTTACGATGCGAGGTTGGGAAGTGGTTTTTACAGAAGCGAGGAAAATGTAAAAAAAAAACCGAGCGATAGCAAGGCCTTTAATTTCCGATATTCTGTAAAACACTTCACAAACGTGCGTTGTACATTATTTTTTGCGGCGATGGTGTTTTCAATATAATAAATAATAATAAAATAATAACATCTTTGTTGGAAATATTTGCGTTCATTATAAGCAATTGACTAACGTTAACATTGTGGGCAATGTTTATTAATTAAAACTACAGGAGGCTGTGAGACCAATTAGTGATTAAATGGCGGCAAGTACGTATTATTGTTTTATATTGTTTAAAATAAAGTTTAATTCATTTAAAATGCAGTGATTTGTATCGTATAATGTATATCAACACTACCTTTTGGATATTTTTGTATATGGGACATTCCATACGAAATCGGCAAAAAAATTGTGAAAAATGAACTCACATCTTTAAAAGTTTACCATTTTTTTTACAGTGAAACTTTATGATATACTGAATATCTGTACCGAATTTCAAGTCTTCGCTTGGTGTAATTAAATAGTAATAGAGCTGTCAATCTATCGTATTGTTTTAAATAGTCTCTTTTATAAAATATATTTCTCGAAGTATGGCTATTCCCTCAACTTGAAAAGATAGTCACATTATAGATGATTTTATGCTCTATCGCGTGAAAATTAGTATGTTAATATTTACGTTTTTCTGAAGGGCGTAAATGCTATTAATATGCAATTGACCTTCCTCACCAAAAAAATTATAAAATCAAAAAGTGCCACATTATTACCTGAACACCAGTTATTTTTTTGTAATTAGTATTAAAGTGGAGTCTTGAAAGGAAACTACCAAAAATAATTATTTTTCCTAAAATCTCCTATGTGTAGACTGCCCGCAATACCTTTCGCGTGAGTGGAGATCGCTCGCTCGTACAAACAATGACGGAACTACTTGGTAATAGTCCTTTGCGCACTAACAAATATTTTTATTGGTATTATCATCATTACATTATTTTTATTATCATTATAACAATTATTACATCATCATCATCATCGTGGACTAGTGGTTACTCTGCACGCCTCCGATTCCGAGGTTCGCGGGTTCAAACTCGATAGGAATCAATGGAATTTTAAAGGCGTAACAATTCTGAATGCTATTTTGCTATTTTAATGCTATGTTTTGATGCATAAAAATGCTGTTGTACTCTTCTTACTGACCAGGAGAGTGGAAGCAACGTTAGAATTTTGATTTTATCTTTTTTATCACTGCTAGCAGCAAACGCCTTCTTAAGATTTTCCAAAACCTCAATTTCATATTTATCCTCTTCTTCACTTGAAGAGTCACATTGGTGGAAAATTTTATTTTTAATTGCCTGAGTTACACTTTTATATTTATTTTTCACATATTTATTGTGAGACATTTTTCCTCTCTTAATGGGACTTTCCCCTATCAATTTAAATGATTCATTTAATGTTGGTATAGCCGATTCTTTAACGATGTCGGAACTACTATCGTTATTGCTACTAGGTTGTGTTACATCGGATTCCTCATTTTCAGTATTAGTTAATCTGTTAGGCTGTACATCCTCAACATTTCTCTTACCCTCTAAAATTAGCCTGCAATTACTACATATTTTTGCCGAGAGGCAGTGTTCTTGGGGTACCCCGAATTCCTCACAGATCCATGGAGGGACAGATCTGAATTTTTTAAACTACTCTTATGTCGTCGTCCGAGTGGATTGAAGCACTTTCCATTCACATAACACCAGTTAGGCTTATTCATAATAGACAGTGTAATTATATGTACAGTAATAAAATAAAACACTTCAATCTGCAAACTTGTTAGTTAAAAACGATAAAAGATTATTTTAAATTTGATTGTAATACTTAAAATAATGAGGTGACACACTAAACACACGTACTGATTTAAATCTACTGTCTAGTAAATAATCTGAACTTGAGAATTGTTGATAGATGAACAGATGTTTTAAGAAGACGCGCTGATTCAGCATTTCATTCGTTTGTTAGGAAGTGATACGAGTATTAAAACATTCGGTTTTTATTTGGAAGTGATATCTTTTAACAACACTATTTCGTCATAGTTTCCAGGGTACAATACAGTACACTCAATAAAATATTATTTTAAGATTGAAATTAGTAATTATAACATAATAAAAATCTATACCAATTTATTCAATTAATGGTTTAAGAGTTTTTATTATAATATTTCATTTAATTGCAATGAAAAATTTGTAACAAAATAAATAATTTGTTTTAAGGGAGGAAAGAAGATTACGAGTATTTGAGAATAAAGTTCTTAGGAAAATATTTCGATCAAAAAGAGATGAACAGACAGGTGAACGGAAGAAACTACATAATAGTGAGCTACATGATATGTATAGAAAGCCAGATATAATAAGAACAGTTAAGTCTCGTAGGCTTCGATGGGCAGGTCATGTGGTACGTATGGAGGATGAAAGAGGTGCTTGGAAAATTCTGGTAGGAAAACCGGAGGGAAAACGCCCAGTTGGAAGACTAAGAATGAGGTGGGAGAATAACATTATACATGATTTGAGGGAAGTAGATTATACAGGGGATAATTGGAAAACGTTAGCTCGGGATGGGATGTATGGAAAGCTTATGTCTGCGCTGCCATGAACCTACAGGTTCCACAGAGCCAGTGAGTGAGTTAGTTATAAATAATTTGTTTAATAATTCACAGTAAACGTAGGTAACAGAGCACTTTACTTCTCACTTCAGCAATAAAATTTGATAAATAAATATCTACTGCGTAAGAATTAAAATATCGCCACTTTTATAAATTTTACGGTACTGTTCCATTAAGCACAACATATAATAATTTATTCGATTTAATGGCAGTTGAAAAAGTCACTGATGAAGCTCTTTTAATAAAGTACGCGCGCGACCTTGGTCGTGAAATGAATCTGATGCGCCGTGGACCCGCGATTTTTTTTTTACGAAAATAGAATAAGAAACATTTATATTGTCTGAACTATTCAACTCTCCAAAAGGATAATTGCTGAAAATTAATCCTTATTACGTGAATAGTATCCTGTATTTTTTTTCCGTTTTCATTTTTTGATATTACTGTACTGCAGTAAACCGCCATAAAACAGAAAATTGACACCGAAAATAAAAATATGCTAATTATAAAAATAACACCCTTAAACTACATGATATCACCTATATAAATATGTTTTAAACAAATTTTTGCTGTTTACTGTTTCAGAAATATTAGTTAGTAAACGTTTTAGTTTATCATATTTACGATAATTTTAGAACATCATAACTACGAACCTATAAATGATAAAAATTAAATTTCTGTATTAATACGTTTATAAATGTATTCACTATATTTAGGGATACATAAAATTAAAAAAATAAATTGCAAGATTTTTTGCTGTCCGATTTGATATGGAATGTCCCATATACATTGTATGTAGTATACATTGAGGGTAGTGGTTTGTAATATGTGGTATGTAGTATTACAGTATAGTTATTTTATTATAGTATAATTATTTAGGTTGGCAACCTCGAAATGTAGGAAGTTGAACTTTCAATTATGATCGTCATTGCTGTAAGTTTGACAAAACGCGCTATTGCGCAAAAAAATGTTTGTTTTAAGTAATTTAAAAAATATTAACTCTTGTACAATTGCTTTTTAATTAATATTTTTATAGACTCTTTAACTTCTCAGTTCATATCGCGATTATAATATTTAGTTTTATCCAGTAAGTTGTAAAATTCTATTTATAAGTTATTTATTTTGTACATATCTCTGATTTAAAATATAATACAAAATTCTGAATATCATGAAACTCATCTGATAATAAAACTTAACTAAACTAGTTCGGTCTAGAAACTCCTAACAAAGGAGACGTTGTGGCTAGACTCCATCCAACCATTCCATCCATTAACGAAGTTCAACCTCTCACCTTATTCGTACTTTTTATACGTGCCACATGACACCCGAACCTTACAGTGGCACGACCTATCAGGAGAAGAATTTTGAACTATGGATCACACACATACTTTTTTTTGACCACACAGGGATATGGAGGCCTCCCCGAATGAGTCATCAGTTCAGTATGGCTGACTCAAAGGGCCGTAAAGTCAGTAAGTATGTAAGTAAATAAGTAGGCCTAATAAGATTCCAACCCAGCATGTTCTTTAAGTAAACCAGGCACACTGGTTTGAACTCGGGGCCACCCTAATAGAAGTCTCTAACGCTACCGCCTTATCAAACTCATTTGATGCAATACTGTATTATTTTATTTTCAAATGAATTTAAAAATATGTTAATCATATACATTTAATTGTACACTAGGCCTAGTTAAAACAAAAGATGCGTGAAAATACATTTTTATGATTGCTTGCTAATTTTTGGGGTCAACTTAGTAATATTTCGTTAATTGTTGACAAGACTTTTAACAGTTTAAGCAACACAAAAAGTTAATGCTACTCGAGAAAGTAATTTCGTGCTGTGAGAAAACATCAAGTGTTCGCTTTCCAACTACTCACAAGAAATTGCACGTTTATACAGCTTTAATATCTTGTTACAGGTATAAAAAATTACAAATGCGCGTTTTGATAAAAACGTTTCAAAATATTCAATTTTATGTATAATTAACATTTTGATAGTAAATTATAATTCTTGTCAATTTGGCAAAACGAAAAACGGGTTATCGTTGACGTCATCATTAACATCATCATCCGTCACGAATTAGGCCTTTGTAGACCTGTATCGGTCCCATCTAACAGTCTTTTAAGATGATCTTCCAGTTCGACGATATCCTTTGGGCATAAAATCATCATTACTAACATAACGTGTTTAATAATTCCAATTACCTTACCTTAATACAGGCTTTCCACTTTACAGCAATTTGCCTTTGATTCCTCCTTTCCAGAGATTCCTATCTTCCCATAGTCCATCTTCCATACCCCTCTTCATCATGGCATCATATATTCCCTCATACCATGCTCTTCTACTTCTCCCCCTCTTCCTTCTGCCTGGTACCATCCAATCCAGCACCTTATTAGGCCACTGGTCTTCCGACATCCGTTGTACATGTCCTTACCACTGTAGAGCTCTCTTTGTTATCCTATCGATAACAGTTTCTTGTTCATCCATTTCTTGTCTGATATATGTATTTCGAATATGTTGTTGCCTGGATATTCTCATACTTCTCCGTAATCAATCCATTTCTGTCGTCAAGATTCATTTCTGCATCATTTCATTTATTGTCCAGCTTTCTGATCCATATGTAAGTATACTTTCTATTATTGTCTGTATAATCCTTTTTTTTTGTTTTTTCTGGTCAAATTTCTATTCCATAAAAGGCCATTCAGGGATCTAATCGCCTTCCTTGCACAATTTATTCTGTTAATAATATATTTTTCACAAGTACCAGATTTATCTAATATAGATCCAATATATTTAAATTCTTCAACACGTTTAATTATCATATTATTTATTTGTAGGTCTTCTGAATTTGCTCCAATTACCATATATTCTGTTTTAATATAATTTATCTTCAGTCCACCTACCTCCCTACCTCAAATGCATCTATTAACTTTCTAATCGTATATTCTATATCTTCTTTATCTTATCCTATTATAATCTGGTCATCAGCGAATAATAAATTGTGCAAAAAATGGCCATTAATGTTGATTCCCATTCCCCTACATGACATATTCCATTTCATTAATACATCTTCTAAATATATCTTGAACAATGTTGGTGACATCCCGCATCCTTGTCTTAATCCTTTTGTTATATCAAATTCTGAGGATACTCTATTTCCAACCTTAATACTTGCTTTACAATCATACATTCTTTTCATAAAATGTATAAGAGATTTAGGTATTCCAAACTTCTCCATTGCCACCCAAAGCTTGTTGATGGGTACAGAGTCATATGCCTTTTCCAGGTCTATAAATGCCATATGAACTTATTTTCCTTTAGCTAACATCTTTTCTGTAATCTGCCTAATCCAATTACCATAGGCTAATTATAAAGGAATATATTCCATTGCCGCAGTTTAACCTGACACCTTATAGGTACTTTTATGCGTCACAAGCCACCCGAGCTCTAGTGGTACGACCTGTCAGAAGAGGGAGCTAAACTATGGAACACTTTTTTTTAACCATACAAGAACATGGAAGGCCTCCCCGAATGAGTGATAGATTAGAGCTAGGCCCCCAATTATAACGGAATACGTGTTTACTTTGTCTATGGATCAAAATTACTGTAGTTCATATAAGCTAACTGTACATATATTTCGATGCTACAATTATTTTTTTACATTATGTAATTAAAGCAAAATATGTCATGGAAAATTCCTGAACCGAGATTTGAACCCGGAACCTGTAACTCTCTAGTTGGTGAGTTACCGACTATACTGGTCCCGGCTTCAAATCCCGGTTCAGGCAGTTATTTTCCTTTAGTGACATATGTGTGTATGTATATATATATATATATATATATATATATATATATATATATATAGCTTGGTCGGTAACGCACTAAAATATAGAGTCAGAGGTTCCGAGTTCAAATCCCGGTTTCAGCATTATTGTTTTCTTTTCATGATATATATAGATATATAGTCCACCGCTGTGGTCTCGAGGTAGCGTGCTGCCTTGTCACGCAGCGGGCCCGGGTTCGATCCCCGGTCGGGACATTTTTCTGGGTGAGGTTTTTATCGGGGTTTTTCCTCACCTGTAAGACAAATGTCAGGAAAAACTTTAAGGCCCAAACGGTCCCCGAAATCATATGGCCATCATCAGCAGTAGCATCATCATCCTTATCATCATCATCATCATCATCCTTCACCGGTGTGGAAAGCAACGGGAAGCATAGCATGAAAATGCTATGATTGTAGTGAAAGACCTGCACTCGGGCAGAATTACTATGGATGGATATATATATATATATATGTATCTCCATCCATAATAATTCTGCCCGAGGGCAGGTATTTCACCGTAATCATAGCATTTTCATCCTATGCTTTGCAGCTTTACTAGGGAATTATAGGTGTGGTGGCTTCCCCTTGCTTTCCACACCGGTGAAGGATGATGATAGTAATGATAAGATTTGATGATTGTGATTATGATTTTCGGGGACCGTTGGGCCCTAAGCTTCCTGACATTTGTCTTACAGGTGAGGAAAAACCCCGAGAAAACCTCACCCAGGAGCCTGTCCCGACCGGGAATCGAACCCGAGCCCGCTGCGTGACTAGGCAGCACGCTACCTCGAGACCACAGCTGTGGACATATATATATATATATATATATATATATATATTAATGTCTCAAAAATCGACGACAAAACTTGGAGAATAGATTCGTCATATAGGGATAAGAAATATGTGCACTACCACATAAATCTGGATATGTAACCTATATTAAAATCGCATAGTTATAGATTTATCGGTTGGGGCATTCACATTTCAGATGAAATATTGAAAATGGTCTTCTTAACATTCCGTAACTATTCTTCGTGCATGATAATGTGCAGGTCTACCTCAGCACATTAAAGTCGTTCTTCCCGCAGGCACGTCAATGCATGTCATCATGAGCTCTGGATTCTAGAGATGGACCAATTGCTCGACCTGACTCAAACTCCCTAGAATTTAAACTAGTGAACACTAAGTCTTTGGTGCATTCTATTAATGTGTCTTGCATGCATTAGAACAGACTGTCAGACATAGCACCCTACAGCAGATCCTCAATTTGAAGATAAGTAGAGGTGTGTATCAGGCAGGTGGCGATCATGTTGAGTGTTTCATGTGAATAGAGCGCTCCAACTGATGAATCTGATGTTTCAGTAATTAAAGCCTAAATTACTGAATCCATGTTTGATTAAACATTTTTTTCTCTCTATATGTGGAATTGATTACCCAAAGGTTTGTGTTGAGATATGTTACACCCTGTATTTAAGATTTTGGCATGTATCTGGATATACTTTACATGATAAAAATATAGTAAAGATATTAGGAATGAGCTTAACATATTCAGATTAAAATAAATATTCTCAACTCGTGTCCAATTCAGGGTCGGGTCGAGGAATGAGATGAGATTTTTAATAGTAAACCGTCCACGCACGTAACAGAAATTATTTGGCGAATTAACACAAGCACGGCGTAATTTTTCATTGAAAGTTAAAACTATAGGAAGCAAAAATCACTTAAAACACTTTTCCGATACATAGCCAAACTCAAACTAAAGCACAAATCTGAACTTTTCATGTTGAAACTCCACCTCACCCCATACTCAGCCATTTCCTATCGGCCGAGCACTTACAACAATAAAATAAAAAATTTCACTACTTCCTTCCCTATGGATCTTCAGACAAGTAAGAATGGACAAATTGTTGTGCAAACTGGCTTTGAGGAAGGTAATAAAGCTCCATAATTTGTTAATAATTAATAATAATTATAATAATTTATGTATACTAACTTCATATTTTTTCATACTTTTAGATACATTTTAGTGATTTCCTAAAAATTTGAGGGCGAAGGAACATTTTCACATTCATATTCGTAAATAGCACATAAAACTTTATCTGGTACATATAGTTTCTAGTATGTGGCAAAAACCTTGTTAACTAGTGTAATTATATAAGGCGTTAAGTAAACGAATACTATTTTTGTTAAATAATGAACAAAAATAGTTAAAAAGGTAATATTAATGAGTTGTTTCTCTTAATAATTTTATTTTCAACTTGTTTCTGAAAGATGGTAAAGTTTGGCAGTCTCTGATATAGGGTGATAGAGTAATAGGTAGTATGATGAGGAGGGATATAAAGGATAATGTGCTGGTGGGATCGGGTATCTAATTTATGTGTATCAGAGAGTCTAGTGAAGCGGTGTGATAAATTATAAGGTAATGATGTATGTAATATTTTATAGAAGAGAAATAGGGAATGGGAGGTTCTATGATCTTATAGACGAAGCCATGACAATTGTTCCAGGGATGGTGTAACGTTATCAAATCTGCGAATACCACAAATAAAACGTATACAATAATTATGAACACGTTGAAGTCTGTGAGTAAGAACAGTATTTAGGTCAGTAAAAAAGAGTATCCATGAAGAAGGTAATTATGATAATGTAGTGAACATATATAAGAAATTAATATTAAGTGAAAATATGGATTAAATCTTTCACTGTATAAGCTTACATTGGTTACCCCCACACAATAATATTAAAGTAATAATGATTAAATTAGTATATGAGGAATTAATTTATATTTTATTTGGTAAATTATTTTAAGGAATTAGGCAAGGCTTATTCGCCTGTTTATCAAAAACATCAAAAACATGTCTATATGCGTGCACACATATAAATCAAATTACTCACACACACTTACATGCATACAAATATATTTATAATCGTGATAATAGGAATGAGATGCACAAAGAAATTAAACATAGGCTCAATTCTGGAAATGCATGCTATTATGCATTGCAGAGACTCTTGATGTCCCAACTCCTTTCAAAAAACGTTAAGCTGAAAATATATAAAACTATTATTCTACCAGTTATATTATATGGGTGCGAAACATGGACTCTTACTTTAAGGGAGGAAAGGAGATTACGAGTATTTGAGAATAAAGTTCTTAGGAAAATTTTTGGACCAAAGAGAGATGAACAGACAGGTGAATGGAGAAGACTACATAACAATGAACTACATGGTCTTTATAGGAGGCCAGATATAATAAGAACAGTTAAGTCCCGTAGACTGCGATGGGCAGGACATGTTGCGCGTATGGGGAATGAAAGACGTGCATGGAAACTTCTTGTAGGAAAGCCAGAAGGAAAACGCATAGTTGGTAGACCAAGAATGAGGTGGGAGAACAACATTAACTATGATTTGAGGGAAGTAGATTATACAGGGAATGATTGGAAAACATTAGCACAGGATAGGGATGTATGGAGGGCTTATGTCCGTGCGGCCATGAACCTACGGGTTCGATAGTGCCAGTGAGTAAGTAAGTAAGTAAGTAATCGTGATAAAAACTTGCGCATTACGATGCCAAAAGTTAAATCCGAATTCTGATTTTATTTAAGATAATTCCAGAAATAATAACGTACGTATTGTTTACTTTTAAAACAAACAATTAAAATTAATTAAATCAATAGGCCTACTTGCACAAATATCGCTAAGATTATGGTTAAGTGTTTATATAGTACGTACGTTCTTGATAAAATTGTTTAAAATCGAAATATGTCATCTGGATAAAGATTCACGCTATAATACTGTAAATATATTTTTAAAAAAAGGCTAATTTCTGACTATAATACCTTTGCAGTTACGTAATAACAGAGCATTAACATAATGAGAATCAGATTTGACAATTAATAAAACAACAGCAAGACAAAAAATACATATTTTAATACCAAAATAGAGCCGATACAAGTATTTTTATATCATTAAGTCCCTCTGGTTATTAAATTGTGGCGTACTGTGTGGAATCCGATCCAAAGTTCTACATAGAAAGAAATACGATTGTTTAAGCGCAGATATGAAACAGTTATTGTTCTGTGTGTTCTTATGACAGATGAGCTCAGGTTACAATGTGAAAATAAATAAAACCTGCTTCGTGTTTCTAGCGATAAGATTGTCAATTTTGCTCACACAAACACTCCATCATCTTTGTATTCGTGAAATCACATTTATTCATGACTAATATCAGGATATTTAAGTTCCAACCTATTATGTTCCTTTCCTATTAATATAAATATTTTACTTTTTACTCTTTTTGTATATAAACGTCTAGTATATATAAATAGTGTAGGACTATAAAACAGGCCATTTAAAATATTAAGACTTAAAATGATCCAATTTGGCTCTTTAGAACATGCCTTCGGACTTCAACTGGTTCTTTGGCTGTGAAAATATTTTAGTTAGTTTACCTTTATACCTCTGTTCCGGTTTTTATGTTTGTAATTAATTATTATTACTCTAGTATATACATTCTCATGAACATAGAGTAAGTCAAATGCGCTTCTTACAATCACTGTTAACAGTTAGTAGGCTGGATCACCAAAGGAACACTATTATTGGAGAAAAACTTGAGTAGGCCTACCAAGTTTAAATGAAAATATAGATAGATACCAACAAGAATGGGGAAAAAACTATCTGAGAAGAATGGAATGAAATAGACTTCCAAAATTGTCATTCCAATATACTTCAACTGGACATAGGGACCAAGGAAGACCAAAACATCGGTGGAAAGATCAAGACCATCATCGTTAGGTTTACCGTCACAGGCCACATGGCCTAAAACCGATTTGATCATGTTGATGAAGATGTATATACACTTTTATTGTATGTATTATCCCTTGAACACGAGTTTTTACTTCTCCAGGGGCAGATAATATCCAGAATACTTGTTATATCTAATACATGAAAATGAATGTTTGTTTTTTCTTACTTTATGCGCGGTCATATCGTTGATCCGATTGTGATGGGATTTTTTGCAAAATGTTCAGGAGATTCCCGGGATGAACATAGGCTATAAGAGAGTTGTGATACTCAACTCCTACACCCTTAAAAGTCGCCCTTTGTAGTGGAAAACTGAAAAAAAACTAGCTCTTTGGACGCTTAAATTGCTTACGCTGCCTAAACCATACTTACTTACTTACTCACTGGCACTATCGAACCCGTAGGTTCATGGCCGCACGGACATAAGCTCTCCATACATCCCTATCCTGAGCTAATGCTTTCCAATCATTCCCTGTATAATCTACTTCCCTCAAATCATAGTTAATGTTGTTCTCCCACCTCATTCTTGGTCTACCAACTGGGCGTTTTCCTTCTGGCTTTCCTACAAGAAGTTTCCATGCACGTCTTTCATTCCCCATACGCGCAACATGTCCTGCCCATCGCAGTCTACGGGACTTAACTGTTCTTATTATATCTGGCTTCCTATAAAGACCATGTAGTTCATTGTTATGTAGTCTTCTCCATTCACCTGTCTGTTCATCTCTCTTTGGTCCAAAAATTTTCCTAAGAACTTTATTCTCAAATACTCGTAATCTCCTTTCCTCCCTTAAAGTAAGAGTCCATGTTTCGCACCCATATAATATAACTGGTAGAATAATAGTTCTATATATTTTCAGCTTAACGTTTTTTGAAAGGAGTTGGGACATCAAAAGTCTCTGCAATGCATAATAGCATGCATTTCCAGAATTGAGCCTATGTTTAATTTCTTTGTGCATCTCATTCCTATTTGTGATTATTGTTCCTAGGTATTTGAATTCAGCCAATTCCTCAAAATTTCCCTCATTTGTCATTAGCTGTCCATTTCCATTATATAATGTATTTCTACGTGCGACAATATATTTAGTTTTACTGATATTTACTTCCAGTCCTAATTTCTTAGTGTTACTCAATAGTGTGTGCGTGTTGGCCTTTAGTATCTCCTCGCTATCGGCCAGTAGTACTACATCATCAACATAAACTAACAGCTTATTAATACCATTCAGTTGTAAGCCTTCCTCATTCTCTAAAGATTTAATGGCATGCTCTAGTACAAAATTAAATAGTAGAGGAGATAGTGCATCTCCTTGCTTCAACCCATTCTGGATTTCAAAAGTGTCTGAAAACTGTTTGCCTACACGCACCCTACTCGTTGAGCCATTTAGACACATTCGTATAAGTCTAACTAACTTTTTAGGAATTCCTCGAACTCCAGCAAGATACTATATAACTTCTCCCTCTTAATTGAATCATATTCTTTTTGGAAGTCTACGTATAGTTGATGTACAGTACCATTATATTCCCATTTCTTTTCTAAATCTGTCTTATACTAAAAATCTGATCTGTTGTAGACCTGTTTCTTCTAAATGCACATTGATGATCTCCTAGAATGTCATCAATATAGGGAGTAAGTCTGCTTACTAATATATTTGTTAGAATTTTGTACGAAGTTGAAAGTAATGAGATGCCCCTATAGTTTGTTTGCAATCAGTTTTATCTCCTTTCTTATAAATTGGTACGATAATGATTCCTTCCATTCATCTGGAAGAGCTTCTTTTTCCCAAATCTTACTAAGCAAACAGCGTATCTTGTCCATCAATTTTTCTCCCCCTGATTTTATCAGTTCTGCTGGGATCTCATCTGAACCTGATGCTTTATACATCTTCAATTTTTCAATTACCATTTCAACCTCTAATGCACTTGGCTCTGCGACTAGCATTTCTGCTGTCTGTAACTTATCCTCCTCATGTCCTGTTCTGTATGTACATTTAATAGCTGATTAAAATAACTTTTCCATCTATTTAATATACTCTTGGAATCTGCAATCATATCCCCATTTTCATTCCGAATTATGTTTTTTGTAGCCTGAAACCCTTTCTTCTCTATACTAATTCCCTGATATAATCTCTAATGTTCCTATTTTTTGCATTCATTTCAAGATCATTAATCTTCTCTCTCAAATATTCCCTCTTTTTACTATTTAGTATACAACTTGGTGGTTTCCCGTCTAACACTACCCAATTGCTCTAAATTTACCTCATTTGGCTCGTGTAACCATTTCATTTTTGCTAGCTTTCTTTTCTTTACAATGTCGGCACATTCCTCATCAAACATTTTCTTGTTTTCCCTCTTTTTTAAACAACCAATGCTTTCTGATGCTGACAATTTAATAGTATCTCTTATAGCCTCCCATTCTTTATTTATATCAGTTTCTTCTTCGTTTGCCACATTGTCTTCTGAAGGTTCCAGTACGTCAAATCTATTAGCAATTTTGATTTGGAACTCTTGCCGCATTTCATCTTTTTCAAGTTTTTTAATTCATATTTTACAGAATCATCTTTAGCGTTTGTTCCTCTCATAAGCGATAGCCGTTGTCTGATTTTCACCCTGACCAGATGATGATCTGAATTGCAGTCTGTCCCTCTAACTGATCTAACATCAATGATGCTACTGTGCCAGCGTTTATCCACTAATACATGATCTATCTGGTTCCGAGTTTCTCCATCTGGGGACGTCCAGGTGTATTTATGAATATCCTTATGCTGAAATGTTGTGCTCTTAACAATGAGATTCTTTGATGTGGCAAATGTGACTAATCTAACCCCGTTGTCGTTACTATCTTCATGAAGACAGAATTTGCCTATTGTTGGTTTGAATATATCTTCCTGCCCCACTTTTGCATTAAAATCTCCTAAGACAATTTTCATATGATATCGTGAAAGGCTATCAAATAAGCATTCTAATTCTTCACAGAACTCATCCTTGATCTTGTCATCTTTATCTTCTGTGGGGGCATGTACATTTACAATTATAAAATCATGTCGTTTACCCTTTAGAATTATGTATGATATCCTATCACTAACAAACTTAATATCTCGGATAGCGGATAGGATCCTCCTTCTGACTAAAAAACCCGTTCCAAATGCAGGTCTTTCTGCACCCCCATAGTATAATGCAAAGCTTCCTGATTCCTGACTACCTTCTCCTGGCCACCTAACTTCCTGTAAAGCGACTATATCCAAGGGCGATTTATCCAATTCCCGCGTTAATATCTCTAGTGCCCCGCTATTGTATAAAGTCCTAACATTCCATGTTCCTAGGAACATGTCCCTGTGTTTGAGCCTTTGGCATGGGTTCCCTGAAGTAGTCCCCGCCCCGGAGAACCGAATGGGGGACTATTTGACCTCCGGAAAATTTTACCCCAGTAGAACCCATGTCCGCATTTCTTGACGGTTGTATTTTTACGGTGAAAGATCGTCACTCTTTCGACCAAGGTACTTATTTCGTCTGGCTTATCACCTTCGACCAGTCCGGCATGGGTAACCCTATCGGCAGCAATGCTACCGCCGGCATAGCTCTCAGGATCATTTAAGCACACAAGCCGCTCCACCACGACAAGGTAAAGATACCATGGAGACCAAATATATACAATTAATGTACACTGAATTGAATATCTCAAAAAGCTCTACAAAAAAAAGTCTGCGACAGCATATGTTTATGTCTAAACGGATAACTCACAATAACAATTTTTGTCTTTCATTGATGTCAAGAAGATGGAGACAAGTACGTAGATTCCTGTGCAAGCATAGCAGCACATGTCATATATTCTTTTACGGATAACTCAAAATAACGAATTTTTGTCTTTTAGCTCATTTATGCCAAGAAGATAGAGATAAGTAGATTCCCGGGCAACACCGGGTATTCAACACGCGGAATCTTAAAGTAATTAAATATATATTTATAATTATTTTTCATTTTACTTATGCAATTAATCATAAGAAGTATATTAATTTTTGTCTTTCATCTCATTTATGCCAAGAAGATCGGGATGAGTAGATTCCAGGACAACGCCGGGCAAACAGCACGGGGTATCTAAAAATAATTGCGAAATAAATATTTCCTTCGATAGTGTCAGTGAGTTAGTTAGTTAATATTTCCTCCTACTTACTCAACTAAACATAAAAGCACGTTTATTTTAATTTATATATGAGTAGCAGCGCACGCCGGGTATTACCTAGTTCATAATAAATAAATTCCCAATAATCTTGGCTTGGAGTTTATCTACAGAAGGAAGCAAATGTGTCGCTAATAGATTTTATATGTAGGCGTGTAGCTGAGTTAGTAATTTTTTTCCTCCTTCCCATATAAGCAACTAATATTTCCGATCTGTACTGCATGCAATCACAGTTAGTGATTCAATTATCATAGTCGAGTACAGAATTGAACAGCACATTTTTGTCACCGAAAGTTATATTCTACAGAAAAAGTAGTACGCAATACGGATTCGTAAATTTCAACAACTTTACCGTGCAAACAAACTTCCGTCAAATTCTTGGCATTGTAAGATTGTTTAAAAATTGCGGACAAACTGATTCAATATTTAAAAAAACGAACCACGCCCAAAGAGAATTCCCACTGAAGAAAATCTCTATTATATTCAAGCGAGAATTGAAATAACTCCCAGAAATTCCAGCCGGGTTCTAGTTCAGGAAGTTAGAATATCACAATGATCCGTGTTAAGGGCACTTAAAAGTTTGAAGTTTTAATCATACAAAATTCGTTGTATTCATAGATTACATCCTGCTTACTTAAATGCACTACTTAACTTCTGTTTGATGTTGTGGGTTTTAATGCTAATCTAAATAATCCACATATTCTCGACAAATTAAATACTGCAATTACACGACATATCAGTGGAGTAATTTAAGCAGAGCTACAGAAAGTGTTCCTGGAATTTATTAATAAATGTTAGAAATGCATACATCAAGAGAGAAACAATTCTAACATCTGCCTTATCAAGTGAATAAAATGATTTGATTATATTCCAGTTTATTCTGTTTTTCATTCTACTGAAATATTATATTCATATTTTGATCTATTTCCTTCCCCCAAATCCTTCAATGGGTCTCGGTATACGAACACTTCCTGATTGGTGAAGTCTCTTGCCGCGTGCGCTGAATGTTCGTTGGCGCCTTTAAGGCAGTTATCTGTATTTCTATTACAAGAATTTAATATCCTTAACATCATTTTCTTATAGCGACAACAACCATAATATAAACATTTTATTAGACATTTAGTCCACAAGCCTCGTGGAAGTTATTTAATCAGGCAAACATATTCGAATCATCTAACATGTTTGTAGAGTTGAGATGGTATGGGGTATAATTGTGTGTGAGTGTAAATGTGAGTGAGTGTGAATGTGAGTGTGTGTGAGTATGAGTGTGTGTAAGTGTATGTGAGTGTGAGTGTAAGTGTGTGTATGTATGTGAGTGTGAGTGTAAGTGTGTGGTATGTGTGTGAGTTTAAGTGTGGTGTGAGTGTGTGTGTTTGTGTGAGTGTGATTATGTGTGTGAAGTGTTGTAAGTATGATTGTGTATGATTGTGTGTGTGTGAGTGTGTGTGAGTGTATGTGTGTGAATGTGTGTGTAAGTATGATTGTGGAGTGAGTGTGTGTGTGAGTGTGCGTGCGTGTATGTGTGTGTGTAAATACAGTTCCACTCTATTATTACGTTTTACTGCCGATGAACTTTCACAGAATATAAAACAAGCATTTCAAATTTGAAAAAAAAAGTCATTATATGTTCTCTCATGTCATCAATTCTTCTCCTTCCTCATTTATTTTTTTTTACTTCCTTTCCTTTTTTAAGACTAACCCCTCCCCCAAGAAACAAACCTTGTAAGTATGTAGCAAGAACCTTGAAACACACATTGCAGAGAGGTAAAGTGCGAAACTCCGCAGAGGGCCTCTCTAGATCTATGGTATAGACATGCCCATCGCCGAAGATTGAACATGAGCACAAGAGACAAGGGGCATGTGCCCAGACCCAAGGTAGAACATTAAATCAAACCTAGGCTACATGAATGGAAGATAGAGAATCTATCGACCACAACACGATTAGTAATAAATTCTTCATTTGGATATTATTTCGATGAATCTTTATTTGGATAGCTTAATTACAAACATTTAAATCGTAAAAGTATGGTAAGTTACATAAAAGTATATATATAAATATATATATATATATATATATATATATATAAGTTACAAAAATAAAACTACTGTGCAGAACACCTTGGTGAAATAATTTGGAAAATTTGTTCTTTCTCTATCTAATTCAGAGGTAGGGAATGTCTGCCTATTTTGTGGCCCATATATTTTGTTCCATTCACTTTTTCAATGGTCATCAAGCTATTTTTATAATGTCTTGTACTGTATATATTTTATCTACATCTTATATATTCATGAGAAACTGTTTTATAAATGCAGACAATAAATTTAAACTGATTAATAGTAATTTCAATTGGTCAAAGCTTATCCCACTTGATTTACGAGTAATTCGGAGCCGTTTCTTAAGGATTTGTAGCTATGGAAACTTAGAACACATCAATAAATTGTGTTATAAATTGATTGTACAAAATACTTTGTATGAAATCTACTGCTGTGGTCTCGAGGTAGCGTGCTGCCTTGTCACACAGTAAGTCCAGGTTCGATCCCCGGTCGGGACTGTTTCCTGGGTGAGGTTTTTATCGGAGTTTTTCCTGATCTGTAAGACGAATGTCAAGAAACGTAAGGCCCAGTCGGTCCCCGAGCATTATATTGCCATCACAATTTTCATAATTCATATTCGTCTTATATTAAGCTTAGGATTAATGACTCTCCTGGCGCACTGCTACCATCATCAATACCCATCATATCATAGGGCCAGCGTAAACCCGCCTTCCAAGCCCCCCCAACCTTAGAAGTGGGTTATAATTACGCCAATGCCAGGAGAGAACACCAGAAATGTCGGAATGACAACCTGGGGCATTGAATTAAAAAAAAAATACTTCGACGTTGCTATAGGACAACGATCGTCAACTGGCGAACCGCGGTCTAGGTCCAGACCGCAGAACTCAAATTTCGGACCTTGGAAGGTCAAAAACGTGTCGCCAAAATGATCTCATAAGCAAATCATATATATATATATATATATATATATATATATATATATATATATGGGGGCACGCCGTAGCGTAGTGGTTAAGGCACTGCGCTACAAGCCGGAAGATCGAGGGTTCGAGTCCCGGTGGGGTCAGGATTTTTAAACTGACCCAAACCTTCTGGCGGCACTATGGCCCTGGGGTCGACTCAGCCTCTAACTGAAATGAGTACCAGACGCTTGTTCTGGGGTAAAGGCGGCCGTCACGCAGGGCTGACAACCCGGCTGACATCAAGTGCCGATTGTCAAGAAAAAGTGGGAACCTTAACCTCCTACTACCCCAAGGGCCTCCTGAGGCCTGTAGTGGGATCACTTTACCTTTATATATATATATATATATATATATATATATATATAATATATATATAATGTTATAATTAAATGTTTAACATTGAGCAATGCAAGCTTAATATGGTATGATAAGAAAAATAAATGCCTGGACGGAATTCAAACCCGGATCTCTGAGTCTGTACCTCAGTGTGATATCCATTACACTACCAGGCGAATCCAATTCAAACACTTATTTTTTTCTTATATATGTATTATATTCTCCATTATTACCAGATGTCGCGAGAGCAAATGTAAATTATCCCACTAATGTTTAAATTAAAACACATATGGCGATCTGTCACATTTCAGATAATTTCGTGAGTGATATTTAAAATCAGAAATTTGAACTTCGATAAAAAGTTTCAAAAGTAGCGGGACCCCATAAAAAATTAATTGCCGACCATCTGCTATAGGATATTAAATACTGTCAAAGTTTTACAAATGTAAGGATGTCCAACTGAAGGACGCACTCGTTCAACAGTAGTAAATAAATGAATAATAACAAATCGCTTAGAATATATCATCATCATCATCATCAATAGTACATTCACGAATTTAGGCCATTTGTTGACCTGTTTCGGCCTCAAGAGAACCACCACTCCAGAAGTCTTTTGAGTTGGACCGTCCTGGTCTTCTTCTTCCTGCAGGTTGATATCTTAACATTAGTTTGGGTATTCTGTGATCTTCCATTCGATGAACATGTTGTATGCATCTTGACTTATAATCAGAAATTTTGTTTTCTAAAGATTCCATGTGTAATTCTTCTAAGATGTCTTCATTTTTTTGTGATCTAGTAGTGTGTATCCTGCAGTCCTCCGAAGATATCTCATTTCAGCAGATCTAAGTCTCTGTATATCCTTCTGTTTCAACGTCCATACTTCGCTACCATACAAAAGAGTTGGAAGAGCCAGTGTTTTATACACTTTCAGTCTTGAATGCTTTTGGACTAACTGTGGCTTGAAGATAGAATTTATTAACCCTAAAATTCTTAAAAATTTAGATATTTTTGCATTTACATCCTTTTCTTCTTCATATGAGATATTGCATCCTAGATATGTAAAATTATTCACCTGCTCCAAAATTTTATTGTCCAGTACAATTTTACTTCTGACAGGATTTACACCTTGAAATGCCATAATTTTTGTTTTTTTCTGTAGATATCTTTAATCCATATTCTTCTGTAATTTTGTTAAGTTCATACAGACCTTTGTTGTAAGGGGTAGTGACGTGTGTATAATCTCTCCTACCCAATTCTCATCCTCACCTTCTCGTGGTACAACCCGTTTTCACAAACGAGGCTCTGAGGACCGAGTCACGGCGGTAAAACCGTTCCATCGGGTACTGAGTAAATGCGGTATCCTAATGTCTGTCCAGAGACTAAAAGGTAGCAGCCCTACCACTGGACTACTTAGCGTCGGGCCAGTAACCTGTCCTAAGGAACTTCAAAACTACTTTCAAGTCTCAACACGAAAAAATCCAGAAGCTTAGAATATATTTTATACAAAATTATTTTATGTATAATTTGGACAGATGTCATGTATATTGGACCGAGAAGAGCGTGATTTCAACTGGTATTAGGAAGGCTTTAAAAATTTTAACAGGCATACACAAATATTGATTGACTTAACATTATATATGTAAATTACACCACTTACACAAAAAATATCAATTATACAGTTAGTGCTATTCTCATTACTAATATTTTACACTTGCTCCAGAAGACTACATAACATTGAACTACATGGTTTTATAGAAGCCAGATATAATAAGAACAGTTAAGTCTCATAGACTGCGATGGGCAGTACATGTTGCGCGTATGGGGAATGAAAGACGTGCATGGAGGTTTTTTTTGTAGGAAAGCCAGAGGGAAAGCACCCAGTTGGTAGACCGAGAATGATTTGAGGGAAGTGGATTATACAGGGAATGATTGGAAAACATTAGCTCAGGATAGGGATGTATGGACAGCTTATGTCTGCGCGGAAATGAACCTACGGGTTCGATAGTGCCAGTGAGTAAGTAAGTCCAGTCAGTATATTGACTGATATATTTGGCAAATAAGGCTCAGTATTTAGATATTCGTTAGTTCCGAGCGTAACACTTCTATAATCTATAATAGCGTAGCCCAATGTTAAGCCTTTACTTTGTTAGGAGTTACTAGGCCAAATTGAATAAGTTACGTGCCTTTTTTGCCAAAAAATGTCATGAATGGCATGCGGTGAGACATCTAGCAGACAATTAATGCATTACTAGGACGTTGGGTTCGGTAATTTTGTTTAAAAGCCTCTTTATTCAGGCTTATAGATCTTTAATGAGCCTGAAAATCTTCAGACTCAGGATCCACGGCTTAAAGTACCTCCCGGAGGATTTTCTCCTTGGATTTTTCCATCCTAAAATATCTATCGACCCCGACACATCGATCCCACGATCCTCGGGACGACAGACAAGCAGCATAACCACTAGTCCACTGGCCGACACACATAGCACACACACCGTTATTTTTTTTAATTGGCATTGTTGTCAACAAACTAAGAAAACGTTGCCATATCGAAGATAATTTTTCATCGGTTCAAGTTACACGCTAGCGCGCAGTCTGTACTTTGTGCGAAGATAACATTTAAAAATCAACAACATATAAAAATAATCATAAGTAATGCCACGAGTGATTTCCAAATTATCGATAAATTCATGACTCATGAAGTGAGGAGTGAATTTATGTAGAGAATTTGGAAATCAAGAGTGGCATTTGTTAGGACTATTTAACGAATAAAATTAAGCTGTTTACTCACAAATCATTATTTAAATATAGTTATTTTAAAATATCTATTTATTCAATGTAAACGGCTATTTTTGAAAACAAATGAGAAACGATTATTACGCTTGTTCAACACTGCAACCAGATAATATTACTTATAGCCAAAGGATCGCAATATTATAAGAATGCACCCTAGTGGAGAAATTTATAACCAGCATTATATGTATTAATTAATTTCTGATGTCCTATGGTGGTAAATATGTCAATTATATTTTTCTGCAACGTTATTTCCTGGGAAATAATTTGTTTAAGAAAGTGCAAACAGTAGTTTTTTTGTGGTATAATCAATTACTACAAATGTTTTTATATTATCTCCCGCAAGCACCATCAGCTGACATTCGTGCACTATATATACGATCTGGTAGCCGTATTTCTTAGAGAGTTAGTCACTGCAAAATAATGCTATGACCTATTCAGAATGTTAAAAAGGAGGAGCTTTCTTTAATATGATAAACTCGTTTGATAAATTCGAGGTGAAACACGACTGTGAGTGGTTGTAAAAAAAATCATTGAAATGTGATTGGTCACTGAATCCCATTTGGGGCATGAATTATATAGTCAGATGAATGATACTTTAGTTCATTGTATTATAATATATTTCTATTTTTCCCTCCAATAGTAACTTCGAAAGTATTTTCTTCTGAGCTCGTTTATGGCGTCGTGAGTTATGAGGGAAAATTCCGCCCTTAATCAACTTTCTGAAATAGTCTACACAAGCGATGATCAATCTTGAAGTTTCATTTAATTCAAATTATACGCTGATTCAAATTCCTCGCGTTTCCCTGCTTCTTTTTTAATTCTTCCGAAATGTTTCTATATACAGCTTATTTGTTAGGATTATATGAAAACCACTTTTTTTCAGTTCTCTATGCCTCCAATAGAAGTCCGCTATAAAATTGTCAAATTCTAGATTTCCTACTAGCCGCTGGATAAATTTATTTCCGTAAAACGAAAGTGAATGTACCCAAGTTTCGACGAGAAGACGCTTATTTGATCAATCTGATTCCAATATCGCAGTGACACTGGAGAGGAATATGCTGTAATGATTATTTCGTTTTTAATCAATGCTAATAGTAATCCAGCTGAATTCCGTTATATCGATTTTAAGATAAAAGCTTAAAATCAAATCCTAAACTTTTATTTATTCAGTGCTCCATCCCTTTGTTTCTTCAGTTGTTGATTTTATTCTTTATTTAAATTGATTTATTATTAACACCTTACTGTTTTCAGATGACCAAATAATAATTTCAAATTCAGAACATAATCTGCAGAAAGTTCTGTATGAACTTAACGAAATTACGGAATAATATGGATTGAAGATATCTACAAACAAAACAAAAATGATTGCATGTGAAGGTATAGATCCTGTCTGAAGTGAAATTGTTCTTGACAATACAATTTTAGTGCAGAAGAATAGTTTTACATATCCATCCATAGTAATTCTATCCGAAAGCAAGTACTTCACTGCAATCACAGCATATTCATGCTATGCTTTGCAGCTTTACTAGGGAATTATAAGTGTGGTAGCTTCCCGTTGTTTTCCACACCGGTGAAGGATGTTGGTGATAATGATGATTATGATGATGGCCGGATGATTTTCGGGGACTGTTGGGCCCGACGCTTCCTGATATTTATCTTACAGGTGAGGAAAAGTCCCGAAAAACCTCACCCAGGAACCTGTTCCGACCGAGAATCGAACCCGGGCCCACTGCGTCATAAGGCAGCACGCTACCTCGAGACCACAGCGGTATATAGGATGCAATATCCCATATGAAGAAGAAAACATTGTAAATAAAAAAATAAAATAAAGTTAAAATGTACCTTCTTATGTCAGAGCCGTCGTCCTCAATTTGTAAAATATGTATGCTTATTTGTCTGAAGGCCTTTCAGAATATCTATTACATATTCAGCAAGTGTTTTTCGCTACATTACTCGATGTTCTCAGTGCTGGTCCTAATGTACTGTTGTACTTAACACACTACATTAGGACCAGCACCGAGAACATCAAGTAATGTAGTGAAGAAACACCTGCTGAAGATGGAATAGATATTCTGAAAGGCCTTCAGACAAATAAGAATACATATTTTATAAGTTTGGGACGACGGCTCTGACCTAAGAAGGTATATTTTAACTTTATTTCATTTTATGACTATCCACCTCAACGGTTTTAAACATGAATTTTATTAGTATTAAATACAAAAATATAAAAATTTTAAAGGATTTTAGGGTTAATAAATTCTATCTTCAAGCTACAGTTAGTCCAAAAAATTTAAGACTAAAAGTGTATAAAACACTAGCTCTTCCAACTATTTTGTATGATAGCGAAGTGTGGACATTGAAACAGAAGGATATAGGCCTATAGAGACTTAGATTTGCTGAAATGAGATACCTTCAGAGGCCTGCAGGATACACACATAAAAAAAATAAGAAATCTTAGAAGAATTACACATGGAACCTTTAGGAAACAAAATTTCTGATTATAAGTCATGATGGATGCAACATATTCATCGAATGGAGGATCACAGGATACCGAAACAAATGTTTCTCTTGAGGCCGTAACAGGTCAACAAATGGCCTAAATTCATGAATGGACTTTGATGATGGTTTATTTATATATTTAGTAATTCTTCTGTTCGATATTTAAAATTTTACATGATCCAAGTTGAAACCAGCGAGAGCTAGATTGGTTTCTATCTAATGTTCTTGCATCAGAGCTGATCTCGTAACTTCACAGGCATCTTGATTATTCTGAACAATTCTAGGAATATCAGTAATGACAACAAGCATCAATTGCCTACATAATTAACGGAATCGAATCATGTACTACATGCTCCTCTAATCCGTGGAATTACACAACAAAACTATGCTGACACTAGTAATGTTACATTTATTACCCCGAGAGACCATCATATGTCACATACAGCAAAATAGAACTTGCATTAATCAGTCAAAACTGCTAATTCCGCGAATACTCTCTCATTGAGTAGATTAAAATAATTATGATACATGAATTGCACGACTAAACTTCTACATAAAGCCACTATTAACATACCATTATGTTTGTAATAATAATATATTACAATGCGAAGTTCTTCCAACTCCTTTCAAAAAACATTAAACAGAAAATATATAAAACTATTATTCTACTAGTTATATTATATGGATGCGAAACACGGACTCTTACATTAAGGCAGGAAAGGAGATTACGAGTATTTGAGAATAAAGTTCTTAGGAAAATCTTTGGACCAAAGAGAGTTGAACAGACAGGCGAATGGACAAGACTGCATAACAATGAATTACATGGTCTTTATAGAAAGCCAGATATAATGAGAACAGTTAAATCTCGTAGACTGCGATTAGCAGGACATGTGGCACAAATGGGGAATGAAAGACGTGCATGGAAGCTTTTTGTAGGAAAACCAAAGGGAAAACGCCCAGTTGGTATACCAAGAATGAGGTGGGAGAATAACATTAACTATGATTTGAGGGAAGTAGATTATACAGGGGATGACTGGAAAACATTGGCTCATGATAGGGATTATGGAGAGCTTATGTCCGCACGGCCATGAACCTACGGGTTCGAAAGTGCCAATGAGTTAGAGTTACAATGCGAAGTTGGGAAGTGGTTTTTACAGAAGCCAGGAAAATATTAAAAACCGAGCAATAGCAAGCTTTTTAATTTCGGAGATTCTGCAAAACACTTCACAAACGTGCGTTGTACCTTTTTTTTCACGATGGCGTTTTCAAAATAATGATTAATTGTAAAATAATATATTTTTTTGGACATATTTGTGATCATTATAAACAACTGACTAACCTTAACATTCAAGCCAATGTTTATACGGTAAATGCCGAAAATAATTTAGTTGAGTCTGCAACAGGCCGTGACTCCAATCAGGAATCAAATGGCGGCAAGTACAAATTTATTGTTTTATATTGTTTCAAATAAGTTCAGTTTATTTAAAATGCAGTGATTGCTTCGTATAATGTACATTAACACTACCTTTTGGATATATTTTTGTATATACAATGTACGTAGTATACATAAAGGTCAGTGTTTTACTTCCCGCGCTAGGTATGTAATTTGTAATATTACAGTATACTTATTTAGGTATTTATAGGTTAGTAACCCCAAAATTGAGGAAATTGAACTTTCAATCATGGTCGCCATTGCTGTAAGTACCACAGAACGCACTATCGTGCAAAACAGTATATTTCGATGCGAGGATGGGAAGTGGGTTTTACAGAATCGAGGGAAAATGTTAAAAACCGAGCGATAGCGAGGTTTTTAATTTCCGAGATTCTGTAAAACACTTCTCAAACGTGCGTTGTACATACTTTTTTGCGCGATGGTGTTTTCAAAATAATAAGTAATAGTAAAATAATATATAATGAGTAATAGTAAAATAATATATAATATATAAAAATAATGGGAATATTTGCGTTCATTATAGACAATTGACTAACGTTAACAGAGTGGACAGTGTTTATTAGTTGAAACAACAGGAGGTCTTGAGAACAATTATTGATAACATGGCCGCAAGTACGCATTTATTGCTTTATATTGTTACAAAAAAAGTTCAGTTCATTTAAATTGCAGTAATTTGTTTCGTATAATGTTACACTACCTTTTGGATATTTTTTGTGTATATATATATATATATATATATTGTACTTAGAATACATAGAGGGCAATGGTTTTATTTCCCGCACGTGGGTGTAAATGTAATATTACAGTATAATTATTTTGGTTGGCAACCCCGAAATGTAGGAAGTTGAACGTTCAATTATGGTCGCCATTGCTGTAAGTACGACAAAACGCACTATCGCGCAAAAATAATATTGAAGAGTGGAGCTCGCTCAGGATAGGAGATAAAAATAATCTTCTATGCAAACTTTAAAAATACAATTTAATTAATCTACAGGATATTTTCAGTTTAATGCATATTATGACAGAGTAAGAAACAAAAATCAATTTAAATAAAAAATAAAACTTGTGGATGAACGCTGTACCAATAAAATTTTATTTTTTAAATTATACGCATGCTATGAGAGGTAAAATAATGGGACAAAATACGGCGGAAAGATAACAACGTATTTTTTATTTAGCTATAAGTATCCTCTTCGTCTTTTAAGTCAAATGACAGTTCATTCATAACTTTTACTCTTCGAGGATAGTCCTTCACTGAAAACTCATAATTCTTCAAACTTCTCCTTGCTCTGATTTCCCTTCGAGTATATTCACGATCAATTTTTTTGCTATTATTTTATACATTCATCTCAGGACATTTACTCCCTTCACCATTCATTCAAATTCCTCCATCGACAAGTTGCCCTGCTAATTTGTTCTCTTCTTCTTTATGACCTATTTCAAAATCATTTCACCTACCCTTCTTATTACAACTGCATTTTTATTTCATTTTACATGCCCCTTTTACATATTTCTAGCTTCCAATCTTCTCTTTTCATCCCGTTTTGGTCTCCTGGTGTCCACTCAATACAAGTACCGTACACAGAGTAACTTCTAGATTCTTCTTCTTTTTTCTAGAGGTGCACAAAATATAATACGTACTGTAATTTATCATTTGATGTACAAAAATTACTACAAATGATCTTCCCGATTTTAATTATGAAGCATAGTATAGACTTGTAATTAAGTAAAAAAATAATAGAAAGACGTACATCACGCAGGAACTGCATCGAATAATGTAAGATCAAGGTCAGATTTTGCTGGTTTAAGATATACATTTGACATGAAAAGAAAAACACCTGAACCGGGATTAAAATCCGAGACTTCTAACTTTATACGTCAGCGCGCTACCAACTGCGCTACTCAAGCATTCTAGCATAAACATTTTTTTTTCTTCCTAATTCAATTCTCTATTAAGGGGGACATGGTCGCACTTCCATCTCATAGCTTCTATAACAAGTAAGCATTTTAAAGATAAATGTTATTTATTTTTAATGTCATATTTGATCTTCATTACTAAATGACAAAAATGTAATAATAATAATAATAATAATAATAATAATAATAATAATAATAATAATAATAATAATAAATACACTTACGTAACTTTTGTTAATTAAATGTTAAATATCTAGTTTCGTTGTGAGAAAATAAATTACGGGCGCTAGATCAAAATTTTCAAATTTTGAATTCCAGATAAGCTCCAACTCTAAATTATCGAAATTTGTTTGTTTACAGAATGTTTATTTTTGATAATAAAAAGTACATACCATGTTTTATTTCGAGAAAAAATCGTCTCGATTTGTTATAACAATAGTCTGCCTATTATTACACTAAACACTAAATTATATTGGGTTAACAAATTATCTCATCGATTTTATACTTAAACTTCACACACTTGATAACAGGCAAAAATTATATATAAATGTATATAAGTCTACCGCAGTGGGCCCGGGTTCGATTCCCGGTCGGGACAGGCTCCTGGGTGAGGATTTTTCGGGGTTTTTCCTCACCTGTAAGATAAATGTCAGGAAGCTTAGGGCCCAACGGTCCCCGAAAATCATCCGGCCATCATTGGCATCCTTATCGTCATCATCCTTCACGGGTGTGGAAAGCAACGGGAAGCTACCACACCTATAATTCCCTAGTAAAGCTGCATGAAAATACTATGATTGCAGTGAAAGACCTGCCCTCGGGCAGAATTACTATGGATGGATTGATAATGTATATAAACTTCACAGACATGTTGGGAGATACGGTAAAAAAATATAAATAAATTTCAGCAAATTCAAATATCTATAAGTATTCCATATAGTATATGGAATATATTATACTCTAGTGACAAAAGACAGTAGCGAGACAATAATTCATCTCCTTCCACAAATTGGCAGGAAAGTTCTAGAAATGACAAATTCCAGAATATCTAAGGCAATGCTGAATTATTACCTGATATACATTTTCTCGGTCGTTTCATGGAAAGATGGTATGAAAACTCTGTCTAGTTTCATGACAGTTCATTTTTTTTCTAAGGACTGTACTATGAGCATGATGATGCGGATTAAATATTGTACATTATCATGGTTTCATTATCATAAGTAATGTCACGAGTGATTTCCAATTTATCTAGAGAATTTGGAAATCAAGAGTGTCATTTGTTAGGGCTACTTAACGAATAAAATTAAGCTGTTTACTCACAAATCATTGCTTAACTATAGTTATTTTAAAATATTTATATATTTAATGTAAACGGCGACGTTTGAAAACAAATCAGAAATGTGAGGTTATGTTCATTCACTGCTGCTTGATCATATTAATTATTTATTGCCAAATAAAATCGCAATATTGTAGTAGTAGTAGGGCTTTATTAGACAAAAAGTAAGTTATTTACAATATTATTTACAAATATGGGTCGCACGGGCAGTAAGTCGTACTTGCTGTTGACAGTCCGTTACAATAAAGTAATAATTGACACTAGTGTAAAGAAAAATAAACAACAAAAACAGCAATAACATTACAATTACATAAAGAAAACACAATAATAATATTACAATTAAATAATAACACAATAGCATTATACACTAAAAACATTAACATTACAATTACATAAAGAAAACACAGAGTGCATCCAAGTGGAGAAATAATGAAACACATCAAACTATATATCATAATTAACATTATGGGTTATTCATTTATTTTTTTAGTAAACAACTCAGTAAAATCAAGGAATCTTTTCATTATTTGCTATATTCAATGTATTTGTTGGAGAAAAATAATGCTTTGACTTGTTCAGAATATTAAAAAGGAGAAGCTTTCTTTATCACAAAAGCAGGAGCTAATAAAGAGAAATCGATAAAGAGCGAGGTGAAACACGGCTGTCATTGGTTGTAAAACAACATTCATTGAAACGTGATTGGTCATTGACTAGCATTTGTGGCATGAGTTAAATAGTCATCGTATTCTCATTACCTCTAATTTTTATTTATTATTTCTCTTCTCACAATTACTATGATTAATTTGTGATTTGATGCTCCTTAGATCACCATAATCGTACAATGCAATAAACATGAAATTTTCTTTATACGTGTTCGATATATGATCACCCTTAAATAATATATATATATATATATATATATATATATATATATATATATCCCATCGCTGTGGTCTCGAGGTAGCGTGCTGCCTTGTCACGCAGCGGGCCCGGGTTCGATCCCCGGTCGGGGCAGTTTTTCTGGGTGAGGTTTTTATCGGGGTTTTTCCTCACCTGTAAGACAAATGTCAGGAAAACTTTAAGGCCCAAACGGTCCCCGGAATCATATGGCCATCATCATCACCCTTATCGTTATCATCACCATTCTTCACCGGTGTGGAAATCAACGGGAAGCTACCACACCTACAATTCCCTAGTAAAGCTGCAAAGCATAGCATGAAAATGCTATGATTGCAGTGAAAGACCTGCCCTCGGGCAGAAATACTATGGATGGATATATATATACTTGTATACTACCGTCTTCCTCAACTATAATGTTTCTACTTAAATGTTTTGTTGATTTCACTCTAGGCCTTTCGAAACATGCTTCATCTTCTGGAGTACTTGTAGCGTTGAATTATCTGTATATGTCTAATGGAGGGTTTTGCTCATTATGCATATTTTCGTTGAAATTGTTTGAATTCTTGGCCTCCTTGATAATTTCGATTTCATCCAAGATGTTAATGTTTTGTCTGTTGTTCTGTCTGTGTATAATTGACATTGTACTATCGAAATTGTTAAAACTATGGCCGCTTTCTGAAATGGGTTTGGCGAAATTTGATTAGCCTTCTCCTTTAATATAGTCCGAAAAATGTTCATTAAATCTGATTCTTAAACTTCTAGATGTTGTACCAATGTAAAATTGTTCACAGTCATTGCAATTGAGTTTATATATGCCTTTGTTTTCATATTTATTGTTTTCCTCAATTTTGTTATATATTACTTTATTAATTTGTTATAGGTTTTGTAGACTATTTGATATTTTTATAGTGTTTTCTGATAGATTTTGCTAGTTTGGTTGTTTCATTACCTGTGTAAGTAAAAGTGATCCAATTATTTGCTTTTATATTAATTCCTTTTTTCAAGTTTCGTTAATCTTTTTTTCTTTTTTGTTTTCTGATCAATTTGTTTATTATTATATCCATTTTTGTAGCTAAATATTTTATGTAATTTAGTTCCTTGAAGTAATTTGTTTTATTTAAAGGTAGTTTCATCTATGAAGCCGATGAAAGTACTAATTTTTTGTTGATATAGATGTCTTGATTTTTATGTATTGCTATGGTGTTGGTGGTAAGTTTTCTGTAAATGCTTATGTCCAAATTTTAGTACTTTCCTGACATTTGACTGGCAGGTGAGGAAATTCAAGATTTTTATGATACAGTACGAAACTCCGTTGAGGTCACTGTGTTAAAGTTTTAAGAATTGTAAAACAGTCCCTGATATATCAGTCGTCCTCAATAATTTACATTGTTGTTTTGTAGGAGACCTTTCGATAACTTAAGTATCATCTTCTGCTTTCATTTTGGTACTGACTGTTGTTGGTTATTATTTTGTACAGATGGGTTTATTTTGCTGGGTATATTTTTATTCAGCACGTGTTTATATGTGACTTCCTGAATGAAAACGTACCCAGCGATATAAACCTCCTGTACAAAATAATAACCAACAACTGTCAGTACCAAAATGAAAGCAAAAGATATTTATGTTATCGAAAGGCCTCCTATAAAACAACAGTGCAAATTATTGAGGACGGCTGAGATATCAGGTACTGTTTCACAATTCTTAAAACTTTAGGTGAGGAAAAATCCCAATAAATCTCACACAGGAAACTTGTCCCGATCGAGGATCGAACTTGGGCCCGCTGCGTGGCAAGGTAGCACGCTACCTCGAGACCACAGAGGAGGACAATTTAATTGCTTAATTATTTGAAAATACTGTTTGTGGATTTATGAGAAATGAGCTAAGGAAGAGTCTACTACAGACAGAACGGCTTTACCACCAGGAATGTGCCAACCTGAGTACCAAAGAATTCAATATGAACTACCTGGCACACTGTTCCATAACATTAGCACGAACTGCATGAGATAATTTTTTTTCGGTCCGATTCGCTCAGAGTCACAATGGCGGAGCACACTTCTTGTGATGTCCTCTTTTTCGTACCACCACCAAAGTGATCTTTACAGTACTTCAAGCTCAGTATACCACAAACCTACACACCATACACACACTGGATTAATCAGTGGTTAACAAAATGTTCTAACAATTAAGGTAAGTGATTATTAACTTCATGTAATCAGCTAATTCTATAATAACAAACGAGTTTCAAAAACGCATTTCAGAAATAATAATAAAATATTATAAATGTTCATCTCATTTCTATTTGTTAATATTTTATGGTATTTTGTTTTTCTATGTAGATATACAAAACTCTTCTGAGACTCAGGCCAGTTTCAGGATTTTATTTTTGTTTATTATTTGGCGAATCCTTACAGTTGTTCCAATTAATATTCGGGTTTTCACTTTTAAAAGTTTTAATTTGTTTTTGTAATATGGAATTGAAATAAAAAAACAACTAAGTTAGGAATGTCATTAAAATATGTAGAATAAAACGCAAATGAATATAAATATTAATATAATAAAAGTTAAGTAATTTTTCATGGTATCATAAGTATTATCAATTCAAATAATACGCATAATGTAATATTAAAGTAAAATATGCATTAATATTTATTTAAAAAGTCAGTATTACCTGGACAAAGTTGCACATATAAAGAACAATGCATGGGGACATGGGTGCTCCCTAGCGAGATTCCCTTTACCAGGCTAATTCAGTTACGTTTATTTACCTACATATGTCAACGAGTGACATGTGGTTAGCAAATCGCTTCAACGAGACATCTAGTAGGCAAGTAAATTATTACTTGTATGGATGAAGGTCGGTTAAATTTTGCACAGAGGTATTTTTATTCAAAGCTTGCGGTTCTTTTACGAGCCTGAAGAAGGGCTTAAAGTCCCACCCGGAGGACTAGTCTCTTGGATTTTCCCATTCTTAAAATTCATTGACCCGCGACCCTCGGGACTAGGAGCTAGGAACATAATCACTGTATCACTGAGGTCGTCTAAAAAGAACAATAATATATAATAATCAATTGAGTTGGTGTTTACTAGATGAAAATCTATATTTATTAATTAAATAGAAATAAAACTTAGTTTTATTTAATTTTCATATTTATTAAGATATGATTCAGTGACAGTTGTTTCGGTACACTGTACCTTCTTCAGACATGTTAACAAATTATGAATTGTGTTCCAACTGATCTAAGCAACAATACAACAATAATTTATTTAATTTTTTTTTAATTTAACAAAGGCGATTCATTCAAATCAAGTTGAGAATTTCAATTAAATAAATAAACTGTTACATTCTCAACTTGATTTGAATGAATCGCCTTTGTTAAATTCAAAAATTTAAATAAATTATTGTTGTATTGTTGCACAAGATTATGAAGATTTAGAATATATGACTAGAAAATTAATAGAGGAATATGAAAAATGGGGATTAAATTTGAACATGAAAAAACGAAATATTTATCAATTGGTGAATCAGAACAAAATTTAATTTTGGAGACTGGAGAAACAATAAAATCTTGTTGTGATATCACATATTTAGGAATTAAAATAAATAAAAATGGGAGTTATGAAGACGAAATAAGAAATACGAATAATAAAGGAAAATTTGCAATTGTTTGCCTCAATGGAATATTGTGGGATAAAAATATAAGTAATAAAAATAAAATGAATATATATCATGCAATTGTTAAAAGCATCATTACTTATGGAGCAGAACTTTGGTCATTAACAACAAAAACAAATAAGTACCTTTTGGCAAAGGAAATGGATTTTATACGAAGGACCGCAAGAATTTCAAGAAGAGAAAAAATTAGGAACTCAGTTATAAGGGAGAAAATGAAGTTTGAAGACACTATTTTAGATTATATTAAAACTCAGCAATTAAGATGGTACGGACATGTCCAGCGAATGGAAGAGGATCGACTACCAAAATCTGTTTTGGAATGGAAACCTGAGGGAAGACGAAGCAGAGGAAGACCTAAAACCTCCTGGAGTCAGGGAATGTGTTTATATATGAAGGAGAAACATCTACAACCAGGAGATTGGATGGACCGACAAAATTGGCTATTAGGAATCGGACGATGTCAAAGACATTAATCAACCGATGATCTATCTATTGCTGCTTAGATCACTTGGAACACAATTCATAATTTGTTAACATGTCTTGAAGAAGGTACAGTGTACCGAAACAGTTGCACTGAATTATATCTTAATAAATATGAAAATCAAATAAAACTAAGTTTTATTTTTATTTAATTAATAGATAACATATAATATTAAGGCCAAACCGAATGTTGTTGGTAGTGACTGTATATGTGGCACATGTTTTAAGTAATTTATGAGGAAAATATGATTTAAATACAAATTGTGTATAGGTTTGGACAATGTAAAATATTCCTTAAACAGTATCAAACTTACAGACTTTCAATTCCACTCCATTAACTTAGTTTGACCTCTCACCTTATAGGTACTAGTTACTTGCAACACGCCGCCCGGTATTTACGCACGACCTGTTGGATACAGATTTTAAATATGAATCACACACATTACTTTTTTGATCACACAAAGACATGCGGTCCTCTCCGAACGAGAGATCACCTCAAAACTAAAGATGATAAAAATGATAATGATGCTCAGATTATGTTCGGGAACTATTCCGACGTTAAATTTTCCTGGTAATTGTCTTATAGATGAGAAAAAATCCCCAAAAGCCATACTTACAAGCTTATTCTTCCTTAATTATTAAGCACAATATTTGTTATTATTTCTTTCAAAAATAGAAAACTGTATACTTACTTAAAATTACTTTCAGTTTCAAAATGACATATATTTACTAATATATTCCCTCAGTTTACTTCCTAGTTTATTTTGATTTTATCTTGCAAATATCATATTTGAATATAACGCATCTAGTTTGTATGGATGTATATCAGTGGTTGCGTAGATCACGTGTCTTCAGAAAATTAATGTAAATCAAATGTTAATTAAATATGAGGCGGTTAGAAGCCAAGTGGTATTAGTGACTTTTTTTTTGCAAAAAACGAGTTTGATGCATAATTATATTCTTCAAGCATAATTTTATTTATTGGTAAAGGAATATAAGTGTATGCATTAGCAGTAGACACAGAATGATTGTTATAATTTTCAAGAATATATTATTTTATCATACAACTTCTACTTCAAACTTATTTTTTCTCTATACCGAAAAAATTAAACTTACACCCGTTTGCTTAAAATTTCCTAATATGATATAACTAATGAAAAGAAGGATCATCGTAACGATCCAATTCAACATTTGTCTTAAAAATTGATAAAACCTGGAAAAAATTCAGTAAGAATCGTCTGTCCCGAGATTTGAACTAGATACAGAGTAAAGCCGTCCATTAAAAGAGTAAGTTGATGTTTGTGTGCTCCTGTTACTTTTTCATAGACGTTGTTAATTTTATAATTATATCGTATCTTCTGATCCTATCATATTATGGCCCAGCTGTCTAAGGCCATCGAACAGTGCTTCAGAAAGTTCGCTAGTTCGACTCCCTATGTAGAAGAAATTCTCTCGTGGAATTTCGACCGATGTAGGGAACCGTTGACCATATGGCATATTGAAGAAATTGGATAACTTATTCAGGTTGAGAAAACCATCTTTAACAGCTGGGGACCTGACATGCTGACCACATACTTATACTAATTGGATGATCGTTCGCCAGTGATTGATACATGTGGGGTTGAGCCAATATCCTGCCTAAGACCCTCCAGACCTGTCGCGCAATGTTTTTTATTCTCTTATTTATAATTTTTTCTTAGATTTTATTTATCTTCAAATAGCGGTAGACGGGAGTTATTCTAAAAATACAGATCTTTGAAAATATTTTCGCTCACATTTTAATAGTTCAATTGTCTATTCAATTATTAAACTAATCAATAATGAATTAAAAGTGAACTCGAAAATACAATCAAACCATGTTGCAAAATTAGCTGAATGCATCTGAAAAACCAGACCAACTACTTGCACATTTATGTACACCGCAGACCAACGTTTTTCGGAGAAGTGATAATTCAAACTGAACATACATATTTCACTCTATTCTAATGAAATATGTCTGGGAAAAACAGCACTCAAACTTTCGTGAAATATTTTTCAAAGTCCTATAGAACAACAGTGTGCCTGCACCAGAGTTTTATAGACCCAGCGATAACCCACAATCGAACCACATATCAATTATCATCCTTGATTACTATCCGTCGCTATGGAATTTAAATGACCAATATTTGCAATAAATCCCCAAATCTAAGTTAAAAAAATATATTAACAATATTAAAATTACCAAACGTTTATTAAAAATGGGTACTATAAACTCTTGTCGATGGGTCAAACTGAGAATAGATTTGTTATCATTTTCAGTTTATTATTTTAATACTTACCTCTTTTTTTTTGTTATACGCTGATCTAACCGCGATAACCCAAAACAGCGATAGAAAAATCATAGATTAAGTAATATACTCTGGAGAAAATAGCAGATACCATCACAATATTGTCTAACAGTGTCATAATAGTGTAATTTTCATATTTAAATAAATACTTCAAAATTGTCTAATAATGTTATAAAAATTATTTGAAAAAGTTTAAAATATTAAATTAAATAATGTTAGTAAATACAGAAGAAGAGCTATAGTTTACAACAATACAACTGAAAAATCAAGCGCTAGTAGAAGTGCAGTTGAGCCTAAGTCGGTTTTTTCCTAATACTTCAGATTTCATCATTCATAAAATGAGAGAACTATTAGAAAAGAAAAAAATCTCAACTCATGTCCGACTCGGGGTCGGGTCGAGGGATAAGATATAATGAAGCCACTTATATTGGAGGTCAGTGAATGACAAGGAAACCGGCTGACCTCGCCTGACACACCACCACAGGGGCAGGTAAAATTAAACGAAATGACTGAGCTAACTGTAGAGAAATGGTGGAATGAAATTTATGGCAGGGGAAAATCCCGAAAGAAAAAATTAACTAGAGACACCAGCGGTGAAAGGCAATCGTCTAACCGCTTGATTTTAATTATTATGTCATGCATACTCGATTAAAATAAAATTGTGAAACATTAAATGGAACTGGGGGAAAAACTGCACTTAAACTAGCGTGAAATATTTTAGTCCTATAGAACAATAGTGCGCATGCGCCAGAGTTTATAGAGCCAGCGATAACCCACAATCGAACCACATATCGATTATCATCCTCGATTATTATCCGTCGCTATGAAATTTAAATGATCAATATTTGGAATAAAACCCCAAATCTATGTTAAAAACTAGATATTAATAAAATTAAAATTACCAAACGTTTATTAAAAATGGGTGTACACTTACGTATCACTCCCTAACGCTGATCCAACCAGCGATAACCCAAAACAACGATAGAAAAATCATAGACTAAGTAATATACTCTGTGGAGAAAATAGCAGTTAGCATCACAATATTGTCAAACAGTGTCATAATATCGTGATTTGCATATTTAAATAAATACTTCAAAATTGTCTAATAATGTTATAAAAATTGTTTGAAATAGTTTAAAATATTAAATAATGTTAGTAAATACAGAAGAAGAGTTATAGGTTATAACAATATAACTGAAAAATCAAGCGCTAGTGTAAGTGCAGTTTAGCCACTGGCAATTATACATCTCTCGCAGTGCATTTTTTATTCTGCAAACTATTAAAATAAATACCTGACAGTTTCGGCCGTGCTCAATTTGGTTACAATGTTTATATACATTTTTTAAACTTTTAAGAACTGTGGGCTTTTCAGAAAACGGCTTCAAACTGTTGTTGTTGTTTTGCGTCGCTTTTAACATCAGCAGCCTTCCAGCGTCATCAGAGCTACTGCCTGCTATTTTGTTATTTCATATAGATGGTTATATTAGTTGGGTGTGTTCTCATTTCAAATGAAATTGTGTTTATTTCTTTGAAACTTTCAAGTTCTTCTATTATGTTTATCTTTGTTGGATTTCTTTCTCTGTAAATGATACTCGTAGTAAGAGTGTATTCTATTGTATTCAGGTGGTGGCCGGCGTTGATGACGTGTTTGCCGTAACTAGATCTTCCTTCTGCAAGAATGAAAATTTGTAATCTGTTTTATTCTTTACTCTAATAGTACATATAGTATTAGACTTAATAAAGTAATGAAAACTGTTCTTAGGAAAATAATTTTAGCCTGGCAAACACAAATGAAACACATAATATGTAAAAAGTACTTCTTCCTTCTTACATTATCTTAGACGTTTAAAGAATTTTCTAGCAGTTTCACTAAAACAAACCCTTGTGCAGAATTTTATGTTTCCACACTTCGATTATTGTGACGTTATATTCGACCTAAACTACGTGTCGTAGAGATTTCAAAATGTTCATAATGCTTGCGTTCGATTCATTTTCAATACCCGGCGTTATGATCATATTTCCGAACACTTCAATAATCTCTCTTGACTCCGTCTTAGCGAAAGACGAAAATTGCACTCTCTTTCACTTTTTTCAAGATTCTGAATTTCTACACTCCTAGTTATCTGGCTAACAGATATGAGAAATTATCTTCTTAACACAACTTTACAGTAGGTCACAAGATAACACCCTACTAGCAATCCCTCTCCACAGAACTTCCTGTTATTCTATTTATTCCATGGTAGTCTCTATCTGTCCCTGGAATTCCCTCCCTCAAGATATCATAGGTTTCCGCATATTTGATACGTTATACAATTTTTTGTTGTTAAATAATCTTTTTTTTTTCGAGAACTAAATTTATTCTAAGTCATTAATAGTGATTTTGAATGTTTTTAACTTGTACATTTTATATTTCTTCTTCTTCTTCTTCTTCTTCTTCTTCCTTTTATATGTTAGACCTAATGGTCTGTTACGGTCTCAATCCAACGTTTGAAGGGTCTGCCCAAAGATCTCTTGCCTGGTGGCTGGTAATTTAAGATTTAGCATCGTATTCTTGTTCTGCCATTCTTCTTACGTGAGATCTCCACTTGTTTCTGTATTTTTGTATATATTCCATGATTAATTCTGTTTGTAATTCTCTGAGAATCTCAGAATTCCTTTATAGTCTGTTCTTGAGTAGCCTGCAGTACGTCTCATAAATTTCATTTCTGCCGCAGTTTGTCTTTGTTCATCTACACTGCGAATTGTCCAGGTCTCACTGCCGTAACATAATATGGTTGTGGCCAGTGTTTTATAAATTCTAGTTCGTGTGTGTTGCTGTACTGTTGAAAATATTATTTATAATTCCTGTTACTCTATGGAATTTTATAATTTTTTGACTAAAATCTTTTTCCTCTTCGTATGTAACTTGGTATCCGAGGTAGTTAAATATGTTAGTTTGTTCTAATATTTAATTATTAATAACAATTCTACTGCGAACTGGGACTTTTCCTAGAAAAGCTATGACTTTAGGTTTTTCTGTTGAGATTTCCATGTTGTAGTTTTTTGCAATTTGTTGAAAAGAGTGGACTGAACGTTTTAGGTCATCTTCTGAATTCGCTATAAACACAATGTCATCTGCAAATAATAGGGTGCCATTTTATATTTCATTCGTTAAATCCAGATTAAATTAAAACATATTGTAAATAATAATTATATTGGATATATGCCAAGTGATAATTTTGTTTATTTAATTTTAATTTAAGACATTTTTTGTGTTTTTTTATATCCTGGTTGAGTGATATACAAGGCCTTAAGTCCTTAACTCTACAAGGTAAAGTAAAGCTATTATTATTATAATTTAGTGCAATTTATATATTTTACTGGTAGGCAACTGGAAAATCCCGCCTCGTCTGGCTGAGAAGGTGCAATCAATGGTGCACACGGTACATCCAGTTTGGGGTAACAGGAGCTGCCTCAGATTTGGAATCTATAGCGAGGCTCTGGACGAAGACCTTGCAAACAGACCGAAAATCAACAACACGAGACTGCGCTGCTGCGTAGTGGCAGGGATGATCCTCGTTACGGCGCTACTAGTAAGTCATAATATCTTATACAGATTGTCTGACAACTCTCAGATTAATTTATTATTATTGAATCTCCAAATAATAATGTGAACCCTATTACACCTTCCGGTATGCTAGTGTTTTAATTACAATAAAATTATGTACTTTCATTCTCACTACGCTTAATTTCTAGAGTTATATATATATATATATATATATATATATATATATATATTGTGGAAAGCAACGGGAAGCTATCACACCTATAATTCCCTAGTAAAGTGCAAAGCATAGCATGGAAATGCTATGATTGTAGTGAAAGACCTGCCCTCGGGCAGAATTACTGTATATATATATATATATATATATATATATATGGAATGATAAGAAAAATAAATGCCTGGACGGGATTCGAACCCGGATCTCTGAGTCTGTACTTCAGCGTGATATCCATTACACTACCAGGCGAATCCAATTCAAACACTTATTTTTCTTATAGGCCCTATATGTATTATATATGCTTACTTGATATAGTCAGCTGCTAGATGGCGGTGAAGACCGAGTTCTCGCGACATCTAGTAATAATGGAGAGTATAATACATATATAAGAAAAATAAGTGTTTCAATTGGATTCGCCTGGTAGTGTAATGGATATCACGCTGAGGTACAGACTCAGAGATCCGGGTTCGAATCCCGTCCAGGCATTTATTTTTCTTATCATTCCATATTAAGCTTGCATTGCTCAATGTTAAACATTTAATTATAACATATATATATATATATAACATTGTAATATAATATAACTAAATTACTTAATTAACAATAAAAAACCAACCCGAAGTCCCTTGAAAAAATAATAGAAAAGTCTCACAGTTTCTTATAACAGCATTTCTTATATCAAGTATTTGTCAAAGGCAGTTTAAATATATTTTGGCAATAAACTAATTTAGTAAAAAATTCATGTCTTCGGGAATCAAACGCAGGATATTCATATAACATCTTAGATTAATTTAATATACAAGGTAAAGGACTTAAAACTGTTAGCCTACATTTTAGATATGGTTAACTAATTCGTAAACATTTTATTTAACGACCTTATTTAACAAGTCAAGTCATTAATATCACGATGCAAATATGTAGGCTATATGAGTACATATGGATAAATAGTATAATTAATACATTTGTTAATAGTTCATATATATATTCTATTGATTTATTATTATTATTGTTATTATTATTATTAGCATTATTAAATAAAAATAAAACGTAGTTTTGAATTTCATATTTATTATATAATTCAGTGACAGCTGTTTCGGTACACTGTACCTTCTTCAAGACATGTTAAATTATGAACAATACAGCAATATCTATTTAAATTGTTGCTTAGATCAGTTGGAACACTATTCATAATTTAACATGTCTGGAGAAGGTACAGTGTACCGAAACAGCTGTCACTGAATTATATAATAAATACGAAAATCAAATAAAACTACGTTTTATTTTTATTTAATTAATAAATATGGATTTTCATCAAGTAAACACCAACTCAATTTATTATTATTATTATTATTATTATTATTATTATTATTATTATTATTATTATTATTATTATGACATAATTTAAATCTCTATTCCTATATATGGGTGAATGGGCAGAAACGTTTGCTCAAAGACTTATTTTAAGCTTAAGGATGCTTTTAATGCCGTAAATGTGCGGCACAGGACTCCTTACGAATGAAGTTATATTTAAGATTTTGTACACCTTTATAAATCGATCGGCCGCGGTGGTCTAGTGGTTACGTTCCGTACCTCTAGTTCTGAGAGACGCGGGTTCAAACACGGCCGTGATCGATGGATTTTTAAAATGAAAAATCAAAGGGACAAGTCCTCCGGGAGGGACTTACAGCTGCGGAATTCCGAGTCTGAAAATTTTCAGGCTCGTGAAAACCACAAGCCTGAATAAAATTACCTCTGTGCAAAATTTACCGACCTTTCGTCATTCAGTAATATCTTAGTTACCCACTAGATGTCTCATCGAGACGCTAGCCCGACCCACTATTACTCGCTGACATCTATGGGTAAATGAGCGTAACTAAATTAACTTTGTAAGTTCCCATTAGGGAGCGCCCTAACCCCGGCACAGAGAAAGGAAGGCTTTAAGAGAAGAAGAAATCGATCAACCCTGATCGGGTTTAAACCGGCAAACCTGAAACAATTGGCGAGCTTAGGACTGCATTTTTTATGTTGATGATGATGATGATACAATAATGATGATGATAATAATAATAATAATAATAATAATAATAATAATAATAATAATTCACTTTCTGAAATTAAGACTGTAAGGTGTTCTCTTCCACATCACCAACGGACAAATTCCATAATTAATCTCTAGTACAGTAAAATAATGTGGGCTAGACAAATCAGGTGTCAATGCTATATGATCCTGGGAATCGACGAGAAGATTTTTCTTCACGCATACCCAGACTAGTTCTTGAGCCCATTAAGCCTCCTATAAAGTGAGTATCACAAAAAAGATTAATCGTGCCATTATATGCTAATTGTCCACCGCTGTGGTCTCGAGGTAGCGTGCTGCCTTGTCACGCAGCGGGCCCGGGTTCGATCCACGGTCGGGGCAGTTTTTCTGGGTGAGGTTTTTATCGGGGTTTTTCCTCACCTGTAAGATAAATGTCAGGAAAACTTTAAGGCCCAAACGGTCCCCGAAATCATATGGCCATCATCATCCTTATCATTATCATCATAACGGGAGCTACCACACCTACAATTCAATTCCCTAGTAAAGCTGCAAGCATAGCATGAAAATGCTATGGTTGCAGTGAAGGACCTGCCTTCGGGCAGAATTACTATGGATGGATATGCTAATTGCGGATTTTTTCATTAACGCCCGCCGCGGAACTTCATGCCTTCATAACGAGGTATGACTATAGGTAAATTAATAACAGTTATGCCTACTTGCGTTAGCACATACTATATTAAAGAATAAGTACAAAATGCAAAGAAATAATAAAAATAAACCTCGTAATTTATCAACATATTTTCATAAATATATGGAGAACTACACTAGTGATCTGAAACGTCTACATAAATATCCATACGATCTTAACGATTAATGTGGTTTTATTTGGATTTTATTTTAAGATCCTCGAACATATGAACTATAATCGCATTTAGGGTTTTTTTAATGTATACCAGTACCGGTAGACCCTGCATTCGAATGTACATATTTAAACAAGAATTTAATGGGCGTCGTCTAATAAATAATATCTACAATATTAAATAAATCCAATATAATATTGATTACGCACAGATTTATTTGGTCATATTGAATTCTTGTAATTGCATTTTAAATATAGTGAAATTAGAGTTCTATGTCCCAGGAGTGCCATTTCCATTAGCAGTTTCACTTTATTTACATGAATATGCAAACTATGTCCATAATTAGGTTACATTGAATACAGATTAAAAAAATGCTTCGAATCAGATTGATTTCAGCGCTGAATTCAATGGCGTATTTTTTTTCTGGTATCCCTAGTTTTTAAATGATGTTTTACGCTTACGCTGTGACTACATTGATTTTTTTTTGTAAGCCCATTTTTTCCCTTTACAGAGATTTAGGGTCCCCCCTACAGGGAAGAATTTGAACCATAATAATTTACTTACACTTATTTTCATATAGATGTCATTTTGAGAGGCCCGTGGTCAGCGTTCCGCCTCATACTGACATCTAGGAAACCAAGGTAGTACTAGGACATGAAAATTCGGTAAATTTTGCTTAGAGGACTTTTCATTCAGTCTTAAGGATTTTTTACGAGCCTGAAAATCTTCAGACTCGGGACCCACGGCTTAAAGTCCCTCCCGGAGGACTTGCTCCTTGGATTTTTCCCTCCTAAAAAATTCATCAACCCGCGACCCTCGGGACCAGAGGCAAGGAGCATAATCACTAGTCCACCGCGGCCTATTGTTTCTTTAATAATAAGTGAAAATAATGTCCATATGTCCACCGCCGTGGTCTCGAGGTAGCGTGCTGCCTTTCACGTAGCGGGCCCGGGTTCAATTTCCGGTGACAGGCTCCTGGGTGAGGTTTTTTCGGGGTTTTTCCTCACCTGTAAGACAAATGTCAGGAAGCTTAGGGCCCAACGGTCCCCGAAAATCATCCGGCCATCATTATCATAAGTAATGCCACGAGTGATTTCCAAATTATCGATAAATTCACGACTCACGAAGTGAGGAGTGAATTTATCTAGAGAATTTGGAAATCAAGAGTGGCATTTGTTAGGACTATTTAACGAATAAAATAAAGCTGTTTACTCACAAATCATTATTTAACTACAGTTATTTAAAAATATTTTTATATTTAAAGTAAACGGTGATGTTTGAAAACTAATGAGAAACGATAGGTAGCCTACGCTTCTACTGCTTCTTTTGTTTATCACTGCAACCAGATCATACTATTTATTGCCAAAGGAACGCAATATTGTAAGAATGCTCTCTAGTGGAGAAAAAATGAAACACATCAATCTGTATATTAATTCATTTTTGATGTCGTATACATTTAAGAAAGTGCAAACAGTGGTTTCTTTTTTTGGTGGTATAATCAATTGCTACAAATGTTGACATGTAAGCACTATTATATACAATCTGGTAGCCGTATTTGTTATAGGCTCAGTCACTGCAAAATAACGGTCAGACCTGTTCAGAATATTAAAAAGGAGGAGCTTTGCTTAATATATGATAATCCTAACGTTGATAATTATTTCGTGAAACACGTCTCTGATTGGTTGTAATACAGAAATCATTGAAACGTGATTGGTCATTGACTCCCATTTGGGGCATGAGTTAAATAGTCATCATAATCCTTCACCGGTGTGGAAAGCAACGGGAAGCTACCACACCTATAATTCCTTATTAAAGCTGCGAAGCATAGCATTAAAATGCTATGACTGAAGTGAAGACCTGCTCTCGGGCAGAATTACTATCGATCGATCGAATATCCATATTTAAAAGAGTGTGATATGCAATGTAACTCGGGTGTAATGGGGAGAAAAGTGTGTGTGTCTAATAAAATTACAGCATTAATTATTTTTTTATTTTATAATAAAATTAAGACCAATACTAAATGCGTATTGAACCACCGTTTAGGTTGTTTTGTAATAAGTTAAATTAGTGCCTGAGATAACAGTTGTGCTCAACATTAAATTTCACTAAAATTGTGTAGGCCTTTCTGAACTTGTTCTATCTTCAAAGTATCAATCCAACTGCTGAAGATGGAACATGTAGTTCTGAAAGGACTATACAAGTTTAATGGATTTTAATAGTGAGGATGACAATAGTTTCAGGTACTAATTTTATTTCATAATTTATTAAAATGAAGATATCCTACTGTTCAACAACCTGCAGTCCAATTCAGCATAACTTATAAGCTTTTTTAAGGCAGAGCAAAATTATATTTACCATAGACTGAAATATTAAGTAGTAATAGTGTTATGTGTTTAAGTTTTATGAAGTAGCATACATATAGCAAGCCCTAATAATTGGTGAGTATTTTAACTACTGTATTGCATGAACTGTATTTCATATTTATCTTTGTACAGCCTATACTTATGACTTTCTCACTCTCTATAGTCAAATTCGATATGCCACGGTAACGCCAGAGCACGGGGATGAAACAATTCCCTCTAAACACAATTACAGTTACCTGCTCTCGAACACTACATTATATCTCCTGTATTATTAAAATGTATTTATTTTATTAATTATTTAGTGGGGTCTCACAGTAAATTTACAAAAAACAGAATATCTGGCAATAAATAGCAATGAAAGAGAAAATTTAATATTGGAAGAAGGAATCCAAGTAAAACAAGTGAAACAAACTAAATTTTTGGGAATGATTATGGATAACATCGAAGGTATAGGCAAAGAGAACATAAAACATAGAATTGAATTGAGTAGCAAAATAATATCATTGTTAAATTCCATATGGTGGGATAAGCATATTTGGAAAGACACAAAAAAATATATTGGTAAAACATTGGTGGAATCTGTTGCAATGTACAGAAGTGAGGTATGGACAATCAATAAGTACTACAAGAATAGACTAATAGCTCTAGAAATGGATTATTTACGAAGAAGTGCCAGAAAGTCTAAATTAGAACATGTCACAAATAAGGAAATTAGAAACATAATGGAAGCAGAAGAGAGCATAATTGAAAGAATTGAGGAGAAGGAATTAAAGCGGTTAGGACATGTTTTAAGAATGGAAGATGAGCGATGGCCGAAGCAACTATATGAATGGCATCCGAACAGAAAGAAGAAAAGAAGAGGACCAAGGTTAACATGGAAGGAAAACATGAAGACAGTAATGCAAGCTAGAGGGCTAAGCATCGAAGATGCCCAAGACCGTAGGCTTTGGAGGTTTTGCACGGGAAGACGGCAGCAGCTGTAAAAACCCGAAGATAGAGAATTCTTTAGTGTCAGTAGACGCATTGCTTTGATTGTCTTGCACGATACTGCCTTCAAAAATTACATAAAGGTAGCACTTCTCCAAATACTCTATCCGTTTGTCAATCCCCCATTGATCTTACAATAACACTGAGCGACAAAAAAGAAACTTTTTTTTTTTTTGCCTCGGAAAGAAAAATATGTGATTCTGATAATATTTTTTCTCCTGAATTCAAATATGATACCGGTTTTTCTCCATCGCCCAAGGTTTCCGAGAGACAGGCATTTATAATTTCAAACACCTTAATATTTTCTACATTCGTAACTATAATAATAATAATAATAATAATAATAATAATAATAATAATAATAATAATAATAATAATAATAATAATACTTTATTTATTCTGGCAGAGTTAAGGCCATAAGGCCCTCTCTTCCACTCAACCAGCACAAATACAAATATATATTTGATAAATATAGATATACACTATACTAATTATAAACAGTTAAAGATACAATAAATGTAGCAATGTAAATGTCATGTACAAACAACATTTTACACAATACTCGAACATTCGGACTCACCTAAAAAGTAAGAAATGACGATTTTCTGCTATATTTCACATGTGGAGCATCCCTCTTGATGGTCCAACAATAATCGGCCAGCATATTAGGATTCCATTTGCCTTTATATATCTTTTCCATAGCTGAAATCTCCGAGTTACCTCATTTGGTTTTATTTTACAGTGTACAAATGGACGAAAAAACGTTTGTTAAAAAATTATTATTTAAATCCATTAATTCAAATTGAAATAAAAAAAAACTGTGGGTGATGGACAAATTCCGAATAGATATTTGAAAACATGATAAAAAACTGCATTAAGTACAACTATTGGCACTCATGAGACAAAAATCATGTTGACCAGTGTAATAATTTAATTAATTAAATAAAAATAAAACGTAGTTTTATTTGATTTTCATATTTATTATATAATTCAGTGACAGCTGTTTCGGTACACTGTACTTTCTTCAGACATGTTAACAAATTATTAACATGAAATTTGTTAACATGTCTGAAGAAGGTACAGTGTACCGAAACAGCTGTCACTGAATTATATAATAAATATGAAAATCAAATAAAACTACGTTTTATTTTTATTTAATTAATAAATATGGATTTTCATCAAGTAAACACCAACTCAATTGATTAATAATTTAATGTTACGGAACTGTCAGAACACAACGCCTCCAATAGAAAAGGCGTACCAATTACATTTCAATGTTAAACTATATGATCAGTATCGCAGTTGGGCTCTCCATATGGTTTATGGTATTTGCGCCCACGATTAAGGGGATGATTAAATAGTAAACGGAAGGTTTCTTTCTCTTTTGAGTTCCGATGGCATGATAGGAATATACCAACTCTAAGGATAATTGTCATGATTGTATCGATAAAATAATAGAGCTTAAAGAAAAAACAGATTAATAATAGAATACCCGAACAATCCATTAGGCATAAAACCTATTGATGAGATAATTAATTATTTTCCTCCTGAATCTTGGTCTGAAATAAATGATTAACATTAGTTAAATTAAGCATAGGATTTAATTATAAACAACCATATCTCAATGTGAAAAAGAAGAATTAAATAACACTGGTCAACATCATTTTTGTCTCATGAGTACCAATAGTTGTACTTAGTGCAGTTTTTAATCGTGTTTTCAACTATGTATTTGAATTTCTCCAACACCCACAGATTTTTTTATTTCAATTTCAATTAATGGATTTAAATAATTATTTTTTTAATAAACGTTTTTTCGTCCATTTGTCCATTGACCGATGAGCACGGGAAACACTTTCATCAGGAGATTTCAGCTATGGGAAAGAGATATCAAGGCAAATGGAATCCTAATATGCTGACCGATTATTGTTGGACCATCAAAAGGGATGATCCACAGGCGAAATATAGCAGAAAATCGTAATTTCGTACTTTCTACGTGAATCCGAATGTTCGAATATTGTGTAGTTACGAATGTAGAGAATATTAAAGTGTATGAAATTATAAATGCCTGTCTCTCGGAAACCTTTCGTGATGGAGAAAAACCGTTATCATATTTAAATTCAGGAAAAAAATACTATCAGAATCACATATTTTTCTTTCTGAGACAAAAGAAAAGTTTATTTTTTGTTGCTCAGTGTTATTAGTCTGCGATTTGAATCTTTGAAAAGCCATAGGTTCAAAGTTAAAGGGATGGAATTTCTTACACAGTGATACAAATTATTATCAGTAATTAGTAACGAGAGGAGAACCTGACGAAATTCTTTAGAATTGATATGATATCGATGGTTTGATGAATACTTTTTTTTTCCAAGCGCGACAGGCCTAGAAGGCCATTTGCTACCATCTGGCTGAGCTGGTCTCACATCCATATGTGTTAATCACAAAGGTAGACGATCATCGAGCCAGTGTAGGGGAGACATGTGATCAGCATGTCGGGTCCCCAGCCATTACAGCTAGTCTCCTCAACCTGGAGTCGGTATCCAAATGCCTCATCATGCTGGATGGGTACCGGTCCCATACTGGCCGAAATTCCATGAGAAAATGTCTTCCACCGATGGACACTCGAACTAGCGCAAGTCCCGTAGCTCTGGGGCAAGGGTTCTTGCCTTAACCGATAAAATTCATGACCCGGATAAATTGAAGCTTTTCATAGAAGCATCTAAGTTTAGCTTGAAGTCTGTGTTGTTACATAATGGAAACGCAACCATCTGTGCCAATCGGTCATGGAGTGCACACTGCACATGGAATAAAGCACAAAAATATAGAGCTAATATTACAAAAAATGTACAGTATTTAAAGTATATCTCATCTATCTGTGGAGATTTCAAAATGTGTGGAATACTGCAAAGTGTTGCTTTCGTGCGACACTGTTGGATGCAAATATGATGACATAAAATATGGCCCACCCTTAAGAATTTTGTATCTGGTGGAAAGAATGTCACAGAAAATACAGTGGTTGATAGATCTAAAATCATTTTGTCTCTACTTAATTTCAAATTAGTCATGGCATTAGGTAACTCTGGAGCAGGATTCAAATGCGTCACCTAGAATATAAATTCACAAGAATCCTTGCTTCTAAATTGAAGGAAGCCTTTTTTTCCCGAAGATAATTAATAGAAGTTTAGCTGTCTGAAAGTAAACTGAATTATGTTGGATAAGAAATACGATTATAATTAAAAGTCGCCTATGAACGTTCTCTAGTAATTTTAGAACAGAAAATTACGATTAATTAAGGGGCCTATATAAATCTTAGCTATAATTTGCCCATCAAAATTCATCTCCTGCATTCCCAAGACACTTTCTCTTTAAACCTTGGACAACTCAGTGATTGACATGGAGAAAGATTCTATCGAGATATTTCAAACATGAAGAAAAATAATCAAATAAGATGAAAATCCAATATTCCTAAGGATAACTGCTGCAACGTCAGAAATGAAACCATCGGAAAAGTAGCAAGCGTCGTAAATTTAACCAATAGCAACAACGGGTGAAATAGAAAATTAACAATCAGTATTAACATGTACGTTAATTGGTTGATTTTACATAGTGAGACTGTTTGTTCATATCACGGTAACTACTTTTTATTTATTCTCTATAGTAATTATGTCCACCGCTGTGGTCTCGAGGTAGCGTGCTGCCTTGTCACGCAGCGGGCCCGGGTTCGATCCCCGGTCGGGGCAGTTGTTCGATCCCCGGTCGGGGCAGTTTTTCTGGGTGAGGTTTTTATCGGGGTTTTTCCTCACCTGTAAGACAAATGTCAGGAAAACTTTAAGGCCCAAACGGTCTCCGAAATCATATGGCCATCATCATCATCCTTATCATTATCATATCATCATCATCCTTCACCGGTGTGGAAAGCAACGGGAAGCTACCACACCTACAATTCAATTCCCTAGTAAAGCTGCAAGCATAGCATGAAAATGCTATGATTGCAGTGAAGGGACCTGCCTTTGGGCAGAATTACTATGGATGGATAGTAATTATTAGTTTTATAAATAACATCAACACTGACGACAGCATGTTCTATGTAGCCAGTCCATCGTTTACCTTTAAAACCCTCAACTATAAACCACACGGGCTCAGAGATATAGCAAAACAACATCACAGTTGGACCAGTTCCAAATATAGTCACAGAACGGGATTTAATTCATGATTTACAAAAAAAAACCCTGAGGTACTACATAAAACCGACGACCATATTTGAACTCAGCATATTACCTATTCTTGGTATTACCTATTCTTATAAAAAGCGCATACTTATCCTGAGAAAAATAATAATAATAATAATAATAATAATAATAATACCAGTTATGGTATTCAGTGCCATTTAATGCAATTCCTCATATTCCGAACAATGTTTTTGCATACTGCATATAAATCTATCAACATACATATTTTATAGAATTATAGTCGTGGAATTTATACAGAGTGTAATAAAAATAGTGGGTCAAATTTCAAATATTGTATTTCTCACATACAGTCAAAAAAAATTACTCGTACATAAACATGGAAACGATTGACTGTCCAGTTATAGGGACATCGTGCATCACACACCTTTTTATTACTGTAATTAAGTGTGAGACACTACTGTAGTATTTGCAATGTGTAATACCTTACGTAAGATGAATGGTGTAATCTTTGATAACCCTTTCGCATATACATTCCGTGCGTTTTAGTTACTTAAGTTTTTAGTTGTTAAGTAGCGTTACCAACGGTTTTGTGAATTAACCATTTCAATTAGAAGCTGGTACTATTTAAATTAAAAAATGCATGGGTATATGGGAACTAAATATTTTCAAACTTACAGACCGAATAATTAAATATAGGAACGGCTGGAAAGGACAAATTGATAGAATGCCAGAAGGAAGATTTCCAAAATGATTGCTAAATTATAAACCGCACGGAAGGAGAATGTTACAGAAGATAGTCTGAACAATTTTAACAATTCTAGCTTTCATGAAACCGGAACAAGCCAACAGGCTTAATCCCTGGATGATGATGTTGATTTCCATTTATAAAAGTGGTTAAAAATCGATTCCTTAAAATGCATACTCATATCATTACCAGTCGCATCAAAAGTATTATAAATATGATTGGAAATTACATTATATAATTATTTATAAAAATAATATGTTGCATAAAATTTAAGTATGGTTTTAGAAAATATACACTATAAACACAACTGTAGATATAATTAATAGCATTTAAGAATTATTAAACTCTAATGAATTTTCTGATTTATAAGAAACTACTTACACTGTAAACTATATTATAGTATTACTATTTTTTTAAAAAAAACTTGAATATCTTACAATTGTCCACCGCTGTGGTCTCGAGGTAGCGTGCTGCCTTGTCACGCAGCGGGCCCGGGTTCGATCTCGGTCGGGGCAGTTTTTCTGGGTGAGGTATTTCCTCACCTGTAAGACAAATGTCAGGAAAATTTTAAGGCCCAAACGGTCCCCGAAATCATATGGCAATCATCATCATAATCTTCCTTATCATTACCGTCATCATTACCATCATCCTTACCGGTGTGGAAAGCAACGGGAAGCTACCACACCTACACAATTCCCTAGTAAAGCTGCAGGCATAGCATGAAAATGCTATGATTGCAGTGAAGGACCTGCCTTCGGGCAGAATTACTATGGATGGATCTTACAATTAGAGGTTTTATTTTAAGTTCGCTTAAAACTTGTAAATGTAGTCTCCTGCAATTTGTTAACATTAAACGAAATTCAAAGCTGTAAATTTCTTATTAAACGTAGAGTATCATAAAGATCTATTTTACGACCACATATCTTTTTAATATGTATTAATGATATAAAAGATTTACCACTTCAAGGAATCTATTCTCTTTTTTGCTTACGATAAAAATATGATGTGCTTTTATGACACAATTGATCAATTGCGTTCAAACATGTAATCAGATCTTCTAATACTAAAAATACTGGTTACTACTGAATAAATTAAGTTTAAAAGTTGAAAAATTGGTTTATAACATTTCAAAAGCCATAAATAAATTCAATTCTTAAACATTTTATATTTTTATAATATTATACTTGCACAGGTATCTCAAACAAAGTTTTTACGTTTATTATTGATCGACATTTAAACTGGAAACCTGACATTTTAAAACATTTTAATAATTTAGCGCTTAATGGCAGTTTTAGAAGGGACAATAGGAATTTTGACAATCTATATTATGAATTATTTATACTATTCGCTTATTCACTCATTTTTGACATAAAAAACAGACAATCTGAAATATAGAGCGAATATTTTTATTAGGAATACATTATTCAACTCCTACTTACGTAATGTATAACCATTAAAAAAATTATAGGTTTAAAGTTGGCAATAAAATATAGAGCTGCATTAATCGTGTACAAATTAACTCAATTACATAGTAATTTTTACATACGAGTAAAATATAAAAAAAATATACATTTTTATGGTACGAGACAAAATTAATTCATTCCAATTCAATTTGTATGGGATTGAAGGAATCAGAAATCATTTAAATAAAATTTATAAAGACTTACCACAAACTCTATTTATTATGAAAGTAATAACTGCTTTAAGAAACAATTAAAACATTCATTACATGAGTTATGTAAAAATTCATAATAACTGCTAATAATAATAATAATAATAATAATAATAATAGTGATGATTATTATTATTATTAATATTATTATTATCATTATCATTATTATCATTATCATTATCATTGTCGTTTTCGTTCTCTATTGTCAAGTATATGTTGTAACTTTCAGCAGAACTATTTGAATATGTTAAAATAAAAAATATTATTATTATTATTATTATTATTATTATTATTATTATTATTATTATTATTATTATTACTTATTATTACTGTTTCCTTTCTCTATTGTCAACCATTCTTTGTCACTTTAGGCAGGCCCTATTTGAGTAAGCTTGATAAATAGAACATTAAAGGTTTATTATTATTATTATTATTATTATTATTATTATTATTATTATTATTATTATTATTATTATTGATTTCCTAGATGGCAGTATGAGGCGGAACGCTGACCACGGACCACTCAAAATGATATCTATACGAAAACAAGTGCAACTAAATCAGTAAAGGGAAATCTCAGTAAAGGGAAAACATGGGCTGACAATACAAAATTATTATTATTATTATTATTATTATTATTATTATCAGCAGTAGCATCATCATCACCATAGTAAATTCACGAATTTAGGTAATTTGTTGTTCCGTTTCGGCATTTAGAGAAACACCGTGTAAAAGTCTTTTGAGTGGACGTCCTGGTCTTCTTCTTCCTGCAGGTTGATATCTTAACATTTGTTTGGGTATCCAGCGATCTTCCATTCGATGAACATGTTGCATCCATCTTGACTTATAATCAGACATTTAGTTTTCTAAAGGTTCCATGTGTAATTCTTCTAAGATGTCTTCATTATTTATAATATAGGCCTACTAGTATGTATCCTGCAGTTCTCCGAAGGTATCTCATTTCAGTACATCTAAGTCTCTGTATATCCTTCTGTTTCAACGTCCATACTTCGCTACCATATAAAAGAGTTGGAAGAGCTAGTGTTTTATATCACTTTTAGTCTTGAATGTTTTTGGACTAACTGTGGCTTATACAATTTATTAACCGTAACATTCTAAAAAATTTAGACATTTTTGAATTTACATCCTTTTCTTCTTCATATGAGATATTGCATCCTAGATATGTAAAATTATTCACCTGCGCCAAAATTGTATTGTCAAGTACAATTTTACTTCTGACAGGATCTACACCATCAAATGCCATAATTTTTGTTTTCTCTGTAGATATCTTCAATCCATGTTCTTCTGAAATTTTGTTAAATTCATACAGACCTTTCTGCAGATTATCTTCTGAATTTGCAATTATTATTTGGTCATCTGCAAATAATAGGGTGTCTAATTTTGTATTTTCTGATAGTCTTATTCCAAATTTATATTTCTTGTTCATCATCATCATCATCCAGTGATTAAGCCTGTTGGTTCGTTCCGGTTTCATTAAAGCTAGAATTGTTAAAATTGTTGAGACATCTTCTGTGTAGGTGTCCAACATTTCTTCTTCCGTGCGGTTTATAATTTAGCAATCATTTTGGAAATCTTCCTTCTGACATTCTATCAATATGTTCTTTCCAGTCGTTCCTATATTTAATTATTCGGTCTGTAAGTTTGAATATTTATTGATCCAATAACATATTACTTCGTTGATATAGATCGCAAAGAGTGTTGGGGATAGAGGGCAACCTTGTCTCACACCACGATTTATAATTCCTTCTTCAGAAAATCTGTTATTTTATTTAATCTTTATGGTGTTGTCTTTGTAAATATTTTGTATGTTCTGCAGAAGTAAATTTGGTATATTTCCGTCTTCCAATATATTGGCGAGTTTTGGTCTCTTGACTGTGTCGAATGCTTTTTCAAAATCTATAAAAGCAAAATGTGTTTCTAAGTTGAATTCTCTTCTTTTTTCAAGCAATAGTTTAACAGAAAATGCTGAATCAATACAATATCGTCCTTTCCTAAATCCATTTTGACATTCCATAAGGAATTTGTAGCTGAAACATTTCAATTTTCCATTTTAAATGTTTGCATGAATTTTGTAGCGTTTGTTTAACAAACTGATTCATATAGTTGTCCATTTTTCTCTTGTCTCCTTTCTCGAACAGAGGTATAACAATGCTTGATTTCCATTCTTCTGGTATATCTGCATTTTTGAATACATTATTCAAGAAGGACAACAGTATTTCATGGAACTGTTTGCCTGCATATTTGTACAATTCAGAATTCAAGCCACCTGTGCCATTTGCTTTCCCATTTATCAATTTCTTTAAACTACTTTTCAACAATTCTAAGAATGATGATATTATTATTATTATTATTATTATTATTATTATTATTATTATTATTATTACTATTATTGCCTAAAATTGTTGCGGAATGGATCCCAATTGAAAGGAAGAAGAGAGGAAGACCGAAGAAAATTAGGATAGTAGGGGTAAAAGCGAACAACAGCAGTTCCTGTAATACATAATAGCATACATTTCCAGAATCGAGCCTATGCTTAATTCCTTTGTTCATCTCATTCCTATTTGTAATTATGGTTCATAGATACTTGAAATCGGCCACTTCTTCAAATTTTCCTCAATTTGTCATTAGTTGTCCATTTCCATTATATTTATTTTTATTTATGTATTTAGCCTGGTGGGTTAAGGCCATGTGGCCTTCTCTTCCACTCACCAGGACAAACATATATTACATCAGAATATAACAATCATAAATAACTCTGATATTAAATACTAAATGAAGATTTGACCAATAAGATAATATTTATTATATTATGATCTATAATACAACCACTTAATGATAGTTATGATTAAGACTAAAAATAATAATAAAATTTATTCTAGCAAGATACATTAAATTGTTGGTAGATCGTCCCAGTCTAATGTAGGGGCCTATATAAAAAAAGAAAAATAATCAGGTATAGAAAACTAAATTTACGGTTATACAATATTTAAACAAATGAAAATATTTATTAATTTTAATATTATTTTCATAAATAATTCTATCAGTGAGGTGTATAAGTTAGTTTGTTATTAAATAATTCTTTAGTTTGTTTTTGAAGGATGATATAGTTCGACAGTCTGTGACATAGGGCGGAAGGGAATTACATGTTTTGGCAAGTGAAACAGTAAAATATAATGAATAATATACAGTGTGATGAGTAGGGATATAAAGGAAAATGTGCTGATGGGATCGAGTGTCAAGATTATGTGTGTCGGATAGTCTGATGAAGCGACGTGATAAATGATTAGGCGATGATGTGTGAAGTATTTTATAGAGAAGGGATACGGAATGGACTCACCTACGATCTCTTAGACGAAGTCATGATAATTGTTTCAGGGATGGTGGTAATATAGTCAAATTTGCGAATTCCACAAACAAAACGTGCGCAAGAATTATGAACATGTTGAAGTCTTTGAGTGAAAATAATATTTAAGTCTGTAAAAAGAGTAATACAATAATCAAAGGGAGGCATTGCAAGTGTTTCTTCTAACATTTTCCTGAGACCGAATGGCAGACAATTTCTTACGCGATTTAATGAATGTATTATTGAGAAGACTGTTTTGCATGTACGCTTTATTCATGTATTCCAATTTACGTTGTTGTCAATAAATACTCCTATAATGTTTACTGTCTCACTCACTATAAGGGATTTGAACTCGATTTAGTGACACATGCGAGACTGATTCATGTTGATAAAACTTTATTTTATTTCTACTTATGTTTAATCCAGATTTCAAGTTTGGACTATTATCTTCATACTCCCTGTATTACACAATCACTCATCCTAACTAAATTTATTTCTGTACACAATACAAATACACATCACCTACGTAACATTGCCTGCCGAACTGGTGCGTAATCGTAAATAGACCACACTAACCCCATCTAATCATTGAGTGCAAAATCCAAAGCACGAAAATTACAGTGAGTTAACATTAAATATACAAACGCGTTCGCTAGTTCCAGTGAAAATGTGCAAACAGTAAACAATAGAAAGGTGGTGCTCTAATAGTGTATTACGGTGCGAGATAGGGAAGTGGTTTTTACAGAATCGAGGAAAATGTTTAAAAACCGAGCGATAGCGAGGTTTTTAATTTCCTAGATCTGTAAAATACTTCACAAACGTGCTTAGTACATTATTTTTTTGCGCGATAGTGTTTTCAAAATAATAAATAATAGTAAAGTAACATCACCTTTGTTGGAAATATTTTCGTTCATTATAGACTATTGACTAACATTAACAATGTGGGCAATGTATATTAGTTGAAACAACAGGAGGTTGTGAGACCAATTAGTGATAAAATGTCGGCAAGTACGTATTTATTGTTTTATATTGTTTCAAATAAAGTTCAGTTCATTTAAAATGCACTGATTTTATTCGTATAATGTATATTAACACTACGTTTTGGATACTTTTTGTATATACATTGTATGTAGTATACATAGAGAACAGTGGTTTTACTTCCCACACGCGGTTTGAAATATGTAATATTACAGTACAGTTATTTTATTACAGTATAGTTATTTTATTACAGTATAGTTAGTTATTTAGGTTGGCAACTCCGAAATGTAGGAAGTTGAACTTTCAATCATAGTCCAACATTGCTGTAAGGAGACGACAAAACGCAATATCGCGCAAAAATAATATTTTTTCTCGGGAGTTTCTCCCTGCCACAATTTCATTCCACCATTTTTTGACCTGGGGTCGACTCAACCTCTAACGGAAATGAGTACCAGACGCTTGTTCTGGGGGTAAAGGCGGCCGTCACGCAAGGCTCACAACTCGGCTGACAACAAGTGCCGATTGTCTAGAAAAAGTGGGAGCCTTAACCTCCTACTAACCACAAGGGTCTCCTATGGCCTGTAGTGGGAACACTTTCTTGTTTCTCCATAATCATTTCATCAATTTCGTTTCATTTCGTTCATCTGCCCCTGTGATGGTGCGTCAGGCGTGGTCGGCCGACAACCCTTGTCATTCAAGATCTCTATATAAGGGGCTCACCTCATCTCTTGATTCGACCCTGAGTTGGACACGAGTTGAGGATATTTTTTATTTCATTACATACTAATTGAAATTTTTATCAATAAGATAATATCTATAAGATTAAGATCGATGACATAATAATAGTAATGATAATTAAAATTAAGAATAGAACTTATAATAAAATGTACACAAGCGGGATATATATATATATATATATATATATATATATATATATATATATATGTTTGCTAAATACAGTTCCTATATAAAGTGCATAAAAATAGTGATATGTAATAAACAAAATTTGTCGGTTAAATGGCCTAATGTTTAAAAGACACAATTGAAGATATTTGTTAATCTTAATACTATTTTCATAAAATAAATAACTGTTATAACATGAAAAGCACAATACAAGAAGTACTGATGAAAGTATGGTTTTAACTTTCCTCGTGAAGGAGGAAGATATGCATGATGAGCTACTTCTTGCTCCGAAAAATTAGGTTTCTAGTTAAATTTTAATTTTAAAAAATAGTGCAAGGTAGCGTAAAACTGTCACATTCTCTAAGAAAGACATGCGACAATTGCTGGTAAGATTAATTAGAGCAATTACATATTCAGCACATGCCTAGAACCATGACTTAATATTAGACATCAATTTGCATTCACATTGTGCACGAAGCATAGCATTTATTCTGTTTATAACAAAACCTACGCTCATTTTTCTGCTAACATCACACAAATCCACCTTACTCTACCGAACGAGACGATACTTCTATTCTAAGGGTCTAACTAACTAACTAACGTGGGGTGCTTTTTATGGTTTTTAAATTTTCTTCTTAGAGACTTTACTTTTACCAATATCTGTTTATTATCAAATATATTAATTGATATAGAGCACCCCACGCTTTTGATGGTAAAATTATTTTTTTTGTAGATAACTATAGTTTTATTCTAAATGTGTTGGAGATGATTTTTTTGTTGACCACTTTAATTTTATCCCAAGCGTGTTGGAAATTAAAATTATTTTTCATTTGTTCAGTTCGGTTTTCTAATAAAGGGTGTTTTAGTTTTTTAACCTATTATTTATTTTTTAGTTTTAATATTTTACAGAATAAGATAAAAATGTAAATATTTTTAAATTCGATACTATTGTAGTATGAGCTAAAAGTAATACTCTTCTAAAAAAAACTCTCCGGGTCGGATTAATTCCCAACTGCTTCTACAGCCATAATTAAATAATTACAATATTTTTAATTATCACACATTGCTTAGAAAAGTCTTCAAAACTTTATTGTAATTTTTTTTAGTACTTACCAAACTTTTTTGAAATTTAAAAAATTAGTAAGAAATTTAACTGATCAACTCATTTTAGCGCAAGACAAATTTGATATGGAATTCACGATAAAAAGGTTGAAAACACATATGAATCGTGGGGTCTCACAGTAAATTTACAAAAAAAAACATAATATTTAGCAATTAATAGCAATACGGAGTAAAAGAGAAAATTTAATATTGGAAGAAAAAATTCAAATGAAGTAAGTGAAACAAACTAAACATTTTGAATTAATTATGGATAACATTGAAAGTACAGGCAAAGAGAACATAAAGCATACAATTTAATTTAATAGCAAAATACTGTAATATAATTGTTAAATTCCATATGGTGGGATAAGCATATTTGAAAAGACACAAGAAATATATTGGTAAAACATTGGTGGAATCTGTTACAATATATGGAAGAGAGGTATGGACAATCAATAATTACTACAAGAATAGGCTAATAGCTCAAGAAATGGATTATTTACGCAGAAATGCCAGAAAGTAAAAAATAGAACATGTCACAAATAAGGAAATTAGAAATATAATGGAAGCAGAAGAAAGCATAATTGAGAGAATTGAGGAGAAGGAATTAAAATGGTTAGGATATATTTTAAGAATGCAAGATGAGCGATGGCCGAAACTACTATATCAATGGCAACCGAGCAGAAAGAAGAAAAGAGGGAGACCAAAGTTAACATGAAAGGAAAGCCTAAAGATAATAATGCAAGCAAGAGAGTTAAGCATTGAATATGTCCAAGATCATAGGCTTTGGAGGTTTGGCACGGGAAGACGGTAGCAGCTGTAAAAATCCGAAGATTGATAGAAATAAGAAATTTATTTAAATTATAATAGTGCATAATAAAAAGTGCGCAATGCATTTGCAGTTAAGTATATGACATATTAAGTAATCAACTGAGTTGGTGTTTACTTGCAGTTAAGTATATGACATATTAAGTAATCAACTGAGTTGGTGTTTACTTGACGAAAATCCATTACTCATTTAATTAAATAAAAATAAAACTTACAGTTTTATTTGATTTTCATATTTATTAAGATATAATTTAGTTACAGCTGTTTCGGTACACTGTACCTTCTTCAGACATGTTAACAAATGAATGAATTGTGTTATTATAGTACATAACAACTGTATGTATGCAACAATAATTTTTTATAACCTGTATTATCTCTTGTATAAAGGAACATACGAGAGCATATAACAGAAATTTAGTTAATTCAAAATATGCTAACCACCTACTCCAATATAATCATTGTTTTGATACAAATTTTAAAATTTTACATGTTTGTGACAAAGGAAAGAAGTTAAACCTTTTAGATGCTGTAGAAATAAATAAATTGAAAAGTAGTAATAAACTGTTAAATTCCCAACTAGATTTGAATGAATCGCCTCTGTTAAATTTATAATGCAAATGATAAAAAATAGTATTGCATAGATACAGTTGTTATGTACAATGATAACACAATTCATTAATTTGTTAACATGTCTGAAGAAGGTACAGTATACCGAAACAGCTGTAACTAAATTATATCTTAATAAATATGAATATAAAATAAAACTGTAAATTTTATTTTTATTTTAATTAAATATATAACATATTCTCAGATACAAAAATAATCGCCTCTGTCTTGTTTTTTTTCCACATTTTTTTCCTCTAATCTATTATAGCTCACTTACGAAACATGTATCGCGTTATATTATTCAGTTTTAAAGACAGGTTTAACCTCCATTACGACGTAAATGACACAAGCAAATTTGAAAAGTAAACAGTTGCTGCACTGTTAATCTTGCGTTTAATTGGGAGTACACACAATTAACTGACATTCAAATGTGTGTAAAAGAGGTCACTTTTATTTTTATCAAAGGTCTTGAATTAAAAAAACATAGGTGAAAACGACAGCGATGACTTGCACGTTCTATTACTGTAAAGAAAGTAAAAATTTACAGGCAAAAAACTCTCAGTTGAAAAACGCATATTTTTCATCTACTTCGCCTTTAAAATCGTGAATCATTTTATAAACCAAATCACAAAATGCTTTATTCTTCCAAAAAAAATATGAACTTCCGCATTTTCGAAGAAGAAATGGACGTGCAATACGTGACAATCAATTATTTTCACCTAATTCGTTTTCAGGAAGTTAAATTCCAGTTGCACTTTTTTATTTCAATTTTATTTTGTCTAAGCTTTAGCATCTTGGATCACATCCCATAAAGGATTAGTTTGTGTGTCCCAATATGCTGTGCTATGGTCACTTCTGTCCAATTTAATATGTGCCTGTAAAATTTAATTCACGTATAATAAATTTAATAAAAATGAAGTTTTATATTGTAAGCCCATGTTTTCCCTTAACAGAGATTTAGGCGCTCTCCCCCTACAGGGAAGAATTTGAACCATACTAATTTAGTTACACTTGTTTTCGTATAGATGTCATTTTTGAGTGGTCCGTGGTTAGCGTTCCGCCTAATACTGACATCTAGGAAGCCAAGATAGAACTAGGACGGGAGAATTCGGTAAATTTTGCTTAGAGGCCTTTTCATTCAGGCTTAAGGATTGTTTACGAGCCTGTAAATCTTCAGACTCGGGACCCACGGATTAAAGTGCCTCCCAGAGGACTTGCTCCTTGGATTTTTCCATCCTAAAAAACATCCGTCGACCCCGGCCGGGTTTGAACCCTCAACCCTCGGGACCAGAGGCAAGGAGCATAACCACTAAAAATAAAGTTAAGATTCATTATACAATTAATCGCAGGAACAAAATTCCAACTAATATCTACCTCGATGACTAAGGAAAATTATAGTAAACCCCAATCAAGTTGATGGCCCAAGTATGTCTCTCAAAAACTATCGTCTGACTAAACTTGGTTAACTTTCACTTTTACTTTCTATTGTAAAGACTCGCATAAATTAAAGGCGCCCGAAAGAAACAACCAATGTCAATTTAATAATTTTTATTTAATTATTTATACACAGTTTTTTTTTGTGTTTACACATTTTTCTGTTTTTATAAGATTCATGATGTGTTCCGTTGAGGTTTATTCAAAATTAATATAAAATTATAGAATATTCACCTGAAAGGTCCGTCTCCTCAACTTAATTATCATTTAACTGTAGCGCTTTCGGGACTTGTCCCATCATCGGCAGGATTCAAAACTGGTGTTTCACTGAAGATCTGGTAGAGGGGGTTGCATGTATTGGGTTCGTTTTCGTTTATCAGGCTGTCGTTGTGAGCTGCTTTCATGATTTCCATCTCTTCGAGTACGTTTATCTTCGCTGGATTATTTTCTCTGTGCATTACTGTTAGGGTGTTTTCAATATTTAACATGCGATGTCCTTCATGGATAACGTGTTTTGCATAGCTTGATTTCCCTTCTGCGTGAATGAAGTCTCGAAAATGTTCTTTGAATGTGATGTTAAAACTCCTGTTTGTCCTTCCTACATAAAATTTGTTGCAGTCCTTACATGTCGGTTTATAAACTCCTTTGCTGTTGAAAATGTTATTTTCTTCAATGTTATTGTTTATTATGTTGTTTAATTTGTTATTGGTTCTGTATGCTATTTTTACGTTTTTATCAGCTTTCTTTAGTGCATTGGTTAATTTTTGTCGTTTCTTTTCCTGTGTATGTAAGTGTTATCCATGTTTTCTTGTTGTTGTCAGATTCTTTTTTTAGTTTAGTTATGTTGGTTATGTTGTTCTTCCTTTTTTGTTTTTTTTACGAGCTTATCTATGAATTCTTCATTATAGCCATTGGTTTTTGCCATATACTTAATGTAGTTGAGTTCTTGGATATAATTGTCTTTGCTTAATGGGAGTTTCAACATTCTACTGGCTAAGCTATTAAATGTACTAATTTTCTGTTGAAAAGGGTGTGTAGAATTTTTGTTTATGGCCAGAGCATTGTTTGTGGGTTTCCGGTAGATACCGATTTCTAGTTTATTGTTGTGTAGATTTTTGGTTATAGACAAATCTAAGTAGTTTATGCTGTTATTAACTTCTATTTCTTCGGTGAAAGTGATTTTTTCATGCATGTTGTTTAAGTCTTGTAGTATTTCTTTTTCTTTTCTGTTTTCATTTTCATATATTACTAGTACATCATCGACATATTGTGTTAGTAGTTTTATGTTGAATTTGTGTATTAGTTCCTCAAAATGTTTATTTTCCAGTTCTTGTAGGAAGATTTCTGCCATTATTCCAGATGTAGGACTCCCCATCGGGATCCCGTCTTCTTGAATAAATAGTTTATTGTTAAATTGGACGTAATTTTGCTTTATTGTTGTTGTTATTACTTTGTTTAACTGATTGATATAGTTATCTTCAAGTTTACTGTCTGTTAGTTTTTGTTTTATTATGTTTGCTGTTTCGTTTATCGGGATATTAGTGTAGAGGTTTTTTATGTCGAATGACGTCATTTTAGTATTCCTATTGATTTCTAAATGCTGTAGTTTGTCTACTAGTTCAAATGAGTTCTTAATTGTGTAACGATTTTCAAGTTTGACATCATTTTTCATTTTCTGAGCGACTAATTTGGAAATTTTATAGTTAGGAGCATTCATGCAATTAACAACTGGTCTTATGGGAATGTTGTCTTTATGGATTTTTGGAAGGGCTTTCATTACTGGTGGTGAGGGAGTATTATTTACCCATTTGGCGTTTTTGTATTTATTATGTTCATTATTGGTTGTGTTGGTGATTAGAGGGCACGATTTTAGTGCTTCTTTTATTTGTCTGCTATACTTTCCTGTGGGATCTTTTTAAAATTTTTTTGAAATTGTTTTTCTTTTATAAATTGCTTGGTTTTATTGAAGAATTCTTCCTTTTCCATAATAACTATTGTGTTGCCCTTGTCGGCTTTTGTGTGTATTATATTATTGTTCTTAAATTTTTTTTTATTTTAGAGATGTTCTTGAGAGTTTGTTTATCTTTGATGTTTATTGTTGGTGGAGTTTCTTTTATGACTTTAGCTGCTTCGTATCTAATATGATTTTTGTTATTAATGTTAAGTTTATTTATTGCAATTTCAGTTTCAGTAATTAAATTTTGTTGTGTTCTTTTTGCGTTGTGTGTAGGGAAATTGAATTTGTATCCCTTTTCTAGCAAGTCTGTTTCCTGTTTGTTGAATTTTATTTTTGTAAGGTTTGTAATTCTTTTGTCTTCAAAATTGTGTGATTTGTTATGTTTTAGATATGTGTGTGTTGCATGGCCTTTAATTTAGTTAGCTTCTTGTTCATTGTTTCATATTTATTGCACATGTTATTATTAATGTTTTCGTGAATTTGGTTTTCTATGATTGTCCAACATTTGCCGAATAGTAAGGCGGCTTCTTGTGTGTAGTAGTATAGCTGGTTGTTGATGTTTTGCTTCTTTATGTATAGGAATCTGATTTCGTTTTTTATCCAATTAATTTCGGCCTGTTTTTGTACTTTGGTTGCTGTATTATTTCTGTTTTTTATTTTTATTTTAGCGTAGTTAGGTATTATATTGTGTTTTAAGCATTCTTTATTGAAGTGTATGTTCGCGATCGTTTTGTGAAGTTGCGTTTTGAGGTTAGAATACTTGTGTTTAATTCTAGCCTGACTGGCTGCATAATCAACTTTTATAAGATTCATGATGTGTTCCGTTGAGGTTTTTTCAAAATTAATATAAAATTAAACTACATTAAGTATATGGCAAAACCAATGGCTATAATGAAGAATTCATAGATAAGCTCGTAAAAAAACAAAAAAGGATGAACAACATAACCAACATAACTAAACTAGAAAAAGAATCTGACAACAACAAGAAAACATGGATAACACTTACATACACAGGAAAAGAAACGACAAAATTAGCCAATGCACTAAAGAAAGCCGATAAAAACGTAAAAATAGCATACAGAACCAATAACAAATTAAACAACATAATAAACAATAACATTGAAGAAAATAACATTTTCAACAGCAAAGGAGTTTATAAACCGACATGTAAGGACTGCAACAAATTTTATATAGGAAGGACAAACAGGAGTTTTAACATCACACTCAAAGAACATTTTCGAGACTTCATTCACGCAGAAGGTAAATCAAGCTATGCAAAACACGTTATCCATGAAGGACATCGCATGTTAAATATTGAAAACACCCTAACAGTAATGCATAGAGAAAATAATCCAGCGAAGATAAACGTACTCGAAGAGATGGAAATCATGAAAGCAGCTCACAACGACAGCCTGATAAACGAAAACGAACCCAATACATGCAACCCCCTCTACCAGATCTTCAGTGAAACACCAGTTTTGAATCCTGCCGATGATGGGACAAGTCCCGAAAGCGCTACAGTTAAATGATAATTAAGTTGAGGAGACGGACCTTTCAGGTGAATATTCTATAATTTTATATTAACATTTTTCTGTGCCTGAAGTTTTATTTTCCTTCTCCACTTTTCCTATACATCCACGCCATGTTCTCCAGTCTTGTTCTCATTCCAGTTCTTAATTCTTGCATCTATGAGTTTCGAGGTCTTTTTATCTTCATTCTTTTAGGTAGACACTAATCCAATGTTTTTCTGGGTAATCTTTTTTCTTGTATTCGTCGTACATGCCCATACCAATTTAACTGATAATATCTTATATAATCTACTATTGAATATTTAATATTCTGTTTTTTTTTCTCCTATGACTTTATATTATTATTATTATTATTATTATTATTATTATTATTATTATTATTATTATTATTATTATTATTTTAAATTTTAATATCTTAATGCTCTCCTCAAGAAACTCATTTCCATCGACATAATTTTTTGTTCTAAGTTGAATTTCCATTTTTCAGCTTTATATGTGACAGTACTTCTCACAATTTAATTCTATATATTTAATACACAAGTGATCTTCTTGGTGATAAAATATTAAAATATATATGCAGTCAATATGCCCATTTCACCAATTAATGTTTTAAAATGGTCAACAAGTTTCTACAGCCAAGCTGTCATTCTCAAGACCAATATCTGGTCTTGAGAATGACAGCTTGGCTGTAGAAACTTGTTGACCATTTTAAAACATTAATTGGTGAAATGGGCATATTGACTGCATATATATTTTAAAATTCTATATATGTAATTTATCTTTCCTGGTTATATTTAATTTCAATATTTAATATTCAAAATAAATATAATTATTTAAGATATCAATGCCGGAGTTTTATAGCGTAGAAAAATATTGTTACGGGTTTATTGTCCATAGTTTCGATTTAACCCTGTATAATAATAGACGCAATCTGTAGCGAAACAACGGAGAACTCATAATCTCGTGACTCAGAGGTTTCTTTCATTAGTCGCCGCAATAGTAATAATCTTTCTCAGTGCAATAAGAATTAACTTTACGAGACATGTAAGAAATGTAATACTTCATAATACTTTCTTGAATCTTTCGTAAAAAGAATTTATATATCTAACTAACTAACTCACTGCCACTATCAAACCCGTAGGTTCGTGGCCGCGCGGACATAAGCTCTCCATACATCCCTATCCTGAGCTATGTTTTCCAATCATTCCCTGTATAATCTACTTCCCACAAATCATAGTTAATGTTATTCTCCCACCTCATTCTTGGTCTACCAACTGGGCGTTTTCCCTATGATTTTCCTACAAGAAGCTTCCATGCACGTATTTCATTCCCATTCGTGCCACATGTCCTGTCCATCGCAGTCTACGAGATTTAACTGTTCTTATTATATCTGGCTTCCTATAAAGATAATGTAGTTCACTGTTATGTAGTTTTTTTTCATTCACCTATCTGCTCATCTCTCTTTGTTCTAAACATTTTCCTAAAAACTTTATTCTCAAATACTCGTAATCTCCTTTCCTCCCTTAAAGTAAGAGTCCATGTTTCGCATCCGAATAATACAACTGGTAGAAACTAGTTTTATATATTTTCAGTTTAACGTTTTTTGAAAGGAGTTCAGACGTCAAGAATCTCTGTAATGCATAATAGCACGCATTTCCAGAATTGAGCCTATGTTTAATTTCTTTGTGCATCTCATTCCTATTTGTGATTATTGTTCCTAGGTATTTGAATTCAGCCACTTCCTCAAAATTTCCCTTATGTATCATTAGCTGTCCATTACCATTATATAATGTATTTCTATGTGTTACCATACATTTAGTTTTATTGATATTTACTTTCAGTCCTAATTTCTTAGTGTTACTTAATAAAATTTCCCGATGAGGATGGGATACCAGCAATCTAAATTAAACTTTCATGAATCTAATACAATTTTGTATTCACAGGTAGGACTAATGGTTTACGACATGTTGGGTGGACACGGGGCGTCGACCAGAGAGAAGGACGCATTACAACACTTGGTGAATTTGACGAGAACAACACCATCAACACCCGGGTCGAAAACAACAGTTATACCTACATTTGCAACTACAACTACCACAACTACAGTATCTCCAAATACGATTACAACAACTCTATCAGAAACTACGACAAGCATTGTTTATAATATGTCACAGCCTCCTAATAATGAAGATCTTAGCAATACGTCAATAAACTACCAAGACATGCTGGCAGAGGACACGAGGGCTTTACCATACACTTATGCTACTAAAGAAAATAATAGAAGAAGTGGAAAGCAAAGACATTCTGAGCCATATGACTTTGTAAGTGATTTTCCTCAACAATTACCATCATCAAGAACAGCCAACATCAATGAAGGCGATAAAGAAAACTACCAAAAATATTGGCTTCCTTCCTACAAGAGAACGGAAATTCAAAGTAAAATAATGAATCATGGAATACAACAGGTACCGAGACCATTCAGACCAAACAATTATACAACAGAGAAGCAAACAAATAACAGGAACAAAATTATAAAAAATGACGTCATTCCTTATTACGGCTTCACTTCTCTCAGTAAATATCCTCAACTGTCATCATACCGGTATCCAAACGAAGCTAAGAATATACAAGACATAATAAAATATCTGACTGCAATAGATTCAACACCATCACCTACCAGCAACAACATGGGAATCTAATGTTAAGACCAACTAACGGTAACAATAGGAAAATAAAATTCGCTGGAGTTTATAGAACAGCTGATAAAGAGGATTCGGGTGAAACTTATCATAAACCAGACGAAACGATGGATGAATACACAGTATCGGAAAACGAGCACAAAATGGCTGATACGTCAGCAATGAATGGACATGCGTATAATGCAGATCCATTTCATGCATTCAAACCATCAGATCCATCGGAAATAAATCTATTAGCAAATAGCGATTTTAGATTTTCTCCCATCGATAATCGATTTAGAGTCAATTCTAATCGTATAAACCAAGGAAATCGTTGGGTGTACGCAGAACAAAACCCAAACGATAAATATTTTCCAAGGCCACCTATTAATTTTGGTAAACCACCGTCGACTTTACAAAATAATCATGAGCCAATAATGCAAATGTACCCAGGGACATACACCACAGCCACATTTAAACCTTTTTGGTAAAGAGCCCGCAGTTCAAACCCAATCAAGTTCCAATAAGCCCAAAAAAGTGAAGCCATTCAGCGTGATGTTGGATATATACCCCATGATGGAAGATTCACAACCTCAAGCAAGTTCAAACAAAGTAAGGCCAAGAGGAAGGCCTCCAGGTCACGGTTTTGGACACGTTAGGTTTCCGCATTCTGAACGCGGAAGATTGCCGCCTGACCAAGTAGCAGAGAGTAGCGAAACTAAACATCAGATGATAGTTCATTTAAACTTGTACCCGAAGAAGAAAAAGCAGCCTTCCATCAGTAGCAGGTATGTCAACACTTCTCCCTCTCTATCTTTTCGCCCTTTCTCTGTCTAGAAGTAAAATACCTCAATTTGTAACAGGAGTATATTAATACTTTATATTATTCAAGTTCACACAATACTCGAACTTGTTTGCAATATATATATATATATATATATATATATATATATATATATATATCGTATTTATTTATTTGACGTAGTGGAGTTAAGGTCTACCTCTTCCACTCACCAGGACAAACATGTTACTTAAAATATAGCAGTCATAATTAACTTTAATATTAAATACAAAATGAAGATTTAAGCAATAAGATAATATCTATAAGATATTAAGATCGATAATGCAATAATGTTAATAATTAAAATTAAGACTAAAGCTAATAATAACATGTACATGAAATATAAATGAAATTGTTTGATAGACTGTCCCTATCTATTGCACATAAAAAAAACGAAGAACATAATGAGAATAGAGAACTAATTTGTCTGTTATACAATATTTAAAACAACAATTGAACATATTTGTTAATCTTAATACTATTTTCTTAAATAATTTAAATTGTTAATAGTGAAAGGGATAATATCAGTTAGGTGTATAAGTTAGTTTGTTATTAATAATTGTTTGTTTTTTTAATAATGTTATAGTTTGACAGTCTCTGACATAGGGTGGAAGGAAATTCCATATTCCGAAAAGTGAAACTGTAAAAGATTGTAAATAATACACAGTATGATGAGGAGATATATACAGGACAATGTGCTGAAGGGATTCGTGTATGTGTGTATATATATATATATATATATATATATATATATATGTATGTGTGTATGTATATATATATATATATATATATATATATATAATGTGTTTAACGGCGTATTTCAACAACTTAGGTCATGAGCATTGTCAATGAAATTTAATCGTGAAAGGAGCCATATATTTTTTACAGGTCCAATTTCAGATTCACGTTCTTTACGTGCCGTAAATCTACGACACAGGATATTACTTCCCTTCTGAGGAAATAATTTTCATCCTTTGAATACCTCGACCACGGCTGGATTGTAACGCTCTAATCTAGTAATAGAGGCGAGACCGATAACACTTGTCTATCATGACTGACTACACACACATACATACATATACCGATATATATATATATATATATATATATATAGAGAGAGAGAGAGAGAGAGAGAGAGAGAGAGGAGAGAGAGAGTACATAATCTTCAGAACTGTCGTGACAATTTTTTTTATTCCTCATAAAACCAAAATTTCGCTGTTTTATTACAGAAATATCTTGTACTTTATTTATAAATATGAATTATGTTTGTTCGCTGTTGCAGAAACGACGACATCCCAACTTATCATGTCGACGTTACAAATTGCTGGAGGACGAAGACAGACATCGGCGAGAGATTCGGTCGCGGTGGGTGTTGCTCTAAAGTTCAATGATACGTACACTTTTTCCTACATATTTTTCATTTTTTTACCACACAAATTTAACAACCAAGTACCCGCGTATCAGACGGTAACGTTCCCCAATCCTATTTTGGAGATCCTAAGTCACCTATCCTGACGTCGATCAACACATAAAAAGTTTTTTTCTGGCATTCCTTAGTTATGGCAATTGTTTAATTAAAATTCCATTACCACGAATCATTTAATCATTAATCATTATTTCATAATATAATTAAAAATCTGAATTCTATTAACATTCAAGATGATTACATACCTAACCAGATACATGCGAAGTTTCTGGAAGTTGTGATATCTAAAATGCTTAAGTTCCTCAAAGTGATATGATAAAAAAGATCATTATACTTCTATATTTTATCCACAAGAAAATATTTCCGTTTTCTCACGAACCAGTAACAAATGCGTTATAAGAATATCATTAATTCCAACAACAATCACAGCTATCTATCTTCTCAATTTTACAGTTTTTATGCGATTGCGCATTGTTTCTAAATTCATCAGAAGAACATAGTGAAATATCATTAAAATTTAAAGATCTTTGGGATAATCATTGGAGATCGTTTTTAACTTATTTCCAAGAGATTACTTTAAAATTAAAATAGTCTGTATCATTCCGAAAAATCATTTTTAATTTTGACCTCTATTTGTTCAAATATTGTAAGAAATTCATAACCATAAGAATAATTAATAAGCTTATTTCATGGATACGCTCGTATTGTTCTATTTTTTTATAATTTGGTCGCAGGATACTCAAAATAAAAACAAATCTTATTAAAAATTCCATCAAGATTAATTCGTTAGAAACAAAGAAACTCGTAAATTTATTAGAACCACTCGCTTTATTGCTCTTGAGGAAAACGATTTTTTTAATTGTCCTCTTCCTCTTCTAAAAGCAATGCCTTCTCTTCTTTCAGCTACCTGTTACATTCCTTGACATTCTTAGCATTTCATAATTTCTGTTGTATATTTGAAAACGGTATATCTATTTTGGGGAAATTAACATACAAGATCAACATTCATAAAAGACAACAAACCTCTGGAACACACAACAATTTTAATTATTTGGACTGTAATTTTACTATAAACATAAAAATTGAAAGAGACATAAATATGAAACTGTCAAAATTTCAAATGATATACAGAATTATACATAAAACATTAAAGAACAAAACAAGAAAATATACTAGATTGAAGTTTTATAAAACATTGGCAGTTAATGCATTACTTTATGGAAGTGAAACTTGGGTAATTGATGACCAAAACATTACAAAGTAGAATACAAAGTGTAAAAGTGAACTTACTTAGAAGAACAAAAGCCTGCACAAGATTGGATCGGATAAAAAGTGAAGATATAATAACAGATGATCTTGAAGAAGATTTTCGGGCTGTAGGCCGTGGTCGTGAGGCTTGTAGTTCCCCGACGTTTCGCCAGAGACTGCGTCTGGCATCCTCTAGGGTTGTCTTGAGGATGCCAGACGCAGTCTCTGGCGAAACGTCGGGGAACTACAAGCCTCACGACCACGGCCTACAGCCGGAAAATCTTCTTCAAGATCATCGTAGCAACTCCGGCCGTGAAAGTCTACGTGAATACATATAATAACAGAGTTAAATATATATCCATTGAATGATAAAATCAAAGAATACAGAGGTAAATGGTTTACTCATTTAGAAAGAATGAATGAAACATGATTACCAAAATCATCATTTAGCTACAAGTCAAGAGGTTCAAGGAATGTAGAAAGGCCAGTGTAAAGATGGGCAAAACAACTGTGAGGCAGAATAGGCAATTTGCCTAGCCCGTGAAGTGAAGATGAGGTCTTCCTCTAATTTTTTCCCCAAAATTTGTTTTATAGATATTACAGCGACGTGAGTATTTGACCAAAAATTAATATTTTTACTAATAGTTTTGAAATTAATGATAACAGAAATATGTATAAATTACTTGTATTTCTGATCTTATTTTTTTATATTTCATTCTTATTCTATGTTATGCATACTTTCGCATATATTTATTTTAACTGATATAATTGATAAATTTTTTGTGTAATTTCAATGTGATTCGAAGCGTAATTCCTCAATGCTTCTGCGGTGAGAGGGCACGTGGATAAGAACTTGAGGGAAATATCGACGTGATGTAAACCTTCCCTCCCTTGACAACACAGTGGCGATTCATGTAATGGTTCGTGCCCATAGTTCATGTAATAGATTTTATTATAGAACACGATAATGCTACTAAATGTTTAATCTGTAATAACTGTTAGAACACAGGAATATAAATTTAAATTAATTTTTGTTGTTATTAAGGAGAAAATTTTATATTTTTATGTTATGTCTTCATTATAAAGAATATTAAGCCCAAAATGTTAAATAGTTTTATAAATGTATGTGTTAAAGATAACCCTACTTATATCAGTAGGATGTTAAATCTTGGTAAGTAATAGTAACCTTACGAAAATATATTTTAGGAAATATTCAGTAGAACTAATTAAATATTTTTCTTTCTCTTACGATAACACTGTCCTCGTTCCATTTGGTCAGTTTTGGAGAACTCTGCACAATATTATTATTATTATTATTATTATTATTATTATTATTATTATTATTATTATCATCATCATCATCACTATTATTAAGAATTAAGCTGCACAGACAACGTATTCACTTTAAAACAAATAATAAAGAAGCAAAGAGAATTCAATTTAGAGACGCACATCCTCTTTATAGATTATAAGAAGACCTTTGATAAAGTGTCTAGACCAAAATTATGGAACATATTAAGTGAAAAAGGAATTCCACCACACTTGATAGCAGTCATTAAGAAAATGTATGAGAAAACAAAAATAAAAATAAATCAAAGGGAACCAATACATATAACAGGAGTCAGACACGGTTGTCCACTATCAACCACTCTTTTTAACATTTATTTCGACGACATGATAAGATCATGGAAGCAAATGACGACTGGGGGAATTAACTTAGGAAATATAGAAATAAAAACAGTAGCCTTTGCAGATGACCAGGTTTTAGTAGCAAAAACAGAGGATGAACTACAAAGAATGCTATATAAACTAAATGAAACATCAAAATAATACAGTATGGAAATATCATCAGAAAAATAAAAAACAATGGTCTTCAAGGGCGCTCATCCAGTTCGGACAAAGATAATATTAGGAAATAAACCAATAGAACAAGTGGTAAAATATAACTTCCTAGGTTGCGAAATATCATACACAGCGGAAATAGATATATCTAACAAACTAAATAAGTTAAACTATATAACAGGAACATTAAAAAGAACTTTGAAAAATAAAGCCAGGGAAGACTCTATAATGAAATTATACAAGACAATGGCAGTGCCTATTATTACTTATGGATCCGAAACATGAACAGTGACAACACAACAATCTGCCATAATACAATGTGCTGAAATGAGATTCCTCAGACTAATAGCAGGATATCTAATAACACACAAAAAACATAACACAGAAATAAGACAACTAAAAACAGAGGAATTAAACACAACAATAGAGAAATACAGAACAAATTGGAAAGAATACTTGGCAAGGATGACTGAGAATAGAATACCAAAAGCAGCATACAGCTATTCACCACGAGGAAGAATAAGTTTGGGAAGACCAAGGAAAAGATGGAATGAACAACAATTTGGAGCCGGAACAGGCTAGTAGATAAGCCTAAACCGTGAAGAAGAAGAAGACTATTACCATGTCCACCGCTGTGGTCTCGAGGTAGCGTGCTGCCTTGTCACTCAGCGGGCCCGGGTTCGATTCCCGGTCGAGACAGGCTTCTGGGTGAGGTTTTTTCGGGGTTTTCCTCGCCTGTAAGACATATGTCAGGAAGCTTAGGGCCCAACGGTCCCCGAAAATCATCCGGCCATCATCATCGTCATCGTCATCATCATCATCCTTCACCAGTGTGGAAAGAAACGGGAAGCTACCACACCTATAATTCCCTAGTAAAGCTGCAAAGCATAGCATGGAAATGCTATGATTGCAGTGAAAGACCTTCCCTCGGCAGAATTACTATGGATGGATTATTACCATCATAAGCATGTATTATTATCTTTTATAATACTACTACATGAAAAATCCTACTGTATGGATACAAAGATGGCATATTTCTTTAATGGAGGAGAAAAATGAGTATTTGAGAATATAAAGTTCCTACAAAATGTGTGAACCAAACAGACACGAAGAAATAGGTGAATGGAGAACACTACTAAACTGTTAGCTACATGTTCTTTTATGGGAAGCCTGATATAATAAGATATATAAAAAGAGTTACGTCACGTCGATTGCGAGGGCAGACATGTGGCACTAATAGGGATGAAAAAAAGGTTGGAAATTAAATAAATATAAATAAATAAATAAATAAATAATAAATAAATAAATAAATAAATAAATAAATAAAGCCTGATATGTCCCTTTAGGGCAAAGGCCTCCCTGTACAGGGGTTAAGCTCTATTTGAGAGTGTCACCCGGTGAGCTACTCCGTGGTGAGAAGTTGACTTGGATGTAGCACTTGGTTTGTATACACTGTCTGTTCTGTGATTAGTTAATACACAGTTGGCTCTCCATCGTTCTCCAGCTTTTCCTGCATCTGGCGACTCTGGACCATTGCGCCCCTGCTCGTTCTTTGAAGATATCAGCCCATCGTCGTCTTGGTCTTCCGCGCTGTCTCTTGCCTGTGTACGGGTCCCACATGGTTGTTTTTATTGTCCACCTGTCGTCCTGTATTCTTGCGACGTGGCCTCCCCACTTCCATGTTGGAAATTACTTGTAGGAAAATCAGAGGGAAAGCGCCTACTAGGTGGCAAAGAATGAGATGAGGATTAACATTAATCATGATTTGAGAGAAGTTTATTATACAGGAGATGATTGGAAAACATTAGCTTAGGTTAGGAACGTATGGAAAGCGTATGTCCGCGCGGCCATGTACCTACTGACTCTTTGGAAGGGGAAGATAGAAGTGCTATTGCACGATTTCATTTGGGGGGATGGATGGCCCATAATTTAACAAATGATGAAGGCATTAAACTATGCCCGCTATGCGATGACCATGAAAACTGACAGCATATTATAGCATTCTGTAGAGAGACAGAACAACTTAGATTACAGATGCTACCGGAGAGATTTCTCAGGTCGGATCGAGGGAGAGTGGCGTGTTGGGATCTTTTAGGACGGATCGAGAGTGAATGAAAAACATGCACATTTTTGGATACAGTAAGAAAATTGAGATATAGCAAAATTGTAGATTAAGGATATATGTATTATCAATAAGAAGAATCTCAACATGGTCTTTGTTTTCGATCTTTAATTATATTATATAATAAGTATATCTGACAAGTTGAATAGTTTGATAGTGAATTTGATGTCTGCAGTGACGGGCTTGTATATGTGTGGGTGTATGTGTGTGTTTTTTTCTAATTTGTTTTCTAGCATTTTTTTAATATTAATGTACGGAATGGGACTTTTTTTATTTATTTATACACATGGTCTTTTTATGGATGAGTGTAGATATATATTATTGTGATGTAGTGTAGACATAGATCTTACTTATATGTAGCCTGCTATTGTTTTTTGATACACGTGTATTGGTAGGTATTTGTTTATATTATGATTAGTTTTATTTTTTATTCATCGAAAAGTAATGCACGTACGACCAAGCAGACCCGTGCGCAATGTAATATTTTCTTTATTCTGAAAATATATTAGCTAATACCCGGCGTGCGTTTCTACGTCTAAATAAATTAAATATTAAAAGTTAATTAAATTGTGTGGTATATGCTGAAACGAACAAACATGGCGGTTGTTAGTTTTTAATTTCGGATTTTAGGTAAACCTCCGCTTCTTAATTGTCTAATTTCACTCATTTTGGACAATATCTACCTCGGTTTATTTTAACAGGATATACTGAGTTTTGTTGTGAAACTTCGAAAATTGTGACCGCTAGAGAGTTTTTTTTTTTAATTTTCACTTTAGGTGAACTCCTACACATAATGGTTTTAGAGGGTCCAATTGCGAATCTAAACCATTCAGGATCCCACTCGAACACACACAAAAAATTTCATCAAAATCGATCCAGTTTATTAGGAGGAGCTTAGTAACATATGCATGTACAGAAGAATTATATACATATATATTTATGTGTGTGTGTATATATATATATATATATATAAAGTCCACCGGTGTGGTCTCGAGGTAGCGTGCTGCCTTGTCACGCAGCGGGCCCGGATTCGATTCCTGGTCGGGACAGGCTCCTGGGTGAGGTTTTTTCGGGGGTTTTCCTTACCTCTAAGACAAATGCCATGGCGCTTAGGGTCCAACGGTCCACGAAAATCATCCGGCCATCATCATTATCATCATCATCATCACCATCCTTCACCGGGTGTGGAAAGCAACGGGAAGCTACCACGTTTATAATTCCCTAGTAAAGCTGCAAAGCATAGCATGAAAATGCTCTAACTGCAGTGAAAGACCTGCCCTCGGGCAGAATTAGTATGGATGAATATATATATATATAAATAAACAGTATATTTTCGAAAAGTGTAATCCGTCAGATTATATAATAATAGAATAATAACACATTAAAATAATTTCGTTTGGTATAATTACTCCTAGCAGTTTTAGAAAACATCTCTGCCTTCATGTCCGCTGAATGTTGCCCTCCTTACCTCCTCCTGGCTCTCACCTACGAATGTGTAGAGCAACTCCAGTTCACTCCCTCATGGTGGAGTTCCGCCATGTGCACCGGAACGAAATGATTACATCTTGGTGTTTGGACAGCGATCTTTAACAAAGCCTGTCAGAGAAATGAAAATAGCCCTATCAGTATGAGAATATTTTATAAAATAATATCGTGATCATACAATAGTATATTACGATGCGAAGTTGGGAAGTGCTATTTACAGAATCGAGGAAAATGTTTAAATACCGAGCAACATTTACTCTGTATCTATGGAACAGTTATACCGCCGTGACTCGGTCCCCAGAGCCCCGTTTGTTTTAGGCAGGTTGCACCTCGAGCAGGTGGGATTGGGATTTAGATAGGACAGGTTATATAGAATACATTATATTTGAAGAGAATTTTTTTTTCGCCTAGACCGGGACTCGAACCCGGGACCCTTGGCTTTCCGGGCCAAGTGCTCTACCAACAGAGCTACCGAGGCGAGTTACGATCTAGACGCAAATTTTTCTCTTATATACGTTGTAATTCCCTATCGCCAAAATTTTTCTCTTCAAATATAATTTATCTTTCATTGAGAAATGTTAAATGAATAATAAAAACATCATTGGAAGCCTTACTAGCTTTATAAAGTAATGTTAAATTCCCAATAAATGTCTTCTTAACTAAGAAGCCGCCATTTGCAAAGATAGAAGCAATGGTTTCAAAAAGCATTTGGCGATAGGGAATTACAACGTATATAAGAGAAAAATTTGCGTCTAGATCGTAACTCGCCTCGGTAGCTCAGTTGGTAGAGCACTTGGCCCGGAAAGCCAAGGGTCCCGGGTTCGAGTCCCGGTCTAGGCGAAAATTTTTCTCTTCAAATATAATTTATCTTTCATTGAGAAATGTTAAATGAATAATAAAAACATCATATATAGAATACACTTCACCATCTTTTGCAACCCTATATTGAAATTATAATTCTGTATAATACTATTTAATTGCAAAAGTGCTTTCTTAGACTATCTTCTGAACTAGATATTTTTTGAGGAATTAAATCCAATGGGTACAACTTAGACACGACACACACCAAGTCACAAGGTTGAGTTTTTAAAAATCCCTTACCCCGCCGGGAATCGAACCTGGGTCGTCGGACTGGAAGGTAGTGGCTCTACCGACTACGCCACAGCGACGGAAAAATATATTAGAATCTAGTCGTCTGCAAGAAGTAAGATGTGTAAGATCTTATTTCTTATTTTTAAATGTGAGTCCAAATTTATCTGTCAGTTATATATGATATCGTCAATACAAATATTAAAAGTGAGCGCGAAAGCGGACATCCCTGTCTTACACCTGTATTTATTGCTGCTGTTATAATATTTTTATTTTTCATTCCAGTTTCTATTGTTATTTTATTTCCTACATATAATTTTTATTGCAGTTATTATATGTTGATTACTCTTCAATTAAAGAATTGTGTTGTAGCATTCATCATCATCGTGTTCATTCACTTTCACCCCTAGGGTCGTAATTAAATTTCTCCATTATCTCTATCATCTGCCAACCTCTTCACCTCTAACCAAGTTTTTCACAGTTCACGTATTTCTCCTTCAATAGTCCTCTTCCAAATTATTTTTGGTCTTTCCTCTCCTCCTTGAACCTTGAGGATTCCAGTCCAGTGCGCATCTTTCTATTGCAGTTTGATGTTTACGCGAGAGTATGTTCGATCCAACGCCATTTTCTTTCCTTTATTTTTCAATATGTTCTTGCTTAGTTTTGCACCATAGTTCTTGGTTTGACATTATATCAGACCATCTCACATTGTCTGTCGCTGTGGCGTAGTCCGTAGAGTCCCTACCTTCCACTCCGGCGACCCCGGTTTGATTCCCGGCGGGTAGGGGATTTTAAATATCCGCCTTGGATCTGGGTGTGTGTGTGTGTGTGTGTGTGTGTGGGGCCAGTCTTTGTGTCTATATGTGAGAATAAAATAAAGTTAACAAAAAGGTAAAAGAAGAAGGAAAAACAGTGTAAAAAAATATCCGACGTAAACACTTATTCACAAACACTTGGAGCAAGTTAATTACTTTTTTTTTTGTATTATCTTCCAAGTTTCACATCCGTAGAATAAAACTGATTTTACATTTGTGTTGTGTTGTTCCCTACGTCATAAATCAGTAATAACGTAGGCAATGGCTGTAGTCCAAATTATTCACAGTATCTTCTTCGTGAAGTCCCTTTCTCGTCATTCTCCTGCGCAATGAGTTATCGGTGCTCTTAGCTTCCTATCTATCCCTTTCCTCTTTCCCCTTAATAACGTACAATTCTACATATTATTCAAACATATCTTGATCAAGCATTATAAATGACCCTGAAACATGTTTTTCTATAGTCCCTAAAACACCTTTTCCGATCTACGTAATTTATCTTAGGCTAGAAAATTATTTTGAATTTTATATATTAAAATTTTACCCAGTCTAGGTATATATATATTAATTGGCGTTTCTCTTAGAATCTATCATATTTATACTATTATTATTATTATTATTATTATTATTATTATTATTATTATTATTATTATTATTAGTGGCATCTTTTAAAAGAAATCTAAATTTATATTTGCTCTAAACTCGACTTCATTATTATCCAGTGTAAGATATATATATTAATTGGTGTTTTCCGTATAATGTATCATATTTATATTATTATCATTATTATTATTATTATTATTATTATTATTATCGTATCATTATTGTTATTACCCTATAAAATGTTGTTTGTACATGACATTTACATTGTTACATTTATTGTATCTTTAACTGTTTATAATTAGTATAGTGTATATCTATATTTGTGGAATATTTATTTGTATTTGTGCTGGTTGAGTGGAAGAGAGGGCCTTATGGCCTTAACTCTGCCAGAATAAATAAAGTATTATTATTATTATTATTATTATTATTATTATTAGTAGTAGTAGTAGTAGTAGTAGTAATAGTAGTATTAGTATTATTAATATTGTAAGTATATTATTGTTATTATCGTATAAAATGTTGTATGCATATGAAATTTACATTGCAACATTTAATATGTTTTAATTGTTTATAATTAGTATAGCGTATACCTACATTGTCAAATATTTATTTGTATTTGTGCTGGTTGAGTGGAAGAAAAGGCCGTATGACCTTAACTCTGCCAGAATAAATAAAATTATTATTATTATTATTATTATATTATTATTATTATTATTATTATTATTATTATTAATATTATTAGCTTCTACTATTTTCATTTACAGCTTTCGATGATGATATGAAAGCAGAAATGACTATGGAACCCAACAGGGATGGAGAAGGTGAGGAAAATAAAGGCAAAGAAATTATATGGAAAATTTCTGAATTGGTAGAAAAACAAGAGCAGAACGCTGACTCGACTACAGTGAGCTTACAAGAAACTTCACCGCTGTTCGAAACCACTACAGGCATATCCAAGAATACAAACCAAGAAAAGCCCTTAGATGTTAGACTACCACCAGAAGAAAAAATCACCCCTACTGAAAATAATCCTTACGTAACCCAATTAACTCTTGACACATCACAATTTTATCTTTCAGCTGATAAATGATGATAATTTACAGCCATTCCACGTAAGTTTAATTTAATTTTTTCACATTTGTAAATTAGAATGTACAGCTTGAAGAAAATATTATATTTTATATTCCTGTAATTTTTTTCTAATTTTTAAATAAAGTATTGTGTACAACATTAAAAAATCTGATTTTGTGTGTTATGTCTCTTGGATAGTCATATCGCGGAACTCGATGTTAAATACTATAATATTCCAACCAACACCAACCCCAAGGCATGAGAATGTCTAAAACTTGTAATAAATCACCATCGTCTGCAATAATAAATCAGATACAATTAAAATATTAGATATCTTCAGGATTTTCAGCTAATTCGTTCAAATGAAAAGTTCCACAAATAAGGTATTATCAGTTCAATATTTCATTATAGAAATATCTATAGCTGGCTAAAACATTGCCTGGTACATCAATATCAAATTACTCTAAAGTAAGAAACCGAAGACCATGTGTTATTATATCAAAATATTAAGCCAATTAGGCCAATTCATGGAATATTCTGACAGTTTGTCATAAGCAAGGAGCGAATTTCTATGGCAAAAATATTTAAAATATTCGCTAATTTATGATAGATATATTGTTTACTAGCTAACACCCGACGTGCGCTGCTACGCCTAAATAAATTAAAATTAATGTGTTTTATGTTTAATTGAATACGTAAAAGGAAAAATAATTATAAATTTATATTTTTAGATACCCCGTGCTGATTACCCGGCATTGCCCGGGAATCTACTTGTACCGATCTTATTGACATAAATGAGCTGAAATACGAAAATTAATGTGTTTTATGCTTAGTAAAAGTAAAAATTTATGTCGTAATTATTTTTACGTAGATACCCCGTGCTCTTTACTCGGCGTTGTACGGGAACCTACTCATCCCAATCTTCTTGGCATAAATGAGCTGAAAGACAAAAATTAATGTACTTCTTATTATTAGTTGAATAAGTAAAATGAAAAATAGTTATAAATGTACAGTATGTCGTATTTATTTTAAGATTCCCGTGCTGATTACCCGGTATTGCCCGGGAATCTACTTATCTCGATCTTCTTGGCATAAATGAACTAAAAGACAAATTTTGTTATCCGTAAAGTAATACCCGCCATGTGCTGCTATGCTTGCACATGAATCTACGTACTTGTCTTTATATTCTTGGCATCAATGAAAGACAAAAATGGTTATTGTGAGTTATCCGTAAGAGATAAACATATGCTGTCGCGGACTTTGTTGTAGAGATTTTTTAGATATTCAACTCTATGTACATTAATTTTGTGTATTTGTTATGGTTTAGGCAGCGTAAGCGATTTAAGCGTCCAAAGAGCTATTTTTTTCACGTTTTCCACTACAAAGGGCGATTTTTAAGGGTCTAGGATTTGAGTATTAAAACTCTCTTATAGCCTATGTTCATCCCGGGAATCTCCTGAACATTTTGTAAAAATCCCCATCACAATCGGATCAACGGTATGGCCGCGCATAAAGTACGAACGAACAAACAAACGAACATTCATTTTTATATATTAGAAGTCTTACTAATAAAAATCTCTTATACAGGCTTTCATCAGTTGTTTAGTTATACAATGTATAAGCCTTATGTAGATCATGTAGGCCCCTATAATTTCCTTACTAATAAACGTTGTGCCGGAGCTATATAACAATACAACCGTTATACACAATACGTTACATATTCGTCATCACTATGACGTCAGAACAATATTACGCGCAGTTTGTAACAGAAATAAAACAACATCAACTAGTGATTAATTGTGTAAAAAATGAGTATGGATAAGAATTAATAGAGATTCCCTAATTGGGGAGGTACGGAAAAAATAAATGCGTTTTAATTGATTTACATTTTCCTTTACGCAATGTCAAATATATCGAAGAATTAGTTTCACAGATAATGTGCTGCCATCTAACGTCAATAATTCCGAACAATTCTTGGAAACTAATAAACGTTTTTCCCATTACTTGTGAATTATATGCAGTGTTTTAAGATGCGTTTAGAAAACGTTCAAAATAGTAGAAAATGTTACCGACAACAGAATAATGCTTTAGGAGAAACAAATCATTGCAGTTTGATCGGGAATCGAACCTAGGACCCCATGGACTGTAATCAGAAGATCTAACGACAAGACTATCAAGCTAACATATGGTCTGCTGCGACAATAGTACCTCAATAAGTAAATACATTTTTATATCGGTATGTGTATTATGCTTTAATGATGCAAGAGAGTTTTGATAAAATAATATTATGAAGCATTTAAACCACATTCAAGTAAAATCTACAGCAATTATTGTAGAACATATTCTATTGTGAATCAATGTTCAGTTTAAAAGTATTATTAGGCCTAATCGAGAATGAGTGTAACAAAAGGCATTTTATGATGCCTTTATTTTCCTACCCAGAGCTTTATTAATATTATTTACGTCCTGTGCATCCATCAAACAGTCGTTAAAGTGTTGCATTTTGCGTTAAACTTAAGGAAACGTTCATCATAAGAAAACAATCAGTTGATCTTGAAGTCCGACATGTTGTCTAGTTATACAATCCTTAAACAAGGTAGGAGACATATATAACGATTCCCATGTAAAGTTGTACACCTCTTATACACTGAACAGCTAATACAGTGTTTATTAGTAATAATTTTCAACTGAGATGCGTATAAACCTTGTATAAAAGTTCTATATGGATTATTAGTAAGAGGGTTAAAGTTTTATGTGATTTCTATAAATATTTACTTTATTCAACATTCGTAACAGCCGTTTCAATACACTGCATCTTCTTCAGACGAATGTAAATAAATATCATGGATTTTCATCAAGTAAACACCAACTCAATTGATTATACATATCGCTTTAATTCCTTTCATGGTATATTTAACTTGTAGTGGAGTGGATAACTCCGAGAGCTATGCCGGCGGTAGCATGCTGCCTAAATGGTTACCCATGCCGGACAGATCGAAAAGGATACGCTATCGTAAAAACACAACCTCATTAAACACGGACATGGGTTCCATAGGGGTACCAAATGTCACCTACACTACCAGCATTGCAGCTACTACCGCCGACTAGCTGTAATACGGGAAATGGATCTCGCGAAGGGATGTTGACCCACATATACGCAATGGCGGGTCTAACGCTGAATATAATAAATCTAAAGACGTGTCATATGTTTTACTGAAGTCATATATCGAGATTCAGTAACGTAAACACATGTGTATAACATTTCTATAGATGTTGAATCGTTTTTATTTTGTATTAAAAGTCATATTTTCATTTTTTTTTTTTTTTTTTTTTAGATTTCGGTCATATTTGGGCTTCCAATAAAGTAATACTTCAGGTCATATTTAATGGATTTTATACTAATTGAAGTATCATCAACTCAAACTGATAATAATAATTTTTACAATAAAATTCGGGAATAATTGCAGTATTTTTACGTTATAAGAAAAAATTAAATGTATGTAATATTTATGAGTTACTAGATAATACCCGGCGTGCGCTGCTACGCCTAAATAAATGAAAATTAATGTGCTTTTATGTTTAGTTGAATAAGTAGAAGGATAAATAATTATAAATGTATATTTTTAGATACCCCATGCTGATTACCCGGCGTTGCCCGGGAATCTACTTATCCCGATCTTCTTGAGATAAATGAGCTGAAATGCGAAAATTAATGTATTTTATGTTTAGTTAAATAAGTAAGAGGAAAAATATGTCGTAATTATTTTTTGATATCCCGTGCTGTTTACCCGGCGTTATCCGGGAATTTACTCATCCTAATCTTCTTGGCATAAATGAGCTGAAAGACAAAAATTAATATATTTCTTATGATAAGCTGAATAAGTAAAATGAAAAATAATTATAAATGTATATCGTAATTATTTCAAGATTCCCCGTGCTGATTTTCCGGTGTTGCCTGGGAATCTACTTATCTCGATCTTCTTGGCATAAATTACCTAAAAGACAAAATTCGTTATTGTGAGTTATCCGTAAAAGAATCCCTGTCATGTACTGATATGCTTGCGCAGGAATCTACGTACTTGTCTCGATCTTCTTGGTATCAATGAAAGATAAAATGGTTATTGTGAGTTTCCGTAAGAGATAAGCATATACAGTCGCGGACTTTTCTGTAGAGCTTTTTGAGATATTCAATTCTGTATACATAAACTTTGTGTGTTTGTATAACTGTAGGCTTTCACGGCCGGCGTCTTGATCGCTATTAGGTTCGTCTTCCGGGCATATAGGCCGTGGTCCAGTCGTTCTTATACTCGACGTTTCGTCTACTGCTGCGGTATACATCATCAGGAGATACTGCGTGCTCTCTGTCGGCTGCAGCCGACTGTTGAGGAGTTCACAGAGAGCACGCAGTATCTCCTGATGATGTATACCGCAGCAGTAGACGAAACGTCGAGTATAAGAACGACTGGACCACGGCCTATATGCCCGGAAGACGAACCTAATAGGGATTTGTGTGTTTGTTATGGTTTAGGCAGCGTAAACCATTTAAGCGTCCAAAGAGCTACTTTCTTCACGTTTTATACTACAAAGGGCGATTTTTAAGGGTGTAGAAGTTGAGTATCTCAACTCTCTTATAGCCCATGTTCATCCCGGGAATCCCCTGAAAATTTTTCAAAAGGCCCCATCACAATCGGATCAACGGTATGGCCGCGCATAAAGTACGAACAAACAAACAAACATTCATTTTTATATATTAAATAAAGTTTCATTGATTCAAACTGATACTAATAATAATTTTACAATAAAATTCGGAAATAATTGCAGTATTTTTATGTTATAAATATTCTAAATATTACGCAGCCTGATGTTCTGAATTCTGTGGAATGCAGGTTTTTTTTTTTTTTCCTGTCAGAATGCAACTATTCATCTCGTTTTATTTCATTATTTCATTTCAGGGGACACACATATTTTTTGTATATAAAGGTGGAGAGGATTTATAAAATCTCTCTTAACAAATCATAAACTAAATAACTCACTAGATTTATCGAACCCGTAGGTTCATGACCGCGTACATATAAGCTCTCCAAACATCCCTACCCTGAGTTAATGTTTTCCAAAAAACTTCTGTATAATCTACTTACCTCAAATCATGGTTAATGTTATTCTCCCACCTTATTCTTGGTCTACCCACTCGGCGTTTTCCATCTGGTTTTCCTTCAAATTTCCATGCCCCTCTTTTATTCCCCATTCGTACCACATGTCCTGTCCATCGCAGTTTCAACCTTTGGCGTGGATTCACTGAAGTAGTCCCCGCCCGAAGAATCGAATGGGAGACTATTTTATCTCCGGAAAATTTTACCGCAGTGGAAACCATGTCCGCATTTTTTGACGATTGTATTTTTACGGTAAAGAAATCGTCACTCTTTCAACCAAGGCGCTTTTTCCGTCTGGCTTATCACCTTCGACCTGTTCGGCATCAATCTTACCACGAGCATAGCTCTAGGGGTCATTTAAGCACGCAAGGCCCTCCATCACGACAAAGTAAAATGTATAGAAATTAAAATAATTATTAATTTCCATAGAATATGTATGAAGAGTCGTGTTTATCTCATTATGGATCAAATTGAAGCAATATATCAAACTAATTAACTTGCCGGCACTATCGAACTCATAGGCGCGGACATAAGCCCTCCATCCTGACTAATGTTTTCCTATTAATCCCTGTACATTAAATTACCTCCCTCAAATAATTGTTAGTATTATTCTCACAGCTCATTCTTGGCCTACCTATCGAGGACATTCTTTCTGGCTTTCCTACCACAACTCCTGTCCATGGCAGTCAAAGGACTTAACTGTTCATATTTCATCTGATTTCAAATAAATATCATGTATCGGCCGCGGTGGACTAGTGGTTATGTCCATTGCCTCTGGTCCCGAGGGTCGCGGGTTCAAACCCGGCTGGGGTCGATGGATTTTTTAGGAAGGAAAAATCCAAGGAGCAAGTCCTCCGGGAGGGACTTTAAGCCGTGGGTCCCGAGACTGAAGATTTTCAGGCTAGTAAAAGATCCTTAAGCCTGAATGAAAAGGCCTCTAGGCAAAATTTACCTAATTTTCCTGTCCTAGAACTACTTTAGTTTCCTAGATGTCAGTATGAGACGGAACGCGAGACCACGGATCACTCAAATGACATCTATACGAAAACAAGTGTAACTAAATTAGTATGTTTCAAATTCTTCCTTGTAGGTGGAGAGCGCCTAAATATCTGTTAAGGGAAACACGGGCTTACAAGAAGAAGAATAAAGATCATGTACCTCACTGATATAATATTGTGACGCATCATAATAGCGGCGTTTGAATTTCGTGGGTGACGGCGAGAATAGTGATCTCTCATTGGTAGAAGTAGAATAGTGAGTCGCTGACTCACAAGTCGAAAGACTCGCTTAGATCACCTATGAGTCTAGATCTCTGTTCCAGAGATTTATCTAAGCCTCTACTTTTCCTGTCATGAAAGTTGGTAGCCAGAAACTTCCGTACTGGAAAAGTCTTGATCAGAAGCCGATAAATTTCCTTCCCCGCCCTATGTAATCTGAATAAATATATTTGACTTACGAGTCGAAAGACCCGTGCGGATCACATATGAGATTAGACCTCTGTTCCAGAGATTTCTCTAAGCCTCTACTCCCCCTGTCATGAAAGTTCGATGGCCAGAAACTTCCGTAGTGGAAAAGTCTCGATCAGAAGCTGAGATATTTCCTTCCCCGCCCTATATAATCTGCTGCTAGGGACAGGAGTGAATCAGTTGTGAATTGACAGTGATACAGTAATTGTGATTGGAAGGAACTGCGGACAATGTAATCTTGCAGGGATGTAAAATAATAATTATGTGATAGATAAACTTTAAAATAAGAGTAACTATTACAACAATTTTTGACTGCGATGTTACTGATGGTAAATAAAATTAAATAAAGTTATTGTGGAATTTAACGACATAATCTTACTGATTTATTGCGAAAAAACGACGTGAATACCGACCCTACGGCCAACTTCACAAAAAGATAATGTTCTATATCATATATATATTTCAATTTATGAATACACATAAAAATTGATATACCCAGCTTATCGGAATTACACCCAAGAACCCTAGAAGCTATGTGATTAAAGTTGTCGAGATAAAATTAAATAAAATTAATTGTACAGTAGCGGTTAGACGCTCGCCACTCACCGCTGGGATCCAAACATCGAGTCTCGATTACTGCATGTGGTGAACGAAACAGAGATTGGGCAGATTTTTCTCGGGGTTCCTCCCATTTTTCCCTGCCACAAATTTCATATGTGATGGGAATATCAAGTGGCCAATTAGCGAGTGATGAATTTAGAATGTTTTATTCCAGTGGTGAATCAAAAGGAAATCACGGTGTCGATGTAGTATTAGGAACACGTGTGAAAGAAAAAAGTGATATCAGTGCGTTATGTGGAAAATTGGTTTATAATGGTGAGATTACAAGGGAAAAAGTGGACTTGGTGATAGTGCAAATTTACATGCCCCATTGTGCATGAAGAAGTGGAGGAAAGATATGACAAGCTAGAAGAGATCGTCGAGAGAGAGAGAGAGAGAGAGAGAGAGAGAGAGAGAGAGAGAGTGTGTGTGAGAGAGAGAGAGAGAGAGAGAGAGAGAGAGAGAAGGGGCATGTGTTATCCTAATGGGTGACTGGAATGCTGTATTTGGAGAAGGACAAGATTGATGTACAGTTGGAAGTTATGGATTAGAAAAAAGGAATGAGAGAGGCGAATCACTGGTGAATTTCTGTAAAAAGAATTCAATGATAATGGGAAATACAATGTTTCAACAGCATAAAAGAAGGAGATACATATGGATAAGCCCTATGGACAACAAACGATACCAGATCGACTACATACTGATACAGAAAATATTCCGAAATTGCTTGAAAAATGCGAAGACCCTACCAGGAACAGATATCAATTCAGACCATGTCTTCCTAATAGTCGAAGTAGATATTTGCCTGAAAAAGATAAGAGGAAGACATGTAACAAAGAAGTTTGACTTGGAGAAACTTAAAACTGAAGAGAAAAGGAGAAAATTCCAACAAAATTTTCAAAAGAAAGCCTATACTTTGGAAGTCTCGTATGATAATACAAAGGGACACTGGAGTCGTTTGAAAAACTCTGTATCGGTAGCTGCAAAGGAAACAATAAGATACAAAGAGAGCAAGAATATTAAAAAACCTTGGGTCACACAAATAGTTGGAGAAGATTGAAGAAAGAAGAAAATGGAAAAATTTCAATACCGAAGAAACCAAAATAAACTATAGGAAACTAAACAACGAACTTAGAAGAGAAACTGACAAGGTAAAGGAACAATGGATGAAGCAGAAATGTGAAGAACTAGAGAATCTGGAGAGAAAGGGAAAATATGATTTAATGTACCAGAAAGTTAAATGCTTGGATGTTGAAAGAAGAGCAGGAAAACTATGTGGCTTATTGAGGACGAAAATAATGAAGAAATAACAGACAAAAAAGGGAATTCTGAATATGTGAGAGAAATATGTAGAAGAGTTATACGAGACAAGAAATCGTCTTGCTAACTTGGATATAGAAAATGAAGACTATCAGAAGATGAAAAATGATTTTCAATTCTGAAGGAAGAAGTTGAAGTGGTAATTAAGGAAATGAAAAATGGGAAAGCAACAGGGTAGATGGAATCCCTATTGAATTGGTTAAATGCTTGGGCGAAGGAAAGAAAAGAATTCAGCTTTCATGCAACAAGATATATAAAGAAGGTGAATGGTGAATGGTGAGATAGTGTTAATACCAATGCCGAAGAAAAATAACGCGAAGAAATATAAGGAGTTCAGGACTATCGGCTTGATATCACACTCTGCAAAGATTCTCCTGCGAATACTGAATCAGCGCTTACTTTCTATGATGGAAGAAGAACGCTTTGACTTCAGAAAGGGAAAGGGTACGATAGATGCAATTGGATTGATATGAACAATAGGAGAAATATATACAGAAGACGATAACGAAGTTTATGTAGTATTTGTTGACCTGGAAAAGTCCTTTGACAGAGTAAATTTAAATAAACTCATGAGGATCTTGAAGAAAATTGGCGTGAACTGGAAGGAGAGGAGGCTCATATGTAATCTTTATATGAATCGCAAATAAAAGTGGAGATAGGAGAAGAAATGTCAGAAGGAAGAGAAATTGGAAGGGGTTATGGCAAGGATGTGCTCTATCACCTACACTTTTCAACATCTACCTCGAAGACCTAAAGAAGATCTGCTTCAGGAATACGGGAGGCGTAAACATGGGAGGAAGAAGAATTACGTGCAAAAGATTTTCTGATGATACGGCTTTGCTAGCAGAAGATTCAATGACACGGAGCAACATGCTGATGGAGCTAAATGACAAGTGCGCGGATTATGGGATGAGTTAAATATAAATAAGACGAAGGTCATGATTATAGGAAGGAAACCAAGGAAGATAAACATGAGGATTAAAAATGAGGTTATTGAGCATGTGGAGAGCTTCAAATACTTGGGTTGTACTATCAGTAGTAATATGAACTGCGGTCGAGAAGTAAAACAGAGGATAACAATGGCAAAAGTAGCTTTTAACAAGAAGAGAAGCATTTTCTGTGGTCCTTTGGCAGAAGGATCACGGAAGAGGCTAGTGTAGTGCTTTGTGTGGAGCGTAGCATTCTATGGTGTAGAGACTTGGACATTACGACGGAATGATTAAAAGCGATTGGAAACTTTTGAGATGGAGCGTATAAAATGGACAGACAAAATAAAAAATGAAGATGTGCTAAACATAGTGGGTGAAGGAAGAACAATGCCGGAACTCATAAAGAAGAGGAAAATAAATTGCATCGGCCCCTGGCTAAGAATAAACTGCCTGCTGACGGATGCCCTAGAAGGTATGGTCAACGGAAAGAAGGTTAGAGGCAGAAAAGACATCAGACGATAGACAATATTAAAATAAAGGATTTGTATGCGGATACAAAAAGGAAAGCTGAGTTAAGGAAAGAGTGGAGAATACTGAGTTTGCAGTAGAAGACCTGCTCCTGGGCAAAACACTATGTATATATGTATGTATTTCTCCATACCCATCTCACCCATTTCGTTCATCCGCCCCTATGACGGTGCATCATAATTGGTTAACCGGAACCCTTGTCGTTTAAAAGCCTCTATAAATATATTCCTCGACCCGACTCTGAGTTTGACAAGTACTTCATATATATATTTTTTAATTGTATAGTATTTCAACACTACAGCAAACAATTTTATTTGTATCGTGTTTGCTGTTTTGAAATCCTCAAGGAAATTTGTGAAGATGTAAAAACACTTGTAGTTTAAGTTTGTTTATAAAAACAGGTTTTAAATCAGGGTGTTTGCATGTTTGAATTAAGTTAATTAGCACAATGCATGTTAAGTGCTGCGTAAAATGACTCTTCCCACGAACAAATAAAACACCTCAACTTTTTTTTTATTTTAGAGAAGGCAAGCAAAGCGACAGCATCATGCATCAGCAAGTACTTCATGCAAGCAGAATAAAAACGCCTTTAAACATATACAGGGTGCAACAGAATTCTAACCAGAAACTTTCATATGATTTTCAGGGATGTATCACGTCTAAGATACCCTATGTTTCAATGTTTATAATAGAGAACATACACAATAGAGTCGTATAACTCTACCTGTCTGCAGAAATCAATACTGCATCCTTTATAACAAACTCGCTTGACACTAACGAACACGGACGTTCAAGGTCACAGGGACATAAGCTCTCCATAAATCCATATCCTCAATTAAGATTTTCCAATTGGACGGCGTTATGCTTAAACTGGCTATGCGCCATTATGTAAGTTTGGAGAAAACTACGTTTAAAGTATTTATTGTAGAGCCAAACTAATAATACTGGATATTGCAAGTTATTTTCCTTGTTTGACAGTTGTGCATCAATAATCTAAGAACGGGAACATTTGGCGCTTAGCTGTACGATGCAAAATTTAGATTAGCATGTATGAGGATCTGGTTTAATAGCCCTTTGTTGCAAAACATAGAATCTCTGATAGGACTGATGGCGGTTATATTTTCTTTAATAATAAGGCTATATTTAAAGAATTGGCGGTAAAAGTGTTCGTACACTTATTTAATGAGCCAATGCAACAGATGGTATCAAAATCTGAATAACAAATGGCGCTTAGCCGGTTTATGTATAATATCGTCCAATTAATTTCCTTCAAATCATGGTTCATATGATTCTACCATCTTGTTCATGGCCTACCTACTGAGCATTTTCCCTCTTTTTTTTTCTTTCATTCCCCAATCGTGCCACATTTCCTTCCGATTTCAGTTTCAGAGACTTAACTGTTTTTAATATATTTGGTTTCCCATAAAGGACATGTAGCTCACTGTTTTGTAGTTTTCTCCAATAGCCTGTCTGTTCGTCTCTCTTTGATCCAAACATGTTCAAAAGAACTTTATTCTCAAATACTCTTAATCTTTCCTCCACCCTTAAAATAAAGAGTCCGTGCTGCGCATGCATATACATGTATCCAGAGTAATGCAATAAAAAATGACAGTTATATATATTTCGGTTTGACTTTTTTGAGAGAATATGAGATGATAAGAGTTCCTGCAATGTGAAATAATGTGCATTTTCAGAATTTAGTCTGTGTTTAATTTCGTTTTGTCTCTCATTCCTGTATGTAATTATTGTTCCTAGGTATTTGAATTCTGCCATTTCTTCAAAATGTCCCTGATTTGTCATTCACTATTTCGATTACTTAATATATACATGATATGATAAAAAATGAATGCTCGGACGGGGCTTGAACCCGGACCTCTGCATAACGCTACCGATAACGCTATCGAGCAAGTCTAGTACAAACATTCATTATTACGAGATGTGGTGAGAACTCAGTCTCCACTGCCATCTAGTAGCTCCTATCACAAGTAAACAAATTAAAGAGAATATTTTTACTTTATAGCAGTGATGCTTTATCGATGTTATAATCTAAAATGATTCTAACCGAATCTACACAGAATCTAAACTGAACCTAATCTGAACCTTAAGTGAACCTAAACTGTAACTACACTGAACCTAACACAAACCTAACCCGAACGTAAACCTATCTTAACCTGAAACCAAATTGAACCTATCCTGAACCTAAAGTGAACCTAACCTGAATCCAAATTGATCCTAATCCGAACCTAAACCTAACCTAAAACAAATCTAAACCGAACCTAAACTGAAACTACACTGACCCTAAACTGAATCTAACACGAACCTAAACAGAATCTAAATCCAACCTAAACCTAACCCAACCGTGCCTAACCTAACCTAATGTTCGGTCAGGTTGGTTCAGTGTAAGTAGTCATTTAAGCTGTGCATAAAATACAAACAATCAATCATTCATTTTTATATATTAGATTTTACAGTGTAATAGTTGTTAATTTGTTAGACTTGGGACCATGGTAAGTTTTGATATATTGCAATGAGAAAATAAAAAATAATCATCCTAAGTAGGCACTCTAAAATTCATAAACTGCAGTCTAACAATATAAAATTACATTAATAATGAAACAAACCAAGGACAAAACTCATACATTTTCGATTATTCATACAATTGTTGGTATTGTTTGTATGAATAGATTATGATTTTTACTGTACCTACTTCAGCTTACGATTAGTTGATTTTTTCTTGTAATCAATCAGAACACACGTCTAACATATCAACAATATTTTAATCTTTAATAACTAAGGCTAGGATTTGAATGTAATTATATATTCTTTCTCTTTGCTTACACACAGCTAAAAATGATAAATACACACGAAATAGGCCTACTTATCAGATATGAAAATGTAACTTTACATATTTCATCATAATTACACATTTTAATCTTTTTATATAAAATTATAAATTCTATGCATTAATTTAAAAAAAATAATTTTATAAACTGGCTAAAATTCAAAACTATATGTATGACAAATACGTTTTCACATTAGACATTCGAATACCTGACTGCACATTGAAACGAATGTTTCAAGTTATCCAAAAGCTGCTGAGAAGAGGCCAAAGAAGAATTTCATTGGCACCATAAAAACTGTAGTTGCAGGAACAACTGTGTCTTAGGCGTACAGTACCGTACAGTACCACATTGAAGCTCACTTTTAAAACTGCCAACGATCCATCTATTTTAAGAATGAAGTAGTAAAAACATGACAATACCATTCTCATCATGTTTTCAACAATTTTGCATCCTCCTTCCCCTATTTTTTGGAGCTTAGACTGCTCTTCAGTCCTTTGGAAACAGGATATAACCTGTTTTAAAAATGTTTGTGTTTGTTATTATGTAAAAAGTATAACTTTGTACAGTATTTATAAAATTCCTTGTTGATGCAACAGAGATTGAGTTCTGTGGAAAAAACGAAAAATAAAGTTGGCGTTTTACCACGCCTAGACCTACACCTGTTTATGAAAACTTACATGGACACCACATATTTTAAAATGTGGTAATTTTACTATCAAATTTGTACCAATGGCCAATACGATCATTGCAACGAAAGAGTGTATTTTTCTCCTTTCTCTTTGTTCTTTTTTTTCACATTCTTCTCCTTCCAACATTTTTAAGTTGCTATCATTCAAAATTATAATCCACCATTGTCTTTGCACAGAAGTAATTGTCTTTGCTTCTCACCCAGATAATCCAGGTTAATTCCAGTTAATTTCCTGGATAGAGTTTTATCCCAATTCTAATATTACATAATTTAGCCCACCTTGCATTCGTCCATCCCACTCATCCACACTCATTCTTATCGTTACTGATATCGCAATAACAAATTATGATGAAATGAAAATAGGAGGCAGTCAACATTTCTTAAAATATAAATTATACTTTATAATTTGTCAAGACATATTGAGATATTCTAAATATTATCACATCAAGCTTACTGTGTTTTTTATTTAATTAATTACATTCAACACCACAGTTTTTCGATCTCTAACAAGTACTCCAAGTTGTGAAACTTCTTATACTGCACACCATCCATTCAAACACATTCCGTCCTTTTCTATTTTTACCCTCTTTTCCCCCCTGATACTAAAATGCAACATTGCGATGTTTTCCAATTTTTCTTCCACAAGACTTTCAGTGACGTCCATAGTATTGATCTGACTTACAATGTTTCATTGAATTTCATGTGATGGCCTTGGTAGCATCAAAATTATCGTCCAAGATGAAATCGTGGGTATAAATAGATGATTCGTTTATTGCTTATGGAGATGTGGTTACATGCCAGGTCTATAATAAGAAGATAGGATGCTCAATTAAATTCCTACTTGAACAACATGTTTGCAGTTCTCTGCATACTAAACACAAAAGACCACAAACACCCAAAAAAAAGTTTTTTTTTGTCTGAAATGCAACAGTCTTCAAATGTTAGGTTGAATTCTTCCATTACATGTGCAATGCTATGATTGACGCAAACATTCCATGATACAAACTCCAGGAACCTAAACATCGTGCATTTTTAGAGACGCATTGAGGAGATATCTAACGATTGTACATTCCGAAATAGCTACCTGCATTTCTGTTATGAGAACGCACTGGCATATGTGCGACGTTATATAGGCAGGAACTATATATGAATCGCTGTCGATGGAACAACGGATGTAAAAGGCGTTATATTGCCAATCTTGTGATTAGTAATCTGGATGGAAAAAATCCTCCACTCCGTTCCTGATTTCTTCGAAATCGTTTGAACATGGAGATCATATAATAGTGACTCGTTTTAAGAATGATGGACTTAAAGTGTTGTGGTCTGAAGGAGTTCAAGAAGGTAAAGTTATTGCCCTTCATTCTGATGCTACAGCGAACATGCTGAAGGGAAGAACTTCGTTACGTGTTTTATCAAAATATGATCCAGTTCATCTGTCTCGTACATGGACTTGCAACGTACTACAAAATAAGTGCGAAGTAACTATCCTCAAATGAATAATATAATTTAAAACACCAAGAAAGTGTTTGTTGAAGTCCCTAAAGTATGTTGTACTACAGAACAATTATTGCCAAATGTGAAATTATACCCTGAACCTGTCTTTACTAGATGGCGTACGTGAATTGAGGCTGCCCGCTTTTATAGTTAATATTTTTATAGAAGTGAAATCAGTGATAGATTCGTTTCAAGTACATCAGCTGTTTTTATTAGAGAGGCTCAAAGTTCCTTCAAAGACTCGAAAATGCAATGCCAATTGGCATACCGTATATTTTCGAATGTAAGACGCGCCTCAAATTCAGGTGTAAAAAAATCGAATACAAGGTTAACCTTAAAATCAGATATATACGACAGAATGACAAAAAGTTACAATAAGATCGCGAAAATATCTTCCCGTATATTAAAACAAGTTTAATGTTCCGAATTCTGTTGGCTTTAATGTGTTTTTATCAATCTTCCATTGTTGAGAGAATTTCCTGAGATCAATAAGAATTGCGTTACCGGTAGCTAATATCAGAAAAGAAAAATTAATAAGAAACCAGAAGTGAGTTCGTAAGGTTAAGTTTCTATGTAAGTGTTTGTAGCTCAGAGTCGTGAGGATGTGAAATACACGATGAGAAAACTTCTAAATGCCTTTGAAATAGGAGGATTAAGAGTAAACATGGAAAAAACTGAATATCTTGTAGTAGGAGGAAGTGGACGAGATATATCCCTATCCCAAGGAATTATTAGAGCTGTTAAAATATTTAAATATATGGGATCACTTATTGATGAATCAGGGAGTTGTAAAGCTGAAGTAGATAGCAGGTTAGTACAAGCACGAAGAGCCATAAAAATGTTGAATGGAGTACTGTGGAGTAGGACCATGTCAAACCACACGAAGAAGAGGATTTTAAAATATGTTGTGGAAAGCATAATGACTTATGGTGCTGAGGGATGGACTTTGGTAGAGGGACAAAAAACTAAGATCTTGGCAGTGGAGATGGATGGAATAAGACGCAGTGCCAGGGTGTCCAGGTTGGAAAGAAGAAGAAATGAAGAAGTGAGGCAGATGATGGATATGGAGGAGACAATGGTGGAAAGGATCGAAAGACGAGCTCTTCAGTGGTATGGCCATGTCAGAAGAATGGAGGATGATAGGTGGCCCAAAACTCTTTTGGAATGGTCACCTTCTGGTAGAAGGAAACGGGGCAGGCCAAGAACAACTTGGAGAGGAGAGATCCATAGATTGATGAACGACCGAGGTCTGGAGGAGGATGAATGGCGAATGGGAATACAGGCTAACCGTTGAAAAGTGGAGAGGCCCTCAAAAGTAAAGTAAAGTAATGAAATGTCTTTTGATGCGAGTTTAAAATTAAACTTATCATACAAGCCGAAAAATATGGAAACTGACTTGTTTGCCATGAGTGCGGTGTTGTAAAAATAAATAACCGACGATGATGGAGACTTACCATAATATAAACATTGTAATTAATAAGCGAATATAAAGCGTACTCCGGTTTTGAGGACCCATAATTCGACTAGAGGTGCCCCTTATATTCGGAAATATACGGTATATTAAAGTCAAATTTTGATTCATTGCTGGCAGCATTATACAATTAGTATCTCGTGGCATGACTTTGAAATAATCACTGGACATTGTGGAGGATGTAAAATCTAAGTTTAGTGTTATTCAAGGGAATGATGGAATAGCCATAATGAAGAAATTTGAATAGGCCTATGTTATGGAAATAAACACTGGATTCTCGACATTGACTACTGTGCGTAAGATTCTCAACGGGGAAGAAGAAAATCCTCCTCCAGGCGAAATCTCTCCTGAAAAATTCCATGTGCTTAAATTTGCACCAGCAACTTCCTGTAACGAGGAAAGATCAATTTCTGCGTACAAAAACATCCTCTCTCACCGGCGGCACTCCATGACAATAGAAAACTTATAGATGTATCTCACAGTTCATTACAATTTAAGGTAATGTAAGTAGGTAGTTTCTGTATTTGCTGTAGAGACTAAAGATTGGTTAAACAGTGACTACGAAAACAATTGTATAACTATAACTAGTGACAATATTTTTTTTTATTTATCTGTAATACTTTTTTTGCATTTTTGCAAACAGAATAGTTATATTTAATAAATTTTACTTATTATATTAACACTTTAATTAATGATTAAGCCAACTCAAACTCTAACTAACTCACTGGCACTATCAAACCCGTTGGTTCATAAGCTCTCCATACATCCCTATCCTGAGCCAATTTTTCCAATCATCCCCTGTATAATCTAAAGGTAAAGTATTCCCACTACAGGCCTCAGGAGGCCCTTGGGGTAGTGGGAGGTTAAGGCTCCCACTTTTTTCTGAACAATCGGCACTTGATGTCAACCGGGTTGTCAGCCCTCGTGACGGCCTCCTTTACCCCAGAACAAGCGTCTGGTACTCATTTCCGTTAGAGGGTGAGTCGACCCCAGGGCCATAGTACCGCCAGAGGGTTTGGGTCAGTTTAAAAATCCTGACCCCACCGGGACTTGAACCCTCGACCTTCCGGCTTGTAGCGCAATCTTAACCACTACGCTACGGCGTGCCCCCCTGTATAATCTACTTCCCTCAAATCATAGTTAATGTTATTCTCCCACCTCATTCTTGGTCTACCAACTGGGCGTTTTCCCTCTGGTTTTCCTACAAAAAGCTTCCAAGCACGTATTTCATTTCCCATTCGTGCCACGTGTCCTGCCGATTGCAGTCTACGAGACTTAACTGTTCTCATTATATCTGGCTTCCTATAAAGACCATGCAATTCACTGTTATTCAGTCTTCTCCATTCACTTATCTGTTTATCTCTCTTTGGCCCAAAAATTTTCCTAAGAACTTTATTCTCAAATACTCGTAATCTCCCTGTCAACTCTACTTTATAAAAATATTAACAAAATCAGGGATCCTAGAGTAATTTAGCATTTAGTAACAATTTTTATAAGAATTATAATGTAATACAATTAAAATTGCATACTTTAAGAATTTGTATGTATTATTACATATATATGTAACGTACATATTCTTCTTCCTTTCAAGTATTAGGCCAAGGCCTGTTACGATCCTATAGAAAATTTTCCCTTATGGGAAATTCTCGTATAAGACTTGAAAGCATAATAATAGTTCCTTCGATTGGTTGGTGGCCAAAGGAAGGCAAGACCAGTGATGGGGCTGCCATCTTATAGCCTCTGGTCAGGCTTTTCTGGAGAAGAAAAGAAAATAGAGGAAAGAAGAAATGGAAGAAAGGAAGGACTCCCTAGCCCTCGGATGCCCTAATAGCGTCGGGGTCGAAAAAAGAAGAGTTAACCAAGAGAGGTTAGATAGTAAAGTTAAAAGAGTGCAAAACACAAGTAAGTGGAAGAAATGTTTTGCACAGCTTGGGCACCTTGTGGTCGCCATCCACATATCCCCTAGATGAGGACCGCTGAGGGGAACATACATATTTTGCACATTAATATTACTTAAAAATCCTATCTTTACTAATGTGTCACTGGAAATCATAGTTACATACATCAAAACACTTAATAAAATCCATTAAAACCTTGAAAGTTTATAAGTAGAGTTATTTTCCATTTTGTGTTAAATAAGTAATTATACTAGTTCGGTTGACAGGTTCAAACTCGGCAGGGTCAAAGAATTTTTTTTTCAGGGTGTAAAAATACGGTTAGTATAACTTCCTATTAAATGAAAAGTAATGTTTTAGAAACGTGTAGATATAAAGGTTGTGAAATAGCCTCTACCAGAAAAAAAGAGGTCTCTGTTCAAAATTTGCTGCTATTTCACCCCTAGGTTTGAATCATTATGCTACTCATGGAGATTTGAACAACGACGACCAGTAAAATACTGCTTATCTTATTAAGTTACCTATTTTGTTCAGATGTGTATTGGGTGGTGACAGGTACAAATCTGGAGACAATTAAAAATTCCTCTAGTCCACCGCTGTGGTCTTGGGGTAGCGTGCTGCCTTCTCACGCAGCGGGCCAGGGTTCGATCCCCGGTCGGGAGAGTTTTTCTGGCTGAGGTTTTTATCGGGGTTTTTCCTCACCTTTAAGACAAATGTCAGGAAAACTTTAGCGCCCAAACGGTCCCCGAAATCATATGGCCATCGCAATCATCATCATTCATATTCATCTTAGGTTAAGCTTAGGATTAGGGACTCTCCTGGCGCACCACTATCATCATCGTCACCCATCATATCATCAGGGCAACGTAACCCCGCCTTCCAGGCGCCCCAACCTCAGAAGTGGGTTACAAGTACGCCATGCCATGAGAGAAACCACGAATGTTGAAAGACAAATCTGGGGCATTTGAAAAAAAATAAATAAATAAATAAAATAAAAATTCCTCTTTACGCTAATGACTACCCATGTCTCAAGGTGAATCTCATTTAATGTTAAAAGGGCTTCAACATGAGCCTTAAATTTGAAGGAAATTTTATTAAATTTACATAGTTATGTAGATACCAAGACACGGTGAGGAGAGAAGACTGGAAGCAGTAAAAGTAAGAGTATGGACAAAGAATGAAAACTGTTAAACAGAAAACCAAAATTAGAAAATGGATTTGTTATAAGAGTAGTGATTGTTAAAAGAATGATTATGAAAATTATTAGGAAGACATTAAATTGATTAGACCATTGGTTACGATAAAACTCCCTATTGAAACAAATGCTTGAAGAAATGATGACAGAATATACCCAAAAAACAAAACTTAATATAAAACATAATGTAGAAATAAATGTACTGTCCAGGAGGTTGCCAAGATGGCGGAAGAAGCCGGGAGTGAACTAGTTTCGGTCATATTTGATCACTTAGAAAAGGTTAAAAAAGCACTGAATTCAAGGAGTAACATGGATAAAACTTTAAAAGAAGAGGCAATTAAGTCGGTGAGTGAAATGAATAGCATGTTGAACAAAATATGTGGCATGTTTATGGGTCTAGAACAAACGTTAAGGAAAGCTTTAACGGTAGCAGAGAGGAGCCCTCCACGTTCGTATAGTGAACTACTAGCGACATCTCTCGGCCGGCAGAACAATCTGACGGCCAGCCTCAACCATCCCGTAGTGACACCTAGTGGAAACCATCAGGTACCGGCTTCCCTGATAATCAAACCTGCAGATTCAAACATGCAACCAAACACAGTAAAAAGAATAATAAGAGAAACAATTGACCCCAAAGCACTAAAAGTAGGGATAAGTAAAATGAAAAATTTAGCAAATAACACCCTGCTAGTGGAATGCAATAATAAGGAAGAATGTGAAATCTTAGAAAACGAATTAAAGAAATTAGATAATTTCTCAATAGAACATCCTAAGAAAAAACTCCATGGTATCTTTACCTTGTCGTGGTGGAGTGGCTTGTGTGCTTAAATGATCCTGAGAGCTATGCCGGCGGTAGCATTGCTGCCGATAGGGTTACCCATGCCGGACTGGTCGAAGGTGATAAGCCAGACGAAATAAGTACCTTGGTCGAAAGAGTGACGATCTTTCACCGTAAAAATACAACCGTCAAGAAATGCGGACATGGGTTCTACTGGGGTAAAATTTTCCGGAGGTCAAATAGTCCCCCATTCGGTTCTCCGGGCGGGGACTACTTCAGGGAACCCATGCCAAAGGCTCAAACACAGGGACATGTTCCTAGGAACATGGAATGTTAGGACTTTATACAATAGCGGGGCACTAGAGATATTAACGCGGGAATTGGATAAATCGCCCTTGGATATAGTCGCTTTACAGGAAGTTAGGTGGCCAGGAGAAGGTAGTCAGGAATCAGGAAGCTTTGCATTATACTATGGGGGTGCAGAAAGACCTGCATTTGGAACGGGTTTTTTTAGTCAGAAGGAGGATCCTATCCGCTATCCAAGATATTAAGTTTGTTAGTGATAGGATATCATACATAATTCTAAAGGGTAAACGACATGATTTTATAATTGTAAATGTACATGCCCCCACAGAAGATAAAGATGACAAGATCAAGGATGACGAATTAGAATGCTTATTTGATAGCCTTTCACGATATCATATGAAAATTGTCTTAGGAGATTTTAATGCAAAAGTGGGGCGGGAAGATATATTCAAACCAACAATAGGCAAATTCAGTCTTCATGAAGATAGTAACGACAACGGGGTTAGATTAGTCACATTTGCCACATCAAAGAATCTCATTGTTAAGAGCACAACATTTCAGCATAAGGATATTCATAAATACACCTGGACGTCCCCAGATGGAGAAACTCGGAACCAGATAGATCATGTATTAGTGGATAAACGCTGGCACAGTAGCATCATCGATGTTTAATCAGTTAGAGGGACAGACTGCAATTCGGATCATCATCTGGTCAGAGTGAAAATCAGACAACGGCTATCGCTTATGAGAGGAACAAACGCTAAAGATGATTCTGTAAAATATGAATTAAAAAACTTGAAAAATGATGAAATGCGGCAAGAATACCAAATCAAAATTGCTAATAGATTTGAAGTACTGGAATCTTCAGATGACAATGTGGCAAACGAAGAAGAAACTGATATAAATAAAGAATGGGAGGCTATAAGAGATACTATTAAATTGTCAGCATCAGAAAGCATTGGTTGTTTAAAAAAGAGGCAAAACAAGAAATGGTTTGATGAGGAATGTGCCGACATCGTAAAGAAAAGAAAGCTAGCAAAAATGAAATGGTTACACGAGCCAAATGAGGTAAATTTAGAGCAATTGGGTAGTGTTAGACGGGAAACCACCAAGTTACTAAAGAGTAAAAAGAGGGAATATTTGAGAGAGAAGATTAATGATCTTGAAATGAATGCAAAAAATAGGAACATTAGAGAATTATATCAGGGAATTAGTATAGAGAAGAAAGGGTTTCAGGCTAGAACAAACATAATTCGGAATGAAAATGGGGATATGATTGCAGATTCCAAGAGTATATTAAATAGATGGAAAAGTTATTTTAATCAGCTATTAAATGTACATACAGAACAGGACATTGAGGAGGATAAGTTACAGACAGCAGAAATGCTAGTCGCAGAGCCAAGTGCATTAGAGGTTGAAATGGCAATTGAAAAATTGAAGATGTATAAAGCATCAGGTTCAGATGAGATCCCAGCAGAACTGATAAAATCAGGGGGAGAAAAATTGATGGACAAGATACGCTGGTTGCTTACTATGATTTGGGAAAAAGAAGCTCTTCCAGATGAATGGAAGGAATCAATTATCGTACCAATTTATAAGAAAGGAGATAAAACTGATTGCAACAACTATAGGGGCATCTCATTACTTTCAACTTCGTACAAAATTCTAACAAATATATTAGTAAGCAGACTTACTCCCTATATTGATGACATTCTAGGAGATCATCAATGTGCATTTAGAAGAAACAGGTCTACAACAGATCAGATTTTTAGTATAAGACAGATTTTAGAAAAGAAATGGGAATATAATGGTACTGTACATCAACTATATGTAGACTTCAAAAAGCATATGATTCAATTAAGAGGGAGAAGTTATATAGTATCCTGCTGGAGTTCGGAATTCCTAAAAAGTTAGTTAGACTTATACGAATGTGTCTAAATGGCTCAATGAGTAGGGTGCGTGTAGGCAAACAGTTTTCCGAAACTTTTGAAATCCAGAATGGGTTGAAGCAAGGAGATGCACTATCTCCTCTACTATTTAATTTTGTACTAGAGCATGCCATTAAATTTTTAGAGAATGAGGAAGGCCTACAACTGAATGGTATTAATAAGCTGTTAGTTTATGCTGATGATGTAGTACTACTGGCCGATAGCGAGGAGATACTAAAGGCCAACACGCACACACTATTGAGTAACACTAAGAAATTAGGACTGGAAGTAAATATCAGTAAAACTAAATATATGGTCACACGTAGAAATACATTATATAATGGAAATGGACAGCTAATGACAAATGAGGGAAATTTTGAGGAATTGGCTGAATTCAAATACCTAGGAACAATATCACAAATAGGAATGAGATGCACAAAGAAATTATACATAGGCTCAATTCTGGAAATGCATGCTATTATGCATTGCAGAGACTTTTGATGTCCCAACTCCTTTCAAAAAATGTTAAGCTGAAAATATATAAAACTATTATTCTACCAGTTATATTATATGGGTGCGAAACATGGACTCTTACTTTAAGGGAGGAAAGGAGATTACGAGTATTTGAGAATAAAGTTCTTAGGAAAATTTTTGGACCAAAGAGAGATGAACAGACAGGTGAATGGAGAAGACTACATAACAATGAACTACATGGTCTTTATAGGAGGCCAGATATAATAAGAACAGTTAAGTCCCGTAGACTGCGATGGGCAGGACATGTTGCGCGTATGGGGAATGAAAGACGTGCATGGAAACTTCTTGTAGGAAAGCCAGAAGGAAAACGCCCAGTTGGTAGACCAAGAATGAGGTGGGAGAACAACATTAACTATGATTTGAGGGAAGTAGATTATACAGGGAATGATTGGAAAGCATTAGCTCAGGATAGGGATGTATGGAGAGCTTATGTCCGTGCGGCCATGAACCTACGGGTTCGATAGTGCCAGTGAGTAAGTAAGTAAGTAAGAAAAAACTACCGACCTTATTGTTAAAAAATGTCCCTAACGATATAGATAACTCTGAAATAAAAGACATCCTACTGCATCAAAACTACCTAACTCAAATAGAAGAACCTATAATAAATGTAAAGTTCACCAAAGCTATGTTTGAAGACTCCAGACATATAGCTATAGAGGTTAGCCCCCGCATAAGAAGAGAAATCATGAAACACCAAAGAGTGAAACTGAAGTGGAGTATGTGTGGTGTTGAAGACTTTATTGTTGTAACTAGATGCTTTCAGTGCCTAGGCTTTGGCCATACAGCAAAATTTTGTTCGGAGCAACAGAAGTGCTCAAAATGTGCCGGAGATCATTACTGGAAAAATTGCGATAACCCACAAAGTCCACGATGTACTAACTGAATTAAAGCCAATTCCTACATCCAAAACAACAACAAGAAGCTAGATACAAACCATAGCACCTTTAGCCACGACTGCCCTAGATTGCAAAGAATAAAGTCTATAATTATCAACAACACAGATTACTAACATGGATAATCTCATTTTTGCCCAACTTAATACTCACCACTGCAAAGCAGCTATGGCAAACTTATCAATGCTCCTGAATAAAAATAATGTAGATATTCTACTAAATCAGGAACCATATTGTAACAATGGAATACCAAGCTTAACACCAACAAATTACACACCTTTCTACATTGCGTCAAACACCGCTCCTAGAGCCTGTATCTATATCAAACAAGAAATAGCACATAACTTCACACTTATCCACAGCTACTCCACTCCAGATGATGTAATAATTGCACAGTCAACTCATCCCACTCTCTATATAGCAAGTTCCTATCTACCTCCTTACGATACCTTAGAACAGATATCCAGCCCTTCGAACACTTCTTACTAACTTCCTTAAACCCAACAAACCTTATATGGGGACTCGATTCCAACTGAAAACACAAATGTGGTATAAGCCCAACTACCGACACCAGAGGAAGAAGACTAGTAGAGTTCCTATCAGTACATAGTCTGACCACGGCAAATGGGAAGGACGGTCCTACTTTTTCCGGTCCACAAGGGGAAAGTTGGATCGATATTACTGTTGCTTCTAAGAACATAGCGCACAGAATAAACAAATGGCTAGTTAGCGAAGAGGAGACTCAATCAGATCACAATATCATAACTTTTGAACTGTTGTATCACACTTCCAACTCCAACTTATTCCGGCAGAACACTAATTCTACCAGAAAGTTTGCCACGCAAGTAGGCCATTGGAAATTATTCCAAAATAAACTCAATGAAAGTGGCAAACAATGGTTACTACAAATATATAATGCCACCTCTAAAAACAACTACATGAAACCATCACTACAATGTGGCAAGAACTAAACGAAATCAACAAAATTCTTTCCACCGTTTCTACCAACAAATAAATTTAAACCCTGGTGGTCTGTAGAACTAAACTCTCTCAGAAAACATACTAATGCAGCGAAACGAAGGGCCAAGAGAAGTAAACACCCGAAGCTCAAAGAATTATATACATCTAAATATAATGCTCTCAAAAACCAATATAAACTTGAATTAAATAAAGCTAAGCGAGAATCATGGGAACGTTTCTGCACAGAACACAGTAGGAAATCGCCTTGGAAAATCTACAGGCACTGCAAAACTGACTTCGCGAAAAGCACACCTTCTTCCACTCTTACTTTAATCGATGGAACTCCAACCTTATCAGAGAAAGACACAGCCAAAGCACTCCTCGATATATTCCTACCAGACGACATTCCAGATCTCGATAACGATGTGCAGAGACTCATCAGAGAATCTAACCGAGACTGCGTAGCCCAGAACACACCACAAGAGCCAGACTTCGCATCTCACGAAGTAGAAGAAATAATAAACAATTTAAATGAAAAGAAATGTCCAGGCCCCGACGGAATTGATGGAACTATTATTAAAACATACATCAGACCTTACCAAAATTCTGGAAGATAGTTTTTAATAAATGTCTACATTTAGGTTGCTTCCCGAAAGTCTGGAAAGAGGCAAGAGTAATAGCTATCCCTAAGTCAGACAGGAGAAAGCTGCTATCCGTCACTGGATACAGAGGAATCAGCCTACTATCTATCCCCGGAAAATGTTTGAAAAATTGGTGATGGAAAGACTCAACTTCTTTCTCCAAGAGAAGACACTCATTCCCCCACAACAATATGGCTTCATCGTTGGAAAATCCTCTTCTGATGCCATCAAAGCTGTCTCAGATGTCGTACACCAAAGTAGAAGTAAGGGGATGAAATCCTGCCTCCTTTCCCTGGATATCAGTGGCGCCTTTGACAATGCTTGGCACCCAAGTATCAAAGCGCGTTTACGAGAAATAAACTGTCCTTCAAACATCTATAATATCATAGTGGACTTCCTACATGACCGTACAGCTTACTTCAGACAAGGAAACTCTTCAACGAGTAAGAACGTCACCAAAGGATGCCCCCCAAGGATCTGTATCAGGTCCCACTCTGTGGAATATTTTAATAAGTGGACTTATTTCAGAGCTGGCAGACGTACCCGACCTGAAGACCGTGGTGTACGCAGACGACATAATGATTATACTTAATGGTATTTCCCATGATCACATACTAAACACGCTCCAATTAACACTGCAAATCCTGCAAGATTGGTGTTGCAGAAACAAACTTTTAATCTCTAAGGAGAAATCTTCTCTAATGCCTATGTACGTCAGAAAGAAAGACACATACGCCAATCACCCAATAGTTGCAGAATCGGGCCTAAATGTGGTAAATAAAATGAAATATTTGGGTGTGATGGTAGACCACAAAATGGACTGGTATCCCCATTCACTATACCTGGAAAATAAAATCCTACATCTCCGAAATATGCTAGTCAGATGTTCCAAGGCGACTTGGGGCATGTCCTTCCATCATCTTATGACAATCTATCATCAAGCCATTCTGCCTATAATACTGTATGCTGCAGATTCCTGGAGCCCACAAATCTCCAAACGGGCTAAAACCAAATTGAATCAAATACAAAGACATTTTCTTCTTTTCGCAACAAAAGCATACAGAACAGTTTCATACAATGCTCTCCAAGCTCTAGCATGCGTCATGCCCATGGATCCAACAGTACTCCTACACAACGACATTAAAGCAATATCCAGAGGCCAAGCCACCAATGCTATAATCCCTCTACTGAAACGAACTGAAATGCCAACACTAATGAAAGGAATTCATCCCAAAGATAGCTATATAGAAATAGATTCAACTGGAACTGTAGGGAGTGCCGACTACTTAATATTCACGGATGGGTCCAAAACGACTAAGCATGTGGGAGCAGGTATGGTAGCCGAGAAAAACTCAAAGGAGGTATTTACCAATATGAAAAGACTTGACATAGAATGCTCCGTCTTCCAGGCAGAACTCCTTGGAATTCAAATGGCAGTTGAATAGATTGAACTACAAAAAGATGTAACTTCAACATATGCTATCCACGTAGATTCACAAGCCGCTCTTCTAGCCATAGCCAATAGAAAATCAACCAACCCTTTGGCGATCCAAATCAGAGAAAAGCTAATCGTACTCAAAAAGACGAGAAAGATTGACCTCCACTGGGTTAAAGGTCACGCAGGTCTTCGAGGGAATGAAAGAGCTGACTATCTGGCTAAAATAGCCGCTAGCTACAAAAATAATATCGACTATAACTCCATCCCTATAACACGAGGCAAGCAGTTATTAAAAGAATACTATGAAACAATCTGGAATTTAATTTACACCAAATCAAATGACGCCTTCCATACCAAAATGTTCATCCCCAACATACCCTATAGACTGTCCCTATCCCTATGGCCTAACTATATAACCACACAATTTCTCACCAACCATGGACTATTTAAATCCTACCTACACAAAATGAACAAAACTGCTTCACCTTATTGCAACTGCCCAGAAAAATCACTGCAGACGGCCCACCATCTGATGACTGAATGCAACATGTTCTCCAGAGATCGACCAGCTATACTACAAATTGCTACTCCGCCAAATATTCTGAAGTTCCACTTTAACACAGTCAACGTTGCAGAATTTCTTACGAGGATCTTCCGTCAACTACAAGAACAACTAGAACAATAATTGAACAATTGTAAAACTGTAAATATCCCGTGATATACCATTGGTGAAACACGGGTTGTAACATATATGTAAATAAAAAAAAATGTACTGTCCATATGCAAAACAATGAGAAATGCAAAACAATGAAAAATGAAGCAGAATGAAGAATGCTGAGTTTATAATTAAGGACTTATTATGGGGCAGGAAACTATTATAGTGTAAAAGGACTAAGTTGGCATGATTTCTGCTATCCTTGTCTAGAGAACTGTTCTTCCACCCTTCGCAAAACACAATGGGCTACCCTTGTAAAAGTTCTTAGGAATGCTAGAAAAACTCCACCCCCCCCACTTCCGTCCAGTCACTTTTGTGTCAGGTAATTTTTGTCAGTGGCGACTGGTTCAGAGTGCTCTGTTAAAAGTGACTGCAGAAAATTGGAGAAGAGCGTGTGAACACACTGAAAAGATTGAATAGTCATATTAGCAGGCAGACGGTTTAATGGACGAAATTAGTGATCGGTTTGAAATAAATTTAGATGATACCGACGACGATGAAAAAGAAAACGAAGACATAGAAACTTGCCAGGAAGAATGTTTAGAAGAAGGGAATGCCACCACTGATCTATGTTCACTGCAAGGAGTGTCTGTCCTACCGCTGTCACCGTGAAGAGATATGTATATGAGTGAGAAAGAAGATGGTGAGTACCTCTTTCTCTTTCTAAAATATTCTAGACACTTTAGCCCTCACGGACTATAATGAATTAACAAATTATTATTTGCTTCATGTTTTGGCAAACTTATGTGAGATTTTTCATAGTTCCTCTAAAATGTTGTTATTCTTTACATCACAATACATACAATCTGTTTAATTTTTAATCTAGTTGAATGTATGAGATTTCATCTTCATCATCAACAACATGGATTAAGCCCAATGGCCTTTTCCGATCTCGTTATAGGTCGAATTGGTCCTTCCATCTCTTCAATGGTCTTCCCAACAATCTTCTCCCTTTTGGTTTGAGATTTTAGCCCAAAAATTAATAGAAAATTTATTAATATTGCACCTTGCATATATTACAAGACCTGTTGTTTCTACTTTTAAAATTTTGAATTTAATTCTCTAACAATACACACAAACCCAAATCATAAAAATACATTGGTTTGGCATTAAGATATAGTTTAAAATTAAAATTATGACATTAAAAAACAAGTGTTATGGTATATAAGATTATATATATATACACATATATGGCTTAATGTGTATGTGTTTTACACAATATCAAAATTTACTCATCATTTGTTGTGTTACCGATAGTGATTATTGCAAAATTACAGATATGGTTGTAAATATTGTATAAGAATTTGGCCACTATTATTAATCTAACTTCTAAACAACAGCTAAAAATGTCATAATTAGATTTAATAAGATATTACGGTTTTCAGAAATGAATCAAACGCAACAGCTAGGAAATAATTATATATTAAGAAAATGAAGAATATGTATTCAGAAATGCAGTCAGCAATGCACAACACTGTATAGTTTAGACTTCAAGGTATATGATCACAGGTTGGAGAGTCCAGTCAGTGGATAGGTGAAGATTTTTATAACTCATTTGTGGCCAGACTGGACCGGGCCTAATCAGTATCCTATAATATCTCCCCTTGTCCTATTAGTCCTATTATTAGCTAAGAAAATAATCATGAACCCTTGCATTCTTGTCTTCGTGAGTTTTCATCACCTTCATGACTACAGGCTTTTTTTATCTGAAACTCTCTGCCTGTATATAGTTATTCTGCCACACTTTAATTACTTTCAGAAATCAAATATTAACAGAGAAATCCAACACAAATATACAACAATTCTAGCATATGTCAGATGTCAGTTAGTTGAACCAATGTAACCAACACATTGTGTATAAAAAATATTTGATTTGTTCAAATTTACTACAGGTCTTAACTAACTCTAGTTGTTTATAACCAACAGTAAATGTTGAATTCAATAGCATTCAATTTTAAACAAATTTTAATACAATTTCATTGATTTATTCCATGACAACTTTAAAAAATAGACTATGTGTTAAATATTATTCTTTAGTAACAAAAAAGTACTCTTCGGTATTTAAAATGACTCCATTTTAATACTTCATTCTGTAATTTTTGTATATTATAATATTTATTTCTTCTTGTTTTTGAGAAGTGTGGCTGGCTATACAATAACAGATCAAAAAGAAACGAAAATATATAAACAGAACTAAATATATTCAAACTATCAGATATAGCCTAATTGCACAGTACAGTGATGAATGTATGGACCACATCAATAGAATGGATAACAATAGAATATCAAAACAGATTCTTCATTTCAAACCACTAGGATGAAGAAATGTAGGAAGACCCTGTAAAAGATGGACAGATCAATTCTAACATGAGATCGGAACAGACCTTAAGGTCTGATCATTGATTCTGATGATGTTGATGATGGTAATATTTATTAACCATCTGTTTTATATATACTTTCTTATTTTCTATTCTATGTAATATTAATTTCCTTAGTCAATTCATTATGCTCAATTCAGTTTACATTATATTAAAATGTCAAGTACTCTATTTACATCAAATATTAATTATTATTTTTTTAGAATTCAAGATCCTATGATGCACCATTTGGTTTAGGTTACATAAAAGGCAATAAAACTTGAGACCTTCATTTAATAGGTACTAAACGATAAACCAGTTCAGAAAGGTCACCTTTAAAAATTCAGCAGAGAGGTTAGAATATCTCTTTCCTTTTTCTTTTCACAGAGAGACAGAACAAGGGAAACAGTATACTGTATATAAATTTTTTATCCACTTTTAAATTAAAATTCTATGTATCTCTGTCCCTTTCTTTTCATGGAGAGAGCTCAAGCGAATCATTTTAAATAATTTTTTATTTGATTTTTAAATCAATATCAATTATATATTCTAGTTTCTACAAATCTTATTCTTTCCACTGGTTTCCCTGTTTAAGTGGTATATAAACAGACAAAGCACAGTATATGTTATTCAAATTAACAACAAATTAATCAAGAGAAAGAACAAAGAAAGAAGAATACAATTTGATGATACTAAGAAATGATCAAACTAAAGAGGTTTAACTATTGGAAGAGTTCGAAAGATGAGAAAATATACTTTAAGGATAAGTGAAAGACCGTTAAATTATTTACTACATAAATAAATTATTACAATAGGAAATAATATTTATGAAGCTGTTCTTAATAAATAAGGTGAATCTCAAATCATTTTACCTCATAAATCGTGTTCTATTTGAACATGTTTTGATATTCTATGCACATTTTCATAAGGTTGTCCAGACTGTTTGCATTTTATGTTGCTGACAATATGAAATTCAATAGTCTGGAAAAGCTATTAAAGATGAGCATAGTGTATCGAAACATATTCAGATAGAACACGATGATCTGTGGGATAAGATGATTCCAGACTCACCTCACTATTTACTACATAGCAAGTCAATATTATGTTTTCATAAAGTGGAGTTTTACTTATGAAAAGAGTGAAGATTCCCTTCATCACTTCAGTCAGTAAATCACTTGATTTATGTAAATAGATGATTATTAAATAATTCAATTTAACTTTTGTACATTACATTAAGAAAACATCCAATATGTTAAATTGAATATAAGACACAATTGAGTGGGTTGCTCAAACGTACACATAAGAAATCACAGAATTAATATCAGTGCTGAACGACCTTAGTTTTTTTTTTCAGTTCTCCTCAGTTAACAACTTAACTATAGGCTTATCCTAACAAGGGAGAGGCTATGGCTCAACATTGGGCTATGTCATTATAGATCGATACTGATAGATTGACTACTGATCAACTTCAGAGATTTTTTGATGGTTTTAATTAGTTGTCTAGGCAAATGCTGGCTTAGATTTATACTATGAGGACCCAATTCATCATAACTGCTTTTTAATAATATCATTAGAATTAAATCAGTGATCATCTACACGAACACATAATAGAAATTCACAGTCTACTGGATATACGTACCGATAAAAAAATTCTAAATGTGATATGGCCTTCAATTTTAAAACATCTATAAATTAATAAGAATTAAATTTAAAAAATTGGTTAAGCATAGACAGGGTGTTTTCTAAACATTTTCACATTAAACAGTAATTGAAGAAAATAAAATAAAATCTGACTTTGAAGTTAAGGCAATAACAGCTCTGTCACAACTAACATAAAGACGTAAACATAAGAAAATAGTGTATTTTAAAATACAATAGGAAGTATCATTAAGAGGTTTGATTAATAATTAAAACATTTTGGCTGTTCATTCTTACCTCTTATAGCTGTTTTTGTCGAACATATGTTTCAGGACTTCTTAGCCCTGAAACATACGTTCAACAAAAACAACTATAAGAGGTAAGAATGAACAGCCAAAATGTTTTAATTAATAAGATAATATAGACCATTTTATGGATTCGAAGATACGACACAATCAAAAACTAACCACCCCCTATTCAGATAGAAATTTAGAATTATTGGATACAATTTAAGTTAGCATTAGAAGATATTTATGATAAATTTTCTTAAAATTAACCTAGAATTGAAAAAGAAGATATCAGAAGGATTAAAATGTGTAAGCTTTTCTTATTTGTTGATATAATCCAACTCAATTCTCTTCCTAAAATAATAAAAGATGAATAGGAAATTCATGGGTAGTACACTAATACTTAACAATTAGCTTATTTAAGTAAATAGAATTATTACCATCTAGCAAGTTCCTCACATATACGATTAGTAACAAACAAGAAGGTTGTAATGTTAGCAAATAAAGAGAACAATTATCAAAAAAAAATTCTTTCAAGATTAAATCTGCAAATTAAAAGTTCAAAATATAGTTGAAGTTCTGAATTATCAAAGCAATTGGTTACAACATGTCCAAAGAATGAACCCATCTTGATTTCCTAAATTAGCATTGCAGTATCAATCTAAAGGCCTTCGAGGTAGAGGAAGACAAAAATTTAGATGGACTGACCAATCACATCTTGAGACAGCATAATATGAACAGACTCAAATGACCTAAATTTAAATAAGTTGATGATGATGATGATGATGATGATGATGATGAAGGAATGAATCTGCAAAATCTTATAAAAATATATAAAACAAATATTTTGCAAAATTCATGCCAGATATGGTATTATAACAAAGTAGGGATTAATCTGGAATATAATACAAGACATACGATAATACAAACAAAAACAAACCAAGTCAAGAATCTGTAACCATATTATTTCAACTGATTATTATTGGACATAGCAATCAGCCCACACATCTAACACAAGATGAAAATTCTATCATCAGCCAGATGAACCACGGATAAGGAAGATACCTCCATCAAGAAGAGACTTAAACTTAATACAGAACAAAATAAAAAATAAAAAAAACATTAGAATACTAAATATTAATGAGCTAAATCTCAAGGATGAAATTCTATAAAGTAATAGCATTAAAGGGAACATATGGGAACAAGTCCTGCACAACAAAGAAAAAAGATTATAGCCAAATTCAGGCATCAGAAATGAGACTTTTTAGACCATAATAAATTTTAAAAGTAGTAAACTTGTATTAGGATATACAAAATTAGATAAAAACAAGAAATTAGAAACAGTTAAATATATTTGCAATAAATGAAAAAGTGATGAATATCTATATAAATGGAAGAAACATTTTTGAAAAGAATGAACGATAGAAGAATGCCAAAAATAATTCTGTCATATAAACCAAGAGGATGGAAACATCCTGGATGACCAACACAAAGATAGAATGAGGCCAGAACAGGTCTTTTGGCATAAATCATAAAAGGAAGTAGAAGAAGAAGAAATCCCAAAGTCTGACATTGGAAACAACAACAAAGGCATCATCTGATACTTGATTCTGATTAGAATATTACATGTTGGCTTTTTATGTTGTTGCTACATTTTGTTAAATTCATTAATTGCTATATTAACAGACATGTATGATAGTTATCATACTGTGTTCATCTTTCAAGCCGAATTCTAGAGGAATAAAACAAATTAATTAATTCATGCCCTCAGGGGTCCTCATCTAGGGGATATGTGGATGGCGACCACAAGGTGCCCAAGCTGTGCAAAACATTTCTTCCACTTACTTGTGTTTTGCGCTCTTTTAACTTTTCTATCTAACCTCTCTTGGTTAACTCTTGTTTTTTCGACCCCGACGCTATTAGGGCATCCGAGGGCTAGGGAGTCCTTCCTTTCTTCCATTTCTCCTTTCCTTTATTTTCTTTTCTTCTCCAGAAAAGCCTGACCAGAGGCTATAGATGGCAGCCCCATCACTGGTCTTGCCTTCCTTTGGCCAGCAACCAATCGAAGGGACTATTATTATGCTTTCAAGTCTTATACGAGAATTTCCCATAAGGAAAATTTTCTATAGGATCGTAACAGGCCTTGGCCTAATACTTGGAAGGAAGAAGAAGAAGAAGAATTAATTCATTCATTTTGAGAATTTTCCTCATCACTGAGGGTTTTCTCCAACCAATCTTAGTAATTAACATGAGTTTTAAAAAATACAAAATGACTAAGGACCTACATACTATCAGTTTACAACAAACATTCACAAATTTCTCTTAATTTAAGTTCTCCATCATTCTCTGTTCTCTGTATCTTCTTCTGTTGTACCAAATTTCCTCATTGAATTTTGAATGTAATTCTTAAAGGTTGTTCTTGATCTTCCTTTTCTGCTCCTTCTTTCAATTTTCCATGCATATACAGCCTTCGGTAGTCTTTCAACATGCATTCTTCTTATGTGTCCATACCATTTAACCTTATGTGTTCAATCTCATCCATTATATTTCATTCTGCATTCATCCATTTTCTAATTTCTGTATTTCTAATTCTTTCTAGTCGAGATTTTCTGGCAGCTCTTCTCTGAAAATCCCTTTCATCTACAGTTATTCTGTTGGCATGTTGTGTCACTGTCAAAACTTCCGATCTATATAACATTATACTTCCTAGTATGGACTTATAATTTAGTTATTTTGTTCTGTTAATGATGTTTTTACTGCATAGAATAGAGTTTAACATTCCTATGGTTTTTCTAAAAACTATAAAAAATAACAATATGTTTTTCTAACCTTTGTCTTATTTTCTAATTATATTTGGTAATTTTGTGATTATTAAGTTGAACTAGATAAGATGTCAATAACTACATTTATTGGATTCAGTACTATCATTTTTAAATCTTCTATTAGAGTAGTTTCTTGAGAAGAGGATAATTACTTTTATATTTTTCATGTTTAAAGTCATCTGGTAACTTTAATTTTAAGCTTCAAACCAAGACAAGATTTTATTTTCCAATAATTGGCAATATTGCTTGAAGTATCAAATCTCCTTTTATCTCTGACAATGTAAATTCAGATTCAGAGAAAAGTTGTACAAGTAATAAAGAGGTCCATTACAAAAACAAGGACAGCCATTGTAGTTAGGTTAAATATTTTCTTTTACTTACGGGTAAAATGGGAGAATTTTGATCATGGACGTAATTCCAATCACAATTTTATTCAGGAACCACTATTATAATCATGTTCTACATATTGCTAGCATCTTCTGCGAAGTGTTTCAAGCATTATGTGTAATGTCAATGCTAGTTGCACAGCATCTTTGCAGTGCGGTGGACATTTTGTGTTTTGTATACTTTTCTTGTAAGAAAGCTAAGCTGATTTATGCTACGTATGTTGGGTATTTATCAATTAAATGTATTAATCTTTTCAGATTTTGGTAACAGGGTAAATATTAATATATAAAATAATTACTTACTTTTTCAACATATAACTCATATCAAATGGTGCCAAATTATTTCCAACATGGCACATTGGGATAACTCCAATCAATACTGGAATTACTGAGAGTGGTAAAAGTGACTAAGCATTGTTAAAATATTTTGTTTTATTATTAATGTTTAAACAATGTAATTAAGTACCTTGTGTAAGATACATGTTGTGATGTAGGCCGGGACAGCAAATTGTGGTACAGGTTCACTTCGCATTCAGAAGGTTCATACCAAATGCAGTGAATATGACACAGCGAAGATCTACATACACAGAGGAAGACCAAACTTGAGGTGGTTGGACTGTCTGGAGGAAGATCTGGAAGTATGGGAGTTAGAAGATGGAGGGGGAAGGCAGAAAATAGAAAAGAATGGGCTGTCATCGTCAAGGGGGCACTATCTAAATTCTATCAACTGAATGCCAGTAGAAGAAGAAGAAGAAGAATAAAATGAATAAGAAGAATAAATATTTACGTGTGTGATTTCTGTTTGCAGAGACAATAACTTTTATATTTTGTGTATATCAGCTTTTCTTTAGCTTTCAATATGGTGATTCGAATTGCATGCCAGGGAAACTCCGATCAAACTCAGGTGCTAGAATACAATATTTTTCAGGTTAGTTTATAGTATATTTACATTTTTATGTATACTCAAGTAAGTAAAATAACAATACACGATTCTCTTTTTTTTTTTATTTTTTTACGAATGATATTACAATTATTTGACTAACTGCTGAAGTGATTGAACTTCCCCCACTTCACCCTACAGTAATCAGTATATATAGTGATACTCAAAAATAATAATCACAAATTAAATTGGAAATTATATACTTTATCTCAAAAAATTAATTTTCTCACTTGATCATGTTTTGAAGACTTTTATCCTCTCATTCAACTACCCATCATTGAACTGATGGATTCCATTAAGATTTGAAACAACAGAAAAATCAGGGTCTCATTGTGATGAGAATGAAGTTCTCTGAAACATGCTCATCTGAGATGATTTATTTTATGAGTTGAGGTGGGCTATTCTATTTCCAATTTAATATTACAATCGTATTTGGAAAAACTGCACTTAAACTAGTCCTATAGAACAACAGTGCACATGTGCCAGAGTTTACAGAGCCAGCAATAATCCACAATCGAACCACATATCAATTATCATCCTCGATTACTATCGGTCGCTATGAAATTTAAATGACCAATATTTGCAATAAATCCCCAAATCTATGCTAAAAAAAGTATATTAATAATATTAAAATTACCAAACGTTTATTAAAAATGGGTGTACACTTACTTATCACTCCCTAATGCTGATCCAACCAGCGACAACCCAAAAAAGCAATAAAAAAATCATAGACTAAGTAATATACTCTGTGGAGAAAATAGCAGTTATCATCACAATATTGTCTAACAGTGCCATAATATTGTGATTTTCATATTTAAATAAATACTTCAACTCAAAACTGTCTAATAATGTTATAAAAACTGTTTGAAAAAATGAAAAATATTAAATAATGTTAATAAATACAGAAGAAGAGCTATAGTTTACAACAATATAACTGAAAAATCAAGTGCTAGTAGAAGTGCAGTTGAGCCCCCAATATTAAAATATAAGAAAAATAGGTTATATCTTAGAATGTGTCACTTAATATGTATGCTACTTTTGAGATAATATTGTTGATTATATAAGTGAATGTCAAGATGAAAATTGTTATGATAGAATGTAAAGTGCTGACTCTTATTTGAATAGTCACCTGTTATTCTTAGAGCTTAGCTTATTTTCAAAACTTACATTTATATAGAAATGACATCTATGATTGATTGATTCTAGAATATTACTGTTCGTTTTAGCTTTTAAACAAAGTAAAGTTAGTTTTTAATTCTTACATTAAACAATTAACTTCACTGCTGCTAAAACTCTGTACCAGTGGTAAAACCAATGGTCCATCTTAACCTTACCAGTTACATTTTTTTTATGATTGTAAAATTTGGGATTCTATGCCAATAGTCCATCTACATTAGTCAGTGTTCAAAATAATAGCCTCATGGTGAGCCAGATTATCCGAATCACCTTAAACTAATCTGGGGTGCACTAACTTGCCTATTTTCTTACCCTAGCTTTCCCATTATCTCACCCAAAGAAACAAAATTAATGTAGGTGAAATCCTGGCATAGAACAGCAGAGAAATATATAAAGAAGTTAAAATTCATTAATTAAATATTTAAGTAAATTATTACATCTTACCTTCAAATTCACACTGAAACGTCATATTCTTCACACAGTCACTTCTCTGAGAATCCCGAAACTATAAAAAACAAGCAAAACTAACTTTCACACGCTTTAATTGTACGTGAATAAAAATAAAATTATCGCCCGTTTTAATTAATAATCTAAAACACACGTCATACGCAATCACAAAGTGTCCACCATGGTTCATTTGTCACTAATGCGAGTTATAAAACTTTATGCGCAGACAAAAAGTATGACGTGCTAAACGCGCGAAATTTAAATATTTATAAAATGGTAACTCATAATAAAGCATGAACTTGTGCTTTGGATTGATGAATACATAATAGATCTCTACTTCTTACATGGCCTTTATAAGACTGTATAAGCGTGCTTCAATATATTTCAATTGGCACTGGCAATAGGATTGTTCTAATTTAAAGTAAAATAGGTGGCTCAAGTTTAGAATGATTTACCCCTTCATTATCGTAAATCATAACTCTACTTCTGTATTTAGTAACATTTTTATAACTTTATTTTAGAATTTATAAGAATTTATTCAAATACATATATTGTGATGGCGACTTGCTGTTTTCTCCAGAGAGTAGTTGGAACCAGTGGGTTATCGGTGGTTACGATTATTAAGGAGTGAAAAAAAGGGCGTTTCATGGGTTCCATCCTAGGTTAGAGTAATTGAATTAGATTAAGTGTGAGTTAGTTAGTTAGCTTTTAGGTTCGTTACATTTTAAATGTATCTAAATACATAAAACAAAAAAAACGGTAATAATCGAAACAGCGATGATGATGATGATGATGATAAATAATAATAATAATAATAATAATAATAATAATAATAATGAAAGACGCACAGTGTGCATAATGTTAAGTTCATTAACCGTGGTCCACCGTTCAGTCCCCTCCACAGCAAACCCTTAGGAACACGTCTCGCCTCCGACACGACACAACATGTGCAGCAGGCTTTAGGAGGCACGAAGGTCTCTTCAGGGCGTTTTTTAGATTAGGCTTATGTCTGGGTTCTATCGGTGTGAAGGACAAGGAATTCGATGATCAGTAACAATGAGTTGTGCAATTAATTAAAAGGGTTTATTTTGTTAGCCTCTTATGAACAACACAATATTCACAAAAAATTAATAATATACTGTAGACTACTTGAGCAATTCTAGACTTCCCTAGAATAGATAGATTGATTCACACTTTTAGGTAATAATATGGGAGCAACAGGCTCCTCTGAATACTCGTAATATGATAAACTAGCCCACTCTGTTTTCAATAAAGGAGCTACTGGCCACACTGATCGTACTCGTATGGGCTACTAGCCACACTCTGTTAACAATAAAATTTCTTGGCCTTTTATATTCATTTCCCAACGAAGTTTTAAAATTGGCTCAAGTATTCCTTTTAACAATATTTATTGTTTTGAAAATCTAACCATATTCAACACGTCAATCAAATTTACACATTTATAATAAACATTAGTTTCGCTTCGCTAGGTACATGTACCTGCCAACCCTTGAGTTACCGTTAACCACTGTATAACAACAGCTTTTTTGTGTTGTCCCAAATAATAACCAAATTAATTTTAATTCTAGAAATTTACTAATGCTACACATGGTAACTGTCGCAGTGTTCAGCGCACAGCTCACAGATGCACTGGGAGTCTGGTTCGTGATGTTTCTTGATCCTACATATCCTATGATGGAACCAATGTGTTGCCATCCTCGTCATCAGATGTCTGAGGTCGTATTCTGCTTGTCTCCAATCCGTTGTCATCATAGCGTCCGTGGAATAGAATTCCATCCAAATTTGGTATTTCCACCTTAGTTCCTCCATTGCGATGTTGTATGCGTCTGTGGACTGCAGATTTAGATTTTGTCGCAGCTCTTCAAAATAGTAGGGTTCCCTCGCAAGTTCATATACGAGGCGTAACAGTGTGTATTTCGACAGACAGAGAGCCTTTTTGAGGTAAGTAGCTTTCACTTTCTCTATTTGTAGGAGATCTCTCTTTGTTATATGAGTCCATATGTTGTCCTGTCCATATATGACAATCGGCGTTATCTTTGCTTTGATAAGCGCTAGTGCAGTGTCCAGAGAGAGTCGGTGTATGAAGTTGATATCATTCATAGCTAGTGTTGCCGCTGTTGTTTTGTCAGTGATGTGCCTGTTAAAAACTGTTCCGCGTGTCTGAAAGGTGACTCCAAGTACTTAAAATTGTTTACTCGTTGAATCTTCTAATTGTTTATGAAAATATCATCTTTCGGTGTTGTTCGTCCTCCTTTCCTGAATATCATCGACATCGTTTTGCTTTGATTTTCATTTTTCTTTTCGTTTTCACTCTCAAACTTCTAATCTGCTACATGCAAGTTGTAGTTGTTCAGATGATGTTGACATCAGCGCCATGTCATCCGCGTAAGCAAATACTTTTATTTCGTCTGTCGTGATGGCTTGAGCAATATCCATTGTAACAATGTTGAATAACAATGGGCTCATTGGATACCCTTGCAGGACTCCGTTGGGTTGTGTTATTGGGGCTGAGTTCTCTATCTAGTTGTCTATGTGGACATAGTTGTATGTCAAGAAATGATTCACAATTATTGTGAGGCAGTGTTCTTCTCCTAGGAGACTTCTCAATTTCTTGATGATGTATTGCCTGTTGATTAAGTCGAAGGCTTTACTATAATCCACAAAGACAGTGCGAAGCTTCCCTCCTTGGTATCTTAGTGATTCTTGAATTTAGTCTTGAAGGCATTTTATGGCATGCTTGGTGGATTGACCTTTCCTAAAAACAAATTGTTCTTCCGGTAGTTTCTTGTCGAGTAGGTTGTACATTCTCTTCGTTATTAGTTTGGTGAATATCTTGAAGGGTGCGCATTCTAGCGCGTTGCCTCTGCAGTGATTTGGGCTTGCTAAGTCTCCTTTTCCTTTGTAGAGGATCTTGACTATGGAGGTTCTCTACCTGTCTGGGAAGTTGACTGCAAAGGGCATTTGTTCATGAGGATGGTCCAGAGTGTCTTTAGGAGTTCAATGGTGCTTTGAAGATGTTCGTTGAATATATGGTCTGGTTCGCATGCTTTCCTTTTCTTGGACTGTGCGATTGGATCTTCAATGGGAATTGTCAAAGGTCGGATTTCCTTGAACTGTAGTACTTCTCTGAAGTGGGTTTACCAGGTATCTACGGAAATTTCTCTGGGTATTCTTGGTTGTCTTGTCCGTAAGGCTTTGAATGGGTCGTTTACTGCCGTTTCTATTAATTTGGTTTCTTCCAAGATGATATAGTTTTTCCTTGTGGTTTCTAGCTTTTCCTTGTACTCTTTCCTTTTTTTAATACTGTTGCAGGTTCTGTTGTGATTATGTTTGTCTGTATTTATGAAGTGTCTCTAGCGTCCAGTAGCAATCAGCATTGAACTTTGGCTTGGATCTCCTTCTGTTGTTTGTCCTTTGTCTGACTGGGCTGTTGATTACTTATTCACATTGTTATCAGGGCTTCGTCTAGATCCTTTTCATGCATGTCCTTTAATTGGTTTGAGGAAACAGCTAGAGCTTCTTCCAGTTTTTCCGTATCTATCATTCTGGTTCCACGACTATGTTTGGTATTACAGTTTTTGGGCAATCGTTGGTTTTCTTTTTCGATGACGATCCTGCATTCGATGGAATGTGTTTTCTTATTGCTATGTTATCGTGTGTCTACCGTCCTATGAGGCGCATTTGTTTCATATTCCCGAATATCACATCGATAGTACTTGTGCCGTTATGCGAGAAGTATGTTTCGGCTTGAGGGTTACTGAATAGTGTGAAGCCTTCTTGCTGTAGGTATTCAAAAACTTGGATAGCTTTCTGATTTGGACGGCCTAGTCTACAGTTCAGATCCCCTGCTAATAATATTGCCTCGTTTCTGGGCATGCTACGGTGAATAGTGCTGATCTCATTTATGATCTCTGTGGGCATGCATTCTGGTTGGAAGCAAATACATATGATGTAGCATAGCTGGTTTTTTACACCTATGATATTATTTGTTTTATATATAATTTCGAAGGGTGCCAGTTTAGGGCTTAGGAGGCATGATATTCCGCCTTTGGGTCTCCCTAGTAATACCTGGGTTGCGAAGGTGTGTATTCCATAGTATTCGGTGTGCTCCATGAATGCATTCTAAGGAAAGGTTTCCACTAGGACTATAATTTCTTGTCGGTCGAATATATCGTCTGCTGTCATATTTGTTGCATTTGTTAGGCCCTCTATATTCCATGTCATACATTTCAGAACGGTCTCGTTTTTTGTATCGTTATTGTTGGGTGTGACTCGTTCATTGTCGTGTGAGAGATGCGCCGTCCCCTTGTCTGTTCCATGGGCGACGAAAAGGCCGTATTATAATACCTTTAGGCCAGGAATGACTGTAGTCAACTTTTGGTGCTTCTTCGAGTGGGAATCCTACTTTGAAAGCTTTGTTTCTTCCCTGAGTATTAAGTTCCTCGACCGATCTTTCCATTTACACCACCTTCTTGTAGGTATGATTGTATGTTTTGCCCGCTTGTCTTCGCTGCCAGTTTCCCTACATATCTCCATGTAATTTTTAGGCCCGCTTATATTTTGGTGCTACTGGCGTCGGGAGGCCTTCTTTTGTAATAATCGATATTTTATTCGATGGTGGGTTATCGCTGACTCTATCAACTCTGGCGCATGCTCACTGCTGTTCTATAGGACTTTCAAATATATCTGGTAAAATTAAAGTGGAGAATCCCAAAATATGTTTCTTTTACACTTTTAAAGGAGAGCAGAGCTAAATGAGGATTTTTTTTATCACCACCGGGTCAAATTCTTAAAACAAGCAGCGAGTTTCGTTAAAGTTCGTAGGACTCAATCTAGCCAAATCAGCACTCCTCGACATCACATGGTCCTCCTTAGGAGTGTTAAGCTGCAAAATGTAGTTTTCACTGTGGATTAATCGCTACATTCATTTAAAGCACTGTGGATCTGTGGGTTTTTGCTGCATAAAGTTGACACACCTGTAGGCTCCATCTCTAGCTCTTTTATACAAATATAGAGTAGTACATTGATACAATGAATACACGTGCTTCTTTCTCAAGCCTTCAACTGCAACTGATGTAATTTTCACCAGTATTGCATTACCCAATCTACAGTATTGCCAACCTGTGCATTACTTTTGAAATTACCATTATATACGGTATGTGTGTTAGAATACCGTTCTTTCCCCATACCATTCTGCATACTATAGTATGATGTCTGCTTCCCTTGATTCCATAGTGGTAACAGCTTCGCGTCTGTTGGCGCATGCGCATGGTATATGATTAGAACTTAGAAAAAATGTTCGCGTCACTTGTTGTTAAGTGTTACCAAAATATTAAATTTAATCAATGTATATTATATGATACATTTCTAAAGTAAAGGGTAAAAGGAAACAATTAAGCTAATGGATCTGTTATTAGTTTATATTTTTCGGATAATTGTTAGTTTGTGTAACTTGATGAAGTTCTGTCCTATTACCGGAACAGTAATCAACTAATCAAACAACGATACATCCTGCTATTATAGTAACGAAAAATGAATAAAGTACGAAAGTATTTTATTATTTCTGAATGTCTGGTGCATGATAACATAACACATTACGTATTTTTGTATCAAATAATCCTTAAAGACAAATTAATATCTACATGGCAGAAGCTTTTATATTCTTCAGACGGGTCACTTGATCAGTGTAATAATAATAATAATAATAATAATAATAATAATAATAATAATAATAATAACAATAATAACAATAATAACAATAATAATAATATTAATAATGCTTTATTTTAGCTGACAGAGTTAAGGCCATAAGGCCTTCTCTTACACTCAACCAGCGGTCAATTTCACCAACAGAAGTAACTGTATTACGCCAGTTTTCCCCGTGTATAGTGCATAGCTTGAACTGGCGTAATACGGTTACCTCTGTTGGTGAAACCGACCCTAAGAGGTAAACTTTTCTAACCTCTATCACTACGAGTATAAGCAGGATTCTGGGATTAAAGCAGAATGGAATTTCCGCACCACCGCACACGGAAAAAGAGTCTGAGATAGTTTTAGTAGCGACAGTGCTAGAGTCGGAGCAAGTCTTCGGAGGCAACACGAAGACCAAATAATGACATCGCTCCAACTTCCCAACTAGGTCAACCCAAATATTCAATTTATTTTTCTAAAAATCAATCATATATTTGAGAATAATTTTCTTAGGATTTTTTTTTTGGACCCAAGAGAGATGTACAGATAGGTTAATGGAGAATTATACGTAACAGTGAGTTACATGGTCATTATAGGAAGCCAGATATAATAAGAACAGTTAAGCTGCATATACTGCGATGGGCAGGACATGTGGCACGAATGGGGAATGAAAGGGCTGCAAGGATGTTTCTTGTAGGAAAACCAAAGGGAATAGCCCAGTTGGAGGCCATGAATGGGGTGTGAGTATAACATTAACCATGATTTGAGGGGAGTAGATTATACAGGAGATGTTTGAAAAACATCAGCTCAGGATATGGATGTATGGAGAGCTTATGTCCGCGCTCTCATGAACCTGCGGGTTCGATTGTTCCAGTGAGTTAGTTTAGTTCTTTAGTTTAGAAATCAATAACATCTTTCATAAGAAAATGTGTTAAAACTTTGTTATTCAGAAGTAAAAATTATTCCAGAAAAACAATTTCGCAGTTTGACATTCCATTACCATCTCAAACTGAAATTACTGTCAAAATTAATTCAGTGGACGTTAAATATTATAAACACGCTATTGGAAATTCAGGAACTTTATCTACTGATAAAAGCGTTGTATCATATTAATATGATTAAAGGGGAAATATAGCTTATATACTGTCATGAAATTACAAAACAGAATAAGTAACTGTTACCGTCCATCACCCTCATTTGTGTATCCAAAGAAATAAAATATACTGGTAATGGTAATGTTTCACAAACAGTTCAAATATAAACGGCAAAGGCCGGAAAATAAATAATAACAGTAATAATAATAATAATAATAATCATCATCCGGTATCATGACAGCTGTCGCCGTCTTCCTGAAACCAAACGCCACTTCTATCTGTCCATCCATTGATCTTCCTCCAATCCTCCAATATTCATAGCCGCTTGTACCCCTTCTATCCAAGTTTTGTTTGGTCTTACTCCTTTCCATTGGGATACATTCAATAATGATGATGATGATAATAATAATAATAATAATAATAATAATAATAATAAAATTAATATTAATATTATTATTATTATTATTATTATTATTATTATTATTATTATTATTATTATTATTATTATTATTATTATTATTATTATTATTATTATTATTATATGGATGTGAAACATGGACTCATACTTTAAGGGAAGAAAGGAGACAACGAGTATTTGAGAATAAAGTTCTTACGAAAATTTTTGGACCAAAGAGAGATGAACATACAGGTGAATGAAGAAGGCTATGCATAACAGTGAACTACATGGTCTTTGTAGGAAGCCAGATATAATGAGAACAGTTAAATCTCGTAGATTGCGATGGGTAGGACATGTAGCACGAATGAGGAATGAAAGAGGTACATGGAAGCTTCTTGTAGGAAAACCAGAGGGAAAACGCCCAGTTGGTAGACCAAGAATGAGATGAGAGAATAACATTAACTATGATTTGAGGGAAGTAGATTATACGGGGATTGATTGGAGGCATTAGCTCAGGATAGGGATGTATGGAGAGCCTATGTTCTCACGGCCATGGACCGCCGGGTTCGATAGTGCCAGTGAGTTACTTAGTTATCATTATCATCATCTTCACGGTATAGGCTCCATGGCCTGTTCCGGCTCAATACTCCATCGCTTTCTTGGTCTGCCAGGAATTCTTCTCCCTCGCGGTTTGTAGTCCAAGCCTGCTTCGGAAGTTTGTTGTTTTCCACTCATTGCAGGTGTTCAGTGCATCGCTTCTTGTAATTATAGATTTGATGTGTGGTGTGTGTAAATATTATTAATTATTAATTATTATTATTATTATTATTATTATTATTATTATTATTATTAATTTACTTATTTTTCCAAAGTTAAGGTCATCCTTCCATTTAACCGGCACAAATATACAGAGTATAATAGATTACAAGTTTACATAGAGTATACACGTTACAATAAATTAGAAAAAAACGTGAATATTACAAGAACTATATTGTAATAGTAAACAAAGTTTCCAAAAAATATTATCATCCCATTTAAATGTTAATTTGAAAATTTATAACTATAAATCTCAAAATATCAATTTTTTTCAAAAATTTTAATTATATGATGGCATTTGCTTAATAATTCAGGTTTTATAACATAATATATTATGTACTTGTATAAAATATGGTCTTACTGCACATAAAGTTATATGCCGTTAAAATGTAAATATGATTAATTGTTTTTGTATCATGCGAATATATATTAAAGGCAGAGAAAATAATGTTTTTTGGTCACACAGTGTGATCAAAACCGCTCATTTTTTACAATTTTAAATCTCCATTAAATAAATAGATTAGATAAAGTTATGAAATTTATCACAATTTAACTCTTAGAACTGATAACCCTGAAGGCGTACAGAAATTAACCGATATATAAAAACCTAATTAAATAACTAACTCACTGGCACTATCGAACCCTTAGGTTTAAGGCTGCGCGGACAAAAGCTCTCCATGCACCTCTGTTCAATCATCGGCTGTAAAAATGTTTCCCTCAAATCATGGTTAATGTTATTCTCCCACCTCATTCTTGGTCGTGTCCCTATTTCATTCATTCCCCATTCGTGCCACATGACCTGTCCATCGCAGTCTATGAGACATAAGGTAAAATATTTCATCAGATGCTGGATAGCTTACAATGGAATGGCCATGAATTAAAAAATAAATCAATCAAATAAGTCGTAAAAGAAAAAAGAAAATAAAAAAAGACAGACATAAAAATAAAACAGTCAAGAAGATCATAATAAGAAATAAGTGGTTCAAGTTAATCATGAATCTTTCTCAACCAATACCGTGAAAACGTAAATTTAAGTCTATCCTAAAGTAAATCGAAGAAAGCAAAAAAAAAAAAAAAAGGAAAGAGATACATAAACAGAAAATAACTAAGAAGACCACGATAAAAAATAAAGAAGAAACAATTTGGTTCAACTTAATTATGCATTTTTTAAACCAATAACAATTAAAATCGCAAACATATGTTAAACCCCAAACATTTTTCCCTAGATGTAAGCTCTTTGAAGGATTAAGACTAGTGGCTGGAAAATGAAATCCTATCGGTCTCCAATAAGTTTCGCAAACAGAACAGCCCGTTAAATGGAGTTAAAGGACAAGAACTTCGTTAAACTTATTTAGGAGATAAAACCGAACATAAAACCAATATAGCGAGAAGTAAAAGTTTTCTAGAAATTTTGTAAGACACTCATTTTTATCAAGAGGAAACATTTCCTTTAGGAACACAGTTATTTCTTTATTTGTACAGAATGTTGCGTATATTGATTTGTTGTAATACAAGTAAGAAAACGCTAGAAAATCTCTCCATTACAGTTTTTCTGACATTTAATAAGTTCTATATGACATTCGAAAATATAAATAAATTGAAGAGAGAATTTCACACATTAATAGATTAAGAATTATTTATAACTAAATTTCGCTTAGACATATAATAATAATAATAATAATAATAATAATAATAATAATACATTACAGAACTATAGAATGTTAAACATGATATAGAAGTAATAGAAGAACGAAGACTGAAATTGTATGGACATCTGAAGAGGATGGAGAATAATTGAATCCCAAGAATGATGCTGGATTGGAATACTGAAGGCAGAATGAGATGGGGGAAATCCAGGAAACAGTGGATGGATGAAGTCAGAAGAAACATGGTCAGTAGAGACCTCGAAGAAAAAGATGCTGAGGATAGAAATCTGCGGCGGAGCAAAATACATATGGGCTGAATGTTAACTACTGTAACGTAGAGAAAATCCCTAATAAAAAACATTATATTCTATCCATTCTGACAGAGTTAAGGTCACAAGGCAATTTCTTCCACTCGACCAGCACAAATATACAAATAAATGTTTACAGTAGAGGTTAACTATACGCTTTACTAAATATAAAGAGTTAGAAAAATATATATTAATAGTTGCAATGTAAATTGCATGTATAAACTACATTTTATACGAATAAAAATAATCGTAAAGATCTAAATCTCAAGCGGAAATAATAGCTAACTTACTGGCGCTGTCGAACACGGATAATAAACACCACGCGTTAGCTCTGAATACAACTTTAACCCCTGCTAATATTTTTCAATCATTACCTCTATAATTATTATTAATCTCTCTCTAATCAAGTTTAATCTTATTATCCCACATGATTCTTGGCCTTCTTGTTGGCCGCTTTCAATCTGGTTCTTCTGCAGAGCTTTCCATGACTCCATTTTGTTCCCCATGCGTGCCACATATCCTGCCAATCATAAAATTTACGAGACTTAACCCTTAAATTGGCAAAAGACTGACTAACTGACTGGATAAGGCGAAGTCTAGCTTCACCCAGTATGCTGCGTATGTTAGAACCCACTAGGGCTCTTTGGCAGCTAAGTTAATAGTGGCTATCATTACGGGGTTGTAGTTCACTTAACCCGAGCCTATTTGGCGACGCTAGCGTTTGTGTGCAAATGGTGATGAAATTTGGACAGAGATAGGGATGTGATGACCTGAAGCAGGACATCAGAAACCACATTGCTTTCAAGCCGAGAGTCGGAAATCCAGCACTGTGGAATGAGCCACGCTACTCCAGGTGAGAGCACATCGCCAAATCTCTGGCTGGATTTAATGAGGAGTAAATCGGATGAATATGTTTCTATGTACAGCACGCCACTGGGGCAAGCGTCCAATACTGCGTACCATAAAATTTGTATGCAAAGATGTAAATTTGTGCATCTTGCTTACATTTTCTTGGCAAAAGACAAATGTCTAGTGTCAGTTATTTGAATGTGGTGGACTGCACTGAAAACGGAATCTTTTACAACTGTTATTATTAGGTATTTTGTATAATTAGACACATATTTAAGTGGTTTCTTTTCGTTCGTTTTCTTCTGATTTATTAAAAATATTAAATTAATTAAACCAACTGGTGTATCCAAAAGGATACATTATGAACTTAAGGGTTAAAAAGAAGCCTTGGCGCAGTGCTACGGACTTGCGCTGGTTCGGAACCCATGGGGGAAGAAATTTTTCTCATGGAATTTCGGCCAGTATGGGACCGGTGCCCACCCAGCATCGTGAGGCATTTGGGTAGCTACAATAAGTAGCGACTCCAGGTTGAAAAGACCAGCTATAACGGCTGGGGGATCCGACATGCTGACCACATGCCACCCATACACTGGCTTATGATCGTCTACCCCTGTGATTAATACATGTGCACGTGAGGCCAGCAGCCGGCTGGTAGCCCAAGGGCTTTCAAGGCCTGTCGCGCTTGGAGAAAAAGAAAATGTTAATATGCCTGGATTCCCGCAAATATTATGGTTCCTCCATTTACCTGTCTAACTTTGGACCAAAAATATTCCTAACAATTTGTTTACAATATTATCTTTAATCCTCCCTTAATTTTGGATATCATATTTCACATCTAAATAATTTAAGTGGATGAAAGATCGTTCTATGTATTTTTATTTTAAATTCTGCTTTTATAGAGGTTGAGATGACAAGTGACCTTGTAATGCAGTAATTAGGTGCGTTTCCAGAGTTATACCTCATTACTGTTCAAAAGAAAATACTAAATCTCATGTAGAAATAAAGACATTGCAAACATCAAAATTCCACATAGAAATAGGGATCCTATTAAAAAAAACAGATTTAATGTTAATAAAATAATACTATTAAAAATCAAAATATCACGAGATTAAAAACTAATACACACATTTCACAAAAAAATTAAAAATTCAGTTTCAAAATAAATTGATACATACATCAAAAATAAAATTTCCATGATGAAAAATAAAATTTAGACAGGAAATAAAAAAAATGTATTTTTTTTTCAAATGCCCCAGGTTGTCTTTCGACATTCCTGGTTTCTTTCCTGGCATGGCGTACTTGTAACCCACTTCTGAGGTTGGGGCGCCTGGAAGGCGGGGTTATGTTGCCCCGATGATATGATGGGTGATGATGATGATAGTGGTGCGCCAGGAGAGTCCCTAATCCTAAGCTTAACCTAAGATGAATATGAATGATGATGATTGCGATAGCCATATGATTTCTGGGACCAATTGGGCCTTAAAGTTTTCCTGACATTTGTTTTATAGGTGAGGAAAAACCCCGATAAAAACCTCACCCAGAAAAACTGTCCCGCCAGGGAATCGAGCCCGGGTCTGCTGCGTGACAAGGCAGCACGCTACCCCGATACCACAGCGGTGGACAAAAAATAAATTTAAGAAAGAAATATATCTGCTGCTGTTTGCGTCGTTTATTTGATATATCCTGCTTACTTCTCTTGGGCTTTTTAGAATTTCGTATTTTTTAATGAGCAGGGAATTATGAATTTGATGAAGGGTAGAGGACTGCAGGATGGTGACTGGAAGGAAAGGGATAAACGGAGGAAGAAAATTTATTATTGGTCACAAGAAAAAGTTGTAAACATTTAAAACATGTTGAATAAAAAGAAGGAAATAAGTATTATTTGTTATTTGTTTGCTCCAGTGATTTTGACAACATTATTAACCAGACGAGAACATAAAAATATTATTGAACAAAATTAGCACAATTAAATTAACACATTTTTCAAGTATTCAAATGTTACTTATTATCCCAGAGCACTGATTTTCTCTCTAGCCTTCCAACATTTTATCAGTTATCGAAGTTGATACTAATGTAGGGCAGCTAGAGAGGTGCTTGGCGTCCTTTACATTCTGCTTGCACGGGGGATAATCTGGGCTCTAAATTATGCCAATTTGATCCAGGTGTTTTGCCATACAATCATTTACTGAAACTTGCTACTGCCTCTTTTTTGGACCACCCAGTTACGGATGTAATTTTACCTTTTCAAATTTCTGGTTGTTCTCTATATGTTGCAGTTGGAATTGTTGTATTCTCTGATAAACTAGGCCATTCCATAACTAATGGCAACAAAGTTATAAATCAGCGATCCTAGTGGTGGCCATTGTAATCTTGTAGTATATTACGTTGTTGAGTAATCTTTGCAGTATAATCTGTATTATTGAAGGCCTCGAAATAGCAATAGTTTGTGGATACATTCACTGCTGCTTAAATGTAGTAAGTATTTTTTTTTTAAATCCCGCAACAGACCCGGAGGCCCTTGGGGTAGTAGGAGGTTAAGGCTCCCACTTTTTCTAGACATTCGGCACTTTATGTCAGCCGGGTTGTCAGCCCTGCGTGACGGCCGCCTTTACCCCCAGAACAAGCGTCTGGTACTCATTTCCGTTAGAGGCTCAGTCGACCCCAGGGCCATAGTGCCGCCAGAGGGTTTGGGTCAGTTTAAAAATCCTGACCCCAACGGGACTTGAACCCTCGACCCTCCGGCTTGTAGCTCAGTGCCTTAACCACTACGCTACGGCGTGCCCCCCATGTAGTAAGTAATACCGCCCTAAAATAATGTTCGGTAGAATTTGTTTAGAACGTGGAATTGGGAAGTATTCGAACATTCACCAAATTCGCCAAACATGAGCTCTTGTGACTATAACTTACTCTCAAAGATCAAAGAATTTCCACGAGACATTCGATTACAATCAAGAATTGATATCCATAAAGCTCCAGATAAGAGATATCCATAAATAGTGCTGCAAGATGAAGTGCAACCGTGTTCCAAGGATTTTTTAACGTATATTTTATTTCACAAGATATTATAAATGAAGTTCATAATGTCAAAACTAACCTAAATAATTTTCTGTGATGTTATGGCAGTGTTTCCATCACTTACTAAATGTTAATTAAATAAAAATAAAACGTAGTTTTATTTGATTTTCATATTTATTATATAATTCAGTGACAGCTGTTTCGGCACACTGTACCTTCTTCAGACATGTTAACAAATTATGCCCTAGAATTATGGTTACAGCAGACGAATGTGGGAATTCGCTGGGGTATGGGGTTAATTTGGATTCTCTCTTAGCTAGCTCAACTGCCGCCTCATTTTCTGTGAGAGTCCGGTGACCTGTAGAACTACTCACTTTTGTATGTGATGATGTTAGTTTAGTTTTCTGCATTCTGAAATTGAGTTTGTTGGTGATGCCTGATATCGATGACAGGGTATCATTATGTATGACGGTATTTGAGAACAGTGCGAACTAGAACACAGTAATTGTCGAAAACCTACCGGGAACAGCTTGTATTTTTCAACAAATGGTACATGATTTGCTCCCAGAGTTGAAAAAATTAAGAGTTGACAGAGCATTCCAGTTCTAGTCCATTTTATTCCATCTGAGATTCATCGTTAATACATGTAACCATTTTTTTCCTGAAGAAGGCTAAACATTCTTAACTCTGGCAGCTTAAATAAAACATTATTATCATTATTATTTTTTATCATCATCACTATTATTATTGTTATTTTTTATCATCACTATTATTACTGTTATTATTTTTTTATCATCACTATTATTATTGTTATTATTTTTTTATCTTCATCACTATTATTATTGTTATTATTTTTTATCATCAACATCACCAGCATCATCATAATCATCATCATAATCATAACCATCATTATATTCATCATCATCATAATCATCATCATCGGCGGCGGCAGCGGCAGCAGCAGCAGTAGCAGTAGCAATAATAGTAGTAGCAGTAGTAGTAGTATCATCATTTTTAAAACTTATTCAAATGATGACAATGTAAATTTGAAAATAGATAAGGGAAACAATAAAAATTAGATAATTTAGAGACAGGAATTCAAATTTGCAATATATATTATGGATATAAACCAAGAAAGAAATACAGTGTACTTGAAATATTATTCATAATGAAGTGAAAAATAAAAAAAAACAAGAATTTGGAAACTGACCATTAATAAGATTTATTATTATTGCTGTTATTATTATTATTATTATTTCTGTTATTGTTATTGCTCTTACTAATCATCATTGTTATTATTTGTTATTATTATTGATATTATTATCTTTATAATTCATATTATTATTACTATCATCATCATTGTAATCACCGTTATCATCATCGTTACCATCGTCTTCGTCATTATTTATTATTATTATTATTATTATTATTATTATTATTATTATTATCATCATCAAACTCACCTCCTTGTGGTGCAACCTGAAAATTCTTCTTCTTTTTTTTTGAAAACGGCTATGCACTTGCCAATTCTGCAAATAAGATGGTAAGAAATATCACAAAATGTCCCCTTATGGACAAATTGTAGATAGATCAGTAAAAATTCACAGGTCAAAGCAAAATATATGAATTTATTAAAATAACGAAAGTTGTATTCAGTAAATTTCGCACAGAAATAAAATAATGAAAAATCCACATCTGATACCTGAAAAAAATTATAAGATTATTTGATAAGATTACCATATGGTAATGTACATACATATATATATATATATATATATACTTACTTACTCACTGGCACTATCGAACCCGTAGGTTCATGGCCGCGCGGACATAAGCTCTCCATACATCCCTATCCTGAGCTAATGCTTTCCAATCATTTCCTGTATAATCTACTTCCCTCAAATCATAGTTAATGTTGTTCTCCCACCTCATTCTTGGTCTACCAACTGGGCGTTTTCCTTCTGGCTTTCCTACAAGAAGTTTCCATGCACGTCTTTCATTCCCCATACGCGCAACATGTCCTGCCCATCGCAGTCTACGGGACTTAACTGTTCTTATTATATCTGGCTTCCTATAAAGGCCATGTAGTTCATTGTTATGTAGTCTTCTCCATTCACCTGTCTGTTCATCTCTCTTTGGTCCAAAAATTTTCCTAAGAACTTTATTCTCAAATACTCGTAATCTCCTTTCCTCCCTTAAAGTAAGAGTCCATGTTTCGCACCCATATAATATAACTGGTAGAATAATAGTTTTATATATTTTCAGCTTAACGTTTTTTGAAAGGAGTTATATATATATATAAATTAATTTTAAAGTCAATTCAATAATATACTTTAAAATATAGTACACATTTCGAATCATCTCCTTATAAGAGCATACGGGAGTTGGAAATAAACTTCGTGACTCTAACCAGAGACTTGATTCAAGTTAGATTAAAGATCACTGCAACTTGATTGACAAATGACTCTCCAGGGTCATTCACTTTCAGAAGAGAACATAACTCGAAAGTAAAAATCCATGTATTGTTAGTTAAGCTCGCGCGGCAGACTATTGTTCATATGTCACGATGACGTCGAGAGACGAAAACAAAGGAATTCTGTCTTGGCTATTCACCAAAAGCTTCAGCATTGATTACTTGTCAAATTGATGTTAAAGGTAATTAAAATGTCTTCACTTTTACTCTATCTGTTACATTCTTTCTTTATTATTGTACCTCCTTTCTATTATAGGAATTACAAACCAATGTCATATGCGAATTATATCTATAGGTACAGAGAAGGATCATTGAAGATACTAGACAGGTACGCAAGCTAAGCTTTCCTGCAGAGCTTCTCCATTCCTTATCATTAATATTAGTTAGTATAAACGATTTGCTATATGGATCGGCATCTGCATCTAGTTTACATACTAGGGCATTCGATAAGTAATGACAATACTGTTTAAATAAGCGATCCTAGTGGTGATCAATGTAATCTTATAGTATTTCGTTGAACAGTCTTTGTTTTATAAATCTGTAATATTGAAGGTTTCGAAACAGAAATATTTTGTGAATATATTCACTGTTTCTCACATTTAGTAAGTAATACCGCCCTAAAAATATGTTTCGTAGAATTTGTTTAGAAGGTGGAATTGGGAAGTACTCGAACATCCACCTAATTCACTAGACATGATCCCTTGTGATTATAACTTATTCTCAAAGATCAAAGAACCTTTACGAGACATTCGATTTCAATCAGGAGTTGATAACAAGAAATCTATAGATGGATCACATAAGAGAGATATTCGGAAATGTTAGTGCAGATGGAGTTCACCGTGTTCCAAGAATGTGGTAACCTATATTTGACTTGACAAGATATTATAAATGAAGTTCGTAATGTCAAAAGTAACCTAATTTGTTTGTAATATTATAGCAGTGTTTCCATTATTTATCGAATGCCAAGTAGATATAAATGGAAAAAGTAGTGAAGTTGAAAAGAGTTGAATGACAAGGTTGTATGATAGACTTTCACCTATATCTTATATAGCCATATGAGGTACGAGTTAATTCCACCAAGGTTATGAGTTTGGTCACAAGTTGGATACATAAACATCACCTCTAGCTAACATGGCTATATGGGAAAAGAAAGATCCACAAAGGTTCTAACCTTGACTATAAGTAGCATATGTAGCTATATGTGGAAGAAAGTGTTAACTACCTGGTTTAGAGTTTGGTCACAAAGAGTGATTGTAGATCTACATCTCTATCTAACATAGTGGCATAGCAAGTGATTTCGGATTAGTTCTGAACAGCACGCATGCTGCTTCAAGGTGACAGACTAAATCTCTCCACCACGTCGTTTGAGTAATGTTGAAATATATACAATTTTATGGAGTTTTAGATAACATTGCACATTGACGTTTTCAGTGTTTGTTTTAGAAGTTAGTAACACAGTTGACAGTAGTGGTTATCATCTGACAATGCAGTGTGATGGAGTACTGGCCTGTACTGGAACGAATTTAGTCTGTAAGAACAAACTCCATTACATCTGTTTAACAAGACTGTCAAAGTTGCAATGCTCTTTCTAGGAGGGAATGCTAAAATGTTCCTATAAGTATAGATGATAAGGTTATAAAATTTGTTAAAGTTCCAGATATTTTCATTATAATGTGTGTCTGTGGGTTAGAAGATATCTTGAAGAAAGTTCTGTACAAGACACGAAACTCCAAGTCTATGGTATTTTTCAAAGCTTGCATGATTAACTCTACAAAATTAAGATAGATCATGAGATAAAGTACAGTACCAGATTTCATTTTTCTAGTTTTGGTCAATCAGTATCGTAATATGCTTATTTTTTTGACGTCATACAAAGTTTGTTTTTTATCTGAAAGGATATTATGTTATGAAGCCCCTACTGACCATGTCACATCAAACTCCATGTAATTTTATATATTTAAATATTATTGAAATATGTATTGTAACAAGCTCACAGTTTAAAAAGCATAAGGTATTTATGTGAATAGCTTTTCTCTATTCACCCTAACTTCTCTATAACACGTTGATCATATTAGTTATTTTAAAAGAACTCAAAGTCCATGTATATTACTCTCATAAGAACAAATTTAAGTACTGTTAAGGAAAGTACGCAGAAGAACAACTAACTAGGACCTGGCTATGCGGCATTGCGCTCGACTTGACCATGCGCAGAAATCATAATCAACATGTTTGCGAGTTTATGTTCCTTAAAAAATGATGCTTTCGGAATGATCTATCGTTTCTAGAAGTTTGCCACTGAAGTTCTGTAACGCGTATAGTAATACAGCCAAGAAAGTATTTTCACTGAAGTTTTAAGCTTGGTCACGAAGATTGGTGGATAGACCTTGCGGTGAAGGAGCAGGATCCATTGAGAGTTTGATCATAAGGTTTCACAAATTTAATGAGTTTATGTTTTATTAACATTCTCATGACATAAAACAATAAATAAACAAGTGATGGAACGTACTGTGATATTGCAGGCCCTCCACTCTAAATCACTTAATATTGCCTCCAACCGTTAATTTATTTTCCTTTCATTTTCAAGCCAGTTTCTTCAACAATTTTATACAATATTTATTTCAAACATTAAATTACTTTCTTAATAACACTTTTTTTTCCTTCTACTACCAACATTAAATATTTCAATTTCTTCACTTTTAAAATTAACTCCCTTTTTTATGCCGTCATTCATTTCATTATAATGCATTCATCTTGGATAAATGAATAAGGTACTTGGATATCTGTAAATCGAGAACTCTCTGTATCAATAAAGCCTCGGGCTATTATTTCTTATGTCTTCCTACTATTCTGACAATGGAAACTATTTTTTTGTGTTGACATTAATTGTATGTTTCGGTTGCAGGTTCCAGAAAAAATGAAGTGAGTAACTGTATTAATAATTACAAAAAAGACACAAACGTATTTAAGATAAGTTTCTTATACAAAACATCATATGTACAATACATTTCACATATTTCTCACAGTGATGAGCACCACATATAAGTTTACAACCTTCCGCCTATGTTTAACATAGTTACACTTTCAAACTCCAATGCATTTGGCTTACTAGCCGGCTACTGGCCTCACATCCACGTGCGTTAATCACAGAGACGATTATCTAGCCAATATAGAGGTGACATGTGGACAGAATATAGGGTCCCCCTCCATTATAGCGGGTTTTCTCAAGTTAGAGCTACTACTTATTGTAGCTACCCAAATGCCTCACGATGCTGAGTGGGCATCGGTCCCATACAGACCAAAATTCCATGAGAAAATGTCTTCCTCCTTGGAGACCCGAGCCAGCGCAAGCCCCGTAACTCAGCGCCAAGGCATTGTACCTTAACAATTCGGCTACGGCGCGGGACAGTTATACTTTCAACTGCTGTAAAACGTTTCAAGTTTTGTCATTTTTTATACCCCACAACAGTAACATCAGGTTCTTCAGGACATGACTTTGCTGTTTATAGGCCATGATTTTGTTACAGATTGTTCATGATTAAAAAAACTTCTTGGAATGTAGTTCAGTACTTCTGATTAACAGGTTCGTCAACAGATGTGGGCGAAGTAACATTCTCCTGTATGGGTAGAGAGCGGTAAGTGCGGACTGCACAAGTTGAGTGATACCGGAATGAATTGTCGTAGCGGACACTCATCTTGTCCAGTTCACTAAGATCACGTGTTAGTGAAGTTCCAGGACCACTTGTAGGTGCACATCGACGGGAGCATAATCCAAACCGCAGTTGAAATTCGCGCTTGAATTTCTCCTGCAACATAACAAATGTAAATGGGTACCAGCATTCCATCAACTGGGAAATACAGAGTTATTAATCTAAGGGCAGACGTACGGAGTGATTGATCTGGAAACGGAATGGTTCAAATGAAGAGGCTATGATTAATTCAATATAACTGAAATTATAACTCTGCGTAGTTTTTTATAATGTGTTCAAGTTTGCATAATTTAAATATTATTAGTTTTATCACATCCAAATATTTAGTGTATGTATTATCTAAAAGTAGAATTCAGTTGGTCGCTTCCGTGGCGTTCAAGCGGTTAAACACTCGCATCTCACGACTAGAGTGTCGATATCGAGTCTCGCTCACTTTATATGGGTTTCGTGGTGGACAAAATGGAGCTTGAACAGCTAGAGGTTTCTCCCATTTGTCCCTACCTCAAATTTTATGACATCATTTCTCCATACTCATCTCATCCAATTCGTTTAATTTCGTTCATCCCCTCTGTGATGGTGGTCGGCCAGCAGCCGTGACGTTCACAGATCTCTATAACTCATGACCCGATCCTGTGTTGAGGATATATATAGTGATGGTTAGCTCACTAACGTATAAAGCTAAATAAAGCTATTCTAAAGTTAGAGGTTCGAAACTTGATTCAGGCATTATTTTTTTCATATATATAGTCCACCGCTGTGGTCTCGAGGTAGCGTTTCCTTGTCACGCAGCGGGCCCGGGTTTCATTCCTGGTCGGGACAGGCTCCTGGGTGATGTTTTTTCGGGGTTTTTCCTCACCTGTAAGACAAATGTCAGGAAGCGTAGGGCCCAACGGTCCCCGAAAATCATCCGGCCATCATCATCATCATCCTTATCATTATCATAACCGTCCTTCACGGATGTGGAAAGCAACGGGAAGCTACCACACCTATAATCCCCCAGTAAAGCTGCAAAGCATAGCATGAAAATTCTATGATTGCAGTGAAGGACCTCTCGGGCAGAATTACTATGGATGGATGGATTATATATATAATAAAATAATAATCGTGTATATATATATATATATATATATATATATATATATATATATATATACACGATTATTATTTTATTCATATTATTACTTAATTTTAATTATCACTTATAAATTGAATCAAAATGATACTGAATAATGGCGACAACAATATTACTCACCCCTAACAGAAATGTGTACCAGACCGCTCCCAGCCCCTATTGGGATCACTTTACCTTTTATTAATCAAACTGTAAACTAAACTGGTGTAGCCTATATTAACTGATCCAACGAAATTTAATACATATAAATTGCCACTCGTCTGTACGAGATTGATAGCTTGTATTTTATTATCGACATTGTTCGTATATATATATATATATATATATATATATATATATATATGTGTGTGTGTGTGTGTGTGTGTGTGTAAAAATGCGCTGAGCATTCCTTATTAGCTAACTATCGGATGTTATGTGTGGTAAGCTAATTTTGGCGGAACAGGAAATACGACTTTAGTATTTTGTTATTTTTCTTGTTTGTTTGTGGGTGAACTCCAATTTCTTTCTTTTTTTATTGTTGCACATCCCTAAAACTTATTTCAAAACGAAAAACGCCAAGAAATTCGGAGGATCCCTTTCTTATGTCCGAAGATTTCAAAACATGTAAAGCATAGTTTTTTTGCATAACAAATCAAGAATGTTCACAGTTTTAAAGTGACTGTTTAACTCATAGATCGATAACTGTGCCACTTCCTGTTGATAATCGTGCCTCTTCCTGTTGGTAATGAGATATATCTCCGCAAATTAACTTCTTTGACAAGGATATCGATTCAACAATGTACGATCGATACGGTACAGCAAGAAATTCCGAAAGAAAACAACTTCCAAATTACCAGAAAAAAATATTAGTTCTGTTGCTCTAAAAAAATGAATTAAATCTTCTATAATGGATCTGCATTATTGCTAATAGTTATTTATCATAAAATCATCTGTTATTTATTTTTAACCCAAAGAGATTTAACAGTAAAGATATGCTATTTATAACTATACAGCCGGCTTAGAAATCGCCCGGAAATAAGATCGGAATACATAACCTTACTTACTTACTCACTGGCAGTATCGAACCCGTAGGTTCATGGCTGCGCGGACATAAGCTCTCCATACATCCCTATCCTGAGCTAATGTTTTCCAATCATTCCCTGTATAATCTACTTCCCTCAAATCATAGTTAATGTTATTCTCCCACCTCATTCTTGGTCTACCAACTGGGCGTTTTCCCTCTGGCTTTCCTATAAGAAGCTTCCATGCAAGTCTTTCATTCTTCATACGTGCAACATGTCCTGCCCATCGCAATCTATGAGACTTAACTGTTCTTATTATATCTGGATTCCTATAAAGACCATGTAGTTCATTTTTATGTAGTCTTCTCCATTCACCTGTCTGTTCATCTCTCTTTGGTCCAAAATTTTTCCTAAGTACTTCATTCTCAAATACTTGTAATCTCCTTTCCTCCCTTAAAGTAAGACCTTACATTTGGTAAATATTAAACATTATAATTGTTTTTAGGTTTTGATGTTGTGTTAATCGCTAAATAGTCACTCCAAATCCAATGCAAGGTTGAGTTTTTCATTACACAAAATCACTCGCAACGTCGTCGCTCGTGATTTTTTCAGAAAAACACAACATGTTGTTAGATTACTGTTGATAATTCTACAAATGATAACAATGTGTTATGAATGAGTGTCACTATCACTTGGAAATGAACCACTAGAGTGATACGTATCTACTGAGATATCTTTATCATAAGTAATGCCACGAGTGATTTCCAAATTATCGATAAATTCACGACTCACGAAGTGAGGAGTGAATTTATCTAGAGAATTTGGAAATCAAGAGTGGCATTTGTTAGGACTATTTAACGAATAAAATTAAGCTGTTTACTCACAAATCATTATTTAACTATAGTTATTTTAAAATATTTATATTTAATGTAAACGGCGATGTTTGAAAACAAATGAGAAACTATAGGTACGCTTCTACTGCTTCTTTTGTTTATCACTGCAACCAGATCATGCTATTTATTGCCAAAGGAACGCAATATTGTAAGGAGGAGCTTTCTTTAATATGGTAATTATAACACTGATAAATATTTGGTGAAACACGACTCTGATTGGTTGTAAAACAGAAATCATTGAAACGTGATTGGTCATTGACTCCCATTTGGGGCATGAGTTAAATAGTCATTATAATCAATATGTTACACATCATATATCGACGTTTATATTATGCAGGCAAGGCTAGAATGGCGATCTCACATTGATTAGAACAGATATGCGAGTCGCCAATCGCGAGTCAAAAGGCCCACGCAAACATCGAAATGTCTAGGTCCTCATTCCAGACGATTCTACGAGTCTCTGTTTCCCCGTTCGGGAAAGATCGGTGTCGAAAAATTTCCACGTGGAAGTGTCCCCACCCTGGGCGTAAAGTGTTCCGTCCACTCGCCTATATAATCTGAGGCGAAGGTTGGACTGCGTGAAGTTAAGTGAACGAGAAATTGTTGTGAACGGATTCATCAGTAACGGTGAAATAATTGTGATGAGATAGACATTGAGAGATGATTAATTGTGAAAGAAAATTATGATTAATAGTTTAATAATTTATAGAAGAAAATAAAGTGTTAAGTGAGATTTTAAACAACATCTGCGTGTTTATTTATGCCGAAATAACGTAAAGGAAAAATCCTGACTATCTATGACATTATTATTTTTTTTTTAATTGCCTTTTTCCGTATGCCCCATTACATAGCGTAATAATACATACTCTGTTTTTATTTACATAAATTAATTTGGCATTATGGATCTTGTTTACATGTTGTTAATTATTTTAACTTAACCTGATATCTGCCTATTTGGTAATACAATATTTACAATATATACAATATTTACAAAGTTTGTTTGGTGATACAATTTGTTTATAGGGTGCTAAAGTCCATGTTTCTAATAAATTTGGAAAAATGCTTTATGTGTCTTGATAGTAGTTGCTGCTCGGGTACTGGCCATTGTGCTTTTTCTAGCTCAATCGCCAGTTTCATCTCGTTCCGTTGAGTTCGTAGATGTGGGCATCTGTAGAGTAGATGTTGTACGGATTGTTCCTCTTGAATACAGGTACAAGTGGGATCATCTATTGCGCCAATCCTGTAGAGATATGCCTTCGTTTTGCCGTGTCTACTTATAATTGCTGTTGTTGCTGGGCTAATAGGAATGTTTAGTTTCATTCTGAGGATGACAGAAGGAAGGAATCGTTTGCATTGGGAGCCTTTGGTTGTGTTGTCCCACTGTTGTTGCCATTGCTGAAGTCCTTCTTCCTTGACAGCACTCACGATTGAGGTTTTGGGTTGTTTGGTATATACTAGGTTTGTGCTGTTTTCAAGAGCAGCTTCTTTTGCATATTTGTCAGCTAGTTCATTACCGATGAATCCCACGTGCGCTTCGATCCATGAGAAATGTATGACCCATTGTTGTTGTTTAATGCTTCCGAGTTTGTTGTATATTTCTCCTATTAGAAAATTATGTTTGGAATTGTTTCTTAATAAACCTAATGTTATTAGGCTGTCTGTATAAAGGGCGACATTTCTTTCCCAATGCATGATGTCCAGTTCGGGTAGGGCTTCCAATGCTTTTAAAATTGCAATCTGTTCAGCCTGATTATTGGAGCACTTATCGTGCAGTTTGGCTTTAATTCTGTGTAATAATACACCTTGTTTATAGAATACTGCTGCTGCTCCAACCGTGCCTTGTATCCTACTTCCATCAGTGTATATTTCTAGATTATACACATTGTTTTTATTTATATCCTCTATGGTATTATTAATTATTATTATTATTATTATTATATATATATATATATATATATATATATATATATACACAATGAAAACAAACGTGTGATTTTGAGAGAGTGACTATGTTACACTGTCATAAAACTAGAGCCTCCAAATCACATACAGTATTTCAATGTCTAACTGCCAAGACTATGAATACAGTAAAAATTGCTGCCATATAATAGATGTGTCAAAAGTCAAAGACTTCAGTCCACAACAAAATGTAGCAAATCTCATAAAGCACGACAGTGGGTGAACTATTATACTGCTAGTTAGAGAATGTATTCTGAGCACTTAAAACTACATAAAACAGACACATCAATTACACATAAAAAATCTTGTGAAAATAAAAATAAAAATACTACAAAAACTAACTCACTGGCGCTATCGAACGGGTATATTCATGGTCGCTCGGACATACATCACTATCCCGAGATAATGTTTTCCAATCATTCCCTGTATAATCTACTTCCTTCAATTCATGGTTAATGTCATTCCCCCACCTCATTATTGTCCTGCCTGCTGGGCACTATCCTTCTGGTTTTCCCAAAAGAAGATCCCATGCCATTTTTCTTTCGCCATTTGATTTGCCCCACATGTCCTAGCCATCGCAAGTTTGTAATTATTGTTCCTAGGTATTTGAACACAGCCTCTTCTTCAAAATTTCCCTCATGTGTCATTAACTGTCAATTATTTTCATTAATGTATTTATACGAGTTTGTGTGACCATTTACTTAGTTTTATTGATGTTTACTTCCAATTCCAGTTTCTTAGTGTTACTTAAAAGAGTGTAGATGTTAGCCCTCTGTAACACCTCGCTAACTCATAATAATAATAATAATAATAATAATAATAATAATAATAATAATAATAATAATAATAAATAATAATAATAATAATAACAATAATAATAACAATAATAACAATATTAATAACAATAATAATAGTAATAATAATATTAACAATAATAATAATCATAATAATCATAATCGTAATAATAATCATAATAATAATATTAATAATAACAATAATAAAGTTTTATTTATTCTATCTGAATTAAAGCCATAAGGCCTTCTCTTTCACTCAACCAGCACAAATATACAAATACATGTTAAAGTAAAGTAAAAGTAAAGTGATCCCACAACAGGCCCGGAGGCCCTTTGGGTAGTAGGAGGTTAAGGCTCCCACTTTTTCTAGACAATCGGCACTTTATGTCAGCCGGGTTGTCAGCCCTGCGTGACGGCCGCCTTTACCCCCAGAACAAGCGTCTGGTACTCATTTCCGTTAGAGGCTGAGTCGACCCCAGGGCCATAGTGCCGCCAGAGGGTTTGGGTCAGTTTAAAAATCCTGACCCCAACGGGACTTGAACCCTCAACCCTCCGGCTTGTAGCTCAGTGCCTTAACCACTACGCTACGGCGTGCCCCCATACAAATACATGTTAACAGTACAAATTATGTATGCAATTAACTAACTCACTAACACTATCGAACACAAAGGTTCGTAGTCGCGAGGACATAAGCTCTCCATTAATCCCTATCCAGAGCTAATGTTTTCCAATCATTCCCTGTATATTCTACATCCCTCACAATCATAGTTAATGTTATTCTCCCACCTCATTCTTGGTCTACTAACTAGGCGTTTTCCCTCTGGTTTTCCTACAAGAAGATTCTATCCACGTCTTTCGATCCCCATTCGTGCCACATGTCCTGCCCATCGCAGCCTACGAGACTTAACTGTTATTACATCTTACCTCCTATAAAACCATGTAGTTCACTGTTATGTAGTCTTCTCCCTGCACCTGTCAGTTCGTCCCTCTTTGGTAAAAAAAAATTCCATTAAACTTTATTCTCAAATACTCGTAATCTCCTTTCCTTCGCATCCATATAATATAGCCTAAATGGTAAAATAACAGTTTTATATATTTTCAGTTTAGTGTTTTTTTCAATGGAGTAGGGACATCAAGAATCCCTGTAATGCATAATAGCATGTATTTCCAGAATTGAGCCTATGTTTAATTTCTGTGTAGATCTCATTCCTATTTGTGATTATTGTCGATAGGTATTTGAATTCACGCACTTCCTCAAAATTTCCCTCATTTGTCATTAACTGTCCACTTCCATTATATAACATATTTCTATGTGTGACTATATATTCAGTTTTATTAATATTTACTTCCAGTCTCAATTTCTTAGTGTTACTCAATAGTGTGTGCGTGTTGGCCTTTAGTATCTCCTCACTATCGTCCAATAGTACCACACAATCAGCATAAATCAACAGCTTATTAATACCATTGAGTTGGAGGCCTTCTTCATCCTCTAAATATTTTATGGCATGCTCTAGTACAAAATTAAATAGTAGAGGAGATAGTGCATCTCTTTGCATCAACCAATTGTGGATTTCAAAAGTATCTGAAAACTGTTTGCCTACTCACACCCTACGTGTTGTACCATTTAGACATATTCGTGTAAGTCTAACTAATTTTTAGGAATTCCGAACTCCAGTAGGATAATATATAACTTCTCCGTCTTAATTGAATCGTATGCCCCTTTTGAAATCTACGTTTAGTTGATGTACAATACCATTACATTCCCATTTATTTTCTAAAAGCTGTCTTATACTAAAAATCTGATAAGTTGTGGACCTGTTTCTTCAAAATGCACATTGATGATCTCCTAGAATGCCATCAATATAGGGAGTAAGTCTGTTTACTAATATAGTTGTTAGAATTTTGTACGAAGTTGAAAGCAATGAGATGCCCCTGCAGTTGTTGCAATCAGTTTTACCTCCTTTCTTATACATTGGTACGATAATCGATTCTTTGCATTCATCTGGAAGAGCTTCTTTTTTCAAACCATACTAAGCAACCGGAGTATCTTATCCATCATTTTTTCTCCCCCCTGATTTTATCAGTTGTACTGGGATCTCATCCGATCCTGATGTTTTATACATCTTCAATTTTTCTATCGCCATTTCAACCTCTAATGCACTTGATTCTGCGACTAACATTTCTGCTGTCTGTAAATTATCCTCTTCAAAACCGTGTTCTGCATGTACATTTAATAGCGAGTATCTATGTAAGATGTTAAGTGTAAAAGGTTAAAATGAAGTTAAAAGTTGCAGTGAAAATTTCATGTAAAGTAAAGTAAAGTAAAGTAAAGTGATCCCACAACAGACCCGGGGGCCCTTGGGGTAGTAGGAGGTTAAGGCTCCCACTTTTTCTAGACAATCGGCACTTTATGTCAGCCGGGTTGTCAGCCCTGCGTGACGGCCGCCTTTACCCCCAGAACAAGCGTCTGGTACTCATTTCCGTTAGAGGCTGAGTCGACCCCAGGGCCATGGTGCCGCCAGAGGGTTTGGGTCAGTTTAAAAATCCTGACCCCAACGGGACTTGAACCCTCGACCCTCCGGCTTGTAGCTCAGTGCCTTAACCACTACGCTACGGCGTGCCCCGAAAATTTCATGTAGGCCCTATAAATAATTTATATTATGAATATAATAATAACAATAATAATAATAATATAACAATAATAATAATAACGATAACAATAATAAAAACAATAATAATAATAATAATAATAATAATAATATAATAATAATAAGAGGGCAAACCGAAGAAAAAAACTGGAACAACTTGGACAGATGATAGAAAACAAGCTCATAGCAGAAGAATGAAAGGAATTTGGGCTCAAAGGAAACGTCTCTAAGTACATGGGCTCATCCGCAATAAAAAAAATAACAATCATAGAAATAAACCTCAGGAGTCCTCATCTAGGGGATATGTGGATGGCGACCACAAGGTGCCCAAGCTGAGCAAAACATTTCATCCACTTACTTGTGTTTTGCACTCTTTTAACTTTACTGTTCAACCTCTCTTGGTTAACTCTTGTTTTTTTTCGACCCCAACGCTATTAGGGCATCCGAGGGCTAGGGAGTATTTCCTTTCTTCCATTTCTTCTTTCCTTTATTTTCTTTTCTTCTCCAGAAAAGCCTGACCAGAGGCTATAAGATGGCAGCCGCATCACTGGTCTTGCCTTCCTTTGGCCAGCAACCAATTGAAGGGAATATTATTATGCTTTCAAGTCTTATACGAGAATTTCCCGGAAGGATCGGAAAATTTTCTATAGGATCGTAACAGGCCTTGGCCTAATACTTGGAAAGAAGAAGAAGAGAAGAAGAATAATTGAAATATTATAAATTAAACGAGAAACACCAATTAATAAATGTATCTTAAATGAGGTAATGATCAGGCTAAGGTAAGAGGAAATATAAATTTAGATTTCTTTTAAAAGATGCTAATGTCTGGTAGCCGCTGATTTCCTGTGATAGGAAATTCCAATTGGCAGAATTTTAGATAGTATATGACGTGGAGTGATGGGATGTAATATTTGCGGTATAGCCTATTAAGTAAGCGGTTAGTTGTGATCATGTGTTTATATTATGGTTGAAGGATAGACACATCATCAGCATAAACAGAAAATATATATTAACACCACTGAGTTGTAGGTCTTACTCCTACTGTTAATTTATTGAAACAGAATTAGGCTAAACTCAGGAATAGGATAGGAGGGACAAAAATCTAACTGAAATGCGACCTTACTATAGGGCATTTGGTTTTACTTTACCGCTGATGGTCATGCAGTGAAAGCAGAGAAAGATATACATTTAAACGAAGCCGGCTTTCATTCAACTGTCAAACCAGCTCTTGGCTAATGACTTGTAGAATGGAATGCGTTTCGCAGCGGTAACATAGACAGAAAGCACGTGGTGTCAGTTGCCTTAGGGAACGACTGCTGAAAGAAACAACCCCCTCCAAAATATAGTGGGGATGAGAAGTAGTGGTAAAGTACGACCAAATGCCCTATAATTGTTGTGATCAGAAGCTTGCAATCTATATTTGTTACATGTAAAAAAACTTTCGGTCTGGAATAAGGAACCTCTCATAAAAAAAATGTTTGCCTTTTCATCACCAAATTTGAATTGCAATGCTAATGACCTGAGTTATTTAAGAGCATTGTTAAGTAAACCATTGCCACTACTAGAATAATTAATTTTATTATTTCAGATTTTTATTTCATTCTTTTGAGCCTTCTACCTACTGCTACTACAAATTTGTTTCTTTTGGTATGAAACCTTTGGGTTACAATGTACAATAGGAAATATTTCTGAATTTTATTTTGCAAATATTTTTATATTATCTGTCAATAAACAATATTTATAATCCGAAAATTGCCTTTTAACAGTGACCTAATTGTATACCTATTACAATTTATCCTCATTTGTTTTTATGTATTAATATTTACCCATTTTTTTAGGTTCCTTTATATGCAACACTTAGGACTTTTTACATTCCAAAATATTCGTGTATTTTATGGCATGATCCATAAAAAATAGTATTAAATTATAGTCCTTCATTAAGTGAGGGAAACAAATGCATTTTCATGAGATACATAAGGGCGTAGGTATTTATATCAAAGTTACAAATGTATCATGAGGAAATGTGTTTCGATTGTATGGTCTATATATTTATATATATCTATATATATATATATATATATATATATGAATATCAAAGTTTTCTTGGGTTTTTCCGCGTCTTGGATTCAAGTTCGGCCTCTGGCCAATGATTCTGACTTTTTGGCATGATCCCACATGCCATTATCAAGGAATGATAAGTTCGAGTCACAGGTTTAGGTCTTATATAATAAAATACATAGAGTTTTCGACGTACACCCATCCAAGGTTGGATGGGTGTACGTCTTCTGAAACGGACCACAGCGAAAACTCTATGTATAACGGCATGTGGGATCATGCCGAAACGTCGGAATCATTGGCCAGAGGCCGAACTTGAATCCAAGACGCGGAAAACCCAATAAAACTTTCATATTCATACTTATATCCGCGAAAATCTGCAATATAATATATATATATATATATCCAAGGCCGTTAATAAAGTGTCAGTTTTATTTCATTTTTTAATTGTTATAGCTTGTTGGAGCTAATTTTATTGGGGTCATATGCAAATAAATAAAGGAATTGTCATAGAAACTCTTTTCTGCTTATATCGATTGCATTGTTAGCAATTATGTAAGTGGAATGCAAAATGGTTTGAAAAACAAAAGATATACATATTATGCCCCTAGTGAGACAATTTCTAGTTTATTGACGAAACAGTCCAGAAGATTATGTGAAGATGCTTACTGTCGTTTTAAGGGATGGTGATTATTGAATAATGTACAAATTTATTCTGAAAATTTGTTGTTGATAGGTTTCATGGAAAGAGTGGGGGAATACAATTGTTCTATATTATAGGCACAATATTATATTTAAGATCTTATTTAATTGTAATTAATAACAATGATATTAATAAATAGGAAAACAGATTTAATAAAAACAGTTATGTCTCGTAGAATGCGATCTGCAGGACATGTGTCACGAATGTAGAATGAAAGTGGGGCGTTGAAGCTCCTTGTAGGAAACCCAGAGGAAAACGCCCAATTGGTAGACCAAGAATGAGGAGGGACAATACAATGATTTGAGGTATGATTGGAAAACGTTAGCTAATTATAGGGATGTATGGAAAGCTTATGTCCACTCGGCCATGAAAGTGCAGGTTCGATAGTGCCAGTGAGTTACTTAGTTGATTAGATACTAGTAAATATGGAAATTTTTAAAATTGTTATAGAGTAATTCAGTTGGGTAGCATAAAAAAATCTAATTACGAGATCGCTGTAAAAATGTGGACATTATATTACTTCCATTTTTGTAATAATTTATTGTTTTTATAGGTTTCTTTGACTTTTGTTATAGCTGGTGCATCTCACGCAGTCGAGCTGATAAATTTCATAGTTTTATTGCTACCATAGGTAATATTTCTCACCGTTAAGGAGAGTGAAAGTATGTCATACTTCTCTCCCTATTTTCGTTGCTTAGAAACTGAGATTAAGTCACAATGTTTGAAAAAAAATCGTTTACAGTATCTGTGACATGTGATAAGAAATGGAATAGGTTAAATCTGTAGAATCTTAATCCTACTATTATTTTATTTTGTGCTAACAAAGAGTCATAAATAGAAATCCATCCATCCCTCCATCCATAAATTCTGCCCGAGGGCAGATTTTTCATTGAAATCATAGCATTTTCATGTTATGCTTTGCAGCTTTACTAGGGAATTATAGGTGTGGTAGCTTCCCGTTGCTTTCCACACCGGTGAAGGATGATGATGATAATGATAAAGATGATGATGATGGCCGAATGATTTTCGGGGACCGTTGGGTCTAATCTTCCTGACATTTATCTTACAGGTGAGGAAAAAAAACCAAAAAACCTCACCCAGGAGCCTGCCCGACTGCGAATCGAACCCGGGCCCGCTGCGTGACTAAGCAGCACGCTACCTCGAGACCACAGCGGTGGACTAAATAGAAATAATAGTTGATAGTAAATAAGGCTAGTTTGTTGCATCTTACCTCATAAAAGTTGAGTTCTTTTAGTACATGTTTCAAAACACTTGTGTTTTATCTTCAGCACAGTCTGGACAAGCTAACGATGAAACACTAGTATTTTGAAACATGTCCTAATAGAATTCAACTTTTATGAAGTAAGATGCAACAGATTCGCTTTATTTATTAAGAAGGATCTCATGTTACTTCCTATTGTAATTAGATTAGGCTAAATAAATCTAATCTAATCTATTGTAATTATATAATATACATACGTTGTATATTCCATAGATGAATGGGTTGTAGCAACTGTTACTCATGGCTAGCCAGTCACAGCAGAACCAGATTATGTTGATATATCTGTAGCCATTAATCTCTGGGAAGATGTCTTGAAGAACGTTGTATGTCTGAAGTGGAAGCCAACACAGAGCAAACAGAGCAACAACAATCACCAGCATCTTGATCACCTACAATTTTAAATCACAACTATTTTGTAATTATCATCATTCAAACCAACTTATTTAACACTATAGCAGTTTTTTTCTGAAATATTGAAAAATCAGATAGTGCAGTTTTTCTGAATCATACTTTGCACAATAAATTAGTTACTTTTGTGGCCTTAATATTATATTTTTATGTATCTAGAAGTTAAATACACTCAACCTGAAGCTGTTTTTGTGTGTATATGAACCTCGAGTATTTTGCCGCTCACTCTGACTTCCTTTAAAGCCCTTTCACTAATCTTTATAACTTTTGAAGTAATTGAATTTTTCAGAAAGCATTTCCAATATTTATGATAGTCCTACACCTCATGCCTTATATATTTATTATTTATAAAGTTTACTGTGAATTTTTATACATTTATCCATTAACAAATCCAGTTATACATCAGTATATTCTTTCCTCCTGTAGCCATACTGAAATATCACAAATGGGTTGAAGTTACATTTTGTGGTGATGAGCAAAAGGTAAACTTTAAAGAAGCAGGAGAGATAAAGCAATCGATATTACTACATTATTGTCTCTGAAATTTTGAGCATGGATTTTATTTAAGAAAATAAAAAAACTTACTTTTCTTAAAAAAAAAACTTGAAGTAAATAGCTATCAAATGACATGATGCAAGGAAGGTTTTAGTAAGATTATTTACTGCAGAGAAAAATATCTAGCTCCAAAACAAAAAGCAACAATGTGATAGTAGGAATAAAAATAAATGCAGTGAAGAAACTCGATAAAGGGGAGAATACCAACAACATTTTGGTGGATTTAGTTGTAGGGCAAACATTGATAGGAGGATAGAAAATAAGAATTTAAAGTATAATATTTCTCTCAGTCTGTAAAAGTACCTCTTCTTGATTTATGGTCACCTGCTCTGAAATATCAGCTTTATGGGACTCTATAGCATTTGTAAAAAATATTATGTTGAAGGATATACAAAACATTGCACCATGCACATGAATTATTTCAAAATATCAAGTTTTATTTCTTCAACTATTGAAGCTAGAACATTGTGAAAAGTGGTAATAGATTGCAAAATGCCCCAAATTTTGTTTCGTACTTTACAAGTACTCATTGTGTTAACTTGTGGTCACTTAAAAAACAATAAGACAATTACAACAAAATGCATTCTACACTCTAAAAAACATGTTCTATCAAATCCATGCAAATACACTTCTTCCAAAGAAAAGATAGATAATCCCTGGCAGTTGTTTACTGATTTGTCAGTCAGCATTCACATATATGTAAAATTTAAAGGGATGTTTTTATTTGATATGTTGCATACTAAATGAAAATTTAGATAAATACATATTATTGCTGTCAATGAATTTTATATTCATTCAGAAATATGAATGTTTGTTACAGGTATTTGAGGTATACTATGTGTTATAATGTTCTAACGACTAAATATAATGTAATCATCAACCAGATTTATTATTAGCTTTTGCTTAAATTCTTTACTTTCTCCATATTTTTGAATTGTGTCCCACACTTGAAAATCAACACTAATCCATTGTTCCAGTTATAGTATTTGATACTGCCTCCTTAATTAAATCTCCACCTTATTTTTGGTTACATGACCTTTGATTTGTGCCCATCATCATAATATGACAGAATTTTCATCAGATATATTATAAATTTTGTATTGTCCAAATCTCGGTTTGTAAACTTTAACAATTTCTATCATATCTACTTTTGTCATTACTTCTTTGTCACTATGTATGTCAGTTATTTACAACCATTTAATAATTCATCTTTTCTTATTTCTCAAACTTGGTAATTTGTTAACTCTCTATGGAATGGTAAGGCATGTTCTCCATCAGAAAAACATAATTTGGTTTAATGACCCAAAATAAAGGACTACCAATATTCTGCCTTTAACAACAAGTGTCTTCATCGTACCATGAATATTATCATCATTCCAGGACTAAGATTTGGTCTGGTTTGTATATGACCATATTTCAATCTGTCAAATATCATCTTCAGGATGATAAATAATTAATAATTTATAATGTTGAGTGATTCCGGGTTATGTGGCCGTGGTCCATAGTTGGTGTTGATACCAGACGTTTCGCCCTCAACTGCGGAGGGCATCTTCAGTGGCGAATGCTTCTAGGCTGTTTCCTGGTCGGAAGATCTACTTAGAGTGAGCGCTGCGGACGTTGTGGACGTTGTATTAGTGGTGGGTGCAGGGTGAGTGGGCGTGGCTCTTGCTGATTGGCTAATGCCACGCCCACTCACCCTGCACCCACCACTAATACAACGTCCGCAGCGCTCACTCTAAGTAGATCTTCCGACCAGGAAACACGCCTAGAAGCACTCGCCACTGAAGATGCCCTCCGCAGTTGAGGGCGAAACGTCTGGTATCAACACCAACTATGGACCACGGCCATATAACCCGGAATCACTCAACATTATGATTACCGGCTGTGAAAGCCTGCATTCAACAATTAATAATTTAATTGAGAAGCTTACTTTCCCGGAGAGTTATATCATTGTGCTCATTAAATATTTTTCAATACAGTACTTTTCTTCCCATAAAATAAGTATATTTCCTTAAGTAATTTGTTCAGCTTCTGCAGTATGGAATATTCTTTTCTCTTATAATATATATATATATATATATATATATATATATATATATATATATATGAGATATATATATGAGCGCAAATCCCATATTTGTAAATTAATCTAAAGCTCAGTCAATAAAAACCCAAATCACGAAATAAAAAAGTTAAAAGAATCAACTCATTTCAGTAGCCACACTATAATTATCTTGAAACCATTATCTGCTGAAACACATTGATTCTTTTAACTTTTTGAATTGGTGATTTGGGTTTTTATTGACCATGTGTAATACAAGTTTTATACCAAGAAGATCCTGTTTATTAAATATAATCTAAAGCTCATATTGTAGATTTCCTGGGCCTACATTTTCCAGGAGTGCTATTAATGGCAGTAGATTCACTAAAATTATCATCAGAGCATTTGTTTATTATTATCTGGTTCACTGTAGACATACTTAAACTTAGAGCACCTTAAACTCCTTCCACTACTTTTGTAACACATCAGAGGACCCTATTTTTTTATTTTCTTCTTCAAAATATTCTTTCAAACTGAAAATTGTTTCTCTATATTGCCTAATGTATTCCTTTCCCTACTTTTATTTTGTAGTGTCGGACTGCATAACCATTATTAATCAACACTAATGCTTACACTTATATAACTTTGACATTAATTTAAAACATATTTCAGATTATAACTATGGAACTACACTATAAAAACATAATTCATACACTACTTAAATATTCTAAAATATGCAACCAGAACAAAAAACAGAGAAAGTAATTAATGAAATACTTCAACTCTGTGAATAGAGATTATAATATAAAGTGTGACATTAAGATATGATGATGAAACGGTTTCCATGGCAGTGGATATCAAAAGGTCATCTTTGGCTAATATGATGTTTGTTTCTATAACAACTTCAGGGATCAATTTTCATTGGAAGAGGTTTATAAAGGATATTCTGTATGTCATTAATACTTCTCCAACCTACTTGTTCTCATTTACTATCATTTTCAAAAGATACTTCTCTTTACTAAGAATAATGCCAACATAAGTACCTGGGATCAGATAAAAAATATTGCTCAGCACTAAGAAAACCAACCTCTGTTTAAAATTTACTTAATTCTCAAGCACTATCGTTTAAGCAACTTACATGCCAAAGGAAAAATATAAATATTGATTTTCAAGGACTGCCACAAGAAAAAAACTCACAATATTAGATAAAGTGAGTATAGAAGCAATTTAATAAAAATGTTTAACTTTGGTATTCGCCATATCTCAGTGGATGAATAATTTTAATCTTCTTCTTCTTCCAAGTATTAGGCCAAGGCCTGTTACGATCCTATAGAAAATTTTCCCATATGGGAAATTCTCGTATAAGACTTGAAAGCATAATAATAGTCCCTTCGATTGGTTGCTGGCCAAAGGAAGGCAAGACCAGTGATGGGCTACCATACATGATATATGTCGCAGCCTGAATGCACGTCAACATCTGAGTTCAGAATCATTGTAATACACGCAATGAAGAGCTCATCATCTAAGGTAAATGGGTTAAAAACAAACTAAAGAGAGTGATTTATTGACTAAATTACAAATATTATGGATTACAGTAAATGATGTGTGGCACCATAAGAAGAACCTTCCGAAAGAGTCGAAGAGAACGTCAACTCAGGTTTTATAAAATTATGGCTCTTCCTGTTCTTTTATATGGATCTGAATCTTGGGTACTTACAAAAAAGATATCTCACACATTCAAGCCACTGAAATGAAATTTTTAAGATCCGTAAAAGGATGTACACGCATGGATAGATTACATAATGAATCAGTAAGAAATGAACTGGAGGTATTTTCAATACTGGATAAACTAGATGAGCACAAATGCTAATGGAAAGAACATTTAGAAAGAATGGACAATACAAGATTACCCAAAAAGATCAACGCCTACAAACCACATGGAAAAAGATCTTTGGGACGGCCAAGGAAACGATGGACTTGAGACAGGAACAGGTCGCATTGACCTAATCCTGGAAAGGAAGAAGAAGAAGAAGAAGAAGGGATTACAGTGGAGACAATTGTTATGAACAAAACGTTCATACATAAATCCATGTTTGGAAATATATTATTTGATAGATAGAATTATTATTAATGTGTATTGTCAGAATGCTGTATGTAACAGTCTGGTAAACAGATGCTTTAGGTGGCAGCTATTACTCACTTCTCACATGAAATTATAGATCTCCATGAACATTTCCTGGTAAGATGGATCAAAATAGGAAGTCTAGTTTATTGGGCTGGCAATCACCTGAATTATTAATACCAATTGTGTGTGTTTTTTTTTTCATTTCAAAGCCCTCATTTATAATATAAAATCAAATCAAAAGATGACCTAAAATCAATTTTACACAGTTGCCTGTGATGTAGCCAGCAACGTGCTCGGATTCTTTGAACAGGTGTGACAAAACAGTTGCGGAGGATATTTTCAACAGTTGCTGAAACTGAATTGATAATTTAATTTTAGTATTTTGACCTTGAAATCCATTCAATAAATAAAAAGTAATAAAAAATAAAAGGTTTAGGATAGTATTAAACCATTCCTGAGGTGTAATGGTTAGCATATCCAACAAGTAACCCTGGAGTCCAGGGTTCAATTCCCGGCTATGAAATACAATTTTTCTTTGTGCCAAGGGTTTGTCCACTGAGTCTCATGATGACAACTGAGTAAATACATAACATATGACTAGAGAAATCCGTTAACAAAACTAAATGAAGGTTGAGAACTTGAGTTACACCAACCACTTGAAACTTTGTACTGCTATTTAATTGGTTGTGGTGACAAAAACAGTTCAGTCAACGTTGTTCTCCGGAATTATGCCAGGGATTTAATTTAATACAGTAAAACTTGTTTAATCGGAAACGTGAATTATGCGAAAATCTGTCCAATGCGAACAAACTTATTGGTCCCGGCGAAATAATAGTAATTTTACGTGTATTTATTTTGTATAAAACGAAATCTGTCCAACGCGGAAACGGAAGGATATTTCTGCACAATTCATTAAAAAAATGTATAAGGCGGAAAAACTGAGAGAGAAAAAATTAGTTTCCACTTCATTGTATTCCCGTTAGGCAAAACAACATTGAGGGATGATTTTTGTCGACGGGTGAAGTAGATTTTCTACCTGTATCTGAAATTTTCTTTCGGCCTCACTGCACACCTTTCGTTTAACAAATATTTGGCGTGCGACATCTGCCTTCCAAATAACCAGTGCACTGTAAAATCTTAAATTGCTTTAAGATCTGAGACCGATTGTGTACGTATCTTTCACAGGTAGCGTTCTGAATTTCCGGAATAAATATAGCTAAATCCTATGTATCATTGTCATTAAACGAAAAAGTGAAAGTGATTGAAGATAAAGAAAAATAAACTCTCAGTACGCGAAATAATGACTAAATTTAAATGTGGAAAAACCCAAGTTTATGAAATTTAAAAACACAAAGAAAAAATAATGGATGCAAGGAGATGATCAAACGAAGATGAAAGCAAAGTAAAATAAATAAAATACATGAAGAAATCAACGAAGTAGTGTGGGAGTGTTTTACAAGTGCACGATCAAAACATCTCCAGATTTTCGGACCGATGCTCCAAAGTCAAGCTCTAACTCTTGCTATATCCCTAGAGAATAAGGATTTCAAAGTATCTTCAGGTTGCTGTACAGTTTAAAAAGACGACACAATGTAGTGTGGAATAAAATTTGCGGAGAATCCAAGCATGTAGACGAAAGTATAGTTAGTGAATCTAATCCGAAACTGCATACTTTAATTTCAGGGTACGGAACTATGAGACAATTTTAACGCTGACGAAACGGACCGTTATCGTCGAAGTCGCCCGTACATGCTATACTTCACTTTCCAACGGCAGCGGAACTACAATTAATCCAAGGTACGTAAAAATACATATACGGTACTCTATAATCTAAGATTGGTTAATATTTTTTGTTTTCTTATAATGCGGAATGTTGTCTAATGGGGGAAAAAATGGTCCCATGCGATTCTGCTTTGAACAAATTTTACTGTATTATAATTCTGAAGACGTTAAGTACAAATAAATAATATGATAATTAAACGTGTTGAAGAATTTAAATATCTTGGATCTATAATAGATAAATCTGGTACTTGTGAAAAATATATTAACAGAGTAAATTGTGCAAGGAAGGCGATTAGACCCCTGAATGGTCTTTTATGGAATAGAAATTTGACCAGAAAAACAAAAAAAAAGGATTATACAGACAATAATGGAAAGTATACTCACATATGGATCAGAGAGCTGGACAATAAATGAAAGGATGCAGAAAAGAATCTTGGCGACAGAAATGGATGGATTACGGAGAAGTATGAGAATATACAGGCTACAACATATTCGAAATACATATATCACACAAGAAATGGATGTACAAGAAACTGTTATCGGTAGGATAACAAAGAGAGCTCTCTACAATGGTATGGACATGTACAACGGATGCCGGAAGACCGGTGGCCTAAACAGGTGTTGGATTGGATGGTACCAGGCAGAAGGAGAAGTGGAAGAAGTAGAAGAGCATGGTATGAGGGAATATATGATGCCATGATGAAGAGGGGTATGGAAGATGGACGATGGGAAGATAGGAATCTCTGGAAAGCAGGAATCAAAGGCAAACTGCTGTAAAGTGGAAAGCCTGTATTAAGTATGAAGTAAATAATTCTGAAGCATTTTCGGACACGGTTTCTTTTAAAAGTCTTTCATGTTACCTAAAAATAGTATAGTAGTCACTGAACCATCATTTAGATGATATATGAAAGAGTCTTGTAGTTTTATATAGTTACCTTCTTTTTATTCTTCATAAGTGTTGCATCTCTGGTAGTCTGAGCATTTCCAGGTGTTTTAGAACCCCACAGTGTGAGTGCCATGCGAATGTACACACAAGATATGATACATAGTGGGGTAAGATACTGCAGCACCAACAGTACAACACGATAAGAGAGCATGGCATCATCTGATAGTGTTACGTTATGACAGAATGGCTTGTAACGTCCTCTAGTATATTCTATTAAAGTAACTCTCAGTGCCACCGCCATAGGTGCTGCCAGAGCTCCTGACACCAGCCAGATGCAGGCTATTACTATCTTAGCACACAGCTTCGATGGACTGGCACTGAAAAAGAAAATCAGTTCTTTTCAGTAGTGACATTCACTTTTGAGGTTGTATTCAAGAAAATATATTTTTAAAAACTTACAAATCTTCTTCGATCCTACATACCCGACAACGGAAATTACCAAAATCGAACCATTAGCAGCAGGGGTTAACATGAAGCGTATATTAAAAAAATATATAAATAAAAAACGCTCTAGCGCAAGCAATTTTTTATATTTAGCAATGAAACTCAGTGTATGTCATTAAAATAAAACGGCAAATATACTCTTTAAAAATCAACGAAATCCATCTATTACGAGTGGAACTTTACCTGACACCCGACATTTGAAAATCGCTCTAGTAGCAGCCATGTTCGTTTTTTTTTCGTAATGAAACTGGATAAATACTATTTAATGAATAAAAGAAAGATGTGGTACTTGAAGATTGGCTACTAGGTCGTGGTCTTTATACTGGTGTTTCTCCGAGACGTTTCTTCCTCAGCTACAGAAACAGTCGAGCTTCCGACCAGGGGATTCGTGTGTAGAAAATAGTATAGCTCTTATGGGAACGCTGTTGCCACTTGACGCCGCAGACTGAGTGACAGAGATGGAAATATAATTATCTACAAATTTCGTTGAAAGAGGGTAGTTCAATGGCATCTTCGCTAGCCTCTGCTCCGGTAATTACGAGGGCGGATCGGAAAGTAACGCACAATATTTTTTTCTGCCTTGGTATTGCAGCTAGAATGTTGAAATTTCACAGAGATATAGTTTGAAGTTTTCACTACAGATGGTATTTTTTTCTCAGGTGCACCTCTTGCGAGAGAAGCTTGAACTATGCAACAAAGATGGTGCTACAGTCGTCCATCTGTGAGGAACAGAGAAGTGTTGTTCGATTTTTGTGGGCCAAAGGGCATAAACCCAGTGAAATTCACAGGGACATGCGTGGCGTGTATGGGGATGATTGTATGGACCGTAGCAATGTCTCCAGGTGGTGCACATTCTTCCAAGGGGACGGAGACGCGTGAACCTTAGTGATTCGCCACGCTCCGGCCGGCTGACAGCAATCCCGCAGAATGTCAGAGGCATTGAGGCGGCAATTCTGAACGACCGGCGTGTGCAACTGCGAGCCTTATCGCAGAAGTTCAACATTTCCTATGGTGCGGTGTACGATATTGTTCATGAAAATTTGAAATTCCGTAAAGTTAGTGCTCGCTGGGTGCCTAAGAACCTGACAGACGACCACAAGGGCCAGCGAATGATGGCAAGCTTGGACCACTTAACGCGGTACACCGCACAAGGACATGACTTTCTGGAAGGAATCGTCACAGGTGATGAGTCGTGGGCGTACCACTACACGCCGAAACAAAGCAGGCATCAATGGAGTGGAAACATGCTGGTTCCCCAGTAAAGAAAAAATTCAAAGTGACTCAATCTGCCAGGAAAGTGCTTGTGACAGTGTTCTGGGATATGCATGGTGTTTTATTGGTGGACTTTGCTGAACACGGGACCACTGTGAATGCTGCGGCCTACATTAAAACTTTGGTGAAGTTGCATCGTGCCATTCGTGACAAACGTCACAACATTAACGTTAAAACTTCTTCATGACAATGCTCGCCCCCATGTTGCTGCTGTCGTTCGTCAGAAAATCGCCGAATTTGGTTGGGAGGTGCTCCAGCATCCACCATACAGTCCGGATCTTGCACCATCGGACTTTCATCTGTTTGGTCCCATGAAGAAATTCCTGGCCGGCAAACGCTTTGAGACAGATGTGGAAGTGAAATCAGCAGTGCGCAGATGGCTACACTCCAACCAAACGGACTTCTACGAACAGGGCATATTGAAACTGGTAACACGATGGGAAAAATGTGTTGAGAAAGTTGGTGACTATGTCGAAAAGTAGGTAAAAGATGTAAGTTCATTTGTGATTTTTTTCCTTTTTTTTACTATTAAACTTTAAAAAAAATTATTGTGCGTTACTTTCCGATCCGCCCTCGTAAGTTCACCCCCTAACTTTAATATATAATTGTGTGATTATTATACGTTCCATCAATCGAGCACCCATCTTCTTGGCAAAATTGTGAGTGAAACTATTTAACTAAATTATACATTTCAAATGAATTAACTAAAGTCTCGCTTAAAAGGGCACGTTTACTAGCAAGATTTGTTCCATAAGAGCAATGCTATTTTTTAGACATGAAAAACATTATAGAAGAAATAGCCACTGAAGATGCCCTCCGTAGCCGAGGTGAAACGTCTGGGAGAAACCCAGTTTATAGACCACGGACTAATAACTTGGAATCTTCAAGTGCCATAACTAACGGCCGTGAAAGCCTGCATTCTACAAAAGAAAGATATATTCTGTAAAGAGTAAAATCGGTGCATAAATTCGACTTGCTGAAGAATTCGTTTAGTCCACGCCTTCCTGCGTGACGGGCCTTTCCTATCTGTGTCCCTAAGCATGCTTTTCCACTCAAACCCTTATTTCGAATTTTTCCAGATTGTGAGCAACTATATAAATATACAAATTATCACTCATTAAATAGCCAATTTTACCATAAAAAGGAGAATTTGATATACGTTTATAGAACTGTGACACATTAGCATGGAAAATAGTATATTACGATGCAAGGTTGGGAAGAGATATTTACAGAATCGAGGAAAGTGTTTAAAAAACCTAGCGAAATGAGGTTTTTACTTTCCGAGATTCTGTAAAACACTTCACAAACGTGCGTTGTACATTATTTTTGGCGCGATGGTGTTTTCAAAATAATAAACAGTAGTAGAATAATATCTTTGTTAGAAATATGTGCGTTCATTATAAACAATTGAGTAACGTTAACAGTGTGGGCAATTTTTATTAGTTGAAAGTACAAGAGGCCGTCAGACCATTGCTATTCATAACATGGCCCAAGTACGTATTTATTGTTTTATATTGTTTCATAAAGTTCAGTTCATTTAAAATGCAGTGATTTGTTTCGTATAATGTATATTAACACTACCTATTGGATTTTTTTTGTATATACATTGTACGTAGTATACACAGATAGCAGTGGTTTTACTTCCCGCACATGGGTGTAAATGTAATATTACAATATAGTTATTTAGGTTGGCAATCCCGAAATGTAGGAGATTGAATTTTCAAGCATGGTCGCCATTGCTGTAAGTACGACAAAACGCACTATCGCAAAAAGTATTAGAAAAGATCACAAATAGGACATATTTAAGCCGAGCGGTTAAGGTAGGAAGCCTTGGCGCAGAGCTACGGGACTTGCGCTGGTTCGAGTCTCCATGGGGGAAGAAATTTTCTCATGGTATTTCGGCCAGTATGGGACCGGTGCCCACCGAGCATCGTGAGGCAATTGGGTAGCTACAATAAGTAGCGGCTCCAGGTTGAGGAACCAGCTATAACGACTGGGGGACTCGACATGCTATCCACATGTCACCCTACACTGGCTGTTGATCATCTACCTCTGTGATTGACACATGTGGATGTGAAGGGCCAGCGGCCGGCTGGTAAAAGGGCAACCGCTGAAAAGTGGAAAGACCCTCAATCGGGAATGTATAGATGATTCCCGTAAGATTATTATAGTAAATTATAAAAAAATAAGCTTAAAAATTAATCCATCCAAAATATTTCGAGGTTATATCGTCCCGCCGCGTTCTCTCCTGTACAGCATTAATTCCCACTATACCTTGAGTTCTCTCGCTCCCAGTTTACAGGTTATAATTAATATGCAGACTTAAGCCCTATCTATTTTAAATAAATATATTTTTTCACTTATGCATTCTATCATCGTATAACATACATTAGAGAGTTACTAATTTAAAAAAAAATGAATTTTAATTCCTCAGGGATATGGAGCAAGAAATAAGAAATCCAGAATTATAAATATCTAAATACAATTATTTAATTTGGCAAGAATTTAAAATTGTTACTACAAATAATGACATTTTAAAGGGAACTGTCAACCAACGCATGTCGAAACCTACATTAAAATTTCTCCTAGAGAAGTCTTATGATGTACCAAGGCCCTGTCCAAAAAAAACTGCCATTTTTAACTGCAAGGCACAGAAATCGAAGCCAGAATTCGGCAATGGCGACCCAGTATACGGAGCAGATGCGGATGGATTGAGGCCGAACGCGGCGCGGACAGCAGATAGTGAGGTTTATCCAATTCAGCAGTTGTATTACTTCCCTATAGCTTAAACGAGAGATTTGGTACTTGGTTGTAGAGCTTGCAGTTACAAGCGGCAGATATTTTTTTGGATACGATCTTGGTACATCACAACGCTTGTCTGGGAGAAATTTCAAGGTAGGTTTTGGCATGCAATGATTGACAGTTCCCTTGTTAGTCGAAATCTATGAGAAATTGGATTCTGGTAATCGTTTCCTAAGAGCAGTGAACAAAACAACGATTAAACTTACTATGGCATATGTTAGCAAAAGGTGGACGCTAACAGAAATTTTAAATTTTGTAGAAGTCCCCTTTTAACAACAAATTGGGTAAAACTAGCGGGAAACAAGTATTCGTTTTTAGGCAAACCTCTACTACTAAGAAGGATTTCGCTGAGTTTTTTTTTTAGAATACCTTCATTGTTTCATTTCAATGGTATATATCTAGCTACGTAGCGAAATATCAATAATTGCAGTAGCTGGAATTAATTACATTTTAATTTTTTCTTCATCGTTCCTAATGGTCGATTATCCTGGTTAATGAAATAGATTATATTTTTGTAAAATCGATGATTGTTATATGGCGAGTTTGGTTTCGGAACAATGTATATAAATTACGTCCGATAGAGCATTAAAACACACACACATAGAGGTATATTTGCTTATAAATTTCTGTCATGGTAATTTTCGTTGTCTTAAATAGGATCGATGAATATATGTAAAAATTAAAATATTTTTATAAAAACAACAGAATCCTTCGGAATTTACTAAAAACAATGGGCTGTTAACAGCCATACAAATTTAATCAATTTCTGATATTTCGAGAGTAAAAAATTAAACTACTGACAATTGCCAAAACATGATGAAGACTGGTTTTGATTTTTAGATATGTATGTATAAATAAATCTTTATACAAAAATACAGTCTGCGTTTCCCCAGAAACCGGATTTAAGTCACCGTAAATTATATTGTCTATTTTCAGACGTTCAAAACAAACAAAATATAACGGTACTTGAGATCACAATAAGGGTGAAGGCCAAAACGCATTCCTCTGCTATACATAAATGTTAACAAAAAATTACCCTGACAAGGGATGTACAAAATATTGAAAAATGTATAACAGCAGAGTTAAGCAAGTGTACCTCTGGTCTTATGAGGCGAATGGGTTAAAGGTGAAACCCCGGGAATGTGCTGCGCGAGCGGAATTAATTTATTTTAACCACTCAACGGATCTTTATTGAAATTATTTTTACTCATTCAACTAAAAATATAAAACACATATTAATGTATTAAATATATCAGCCCACACCGGGTATTAGCTAGTTTCAAATAGAATCCAAAGTTCGTTTACAATTAATTAAAATTTAAAGTATAAAAATAAATATAAAATTAACAGAAAGTCTAGAACACGCGTGTGCACCGGGGAAAGAAAAATTTTGAGAATTTAAAACGAACAAAAATTACTAATAAAAATGGTAACAATGAATTTATAGTACTGCATTTAAGGGACACTTAAAGAGGAAGATACGTGGCTCGACTACAGTTAAAGTTGTCCTGCGAATGAGAATAAACTAGGAACTGCAAGCTCTATACAAACACATAGATAACTAATTAACTCACTGGCACTATTGAACCCGTAGTTTCATGGCCGCGCGGACATACGCTCTCCATACATCCCTATCCTGAGCTAATGTTTTCCAATTATCCCCTGTACAATCTACTTCCTTCAAATCATAGTTAATGTTATTCTCACACCTCATTCTTGGTCTACCAACTGGGCGTTTTCCCTCTGGTTTTCCTACAAGAAGCTTCCATGCACGTCTTTCATTCCCCATTCGTGCCACATGTCCTGCCCATCGCAGTCTACGAGACTTAACTATTCTCATTATATGTTCCTATAAAGACCATTTAGTTCATTGTTATGTAGTCTTCTCCATTCATCTGTCTGTAAAAATTTTATTATTTCTATCCCTCCTATCTTTAGGGGGTTTACCCCCCTTCCTACTCTTTGGTCCAAAAACTTTCCTATGAACTTTATTCTCAAATACTCGTAATCTTCTTTCCTCCCTTAAAGTAAGAGACCATGTTTCGCATCCATATAATATAACTGGTAGAATAACTGTTATATATATTTTCAGTTTAACGTTTTTTTAAAGGAGTTCAGACGTCAAGAGTCTCTGTAATGCATAATAGCATGCATTTCCAGAATTGAGCCTATGTTTAATTTCTTTGTGCATCTCGTTCCTGTTTGTGATTATTGTTCCTAGGTATTTGAATTCAGCCACTTCCTCAAAATTTCCCTCATTTCCATTATATAGGGCCTAATGTATTTTGTGACCATATAATTATTTTTATTGATATTCACTTCCAGTCCCAATTTCTTAGTGTTACTCAATAGTGTGTGCGTGTTGGCCTTTAGTAGTAGTAGTAGTAGTAGTAGTAGTAGTAGTAGTAGTAGTAGTAGTAGTAGTAGTAGTAGTAGGACTTTATTAGACAAAAAGTAAGATATATACAATATTATTTACAAATATGGGTCGCACGGGCAGTAAGCCGTACATGCTGTTGACAGTCCGTTACTAGTGTAAAGAAAAATAAACAACAAAAAAAGCAATAACATTACAATTACATAAAGAAAACAATAATAATATTATAATTAAATAATAACACAATAGCATTATACACTAAAAAACATTAACATTACAATTACATAAAGAAAACACAATAATATTACAATTAAATAATAACACAATAGCATTATACACTAATTAATTTATATATAATTGTTAATAATTAATGGTATTGCATTTTGATAACATATATTTATTCATGAATGACTGTTGTCCTTGTTTTCCGCGTTTTGTCCAGAAATTTACCGAGGTTTATCCAATTTTCTGGATTTACCAATAACTCGTAGCATGCCAATCTTTCCCGATTTGAATTTAGAAATCTTTCCGGTAATAACTGACGTCTCCAATATTCTAAATCATTACATTTTCCTAATATATGTTTCTCATCTTCAAAGTTCCCGCACATTGGGCATATTCGCATATCGTGATCGTAGCTAATTTTTAGAAATTTCCATGCCCCTAGCCTAAACCTTAAATCCTAGGTTGAGTATATACGATTCTTTTCCCCAGACGTGTTTTAGGTATCTTTGTAAACACAGTGAGCGTTTTCCTGTACATTCGGCGAAAGTATCTTGTTGGTTTATATCTAAGTACCTCCTCCTTATTTTTCTCCACACGTTCTTGCGATTTACAGTCCCTTTTTCCCATATCCAGCCCATCCCAATCTTTTGGAGTTCTCTCCTAACCTCGTCTGTCCAAAATTTAACATCTATGTTTTTAATTTGGTGGTCGTAATAAATTGCTCTAAGGCCTTTAGTATCTCCTCGCTATCGCCCAATAGTAATACATCATCGGCATAAACTAACAGCTTATTAATACCTTTGAGTTGTAGGCCTTGTTCATCTTCTAAAGATTTGATGGCAGGCTCTATTACAAAATGAAATAGTAGAGGAGATAGTGTATCTCCTTGCTTCAACCCATTGTGGATTTCAAAAGTATCCGAAAACTGTTTGCCTACACGCACCCTACTCTTTGTGCTATTTAACACATTCGTATAAGTCTAATAGATACGTATAATACTTAATATATTATGGGAAATAGTATTATGAGGCTTTCTGTTGGGGTAAATATTAATGAGTCGTAGCTATAAATATCACCTCATAATCTGCAAGGAGTTTATGAGGTGAGAGTTACACGACTTAATACTTATTAAATAACTACTTAACTAACTCACTGGCACCATCAGACCCAACTTCTTTTCAATTTTTAATTATGTTGCCCTTTTCAGCCACATTAGACTTTATTTCTGTTATTTGACAATATTTTACATAATTCTTCACGATTTATGATATATTATAGGAACCTTAAGAATCAGGAATTTAAATAAATCTTGAAAAACTATCGCTCTACATTGGTGAATACCTGGAGTTTGCTCTGAACCACTGAACTTCACTAGTTTTTATTTTTTATATTTGATTATCTAAGCTAAATAAATATAAGATTTTCAACAAATGAATATCAGAAGAATTTAATTCAAAATGGATGATATTGTGAAAACTATTGAATACACTGTAGGCAATGTCATGTTTGTTTTCTAGCAACGTAACTGGATACATACGATTTAAATAATGAAATAATTATATATTCCGTAAACTAACAAAATTGGATCATAAATTCTATCTATCTATAATGGCATAGCCAAGTGTAGAGTCATAGCCTCTCCTTAGACCAAATTAATGTAGTTACCTTATTTCTGCATAGATGTCATGATTGGCATGATTCAACACACTGACTCAATGAGACATGTAGCATGCAAATAAGTCATTATTAGGATGTTTGAGATCGGTAAATTTTGCTTAGATACCTTTTTATTCAGGCTTAAGGATCATTTACGAGCCTAACAATCTTCAGACTCAGGACCCACTGCTTTAAAGTCCCTTCCGGGGGACTTGCTCCTTGGAATTTTCCATCCTAAAAAATCCATCGACCGCAGCAGGGTTTGAACCCGCGACCATCGGAACCAGAGGCAAGGAGCATAACCACTAGTCCACCGCGCCGACTTCATAAATTCAACCTGACGTGGAATTCTCTTAGTTTATTGCAGTTCCTGCGTGACGGACTTTCACTGTTTTTATTTTGTCCAATGGCACCAGGATATCATTAATGACATTTCTGGCTTTCTCCTCTGGTATTTGCGAAATTGTAATGCATTTCTCAGGTTGGAGCATCTGGAAGGCGAAGTTACGTTACCCCGATGATATCCATCCATAGTAATTCTGCCCGAAGGCAGGTCATTCACTGCAATCATAGCATTTTCATGCTATGCTTGCAGCTTTACTAGGGAATTGTAGGTGTGGTAGCTTCCCGTTGCTTTCCACGCCGGTGAAGGATGATGATGATAATGATAAGGATTATGATGATGATGATGATGATGATGATGATGGTCATTTGATATCAGAGACCGTTTGGGCCTTAAAGTTTTCCTAGCATTTGTCTTACATGTGAGGAAAAACCCCGATAAATCCTCATCCAGAAACACTGCCCCGACCGGGGATCGAACCTGGGCCCGCTGCGTGACAAGGCAGCACGCTACCTTGAGACCACAGCGGTAGACTCCCCGATGATATGTTGGATGATAAATGATGATAAAACGCCAAGAGAGTCCTCAGCCTAAACTTAACCTAAATTCCAGATCATGGGTAACCACAGGAATAATTCCATTTCAGGAAAAATCCGTATGGCGTGACCAGGAGTCGAACTCAGGACCTCATTAACTGTAGTCAGGAACACTGACTACTAGCCTAAGAGACTGGTAAGTTTCAAGATTGCGAGAACTTCCATTTTAAAAAACAACTGGTTAATAGAGAGAGTAACTCTCCTTATAGTTGAAGTCTCAATTCATCGCACTGAAAGGGCACTACGAATATGCTGGATATATTTAGAGCTTGAGAGAACACCGAACCTATCGGACCGGAGAAATAATACGCGTGCTTACAAAAAAGTTTATATGAGGTAAGTATATTTTATTTAACGATGGTCTTTATACATTTCAGGCCATTATCGTCGCAATTCAATGCTGGGCGTGAGAAAGCCGTCAATTTTTGTTCCGAGACCTCTTATTTTAGACTTCAGGTTCTTAGTCCATGGGACTAAGTGTCGCGATATAACCATTGTAGATAAAGTAACTAAAATTAACAGCAAAAAATAATTCCACTTACTTAAATACCTAGGAACATTCGTTACAAATGGGAATGAGATGCGCAAAAAATTAAACATAGACTCAATTCTAGAAATGCGTGGTATTATGCATTACAGGGTCTCTTGTCCTCCCAACTTCTGTCTAAAACATGAAACTGAAAAATAAAAAATATATATAGTTTATATATAAACTGTTGTATTATTGTACTGTAAGCCTATGTTTTCCCTTTACAGAGATTTAGGCGCTCTCCTCCTACATGGAAGAATTTTAACCATACTAATTTAGTTACACTTGTTTTCGTATAGATGTCATTTTGAGTGGTTCGTGGTCAGCGTTCCGCCTCATTCTGACATCTAGGAAACCAAGGTAGTATTAGGACGGAAAAATTCGGAAAATTTTGCTTAGAGGCCTCTTCATTCAGGCTTAAGGATTTTTTACGAGCCTGAAAATCTTCAGACTTGGGACCCACAGCTTAAAGTCCCTCCCGGAGGACTTGCTCCTTGGATTTTTCCGCCCTAAAATATCCATCGATCGCGGCCGGGTTTGAACCCGCGACCCTCGGGACCAGAGGCAAGGAGCATAACCACTAGTCCACCGCGGCAGACTCACAGTGTGCTATTTTAACAATCTAGGGGGGATTTAATTCAAAATTTCAAGGTTAATTAATAAAAGTGATATTTTGTAATTTAAATGTAAATAAACCTGTTAGCATATATGTATAAATATTTTGTTCCTAGGCATGCGCAGGGACTCATAAATAAGGTCCAAACACAACAGTCACGCGCAGATGCATAATCTGTCTTATTGAGCAGGTTGAACAATCGAGCTGTTTTGTGTAGAGAATAAAGTCGGTTTACGTGTTATTGTGATATTTATGTTTGGTTTAGGGTTCTGTAAGTTACGTAAGATAGGTTTCATCTGTTTAGATTTACAAGAATGTTAATATGAGAGAAGAATTTTAACTGTGTTCCAATTTCAGTTTATTATCCAGATATTTTAGACTAGAACTTTCTTATATGAACGTATATGGCCTTCTAATTGCATTATTTTTATTTACTGACATCCCTTCTGTTGGAAACAAAAGAGAAAAATTGCGTTCATCTGTGTCTCTTTAGCTTATTCTTCTTTGTTTCACAATGGTTCCCCTAACTTCCTGGTTCGCAATTTTCGAAGTTTGGTCTGGAAATGATAAAAGGGAACGTTGTGATGCAGTGTATGAATTTGTGTTTAAACAAACTAAGCATGTGATAGTCTCTGCTGTCGTTATTAAGAATTAAAGGCCTCCATGAGAAGTGTGTGTCAGCAAATTGAAGTAAGATGGAACAAATGTTATCGTCGTCGTGGCAGATTCCTGGAAAATTATTCAGATTGGCTACAAGAAAATATTAATCTTCCCATGACCGATTGTCGATCTCTGCCTTTTACTTCTACAGATCAACCGCCTTCTAGTTCTGGTAGGCCATCAAAATAATTCGAAGAATGTTGTGAAAAGACGAAAAGGCGGAAGCGTCGAGAATTCGTTCGGTCAACAAGCCTCGAAGAAATATCTACTGCTGCTGAAATGAAGTTGCATGATAAGGGAAAGAAAAAGACTCCGCTTCAATAGTCAAATAATTATCCCTTGCATCGCATACACGAGGCATCTGAATGTAAATGAGTTGACGGCTGTATTTAGATAAACCGAAGAGTTTATCAGGTGATAGAGTTCGAGCGTTGATGATAGATGGCAGTTTTTCAACTCACCAATATACGTATATCGTATATAAAAACTAAAGTTGAGAATAGGGAAAAAGTATATTCAGAATAGATTCAAGAACGAGACAGGCCACTGGTGGAAAATTCCAACACACCAAGCAGGGAATACGATTAATGGAAACACTGCTCGTCGATTTTCCAGAAACACCGAAAAGACTGCCCAAATAACAGGTGTCAATTTTGAGCTAATTCGCCGTTTTCATGTCATTAGAAACACTGAGTTGTGGGCTTTCCATAAATGCTATTGCTTTTGGAAAGTAAGCTGATGAAACTAGACATTTGTATTTGAAAGAATACAGTTGGTTTTATATGCCAAGCAGTGTGCACAAAATTTTATGCCATGGCAAGCTTGTTATTGCCTCTTGTATTCTTTCGATTGGTCAACTTTCGGAAGAAGCACAAGACGCTAGAAACAAAGATAGAAGAAGATATCGGGAACATTTCACAAGAAAACCTTCGAGGGTCAACACAAAACACCGATATTTCCACAGACTTTTGATATCTTCTGTTCCTTTCGTGGCCAACTTGGGACATAATCCTAAAAGAAAGCACGGTATAATTACACAGAAGTTCTCTCACTGCGCTCAGCACCTACTTTAGATACAGAGGCAACAGATTCCGACAAAAGTGGCTCAGATTAAGCAGATTAATATTTTTGTACCACATTACTATCTTTATTTTTTCTTTATATGTGCAAAATAATGAGAATAAAAAATTCATAACATTTTTCTGTAAGAAATGGAAAAGCAATTGTGCTTTTTGTTTTAATTTATAGAATAATGACAATATAGAAATCATAATATACTTCCTAATAATTAGAATACCTGTTTTTAAAATAATGAAATTAAAAAATATTTAATAAATTTATATGTCCTTAGAAATATAGGATCATTTGTATTTTCTTATATTTGTAAAATGATAAAATTATGGATTTGTAAAAAAAGAACAATAATATTTAAGAATTTTTAATTAGAAAAATAATGATAAACAATTCATAATCATTATATGTTTTGTGTATGAAATAAAATACCATTTGTCCTCATACTATGTGAAATGTTTATATTAAAACATATAATATAAAAAGAATATAATATGCACATGCGATTTTTTCATTTGTAAAATAGGGATAAATTAAAAATATTTGTTTTTTTAAGAAATGTCTTATATTTGTATTTTATAATATGTAAATCGATGATATATTATTCAAAATAATAAATGTAATGTTTTGGCAAGAAATATAAAATAATCTGTGTTCCTTAATTTTGTAAAATATTGGGAATAAAATAATCCATAACAAAAATTATTTTTTATGGAAGATATTAGTAGGAATAATTGAAATTGTTAAGAGCTTTATCCAAATAATGTTACAAGTAGCATAGAAAACAATTAAGACTGAAAAATAGAAAAATTATCGAGTCAAGAATTAAATCCCTTTAGAATCGTCAAATATCACACTGTGCGACTGTTGTTCTCGCAGTTATACTGCATGTGTACGAAAGATGGACTCTTATTGTAAAGGAACAGTAAAGATTACATGCATTTGAGTATAAAGTTCTGAGGATTTTTTTTGCCAAAGACATGTAAACAAACAGACGAATGGAGAATACTTCATAACAGAGAGCTACATTATCTTTATAGGAAATCAGATTTAATAAGAACAATTAAGTTCAGTAGACTGCAATAGGCAGGATACGTGGCAAGAATGTAGATTGAAAGAGAGGCATGGAAACTTCTTGTACGAAAACAAGACGTAAAACGCCCAGTTGGTAGACCAAGGATCAGTTGAAAAAATAACATTAACCATCATTTTGGGATGATTGGAAAACATTAGCTCAGGATAGTGATGTATGGAGATCTTATGTCTGCGCGGCTATGAACCTACTGGTTCGTAGTGTCAGTGAGTTGATAGGTTAGTTAGATTATAAATTAACTCATAAAATGCTACAGTTACATAAATGTAGTGACTGATAATTAAAATTAAATCAGCTTTTTTTGTGTGGAATACTTACCTGAGTGGGTTGAGAATGGCACGGTGACGATCCACAGCTATGGCTGTTAGTGTGAACACACTGACGTTCACACTCAACACCTGGACGAAGGGACAGAAGGCGCACATGAAGTATGGTAAATTCCACCTCTGCAAAAGCGCAGCTTGGAACTGCAAACATTAAATTAAACGGTTCTGTTTTTTTAAGTAATAACAATTTTTATATGAAACAGCGAATAAAGTGAAGAAGTGAGATAGGAGAAGAAATGTCAGAGGGAAAAGAAATTGGAAGGGTGGTACGGCAAGGATGTCCTCTATCACCTACTCTTTTCAACATCTACCTGGAAGACCTAATGAAGAACTGCTTCAAGAATATGGAAGGAAAAATAATTAAGTGCATAAGATTTGCTGATGATATGGCTTTGCTAGCAGAAGATGCAATGACACTGAGGACATGCTGATGGAGCTAAATGACAAGTGCGAGGATTATGGGATGAAGATAAATATAAATAAGACAAAGGCCATGATTATAGGAAGGAAACCAAGGAAGATAAACATGAGGATTAAAGATGAGGCCATTGAGCAAGTGGAAAGCTTCAAATACTTGGGTTGTACCATCAGTAGTAATATGAACTGCGGTCAAGAAGTAAAGCAGAGAATAGCAATGGCAAAAGAAGCTTTTAACAAGAAGAGAAGCATTTTCTGCGGACCTTTGGAAAATGAATTACGGAAGAGGCTAGTGAAGTACTTTGTGTGGAGTGTAGCATTGTATGGTTCAGAGACTTGGACGTTACGACGGAATGTGGAAAAGCGACTGGAAGCTTTTGAGATGTGGATATGGAGAAAGATGGCACGTATAAAATGGACAGGCAAAATTAAAAATAAATATGTGCTAGCCAGAGTGAGTGAAGGAAGAACAATGCTGGAACTCACAAAGAAGAGGAAAAAAAAATTGGATTGGCTACTGGCTAAGAAGAAACTGCCTGCTGACGGATGCCCTAGAAGGAATGGTCAATGGAAATAAAGTTAGAGGCAGAAAAAGACATCAGATGATAGACAATATTAAATGGTTTGTATGCAGATACAAAAAGGAAAGCTGAGTTAAGGAAAGAGTGCAGAATGTTGGGTTTGCAGTGAAAGACCTGCTCTTGGGCAGAATACTATGAATTAATGTAGACAAAAGAAAAATGCGAGAAAATCGTAAGTACAATAAATAATACTATTCACAACAGAGCATCCTATCAAGAGAGGCAAAAATAAAAAAAAAGAACTAAAATAGAAAACGGTCAATCTATAATAGAGAATTTGGAAGAGATTAAGAATATCCTATATTAATAACATTGAATTTAACGACGCTCTTAAAATATAAGGGTAAAAATCATAGGTTAAAGAGTAAATTTACAATACTTAAAAAATAGCAAGCCTAAAAACATGAGGCCTCTTTGCAAAATTTGTCGGTTCTATGGCACACAAAAAATTGCAAGCATGATAAGAAGGGGCCTCTTGCAAAACCTTTCGTCTCTTTGGCACGTAAAAATAAAAACAATCGCATGCCTGAAAACAAGAGGCCTCTGGGCAAAATTTGTCTGCTCTTTCACGTCCAGATTTGAATTCGAACCTATTGACATTAGTTGTTAAACAGCTTCATTAAATAAAATAACATAACTTCTATTGATCCTAGATTTGAACTCAGGATCTCCTGAATATGCTACAACGTATTAAAAAAACTACCATTGTTTCATTTAAATATCTTCTATCTGTTGCCAACAGCTAATCGTATAAACTTGCTTATTGAAAGTTTATAAATCCGTTACATCACGGCTCCTAAGATTCGTTGTTTATTATTCTTTTATATAATTTACACTTTCTTCACCAAGCAATTGTATTTATTTTTTATTAGGAATATTCCACAATACAGTGTTTCTCCTCCAACCCAAAGTGATAAATTTACTTAATCAAATTATAGTTTATTATTATTATTATTATTATTATTATTATTATTATTATTATTATTATTATTATTATATATTTGTTCTTTCCTTGTCAACTGTGCATTGTGTAGCTATACCTATTACGTATTATTAATCAAGTTTTAGATAATTCACAATTATTATATGTATAATTTAACCCTGGTGAAGTGGAAAAGAATACATTACAGTCTTTAACTGTCATCATCATCTTCATTCATGGATTAGGCCTGTTGGCCCGTTCCGACTTCAGCCCATCTCTTTCTAGGTCTGCCCACATCTCGGGTGCCTTTAGGTTTGTATTTTGTTATTTGTTTTGGATATCTATCTTCATTCATTCTGTCTATGTGTTGCTTCCATTTTTGTCTATATGTATCCATTTTTATCAGTTATTGCAAATATTTCAAGTTCCTGTCTTATTTCTGTGTATTTTAAGCTGGTCATGTATTCCAAAACTCTTTTTATACTTTTTCTTGCTGTGGTCGTCATAAGGTTTATCAATCCGGCTTTTCTTCTGCCGAAGTTTATGAGTAAGTTATTTTTTACTAGTAGAGGTTACCAGCCTCTAGCCAAACCCCTCTTCCTGGAGGGCAGGGAACTGGAATTTCGGAGTGTTCGTCTCCTAGAGAAGTTGCCTTCACTACGGCTTTGGGGACTTCTCTTCTCCCCACGTAACCCTGTGGACGGGGCCCTACCCAGGTACTACCCACTGGGCGAGTGGGACCTGGAGCTCACAAAAGGGCATGGGCGTCTACTCCCTGGAGTGGACCTCTATCAAGGGTTCCACTCTGTTACCCTAATCTTTAACTGTATCAGATAAAATAAGTAAAATGAAATATAATATTCAATCTCGATTGAAGTGGTTCATCTCACTGAACAACATATTACAGTGCATGAATTAGGCGTGATGCTAAACATTAATTTCAGTTTTCTAAAGGGATTTCGCTACCTCTCAATCCAATAAAACAATGAGTTACGTAGAATGATATGATCCTTTAATCTTAGTACTATCATCATCATCATCATCCGTTATCATGGCAGCTGCCGCCGTCTTCCGGAAACCAAACTCCATTCCTCTCTGCCCATCCATTGATCTTCCTCCAATTCTTTGATATTCATAGCCGCTTGTACCCCTTCTATTCAAGTTTTATTCGGTCTTCCTCCTTTCCATTGAGATCCATTCCATAACAATTTTAGGCAATCTTTACTCTGGCATTCCTTTGACATGGCAATATCACTGTAATATTTTATTTTCTAAAATGTCTATAATTTCCGGCTCCTCCTGTACATCCATAATTTCCCTTATTTCTTTATTTCGTAATCTATCCATTCTAGATTTTCCAGCTGATCTTCTTAAAACATCAATTTCTGTACTTAAAATTCTTTTCATTTCCCTCGTAGGAATTTGCCAAAGTTCAGCACCATATGTTAAAATGCTCTGAATTATGGTTTGATATATTTGTAATATTGTATTTTTTGTGATATTTTTGCTCCACCAGGCAGAGTTCAAAGCATTTATTGCTTGTTTTGTTTGTGCGATTCTATTTTCAATTTCCACTGTGTTATCGCCTGAATGGTCTAATTTTGTTCCTAAATAAGTGCATTCAATATTAGATTTTAGTTCTTCTCCATTGATGAAATTTATATTTTCCATTTCTTCTCCTATATACAGGTATTTTAGTTTTCTCATCCTAGTTCCAGTTTCCTTAACAATATTTCTCAGTGAAGCTACAAGAAATTTGCGTGGTTAATGTGACCTATCACTCAACCATAATTTCAGTTTTTTTAAATAATTTTCGTCACTTCAGTTAAATCAATAGAGAAATCACATGATTAGTATGACGCGATCCTTCAACTTTAATTTGAATCTTCTTAACACAATAATATTACTTCACAATACAAGCAGCACTCGAAGTCATTTACTTGATGCGATTCTTCTACCTTAATTTCAGTTCTCTTAACGAAATTCTTGAGCCTTAATTTCAGCTACCTTGATGATATTTCGTTACACCTTAATTAAAGCAGTACTGAGAATCACATATTTATCGTGGTACAATTCCTCGAACTAAATTTCAGTTTTCTTATTTCAATTTCGATACTTCTCAGTTGTCATGTAACTGGGTAGATCTCTATGCAGACATATAAATAAATAATAGTTTTAAAAAAACTAAAACAACACGCTTTATTATAAAACCTAACTAAAAAATGAAACATAATTTTAATTTCCAACACGCTTGGGATAAAACTAAATGGTCAACAAAAAAAATCATCTCCAACACATCTAGAATAAAACTAGAGTTATCTACCAAAAAAGTAATTTTACCATCAAAAGCGTGGGGTGGTTTCTATGGTTTGTACGTTTTCTTCTTAGAGACTTTACTTTTACTAATATATGTTCATTATCAAATATATTAATTGATGTAGAGCACTATATGCTTTTGATGGTAATTTTTTTGTAGATAACTCTAGTTTTATTCTAGATGTGTTGGAGATGATGTTTTTGTTGTCCACTTTAATTTTACCCCAAGCGTGTTGGAAATTACGATTATTTTTCATTTTTGTTCGATTTTCTAATAAAGCGTTTTGTTTTAGTTTTTTTAAACTATTATTTATTTTTTATTTTTTAGTTTGGTTTTCTAAAAATGTAAATATCTTTAAATTCGATACTATTGTAGTATGAGCTAAAAGTAGTATTCTTATAAAAAATCCTCCGGGTCGGATTTGAACCAGCGACCTATGGATTACTGAAATGATATACCACTACAGTCCACCACTCTACCAACTGAGCTACCACAACGATAGAATAAAAAGTCGATACGTCCGCACCTATTATACCGGTCTTTATTTCTTTGATGTCCTCATGATCCTGGCCAGGATCTTAGAAAAAATTATGAAATTATTGTATTACCATTGGTCCTTTACAAATATACAAAGTTTCAAGTCGATCCAATGTTTTTAAGTGGGTGAAAATCGTGTTGAAAGATTCCGTTACATAGATAGATACAGGTCAAGCTAATATAAAGCGTGTAAAAATGTGAATTATATAATCGCGAATATGTTCTGAGACCATTAGGATTATCATAAGTAATGCCACGAGTGATTTCCAAATTATCGATAAATTCACGACTCACGAAGTGAGGAGTGAATTTATCTAGAGAATTTGGAAATCAAGAGTGGCATTTGTTAGGACTATTTAACGAATAAAATAAAGCTGTTTACTCACAAATCATTATTTAACTACAGTTATTTAAAAATATTTTTATATTTAAAGTAAACGGTGATGTTTGAAAACTAATGAGAAACGATAGGTAGCCTACGCTTCTACTGCTTCTTTTGTTTATCACTGCAACCAGATCATACTATTTATTGCCAAAGGAACGCAATATTGTAAGAATGCTCTCTAGTGGAGAAAAAATGAAACACATCAATCTGTATATTATTCATTTTTGATGTCGTATACATTTAAGAAAGTGCAAACAGTGGTTTCTTTTTTTGGTGGTATAATCAATTGCTACAAATGTTGACATGTAAGCACTATTATATACAATCTGGTAGCCGTATTTGTTATAGGCTCAGTCACTGCAAAATAACGGTCAGACCTGTTCAGAATATTAAAAAGGAGGAGCTTTGCTTAATATATGATAATCCTAACGTTGATAATTATTTCGTGAAACACGTCTCTGATTGGTTGTAATACAGAAATCATTGAAACGTGATTGGTCATTGACTCCCATTTGGGGCATGAGTTAAATAGTCACCACAAAGACGCATAGTCAAATTATGGTATCAAGTAACTTTGTATTTTTTCAACTTCTGAAAGCTAATTTAATCAGAGGCAAAGTGCGTCTGACAATGTGTCTATATAAAGGGTCTACAAAGAGACAAGTGACGTGTGTCTGCATAATTAGTTAAAAGCGTCAACTTTATTAGAATCATTAATTTTGTTGCTCAACTGTGTTTAAGCGGAATAATGGAATGTTAATTTAATAATTATGTTAGCTCACACCAACAGCAAGTGAAGGCAACTTTTACAACAATTAGGAAGGAATGAAGAGTCATAAGACAAGCATACTTGTAACACCTTGCACAGATCTCCAACTTTACACATAGACACTATGAGGGTTATAAGAGCCAAATATGGTGGTCATACGACTTTTATTTAAGGGGAGAGGATACCGAAATTTGTTGAAAGACATTTTTCTGAATAATATAATTACACTGAGCAACAAAAAAGAAACTGTTTTTGTCTCAGAAACAAAACATGTCATTCTCATAGTATTTTTTTTTTTTTTCTCCTGAATTCAAATATGATATCGGATCTTCTCCATCATGCAAGGTTTCCGAGAGACAGGCATTTATAATTTCAAACACTTTAATATTTCCTACATTCGTAACTACACAATATTCGAACATTCGGACTCACCTAGAAAGTAAGAAATGACGATTTTCTGCTATATTTCGAATGTGGAGTCCAATAATAATCGGCCAGCATATTAGGATTCCATTTGCCTTGATATCTCTTTTCCATAGCTGAAATCTCCAGATGAAAGTGTTCCCCGTGCACATCGCCAAATGGGCAAATAGACGAAAAACGTTTATTAAAAAATAATTATTTAAATTCATTAATTGAAACTGAAATTAAAAAAAACTGTGGATGTTGGAGAAATTCCGAATACATTTGAAAACACGATTAAAAACTGCATTAAAGTACAACTATTGATACTCATGAGAGAAAAATCATGTTGACCAGTGTTATTTGATATCTAAATAATATAATAATCATCACCATATATCCCTAAGTGAACTTTATCACCTTGAAAGATGCCATTTTATATGATCTGCTCTGCAGCTGCATTTTAAATGCATATGTAAAATGCCCCTTTTCATTTCCCTCTATAAATATACCTCTAATTTCAATTTTTTTGTTAAATTTCGATGTCAATATAGTTGTAGTTTCTTAGTTTCTTGCATGATGACAGCACATCCTTGAAAATTAACTTCCTTAGTAACCTAAATTATCAATAGAGTGCTCTGCAGACTAAAGTCTTTAGTTCAATCTCCATATGTAACTAATCGTATTTTTAATAACTGTATTACCTTGTGTGTATTGTGTTATCTTATTATGATCTGTATTGATGCGAAATGCGATGTGTTATTGTAAAAGAGGAGAAAATAAGTCTTAAGAAAAGTAATGAACCTGAGAGAGACAAACAGGCAGCAGACGAATGGAAAAAAACTACATAACAGTGACCTACATGATCTTTATGGGGTGTTTTCCTGGTGGAGGGATGAGAATGAAGAGAAAAGTTTTGGACCTAAGAGAAGCAAAAAGGCAGGTGAATGGAGAAAACTATATAACAATAAGCTATATGATCTTTATGGAAAGCAATATGTAATAAGAACGCTTAAGTCTCCTAACAATGATGAGCAGGAGATGTGGCATGAAGTGGGATATAGAAACTTCTTGTAAGAAAATTAGAGGTAGAGCGCCCAATAGATAGGCCAAGAATTAGATGGTAAAATAACAATAACTATGGTTTGAGGAAGCTGAAAATTTTTTTTATTCAATGTCCAGGTTGTCATTTTGATATTTCTAGTGTTCTTTTCTGTCAACGGCGCAAGTGTAACCCATTTCTGTGGTTGGGGCGCCTGAAAGGCGGGGCTACGTTGCTCCGATGATATAATGGGTGATGATGATGATTAGTGGTACGCCAGAAAAGTCCTTAATCCTAAACTTAATCTAAGGAGAATATGAACAATGATGATTATGGTGGTCATATGATGTTCGGGGATCGTTTGGGCCTTAACGTTTCCTGACATTTGTCTTACAGGTGAGGAGAAACCCCTAAAACACTTCATCCGGGAAACTTGCCCCGACCGATATTTGAATTCGGTCCTACTGCATGATAAGGCAGCACGCTACCTCGAGACTATAGCGGTGGAGGTGAGCTGAAATATAAAATGAATGATTGAAAAACGTTATCTCAGGACAGGTATATATGAAGAACTTATCTTTGCACGGTCATGAATCTCCAAGTGAGTTAGTTCCAATGAGTTAGTTAGTTAGTTATTAGAATTACCTGTGCATTATTCAAATCACACACTAAAGGTTGTTGTGTTCAAATGCCATCCACTGCACTTTTCGTACTTTGAGTTCCTCGCTAAGCTGATATATAATTATCTATTTTTAAATGAACAGTCTTCGAAATAATTAATGGCGAGACAGAAAATGTTCAAGTCTCAGAACGAAGTCACTACGCATGATCAGAGATCAGCTATTTGGTTCACAAGTATACAACTATTTTAGAAACTAAATCCGTTGTATTTCGTTGTGTGTCGTGCAATGGAAAACAATTTCGTGTAAATAAGTAGTGCAACAAACAAAACAAATAAAAGAAAATAAAAAATAATTGAAATAACGACGAGAGAGAAAAAAATGACAACAGGATTGAATACCCGACCTAATGCTCGGAAAACAGAAGCTCCCTCCACTAGACCACAACCATCTCTCCTAGAAATTGTCTGTATGAAGCGACGGAGTACTTCAGGACTTACTTGTATAATGAAATTAGATATTAACTTAATTTAAATTAATCAGACGCATTTTGTATTAGTAATGGAAATAAATAATTTTATTATGTCATGTGTTTTGTAAACAAAGTAATGATACATTACAATCGTTATTCATTTTATATATATATATATATATATATATGAGCTATTTCCTTCAATTCATTTATTCCCATATTTTCCATTCCGTAGTAATTCTGGTAACATGTGGAAATTATGAAAATTAACGACGTTATTAAATAATAAGAAATATAAAACCTACATAACCAGAATCGAACGACGGCCCTCGTCGTCGGAAAAACAGCATCTTACCGACAGAACCACTGAAGCGAACGATACGAATTCTGCATGAAGAGAGACTTAGCCGTCAGCTTTATACTCAAACGAGTCAGAACATGTAACAACGTACTGGTGTGAATCGCTCTTCAATACTCTAACTTTCCATCATCAAGAGTTGCGCCATCATTTTTTTTCAAAGGCTGTACATACCACCTTGATAGGCCACGTAGTGTGTACTTCTATCGTGTACTGAGACCAATGTAAGGTAAGTGTATGTTTAAGTGCTTGAAGTACTGAATAAAACATAAATGTGTGTTGTAGGAGGAATGAAGATGTTAGAAAACAAGGTGACCGCCAAGATTAACGCTCCCATCCGAAGAAAGAGTCGCTAGCAACAGTGGCACGTATTTTCTCAAAATATGTAATGCGGAGGGATTTGGAATTTGATCCAGGCATCCCACCCCTCCTAGAATCAGAGATTTAAAGTTTTACAATTAAATTTTTCATAACGGCCTGGAATCAAACCCATCCCGCTAGTCAAGAATACGGGATACAATATAATATAATAACGCCCATCGCTTTGGTCTCTAGGTAGCCTTGTCGCGCAGTGGACCCGGGTTCGATCCGGTCGGGACAAATTTCCTGGGTGAGGTTTTTTCGGGGTTTTGCCTTACCTGTAAGACAAATGTCAGGAAACTTTAAGGCACAAATGGTCCCTGGACAGCATAGGGGCATCATAATCATTATCATTCATATTCGGTTTCCATTAAGTTCAGGATTAACGGCTCTCTTGGCACACCACCTATCATCATCATCATTCATCATATCATCGGGGCAGTGTAACCCCGCCTTTCAGGTGCCCCAACCTTAGAAGTGGATTACAATTACACCTGCCAGGAGATATCACCAGAAATGTCGAAATGATAATCTGGGATAATTAATAAATCAAACGATTCTGAAATTTAACGATCCCTCCCTCCTCCTTCTGGACAAAATTTGTAAATGTCATAGAGAGTGAGGTCAAACAGAAAAAGGAAAAAAAAATGTAAAATTAAATATAAAATAAACAGCAGGCAGTAAAACAGAAAATAAAAGTAGGGAAAGAGAGCGCAATAAAAATTATGAAAGGGAGAAAGGAAGGAAAGATAGGCCTAAATGTGTATATGAATTCATGAAATGAAATAAGGAAAAAGGAAGAAACAAATAAAAGATAAATGTTAAATATAAAATTGGTACCTGGTAAGTCAGTCGTCCTCAACTAAATCATTCATTAGTTCCAATATGGAGGCCTTTCAAAATCAATGTTTCATCTTCTACATTTTAACTGTTGTACTAGAACATTGGTACCAGTTAAAACGCAGAAGACGAAACATTGATTTTGAAAGGCCTCCATATTGAAACTATTTAATAGTTTAGTTGAGGACGACTGACTTAACAGGTACCAATTTTATGTTTAACATCTTATTACATAACCTCAACGGTGCTTTAATATGAATTTTAAAAGTGTTTAAAGAAAAAGACAAATGAAGAGAAAAAATAGAAGAGAAAAATAAAGAATGCAAGAAAGCAAAGTGGGGTCTAGAATATAATAATACATCGCCTTGATATTAAATTAAGAGATTATTCTTTGCTGTATATCTATATTCTTTATTTATACAATAAGCTGTAAGGAGTATTCTTTTGTGAATATGAATTAAGTAGTTTGTTGAAATTGACTTGGAAATTCTAGCATAAAGCTGCTTAATTTGGTTCTTGTTGATCTGTAGGAAGCAAGTCTAATTATTCTAAGTTTACACAGAGCTTGATTGAGCTGGAAATACATCTCTTTCATGTCTTGTGCATTTCAATTACACCACCTTACACTGCTGCGTAAACAAACCTTTGTAATCTCTTGTACGCCACTTCACAGCCTTCTGCATGACACCAGAATTCAGATGTTCAGAATTTATGAACTAAATCAGTAATGAGCAGTTTAATTTATCACAGAGAACCTTTATAACGAGTTACTTATTTGGAAAAATGTTTGAAGGTCACAATTTGGATGGGTATAATAATAACCAGTTTTTTTACTGTAAATTATATATTTTTAAACAGCAGAGCATTGTTAATGCCAGTTATACTGTACATTGCTTTAATAGTATTATTTTAAATACTTCTTGAATGTTTCTGTGAGTAATTCAAAATTTTACATCTTGGAAGTTAGTTACTAGCCTTTCGTCTTCGATGGGTATCTCTTTTAGTCTGGACCTTCTTCAGTGACCTGCCAGGCCTGGGAGGTCCTATTGGTAGTTACACTACCGCCTGTATAGCTCATGGAGTCATTAGGACTCACAAACCCCACCACCACGTCAAGGTAGAGATACCGACGGTGGGACGATCACATAGATAGAATGGAAAACACTATATTAGTGAAGAAAGTACGTGACTGGACACCTAAGCATAAAAGGCCTTTAGGAAGACCACAACTACGATGGAAGGACTCACCATACCCCGGACCTGTAGTGAATAAACGCGCAACAAGCTGCCAGCTTTCATGCGTAGAGGAAGAAGAAAGAAAGCAGAAGATTTTAAATAATCTGTAGCTTAACACAAGTGGAAAAAATCAGTAAATGCAAATGGTTGAACAAGATGGATTAGCCTATAATATATATTTTTTTTCGCGGATGTAAGTATGATTAAGAAAGTCTTCTTGGCTTTTCCGCGTCATTGATTCAAAGTTGGTCTCTGGCCACTGATTCTCTGGTCACATGATGCCAAATGTCATAATCAAGGAATGATCGATTCGAGTTACTTGTTTAGGTCTAAGAATATAAGCCAGTAACACGAATATATCATTCCCATTTATCAGAACACCTCTGCAAGGGGATCGGCTCACATCCCAACAACACCGAGTACATCACTGCTGCTCACCACTCCCAACTACGTCATTAAATATACCATTAAACAACTAACTCATCACTGCCATCGTTAGCAACACCATTCACTACTTCATTACCCTTTCGGCCCATTTTGCAAAATTAGCGGGGCTAATAGGCAATGCCTTGGAACCCGTGGGTGACTAATAAAATGTATTAGTCACCCACAAGGGATGTTGTAGCCGCACAACCAGGGCCGCACTCAACTATTCCCACTCGATACATAGATAGATACATAGATAGGCTATCATTCCTTGATAATGTCATGTGGGATCACGTCGAAACGTCGGAATCAGTGGCCCCAGGCCAATCTGAATCCATGACGCTGAAAACGAAAGAAAACTTCGTTTATTATATGTTTTATTATATATATATATATAATGTGTGTGTGTGTGTGTGTGACATGAAAAGAAAAATAAATGCCTAAGTCGGGATTTGAACCCGAGTTTCTAAATTTTGTACGTTTAGCGTTCTAACCATCTGAGCTGCTCAATAATCCTAACAAAATATATATATATACACAGTATTCTCAATTTACACAAGATATAGCAGTATATCGTTCCAACTGCCATCTAGTGGCCACTATAACAATTAGCATATTTAAATATAATATTTACTTAATAGCAGTAACGCTTGTATATTTAGATGTATAACTAGGCCTATATTTTTGACATTTATCAATGAAGGCAAATCTGACATGAAAAGAAAAATAAATGCTTGAGTCTGGATTTCAACCCGAAGATTAGAAATTGGGGTTGGTAACCCTACCCTGTAAATAATGTAACTGGTAGAATAATAGTTTTATATATTTTCAGTTTAATATTTTTTGAAAGGAGTTGAGACGTCAAGAGTCTCTGTAATGCATAATAGCACGTATTTCAAAATTGAGCCTATGTTTAAATTCTTTGTGCATCTCATTCTTATTTGCGATTATTGTTCCTAGGTTTTTGAATTAAGCAACTTTTTCAAAATTTCCCTCATTTATTATTAGCTGTCCATTTCCATTATATAATGTATTTTTATATGTGACCATATATTTAGTTACAGCCCTAATTTCTTAGTGTTCCTCAATAGTTTGTGCGTGTTGTCCTTTAGTATCTCCTCGCTATCGCCCAATAGTACTACATCAACAGCATAAACTAACAGCTAATTAATACCATTGAGTTGTAGGCCTTTTTCATTCTCTAAAGATTTGATGCCATGCTCTAGTACAAAATTAAATAGTAGAGGAGATAATGCATCTCCGTGCTTCAAACCATTGTGGATTTCAAAAGTATCCGAAAACTGTTTGCCTGCACGCACCCTACTCTTTGTGCCACTTAGACACATTCATGTAAGTCTAACTATTTAGGAATTCCGAACTCCAGCATGATACTATATAACTTCTTCCTCTTAATCGAACCGTATGCTTTTTTAAAGTCTACGTATAGTTGATTTACAGTACCATTATATTCCCATTTTTTTTCTAAAATCTGTCTTATACTAAAAATATGATCTGTTGTAGACCTGTATCTTTTAAATCCACAGTGATGATCTCCTAGAATGTCATCTATATAGGTAGTAAGTCTGCTTACTAATATATTTGTTAGAATTTGTACAAAATTGAAAGTAATGAGATGTCCCTGTAGTCGTTGCAATCAATGCTATCTCCTTTCTTATAAATGGTTCAATAATCGATTCTTTCCATTCATCTGGAAGAGCTTCGTTTTCTCAAATCATGCTAAACAACCGGCGTATCTTGTCCATCAATTTTTCCCTCCTGATTTTATCAGTTCTGCTGGGATCTCCTCTGAACCTGATGCTTTATACATCTTCAATTTTTCTATCGCCATTTCAACCTCTAATGCACTTGGTTCTGCAACTAGCATTTCTGCTGTCTGGATTACCATCCATATAAATAATAAGTGAATCAAAACAACATCCAAGTTTTTAAAAGTGGCTAAGTATGGAGAGGATAGTTTTGTTAGTGTAGAAGAAGATTATACAGAATGGAACATTTACAACATTATTCCTATATAGAATTAGGAAAAAAAGACAGTATAAAAGGTTAAATAGTAAAAAAAGTTCCTGAGATTTCAGTCGTCCTCAACAATGTAATATTTTTTTTATAAAATATCTTGTAAACTATTAGGCAATAATGACAACATGTTACTATGACATCCTGTGCCGTATTCAACTCAACACATTAAAAAATCAATATCATCATCATCATCCTTCACGGATTAGATATTTGCCTGTTCCGATGTCGCATCTGTTCAGCCGAACGCTTTGTTGGTCTTCCCACCGATCTTCGTCCTACTGGATTATACATCAGTGCCATCTTTTGTATTCTATCCACTGTCATTCTTTGCAGATGCTCCTTCCAATTTTTCCTGTGTTCTTCTATTTATTGAATAAGTGGTTGTACTTTTAATTCCTCTCTTATATTCTCATTTCTAATATGTTATTTTCTTGTACAACCTTTCACAGTCCGTAGGAATCTCATTTCCGCTGCCTGAATTGAACTTTTTTTCCTTTGCCTTCAGGACCCAGGCCTCATTTGCACACATCAGTATATATAAGAAACCAGATAGTGATGGAGAAATGCCTGTTGTGCCTTAGGGTTACATTACTTGGATTGAATTATAGTGTAATTAACAGATCTTTGGTTTTTCTGACAGTTCGGAATTTGTAAACTATCGATCTGTGAAGTAACAGCAACGAATTCAGCCTCGACAACGCCCAATCACTGCGTTACTTTTTACCGATGTGTCCACGAACTTAATCAATCCTCCAAAAGATTTTTAACCATTGAAAGTTCTCAAAAATACAAGGCTTATGGGATATTTAAAATTGCATTAATTTTTGCTTAATTTTTATTTGTATTATATATGGTAAGATGTTAACAAGTCAACATTATAAATTCTGATCGCCACTTCCGTCATATGAACGGCTACATTATTCCCTTCCTCTAGATTCTGGTTGTAGCTGTCAGAAGTCCAATCATCCATTAATTCCATTATAAATCCTACATTATTCCCTTCCTCTAGATTCTGGTTGTAGCTGTCAGAAGTCCAATCATCCATTAATTCCATTATAAATCCTACATTATTCCCTTCCTCTAGATTCTGGTTGTAGCTGTCAGAAGTCCAATCATCCATTAATTCATTATAAATCCTACATTATTCCCTTCCTCTAGATTCTGGTTGTAGCTGTCAGAAGTCCAATCATCCATTAATTCCATTATAAATCCTACATTATTCCCTTCCTCTAGATTCTGGTTGTAGCTGTCAGAAGTCCAATCATCCATTAATTCCATTATAAATCCTACATTATTCCCTTCCTCTAGATTCTGGTTGTAGCTGTCAGAAGTCCAATCATCCATTAATTCCATTATAAATCCTACATTATTCCCTTCCTCTAGATTCTGGTTGTAGCTGTCAGAAGTCCAATCATCCATTAATTCCATTATAAATCCTACATTATTCCCTTCCTCTAGATTCTGGTTGTAGCTGTCAGAAGTCCAATCATCCATTAATTCCATTATAAATCCTACATTATTCCCTTCCTCTAGATTCTGGTTGTAGCTGTCAGAAGTCCAATCATCCATTAATTCCATTATAAATCCTACATTATTCCCTTCCTCTAGATTCTGGTTGTAGCTGTCAGAAGTCCAATCATCCATTAATTCCATTATAAATCCTACATTATTCCCTTCCTCTAGATTCTGGTTGTAGCTGTCAGAAGTCCAATCATCCATTAATTCCATTATAAATCCTACATTATTCCCTTCCTCTAGATTCTGGTTGTAGCTGTCAGAAGTCCAATCATCCATTAATTCCATTATAAATCCTACATTATTCCCTTCCTCTAGATTCTGGTTGTAGCTGTCAGAAGTCCAATCATCCATTAATTCCATTATAAATCCTACATTATTCCCTTCCTCTAGATTCTGGTTGTAGCTGTCAGAAGTCCAATCATCCATTAATTCCATTATAAATCCTACATTATTCCCTTCCTCTAGATTCTGGTTGTAGCTGTCAGAAGTCCAATCATCCATTAATTCCATTATAAATCCTACATTATTCCCTTCCTCTAGATTCTGGTTGTAGCTGTCAGAAGTCCAATCATCCATTAATTCCATTATAAATCCTACATTATTCCCTTCCTCTAGATTCTGGTTGTAGCTGTCAGAAGTCCAATCATCCATTAATTCCATTATAAATCCTACATTATTCCCTTCCTCTAGATTCTGGTTGTAGCTGTCAGAAGTCCAATCATCCATTAATTCCATTATAAATCCTACATTATTCCCTTCCTCTAGATTCTGGTTGTAGCGTCAGAAGTCCAATCATCCATTAATTCCATTATAAATCCTACATTATTCCATTCCTCTAGATTCTGGTTGTAGCTGTCAGAAGTCCAATCATCCATTAATTCCATTATAAATCCTACATTATTCCCTTCCTCTAGATTCTGGTTGTAGCTGTCAGAAGTCCAATCATCCATTAATTCCATTATAAATCCTACATTATTCCCTTCCTCTAGATTCTGGTTGTAGCTGTCAGAAGTCCAATCATCCATTAATTCCATTATAAATCCTACATTATTCCCTTCCTCTAGATTCTGGTTGTAGCTGTCAGAAGTCCAATCATCCATTAATTCCATTATAAATCCTACATTATTCCCTTCCTCTAGATTCTGGTTGTAGCTGTCAGAAGTCCAATCATCCATTAATTCCATTATAAATCCTACATTATTCCCTTCCTCTAGATTCTGGTTGTAGCTGTCAGAAGTCCAATCATCCATTAATTCCATTATAAATCCTACATTATTCCCTTCCTCTAGATTCTGGTTGTAGCTGTCAGAAGTCCAATCATCCATTAATTCCATTATAAATCCTACATTATTCCCTTCCTCTAGATTCTGGTTGTAGCTGTCAGAAGTCCAATCATCCATTAATTCCATTATAAATCGAGTGATGTGTTTCAGCCCTGACAGCGCACTGATCGCTTTTTTTTTACAGTCAGGCGGTTCCGGAGCATATTTTTAGATAACAATTTTATGTTTTTGAATTTTAAATGTTTTATTAATCCTTCAAAATGAAAATATGATACATATTTATGGAAATTAAGAAAACTTGTAGCTATATATTCAAACTTTGTCATCAGTTTTTAATTAATATAGTACTTAATTCACTTATCTTTAACAACATAAATATACTGTGTTTTAAGCGTAGCTCTATATGCTTCTATATTAAGCAAATGTAATTGTTTATTTTATATTAATTTTGGGATTCGCATGCCATTTTAGTATTATAATCTGAGAAGACTTTATCAAATAATATAACATTTATTAACTATATAGTATCGTAGCGTATCTTAATTGGTTATCAGACCCTGCCTACGACATTATCTGACAATTTTCCAATCTCTTGTTACATTATAAAATAATGTTATAGGGTAGTTCCGGGTGAGATGGCCATACGGGTGTGATGGCCATAGCTTCTATTTTATGTTGGAATGACCGGATGTGAGAGCAACTCGGTAGGCGGTATGCTTTTGACTCTAGTAACCGATTGTTGAACACGTGTGGCAGTTTCGTGTTACAACTCGGCGACTTTTTCCTAATTATTGTTTTGTAACTGCTCAGATATTTTGTGACCATCAATAGAAGTGAACATAAGTGCGACGTTTATGCAAAATAATTCTCAGCAGCTTATTGTACGAGTAAAGTGGAACTTCTGTGATTAATAGAAAGTTAATATTTCTTATTTAATAATCTCCTGTTTTTTTCCCGCACTATGACTATCTAAACCTTAAACATGGGGGAGATGGCCACCTACTTTCAGGGAGAGTTGGCCAACTGTTTAAAAACGCATTTTTGTTGATTTTTTAAATTTTTGTTTTACTGTCTCAGCGGTGTGTAGTGTTATAGTATTTATTGTTGGTTTAATTTTATTAATTTGTATATTAGTGGGAGTTGGCCTTCTGTTTTAGCAAGTCTACCATCCTGGTTTCAATTCCCGGCTTTTCCTTAGAATTATTTTCAGGTAGTTGCTTGATATATATACTGGCATAAGGGTCCCTTACAATCCCGATGCCATTCCTGACTATGCATTCCTCAATTCAACTGCACGTGAATCTACAAATGCAGAGAGAAAACAGGATGATCAATGTCAGGACACGAACGGAAATAACGCTGAGGATTCTAATTCTGCTACCCCTGGAAATCTTGAGCCACAACCGAGTACTTCCAAATCTAACCTGGAATACACTCCTACGAAAATTCTGTCACCGGCACCATCCTTAAGCAAATTGCGAGCAAGCAAAAGGCCAAAGCTTCACTCTACTCTCTTGACTTCCCCCGAGAACATAGAAAAAGTGAGGTTTTAAATCTACAAAAGCTGGCAATGGGCGTAAATCCTTCAGTAAGCAAGTTTCGAAGCTAAAATTTCTTAGAAAACGATCAATTTCTAGCAGCAGCCTCAGCTCTGAAGAAATAATCGTAATTAACGACGAGTCCAGCAATGATGAATTTGTTGATCTCACCAACGAATTTGTTGGTTGTGGCGATGACTACGACAATACAAAGAAGGCAGTTGACTGGATTCAGTGTATCCGTTGTCAAAGGTGGCTCCATGTGACGTGCACTACTTTTATTGGTGTTTGTTTGCCTTGTGGAAAAGTAGTAACTAGGAAAAACTGAAATAATTCACTTGTTTATGGAAACATTTCCTTCGAAAATGATTGAAGATATTTTATTTGTATTTTAATGCAAGAAAAGTTGTAAATTTTATGAAACAATTATTTTTTTTTAATTTTATATGTATATGTAAATGCAATAAACAAATAGATATATTTTAATAACTTTTTGAGTGTATTTAATGACTTCAAAACTGAGTAATCAACACTCTCTACCCTATGGCCATCTCCCCCTGGCAACTAGGGACAGATGGCCAGTGTATTGTTTTTTCAATAAGTTGGGTTTATTACTCTGAATGGCAACATTTCATCATAAACACAAGGAATTATGTAGATTTACCTTCAGTAACACCATTAAACTTTTGTTCACGTAATTATTCTGCAAATCTTCGATATTCTGAAACATTAAAAAAAGTATGGCCATCTATCCCGGACTTACCCTATATATAAGGTGATAACGAGGCATCTCTAAGGGGCAACATACACATTCTAGTGAGCAGCAGTAATAATTGCGACTGGAAATAAACATAAGGAAATAAAACTAAATATATGTTCACACATAGAAATACATTATGTAACGGAAATGGACAATTTATGAGAAATAGTCGAAATTTTGAAAAAGCTGCTGAAATCAAATACCTAGGAACAATAGGATTACAAATAGGAATTAAATGGACAAAGTAATTAAACATTGATTTAAATTCAAGAAATACACCCTATTATTCATTACAGGGACTCTCGTTGTCACAACTCCTCTCAAAAAAGTTAAATTGAAAATATATGAAAGTGTTATTCTCCTAGTTATATTATATGGATGCGAAACATGGTATCTTACTTTAAGGAAGGAGAAAAGATTAAGAGTATTTGATAATAAAGTCTTAGGATTTTTTTAACCAGAGTAGCGTAGTGGTTAAGGCACTGAGCTACAAGCCGGAGGGTCGAGGGTTCAAGTCCCGGAGGGTCGAGGGTTCAAGTCCCGGTGGGTCAGGATTTTTAAACTGAACCAAACCCTCTGGCGGCACTATGGTCCTGGGGTCGACTCAGCCTCTAACTGAAATGAGTACCAAACACATGTTTTCTGGGGGTAAAGGCGGCCGTCACGCAGGGCTGACAACCCGGCTGACATAAAGTGCCGATTGTCTAGAAAAAGTGGGAGCCTTAACCTCCTACTACCCCAAGGGCCTCCGGGCCTGTTGTGGGATCACTTTGCTTTGCTTTGAGAGAAGAACAGACAGGTGAAAAGAGAAGAGTACATAACACTAAGCTACGTGATCCATTTAAGAAACCCGATATAATAAGAACAGTTAAATCTTGTAGGCAGCGATGGGCAGGGCATGTGGAACAAATGGGGAATGGTAGACGAGCATTGAAGTTTCTTATAGGAAACTAGGGAAAAGTCCAGTTAATAGACCAATAATGAGGTGGGAGAATAACGTTAACTATGATTTGAGGAAGTAAATTATACAGGGAATTATTGGAAAATGTTAGCTAAGGATAAGAATGTATGGAGAGCTTATGTCCGCGCGGCCGTGAGCTTACGGGTTAGATTAATGACAATGAGTTAATTAGTTAGTTAGTTTTATATATACATTACAACTTTTTATCTGCTTTAATATAATTAAATTTAATATTTTAATATAAATTTTACGGCCGCCCCTAGCTTATCCGTTTGATCGATGAATCCAATCACAAATAGGAATGAGATTGAGAAAGAAATTAAATATAGGCTCAATTCTGAAATACGTGCTATTATGCATTACAGGGGCTCTTGTCTTCCCAACTCCTTTCAAAAAACGTTAAACTGAAGATATATAAAACAGTTATTCTCCCAGTTATATTAAATGGATGCGAAACATGGACTCTTACTTTAAGGGAGGAACGAAGAATACGAGTAGGCCTATTAGAGAATAAAGTTCTTAGAAAAAATGTTGGGCATGAACATACAGGTGAATGGAGAAAACTGCATAGTAGTGAGGCTACATGATATGTATAGGAAGCAAGATATAACAAGAAAAGTTAAGTGTCGTAAGCTGGGATGGGCAGGACATGTGGCACGTATAGGGGATAAAAGAGCTGCATGGAAGCTTATGGTATAAAAAAACCAGAGGGAGAACGCCCAGTTATTAGACCAAGAATGAGGTGGGAGAAAAACATTATCCATGATTTGAGGGAAGTAGATTATACAGGGAATGATTGGAATACATTAGCTCAGGATAGGGATACATGGAGAGATTATGTCCGCGCGGCCATGAACCTACGGGTTCGATAGTGCCAATGAAATATTTAGTTGGTTAATTAATTGTGTATGTAAGAATAGTTATCATAACTAGATGGTAACAAGCTAATACAAGCATTCCACAAATGAGTAATGATGATATTGAAATTATAACAAATGGTATTAGTTTATTAATTCCTTCGAACGCACAACAAAGGAACGAGGTGGAATATGAACAATTTTAACAATGGTGTGAGAGCAGAAAATCGAGAATTTATCTGAAAAGATTCGGCTGGCATATTTTCTCATGTAAAATAAATGTCATGTGACGTGTTTTGAACTTATATCTCATTACGACAATGTTTACTTTACAACACTGAGTATTGCTAAATAGGCCACTACTATACATATATCAACGTTATAAAATTTCACATTACAGAATCAATGTAGATAAAAATCTTGCTTTTTCTTGGGATGTTAATGGAAGTAGGAATTTATTTTTGATGTATAGTGTGAGGAATTTTCTATATATATATATATATATATATATATATATATATATATATATGAAATAATACAATTTACCTTAGTAGTAATTCCGCTAAAAGTGTCAGTAATCAATCTGGAATTCAAATCTGTCCAATTCAAATCGCAGATACCAGTAAATGTGATAAAAGAAGATAAGAAACATACATAAATTGATCCCAGATGTTTCTTATCTATCGGCCGCGGTGGACTAGTGGTTATTCTCCTTGCCCCTGGTCACGAGGGTCAGGGTTCAAACCCGGCCGGGGTCGATGGATTTTTAGGATGAAAAAATCCGAGGAGTAAATCCTCCGCGAGGGACTTTAAGCTGTGGGTCCCAAGTCTGAAGATTTTCAGGTCCTGAAAGATCCCTAAGCCTGAATAAAAAGGCATCTAAGTAAATTTTACCGAATTTTCTCGTCCTAATACTACCTTGGTTTCCTAGGTGTCAGTATGAGGCGGAACGCTGACTACGGGCCACTTCAATGGCATCTATACGAAAACAAGTGTAATGGTTAATAATTTCTTCCCTGTAGGGGGAGAGAGCCTAAATCCCGTTGAGGAAAACAAGGACTTAAAAAGAAAAAAAATGTTTCTTGTCTTGTTTTATCACTTTTAAGGTTATCTGCTAATTTAATTGGACATATTTTCGTCCCTGATCGGTTGCTGACTCTTTAAGCGGAATCGCTACTAAGATAAATCACTTTATATGTAATACATTTCTGCAACGTTACGCCTGACTCCATTAATTATATTTATATATTTACTTAATTATTAACAATCTCAAAAAAAAACTTTTTTATACATGGGATAAAGTCTCCTACGTTCACAATAAAAATTAATTTGATGATAATAATAAATAAATAAGAATAATAATTTTATAATGTCGGGTTGTAAGGGGTAGTGACGTGTGTATAACCTCTCCTACCCAATTCTCATCCTCACCTTCTCGTGGTACAACCTGTTTTCACAAACGAGGCTCTGAGGACCGAGTCACGGCGGTATAACCGTTCCATCAGGTACTGAGTAAATGCGGTATCCTAATGTCTGTCCAGAGACTAAAAGGTAGCAGCCCTACCGCTGGACTACTTAGCGTCGGGCCAGTAACCTGTCCTAAGGAACTTCAAAACTACTTTCAAGTCTCAACACGAAAAAAGCCAGAAGGAATTGAAATATGACGACCCACAGCAAAGAAATATGGTTAAAAGAAAACGGCACAATGATATTGTAAGATATGCAACCTGGAATGTCCGAAGCATCCATGAAAAAGAAGAGGAACTAGACAGTATATTTAAAAATAGAAACATTGATATTGCAGTAACTACAGAGACTAAGAAGAAACTTAAAGGAACGAAAGAAACACAAAATTATGTACAAATATATAGCGGTGTCGACAGGAAAACCCATGGACAAGCTGGAGTAATGATTTGGATTAATAAAACCATAAGAAATAAAATTCAACACTACACTTACTGGAATGAAAGAATATTAGAGCTTCGACTGAAAATAAATAGAGGTAATTTGACAGTTATTGGTGTATATGCACCAGAGGAAGGCCGTGAAGAAGACAATGAAGAATTTTATAAAATATTACAAGAAATTTATAGCAAAATTAATAGAAATGATTACATTCTCATAATAGGAGATTTAAATGCCAGAGTGGGCAATGCTCAAGTCAACAATAATATTGGAACATTTGGCGAACCAACCAGCAATAGGAATGGGACAAGATTAACAGATTTTGCTATCTACAATGAACTGAAAATAACGAATACCTTTTACAATCATAGAAACATACATAAATATACCTGGCATCGTCAGGACTCAAAATCAATCATTGATTATTTCATTGCAAATAATAAGATTTTTAAATTGTTTCTCGATGTCAGAGCCTACAGAGGATATGATATTGGTTCAGATCACTACCTAGTAGAAGCAAGAATAAGATTTCCACCAAGATGGTTAAAAAGAAGAAGAAACAACAACAGAGCATAGAACAAAAGTACAAGGTAAAATTATTTTATGATGACAGCATTAAATGGTTATATTCGAGAAGAATTCAGCAATATATGGCTACAACTCCAGAAAGTAATGATGTCGAAGAAGAATGGAAAAACATTAAAATGATAATTCAAAATGCAGCTAATGAAACTTTAGGAAAAGTAAATATACAACAAAGAAGAAATAGAACTCTAAAAATCTGGGATGATCAAATAAAACAATTGATTGAAGAAAAAAATGCAGCTTATAAAAAATATTTGAACACAAAGAAAGTAGAAAATGAAATAGAATTCAAACGCTGTAGAGCTATTGTTAAGAGGGAAATAAGAAAGAGACATAGGAAAACATGGTTAAATTTTGTTACACATTTAGAATCAGATTTGCATAAGCTCCAACCTAATGCCTTCAAAATATTAAAACATTTGAATAAAGATATTAAAGAATCTACCAAAATTAATTGCGGAGTAACAAAAGAAGATTTTTTCAATTATTATAAAAGTCTTTGGACTGACAATAGCTATGAAGATACAATTTTCCGAAATAATAATGAGACAGATTCCATAATATCATTGGAAGAATTGAACAATAGTTTAAAGAAATTAAAAAATGGGAAGGCAACTGGCACAGATGGTTTGAATTCTGAATTGTACAAATATGCAGGCAAACAGTTCCATGAAAGACTGTTGTCCTTCTTTAATAATGTATTCAAAAATGCAGATATACCACAAGAATGGAAGACAAGCATTGTTATACCCCTGTTCAAGAAAGGAGACAAGAGAAAAAATGGACAACTATAGGGGAATCAGTTTGTTAAACACATGCTACAAAATTTATGCAGACATTTTAAATGGAAAATTGAAAAGTTTCAGTGAAAAATTCCTTATGGAATGTCAAAATGGATTTAGGAAAGGACGATCTTGTATTGATTCAGCATTTTCTGTTAAACTATTGCTTGAAAAAAGAAGAGAATTCAACTTAGAAACACATTTTGCTTTCATAGATTTTGAAAAAGCATTCGACACAGTCAAGAGATCAAAACTCTTAAATATATTGGAAGACAGAAATATACCAAATTTACTTCGGCAGAACATACAAAATATTTACAAAGACAACACCATAAAGATTAAATTAAATAACAGATTTTCTGAAGAAGGAATTATAAATTGTGGTGTGAGACAAGGCTGCCCCCTATCCCCAACACTCTTTGCAATTTATATCAATGAAGTAATATGTTGCTGGAACAAAACATATAAATTTGGAATAAGAATATCAGAAAATAGAAAATTAAACACCCTATTGTTTGCAGATGACCAAATAATAATAGCAAATTCCGAAGATAATCTACAGAAAGGTCTGTATGAACTTAACAAAATTACAGAAGAATATGGATTAAAGATATCTACAGAAAAAACAAAAATTATGGCATTTCAAGGTGTAGATCCTGTCAGAAGTAAAATTGTACTGGACAATAAAATTTTGGAGCAGGTGAATAATTTTACATATCTAGGATGCAATATCTCATATGAAGAAGAAAAGGATGTAAATGCAAAAATATCTAAATTTTTAAGAATTTTAGGGTTAATAAATTCTATCTTCAAGCCACAGTTAGTCCAAAAGCATTCAAGACTGAAAGTGTATAAAACACTGGCTCTTCCAACTCTTTTGTATGGTAGCGAAGTATGGACGTTGAAACAGAAGGATATACAGAGACTTAGATCTGCTGAAATGAGATATCTTCGGAGGACTGCAGGATACACACTACTAGATCACAAAAAAAATGAAGATATCTTAGAAGAATTACACATGGAATCTTTAGAAAACAAAATTTCTGATTATAAGTCAAGATGGATACAACATGTTCATCGAATGGAAGATCACAGAATACCCAAACTAATGTTAAGATATCAACCTGCAGGAAGAAGAAGACCAGGACGTCCACTCAAAAGACTTCTGGATGGTGTTTCTCTTGAGGCCGAAACAGGTCAACAAATGGCCTAAATTCGTGAATGTACTATGATGATGATGATGAATTTTATAGGTCTAAAATATTTTAGGGGGAGCAAGTGCACTCCACTAAGTTTTGCATATGTTTATATTGTGAAATTTAGAGAGCCATAGTACTCTATTTTTATAGCCTATCTAAATCGCTAAGTCCATTCTAGAATTCCCATAATAGAAATAATGAAAAATGTAGTACCTGGAATGGTATAGCAAAAAGTCCGATGACGATGTCAGCAAGGGCTAGGTTAGCTATAAAACAATTTGTTACATTTTGCATCCTACGGCTTGTAGCAACTATCCACATGACCAGGGAGTTACCAACCACAGCAATCACTGATATCGAACCATAGAACAGAGACAAGAGGGCGGTTACACCTGTCGGCACTTCATACAAGTTGTGGTAACCGTCTTCATGTACACTTATGTTCCACTGCTCCTCTGAACTTGTGCTGTTAACGAGTACATCGTACGTCCTGTTGGGATCCATCACTCAACCTAAAACACGATTAAGACACATCTCATTAATACACAAGCTGATTTAGAATTCTTGTTACACGATTCTAAGAACTGTTGACGAGACCTGACAGGTAAGGATTTATAAACAACCTGTGCAAGGATATATATTCCATGAAAGTCAAGCTTTCCATAAAATGAATAAATAAATAAAAATAATAGTTTTAAAAACTAAAACAACACGCTTTATTAGAAAACCGAACTAAAAAAATTAAAAATAATTTTAATTTCCATCATGCTTGGGATAAATAATTTTACCATCAAAGCGTGGGGTGCTCTTTATCAATTAATATATTTGATGATAAAGAGATATTGGTAAAAGTAAAGTCTATAAGAAGAAAATGTAAAAATCATAAATAGCACCCCACGCTTTTGATGGTAAAATTATTTATCCAAAGCAGTGTTGGAAATTAAAATTATTTTTCATTTTTTTAGTTCTGTTTTCTAATAAAGCGTTTTGTTTTAGTTTTTAAAACTATTATTTATTTTTTACTTTTAGTTTTAATATTTTACAGAATAAGATAAATATGTAAATATCTTAAATTCGATACTATTGTAGTATGAGCTAAAAGTAATACTCTTCTAAAAAAATCCTCCCAGCCGGATTTGAACCAGCGACCTATGGATTACTGAAGTTATATACACTACAGTTCACCGCTCTACCAACTGAGCACTTACAACGATGACTAAAAAGTCGACAAGTCCGCAACCTATTATACCAGTTTTCATTTTTTTGATTTTCTGATGATTTTGTCCAGATTTCTAGAAACAAAATATGAAATTATTGTATTGTCACGGGTCCTTTACAAGTACACAAAGTTTCAAGTCGATCCAATGTTTCTAAGTGGGTGAAAATCGTGTTCAAAAATTCCGTTACATAGATACAAAGACACGTTTTTGATTTCTGATGATTCTGGCCATGATTTTAGAAACAAAATGTGAAATTATTGTATTGTCGCGGTCCTTTACACGTATACAAAGTTTTAAGTCGATCCAATGTTTCTAAGTGGGTGAAAATAATGTTCAAACATTCCGTTACATAGATACAAAGCCACTTTTTTAAATTTTCTGATGATTCTGGCCATGATTTTAGAAACAAAATAAGAAATTATTATATTGTCACGGGTCTTTTACATGTATACAAAGTTTCAAGTCGATCCAATGATTTTAAGTGGGTGAAAATCGTTTTAAAAGATTCAGTTACATAGATAGATACAGGTCAAGCTAATATAAAGCATGTACAATTACGATTGTGTTCATTTCATTTTCAATATTTCACGTTTTAAAATATAATTCTGTAAAAAATCTCATTATTACATTTATTCTCTCAGAAATGGCCGTACATGTATTTATTTTCTCTTACTCTATACCTCGCTGTCTCTCATACCATGTAACCCGCTCAAACAATTCCCAACCTTCATTTGAACCCTCGCTGTCAGGAATCTGTATTTTAATAACTGCAAATTAATGAATCAATTGATTTGGTGTTTACTTGATGAAAATCCATTATGTATTTAATGAATAAAGCTATAAAAGTTTTATCCGATTTTTACAAAACATTCATAACAGCGGTTTCAAAAAAAAACTGTTTCATCATCAAATGAATGTCAAAATATTTGTGACATTCCTGATGAAGAAGAAACAGTGTATTTAAACAGCTGTTATGAATGGAAAATAAAATAAATATGTATGAAAATCTTATACAATTTTGATAGTTTTATTTATGAAATAAATGTAAAATGTTCCGAAACAATTAATGTTCTCTCGTTAGTAACTGTCCCTTTCATTTCATCCACTCATTCATAGTTTTATGTCGAAAAGTAGGTCCTTCATTGCAAATTCTGCTGTACTGTGCCAAGTTTCCACTTTTATCATGTATTATACGGATGTCGGAAGACCAGTGGCCTAAACAGGTATTGGATTGGATGGTACCAGGCAGAAGGAGAAGGGGAAGAAGTAGAAGAGCATGGTATGAGGGAATATATGATGCCATGATGAAGAAGGGTATGGAAGATGGTCAATGGGAAGATAGGAATCTCTGGAAAGCAGGAATCAAGGGCAAACTGCTGTAAAGTGGAAAGCCTGTATTAAGTAATTATACAGGGTTATTCTAAATGATGAACCATTTTTAAATATCAGTATTCATTAAAGTACAAATCCAAAATGAACAATATTTATACCAATGGAAAGTGGAAGTTTCAAAGTTTTTTTTTGCAATACATTATAAATGTTCAATGTGTCCACCGTCTGCTGCACGTCAAACATCTATGCGATAGCCGAACTCGTCCCACACGCGAGAAAGTGTAGGGTAAAGGAGTATAAGAGTACGCACTTAGTGGATTTTCAGTTATATTTGATAAAATAAATAAACTACAGAGTTCAATTTTTTTTTAAATATTATTTATTCAAATACAAATAGTTTAAAAAATCATCAGTCAACTACATTTTAAAATACAGGCATGAATAATAAATAGTAAAAAATGTAATTTGCGTACTCTTGGCCTACCGGGAGGTTAAGAGTACACGGGTAGGGTGGTTAAGAGTAATCACTAGGGCTTGCCTAACAATAGTCACAAACAATGGACCACTGCCTTCTTAAGCACTACAGTCTTCTTGCCACCACTCTTGCAAATTCCACACTGAATCCAGCTATCAGGGTACGAACCCCGACATCCTGGACAGACAGTTTAAATCATCTTTTTCTTCTTCTTCTTCAATGAAGGCTTTCGACTCAGCTGAACTTGAAGATGGTTTAGAGTCATTATTAAACATCAATTCTCTTCTCGCATTTGATTTCCTGTTTGCTAGGCCCATTTATCTTACTTGTCTTTCTTATTGTTTAAAAACTTTTTCTGATTTAGCCTGCTCTAATTCTTTTTCTCTCTTTTTTTTTTCTTCCAAATGGTTTTTGAAAGGTGATGATGTCATGATTTCTGATTTTTATGCTGGTCCCTGCTTTCTTCGGTTCATAGGGTCTTGTTCTTTATGTTCTGGAAGCGGCAGAATTGGATGAATACTAACATTAATTTTACATTCTTGTTCTGATAAACCTACTGTTTCATTTCTCCAGCTCTTTGCTCTGCAAATAAAAATAAAAACGTTATTTGTATTTCTTTACGATTAAACACAAAACTATGATAAGTTATAACAACTTTGTATCAATATAATATACATCTATATATTAAGAGTAAAACACAGTTTTCCACTTAATAGCAATAAATGAAAAAAAACAATGTAGCAATGATAACCCCCAATGGAGGCTAAGATACGCAGTGATCAGCTGCTGCGTACTCTTTGCCTCACTTGGCGTATTTCACAAAATCACCAATAGATTCCAGCACGTAACAGAGAGGTAAATGGTATCTTCACCATGTTGTAGGATATTAAATGTACATTAATATGATATCTCTTTACAAAATATTTTTTTACTCCTTAAGGTAAATAACAGTTATGCTATATCACACAGAAATTACACAGAAAAGTAAGGAAAGTTAATTTTACCTGGTAGAACGAAGATAAATGAAGCAGGTCAATGATACTACGGCGTGATCTCCCATTGTAACAGCTACACTGAAACGTAATAATCAGCATGTTCTGCAGGGCTGCCAATACCATAAAATTTCCCTGCGTACTCTTAACCGCCCGCGTACTCTTATCCTCCGTTACCCTATCTACTGTTACTGAGTGCATGGCAGCAGTGATACGGTTCCGCAGATCGTCAGCAAACGCCGTCTCAGAACTTTCCAGACAGTTGATTGGGGTATTCCAAGTTCTCTACTAGCTCTATTAATAGACTTACGTCGACTGCGAACAAAACTTTCTTCAATACGTCTGACATCATCCTCTGACGCACGCGGTCAGCCTGCGCTTTTCCCTTTACACACACTTCCAGTCTGTTGAAAATGCGTAAACCAACGGCTAATGTTTTTTCTAGTTGGTGGTTCAATACCGAATTTGCTACGAAATGCCCGCTACACTACAATTTGTGACTCACTTTTTGCGAACTGAAGAAAGCAGAAAACATTGTGCTCCACAGTAGTCATCTCACCACACAACTGAGAGGAAAACGAATGGCGGCCTATTGCCGCGCGAACTCTATCGGCCGCTTCTGGAACCATCATTGCCCACCGAAACTTTCAAACTTCCTCTTCCCATGTTTTAATAAAGATTGTTCTTTTTGGATTTGTGCTTTAATAAATACTAATCTTTAAAAATGGGTCCATCATCATCATCTGCATTCATGGATTAGGTCTGTTGACCCGTTCCGACTTCAGCCCATCTCTTTCTAGGTCTGCCCACATCTCGGGTGCTTTAGGTTTGTATTTTGTTATTTGTTTTGGATATCTATCTTCATTCATTCTGTCTATGTGTTGCTTTCATTTTTGTCTATATGTATCTATTTTATCAGCTATTGCAAATATTTCAAGTTCCTGTCTTATTTCTGTGTTCTTGATTCTGTCTTCCTTAGTGCACCCTTTAACAGATCTCAAAAATTTCATTTCTGCCGCCGTTATCCTACTTAGATCTTGTTTTTTATGTATCCAGGCTTCTGTTCCATAGAGCAGTACCGGTACTGCCAATGTTTTATAGAATTTCAATTGGGTCTCTCTTGTTTTATTATTTAGTGATCGTTTTATCGTTCCACATATTCCCTGGAATTTTGCTATTTTATTAGTTATATCATTATCATAATTAAATGAAATGTCACATCCTAGATAATTGAGATGTTCCACCTGTTCTATGATTTTGTTTCCTATTACTATTTTGGATCTGATTTGATTTTTCCCTTGGAATGCCATTACCTTAGTTTTTTTCTATGGATATTTTGAGATTATATTGTTCACATATATTATGTAATTTAAAAATATTCCTTTGAAGCTCGTCTTCCGTATTTGCTATTATTACCTGGTCCATCATTTAGAATAATACTGTATACATTCGGTAGATTTTTTTATTTTCCGCATACCAATATCTCTTTCATATCTTAACGATTCCAGAGGTTGGCGCGTGGAGGCAAGAAATGTAATTTTGACTACATGGGGTGCTCCGGACTTCATCGAATCACCACAAGAGTTAAAAATCAGTTCTATCAAGATTATTAACTCGGTCTGAAACCAACATATTCTCATTAGCCTCTTCTCCCTTTAATTATAAAAACATTATTTGTATTTTTGGTAACAAATTGCATTCCTAGTACATAAAATAGTTGGTCATTTTAAATATAATGTTGATAAATACATATTTTTTTAGAATTAGAATTAGCCCATAAACATCACATTTCGGGCCTCCTGCGACTGCAGGATGGCTTACGTTATATCCCCGGGCTAGCCAATCCCTTGGGACTATCACTTCAACTATTATGGATTGCTTCCAATTTTGTCTGTCTTGCGCTATTCTAGTCCACAATGTTCCTAGATGACACGAACACTTCACTGCAACTCCTTCTTTTTTTTTGCTTCCAATGTTTCTTTTCCCTAGCCTGGGTTCTCACATAGTAACTGCATAAGTCCACTTTTTGGGTACCATTTGGGGCACATGAACCCTCCCCCCCCCATTTCCATTTCAACCAAATTGTTGATGTTGCTACGTCTTTCAGTCCCGTTATCTTACGGATGTCTTCGTTCCTGTCTTCATCTTTTTGCGATGTTTATTAGCTTCCGTTCCACTTTTCTCTGGCAAATTTCCTTTTTTTATGATGACCATTTCTGCAAGCCGTACGTTAGTACAGGTAATATACATATGTCTATGACTGCTTTTTTTTTCGTTTTTAGGCTGATGGCTTTTTCTAGTAATATAAACTTTAGAGTCCTGAATTTTTTTCCATGCTTGTGTGATTCTCCTTTCTATTTCGTTTAGAGTTTGGTTGATGAATGATACGGCTTGGCCTAAGTAAATTTATTCATTGATGTAATCAATTTTGTGATTTTCGATCTGGATTAGCTTTTTTGTATCGTTAGTCATTATCTTTGTTTTTGAGACATTTATTTGAAGTCCTGATTGTTTACTGTATTTGCAGAGCTCTCTTAGCGTTTCTTCTGCTTCCTCGTATGAATCTCTTATTAGGGCTATGACGTCTGCAAAGCGGAGATTGAATAATTTCCTTCCGTCTATATTTATTCCATAGTCTTCTTTCATCCTGCTGAAGATATCCTCCATTAGGGCTATGAAAAATTTTGGGGATATTGGCTCCCCCTGCCTGACTCCTTGTTGTAGAGAGATTTTCTCCCCTACTTTGTCCATTTTAACTCTTGCTTTGCTATTTGTGTTCAGTTTTCCTAGAAGTCGGATGTATTTGTGTTGTATCCTCTGACGTTCTAGTGCTTTTAGTATGGCTATATGCTCCACCGAGTCGAAGGCGTTTGCAAAATCGACAAAGACTACATATAATTTCAGGTTGAATTCGCTCACCTTCTCGATTAGTTGCGTTAACACTTGTAGGTAGACTCACTTAATAACAATGTTGGAACGGTATCTAGCGGGATAGCCAGGTACTAACACGTATGGGAAGTTCCGGAGGATTTTCCACTTGCAGATACTCAAGAAAAAAAACAGTTAACAGATTTAGTTAACATGACATAACATTGAGAACGTATCCAAAGGCTGCGAATTTGATGGGATTGAGTTAGTTTCAAATCTCCGCTTTAAGATAGGAAACCAAAATGATAGACATCTTCAGTCATCTGATGTCATATGTTCCCTGCAAGTTCTTCTTCGAACTTCATGTCACTTGCCATTTATTGTCCATCGCCATGCGAAGTTAGTGGAGTCCTACTTTTCACACCGACGATCCATGTTCGATTCCCGGAAGTATAGGGGATTATTAATCTCCACGTTGGATTCGGAGATGTGTTATGTACTTGTATGAAGAAAAGGGAGGGAGGAAAAAGGTAAAAAAATGAACAACGAATAAACAAAGTAAAACAAGTAAAATGTATAAAAAAAGTATCCTACACAATTACAACATGAAATAACAAAATTAAATAGTAACACCAAATAAGTGCAACAAACATTAATTATTGAAAAATACGTATATTTGACGTGATAGTTTGATATTAATAATTAACTAGAATTGATGATGAATAAGTTTGAAATAAAGTTCTTAAGATTAATTTGGGTACCCATTAAGGATAATTGAGGCATGAGAATCAAATAGGGCCTACAACAAATAAATGTTTAAATTTTACAATGAACTAGTTATCTCCATAATTTATTATTAGACATAAAATATTATAATGGGCTGGTCATGTACAATGTATGAGAATTGAACGAAGATATATTTATATATAAAAATAAGTGTGTGTCTCTCTGTCCTTTATGGACTCAAAAACTACTGACCGATTTGAATGGGTTTTCACCATCATTTAGATAAGTTTTCTGGGACGATTAACCTAACCTATATAACATATACCATGCACACTATAGGGCCGGATCAAAAACAAACAAAAAATACTTCGGTGTACTAAAAAGTCGCTTTTTGTTCGCTTAAATGGCTTACGATGCCTAGACCATAATAAATACACCAAATTAATGTACATAGAATTAAATATTTCAAACAATTCCACAAAAAAGTCCTGGACAGCATATGTCTATCTTTTACGGATAACTCAGAATAATAATTTTTGTCTTGTAGCTATTTATGGCAAAAAGATCGGGAAAAGTAGATTCCCGGGCAACGCCGGGTAATCTGCAGGGTGTATTTAAAAATACTTACTACATAAATGTATATTTTTTTCGTTTACTTATTCAACTAAACATAAAAACACGTTTCATTTAGCGCACATCGGTCAGTAGGGAGTACCTAATAAAATACTGTACAATGTGATTTGTGGTAAGAGGAGATTCTGTGAACCGAGAACTAGATGGTTTGATGCTGTGTAGGAGGATATAAGGAAAATCATGGGTATAATGAATTGGAAGAGGAGAGTAGATTGGTAAGATAAAGGAGGCTGTCGCCCCACAGAAGAAACAGAACATAAAACAAGGATGCGTTATTTAACTCGCATATTTATATTACACAGCTATAAATTAATTAACTAAAGAAAGCAATAGTACAAATAGAAACGCATTTTAACAATAAAATGCAAATTACTTTAATAACATTCCATATTTTCTTTTTTAGTTTAACCTTATTCCCTTAGCTCAGTTAGTAAGTTTATAAAATATATTATGGATCCCTTTGTAGATATATTTACACGTCCCACATCTCCCGGGCCTTACGGGGTCACGACTTGTCGGGAGAGCATTTTAAACTCTGGATCACACAAACACACTTTTTTAACCACACAGGGGCATGAAGGGCCTCGCTGAATAAGTGATGAACTCAATTCCAGTATTACCTCCTAGAATACACAAACATTTTTAAGACAAGACACACTCACACTTCACACTAAACAAAGTGAATATGATATTTATGGCTATTTAACTCGTGTAGCTAATGGGACAATTACGCTTCAATTAATTCTGTTTTACAACCAATGACAGCCGTGTTTCACCTCACTCTTTACCGGATTCTGTTAACCACTTCCTACTTTTGTGATAAAGAAAGTTTATCTTTTTCTAATATTCTGAACAGGTCAGAGCATTATTTTTCAGTGACTGATTCTCCAACAAAGCCGCCAGGTTTGATTGTACAAAATGACAGACACAAGATTTGACTGCGCTTCAAATGAAGGTATAGACAAAATAATCCAGCAATCTAAGCCTCAAAACTCTCAAAGTAATAGAAATACATTTGGAGCCAGTTCGAAAGATTCTGTCAACAATGAAATTACGTATTAACATCAGAAACTCCAACTAAGTACATTGCCAACGTACTGAAAGGCTGGAGCGTTAATATGAGGAAAATAAATGGAAAAGACTATCAAGAATACAGTCTGAAAACCATTTTGAATATTACTGTAAAAAATAATATTATATGATCAAGTTGCACTGGATAAATAAATGAAACATAACCACACAATTCTGATTTGTTTAAAAATATCGCGTTTACATTAATTATATAAATATTTTAAAATAACTATATTTAAATAATTAATTTTGAGCAAACAGCTTAATTTTATTCACTAAATAGTTCTAACAACTATCATTTTTGATTTCCAAATCCTGTACATAATTTCACTCGTCACTTCATAACTTTCTGAATTTATTAATGATTTAGAAATCACTCGTCACATTACTTATGATTATGAAAGGCAGATGGTGTTCTCGAACTATTTGGGCCTTAAATTTTTCTTATATATTTGTCTTACAAATGAGAAAAAGCTAGAAAACTTCCTCCAGAAACTTGGCCCGACCGGGTATGGAATTCGGATCCGCTGCGTCTGAGACAACAACGCCACCACTACATCACAGCTGTGAACACACTCAATCTACTTAAGAAAATTATATGTAATTCAACTCTAGATTATCTAGTATGTTTTATTTTTTTACCTACTAAACATAATAACCGACAGTCCCTGAATTTAATTGGCAATGAATTCCAAAGTCGGGCAGCTACAGTGAAAGATGACGAGCAGAACAAAGTGAAATGGAGTGCAATTTACAATTTAGTGTCATTTATATAGAACTACCTGTGTTTATGTTGTGTGTGATACAAAATAATGGATTTACGAATCAAGAAATTTGGAGCATGGACATTTATATAAGTTAAAATAAACTACAAATAAAACATTTTTTACACACCGGAAGTTCATTCCCGTTTTTTTTTGTCAAAGGATTAGGATGATAATATTAACAAACAGAGCAACTGACATAAGTACAGTGTGTCCACAGCGAGATTCCTTCATTTTAAAAGTCTGTAAATTTCTTATTATAACTTGTAAAACTGCAAATCTTGAAAGAGCAGAAACAGCAACTCAAAAAAGTTTATGTGGTAATGTTGTAGTACGCACAATCTCCGTAGTGCCGCTGCAACAAGCGATTGTTCCAAACCAGCGTGCCCAGATTGTCTGGTGGCATAGAGAAACTTCGAATAGAGGGGAAACTGAGTACAGTGACATCTAAAAAATTTCGGTCGTTTACGATGAACTACAATGAGCAAACTACAATGGTAGCGCTGTTTCGTAGTAACAGAATATGTAACTAAATAAAACAAATGCAAGGCACACGGCGTGTTCACCGGTGTTCACTCGGGATTATGGGAAGTTAGCCATTTTGTAAATTTAAAATTTTAACTGCTATCCTTTCGTTCTATGTAGACGGTACTGTAAATTATCGAAAGTTAAAATCATTACTTAGATTTTATTTTACTCTAATTTGTAAGTAATTTCAAGCTTCTCTACATTTTTAATGTGAATCTATTTTCAAAGATAAACCTACTAGAAGTGATAAAATTCTAAGATTTGTTAGGTTAGGAAGAGTGATGTTAGTGTACAGCCATTTCTAATAAACATTTTAAAAATGTGACTTTATAATGGATTTCAGATGTACGACATGGCTAAGGTTCTGTAATAAATATTGTATAAAATATGTATGTGAGAATAAGGGGTTGGTCAATTGTACATATTTATTAAAAGAGCTCATAATGCACGTTTTTTAATTTTAATAAACGAAAATAAATTAACATGTTTTATTTATTTACATTCCTCCCTTCTGTTAAAATTAAAGAAAATCTCTAGTTCTGAGAGACTGGGTATACATAATTCCAGAATTTAAGATTAATTAATACGTTATTTATTCCTATAAAAGTTAAATTCCATGATTATTCACCAGATGGCGTTATATAATTATAATTCATAATTTTACCACCAGGCGGTGCTGAATTTCATATTAGTACCAGAAAAAAATCGAAAAAATTTAGATGTAGTTAGTTGTACTACACTAGCGCCGCTTATGGCATGTACGCGAAACTTGCCTACTTTCTTCTCTGGTACTCTGTGGCCTGGTGGTATGCTGAAACGAAATCCATTCTTCAAGTGCAACGAAACATTCGTCGTGTTTATAATAAGGATCCTCCGTCACCCAAGAATATAAGGAGTTGGTGAAAACAGTTTTTGGCGACCGGCAATGTTTCGAAAGGACACGGTGGTGGTAAACCCAGAATCCAGGAAGAGAAAGTAGAAAATGTGCGGAAGGAGTCACGGAAGTCGATAAGACAAGACGATGTACTGGACTTAAAACAACGCATTAGAGATGCTATAAACTCTGTGACAGAAGACATGCTGTTCAACACATGGCGTGAAATTAACTATACGTTGGATATTCTTCGCGCAGCCGAGGCGCACATGTCCAAGTGCACTGAACTAGAATTTGTCACAATCACAAAATTAAAACTTAAATTAAAAATGTATGAGTTGCATTATCATTTTCGTGTATAGTAATTATTGTACACGACATTTACTTTGCGTTATGTTTGTTTGAAATGAGGGAATCTCACTATGAACACCCTGTATTATGACCACGTTAAAATTACTTCTCAAGGAACTGCTTAAGTCTTAATTACCACGACAGTACACACTTAATTAACATGAAACTTAACAGCGTTTGTATATGTTTTTCTTTTATCTATTGTTGGAAGAAATATTTTCTAATTTGAACGCCTATTTTTTTATTTAGATATTAAACAGAATTTTCGAATTACTAATTTTGTAAATGTGAATATCACATCAGTTTAGGATATGTACACAAGGTCCATTTCTAACCTTTGGGAGTTCATGTTTTTTTTTCTCTCCATAGAGAATTTCTATTAAATTAATAATCACCAGGATATAGCAATTTACACTTCCATTATCCTGTCTGAATGAAAACGTTTGGACTGCATTTACAGTTATCGTTATAATCCCAGTCACTATTAAATCTCGCATTTGCATGGGGATATTATGTTTTCATTGCAACTGAACCAGCTCCGCACGACACTACAATAGGAAATATCTTTTTACACTAATTGCTGAACAAACACTAACTAACTCACTGGGTCTATCGAAACCGTAGGTTCGTGGCCGCACAGACATAAGCTCTCCACACATCCCTATCCTGAGCTAATTTTTTCCAAACATTTCCTGTATAATCTACCTCCCTCAAATTATGGATAATGATATTCTCCGACCTCAATTTTGGTCTACCAACTGGGCGTTCTCCCTCTGGTTTTCCTACAAGAAGCTTCCATGCACCTCTTTCATCCCCATATGTGCTACATGTCCTGCCCATCGCAGCCTACGAGACTTAACTGTTCTTATTATATCTGGCTGCCTCTAACATATCATGCATCTCACAATTTTCAGTTTTCCCCATTCACCTGTCTGTTCATCTCTTTTTTGGCCCAAAAATTTCCCTAAGTACTTTATTCTCAAATACTTGTAATCTCCTTTCCTCCCTTAAAGTAATAGTTTCGGATTCATATAACATAACTTGGAGAATAACTGTTTTATATAGTTTCTGTAATTTCTTTGTGCACCTCATTCCTAATTGTAATTATTGTTCCTAGATACTTGAAATCAGCCACTTTTTCAAAATTTTCTTCATTTGGAATTAGTTGTCCATTTCCATTATATAACGCAGTTCTATGTGTTAACATATATTTAGTTTTATCGATGTTTACTTCCAGTCTCAATTTCGTTGTGTTATTCAATAGAGTGGGTGTGTTTGCCCTTAGTATCTCTTCATTACCGCTCAAAGATACTAAATCGTCAGCATAATTTAACAGTCTATTAATACCATTGAGTTGTAGGCCATCTTCATTCTCGAAAGATTTTATGGATTCCTCTAATACAAAATTGAATAGTAGAGGAGATGGTGCATCTCTTTGTTTTAACCCTTTGTGGGATATTTCAAACGTATCATAAAACTGTATGCCTACACGCACCCTACTATTTGTGCTAGTTAGACACATTCATATAAATCTAACTAACTTTTTAGGAATACCAAACTCCACAAGGATACTATGTAATATCTCCCCCTTAACTAAATCGTATGCCTTTTTGAAGTCTATGTATAGTTCATGTACAGTACCATTATATTCCCATTTCTTTTCTAAAATCTATATTATACTAAAAATCTGATCTGTTGTAGACCTGTTTCTTAGAAATCCACATTGATGATCTCCTAGAATGTTATCAAAATAGTAAGTCTGCTTACTAATATAATTGTTAGAATTTTGTACGAAGATGAGAGTAAAGAGATGTCCATGTACTTGTTGCAATCAGTTTTATCTCCTTTCTTATAAATTGGTACGATAATCGAATATTTCCATTCATTTGGAAAAGGTTCTTTTTCCCAAATCATACAAAGACACCGATGTATCTTGTCCGTCAATTTTTCTCCACCTGATTTTATCAGTTCGGCTGAGATCCCATCAGAACCTGATGCTTTATACTTCTTAAATATTTCTATCACCTTTTCAACCTCTAATGCACTTGGTTCTGCAACTAGCATCTCTGCTGTCTGTAAATTAACCTCTTCAATATCCTGTTCTGTATGTACATTTAATAGATGATTAAAGTAACTCTTCCATCTATTCAATATACTCCTGGACAATTTTATTTTATCACCTGACAATTTAATAGTATTTCTTATAATCTCCCATTCTTCCTTTTTATCAGCTTCTTTTTCGATTTCCTCATTCTCATCTGAAGATTCTAGTATTTCAAATATATTATCAATTTTGATTTGGCATTCTTTCCATCATTTCTCAAGTTTTTCAATTACAATTTTACAGAATCATTTTTTTTATTCCTGTCATGAGCGATAACCGTTGTCTGATTTTCACCATGACCAGATGATCCGGATTGCAATCTGCCCCTCTAACTGATCGAACATCGATGATGCTACTGTGCCAGCGTTTGTCCACTAATAAAATATGATCTTCCTGGTTCCGAGTTTCGCCATCTGGAGATGTCCAGGTGTATTTCTTAATATCCTTATGCTGCAATGGTGTGCTCTTAACAATGAGATTCTTTGTTGTGGCAAAGGTGACTAATCTAACACCACTGTCGTTACTACTCGTATCTTCATGAATGTGCCTATTGTTGACTTGAATAAATCTTTCCGTCCCACTTCTGCATTAAAATCTCCTAAGACAATTTTCATATGATATCGTGAGAGGCTATCAAATACGCATTTAAATTCTTCATAGAAATCATCCTTAAACTTGTCACCCTTATCTTCTGTGGGGCCGTTTACAATTACGATTACAAAAATCAGTTGTTTACCCTTTAGAATTATATACGATATCCTGACACTGGTCCCGCGCTGTAGCGGAGTGGTTAAGGCAGGAAGCCTTGGCGCAGAGCTACGGGACTTGCGCTGGTTCGAGTCTCCATGGGGTAAGAAATTTTCTCATGGTATTTCGGCCAGTATGGGACCGGTGCCCACCCAGCATCGTGAGGCATTTGGGTAGCTAAAATAAGTAGGGGCTCCAGGTTGAGGAAACCAGCTATAACGGCTGGGGACTCGACATGCCGACCACATGTCACCCCAACACTAGCTGATGATCATCTACCTATGTAATTGACACATGTGGATGTGAGGGCCAAGAAGCCGGTCGGTACGGCTAAGAGCACTCTAGGCTTGTCGCGCCCAAGCCCCAAAGCTTTTTTTTTTTTATCCTCCCTGGACACTCATGACAAACTTAATATCTCGGATAGCGGAGAGGATCATCTTTCGAACCTGAAAAAGCCTGTTTCACAAATTCAGGTCTTGCTGCACTCCCGTAGAACTAATACAAGGCTTCTTGAACCCTGACTGCCTTCTCCTGGCCTTCTAACTTCCTGTAAAGCGACTATATCCAAGGGTGATTTATCTAATTCCTGCGTTAATATTATCTAGCCAACAAGCACTAATAATAATAATATAATAATAATAATAATAATAATAATAATAATAATAATAATAATAACAAGAACAATAACAATAATACTAATAATAATGATGATGATAATAATACTAATAATAATGATGATAATAATACTAATAATAAGGATGATAATAATACTAATAATAATGGATGATGAATAATAATACTAATAATAATGATGATGATAATAATACTAATTAATAATGATGATAATAATAATACTAATAATAATGATGATAATAATGTTAATAATAATGATGATAATAATGTTAATAATAATAATGTTAATAATAATAATGTTAATAATAATGTTAATAATAATAATAATAATAATAATAATAATAATAATAATAAGAATAATAAAACACGTATTCAATGTACTCATTTCACCAATTAAAAATTAAAAGAGTCAAGATGTTTCAACAGCGAAGCTCTCATTTTCAAGACAAAATATTGATTTAGTCTTGAAAATGACAGCTTCGCTGTTGAAACATGGCGACTCTTAATTTTTAATTGGTGAAATGGGAACATTGACTACATGTTTACGATTTTATCACCAAGAAGATCATTAGTTTATTAAAATAATAATAATAATAATAATAATAATAATAATAATAATAATAATAATACTCTGGCAGAGTTAATACTATAGATCTTCTGTTCACCAAAGCAGCTCAAAAAGCAATGCACAATATAAACATTACCAGTGATACAGAAAAAAAATTATAGAGACCATATTTCATACCTATACAGACCATAGGCAAGATAACCGTTTTAAAAATTATAATCTTGAAATTCATAGACATTAGCCGGGAAGGCAGGATACATTGAACTTGAAGAATAACATTAATTCCCTATTTTAATTCGGCATTTAATGTATTCTAGTGCAAGATATACTCTGATGTTGTTTATGACACTTTTTATGCAATACATAATAGGTCCACAACTTCAATCATATTAATAAGTTGTTAATTTGTGATGGTAATGTAGCATTATTTGATGATAGCTAGGGGATATTAAAACCCGACACACACTATATTGAGTTACATTAATAAATTGAGACTGGAAGTAAACATCAATAAAACTAAATATATGTTCACACATAGAAATACATTATATAATGGAAATGGACAGTTAATAACAAATGAGGGAAATTTTGAAGAAGGGCTAATTCAAGTACCTAGGAACAATAATTACAAACAGGAATGAGATGCACAAAGAAATTAAACATAGGCTCGATTCTGCAAATGCGTATTATTATGTATTACAGAGACTCTTGTCGTCCAAACTTCTCTCAAAAAATCGTTAAACTGAAAATATATAAAACAGTTATTCTCATTGTTAAATATATGGATGAGAAACATGGACTCTTACTTCAAGGGAGGAGAAAAAAAAAATACGAGTATTTGAGAATAAGTTCTTAGGAAAATGTTTGTACCAAAGAGAGATGACACAGAAAGGCAACTGGAGAAGACTACATAACAGTGAGCTACATGATCCTTATAGGAAACTAGATATAATAAAAGACTGCGATGGGCAGGACATGTGGCACGAATGGGGGATGAAAAATGGACGTGGAAGCTTCTTGTAGGGGGATCCAACACCCAGTTGTTATAGACCAAGAATGAGGTGGGAGAATAACATTAAACATGATTAGAGGGAATTAGATTATACAGAGGACGATTGGAAAACATTAGCTCAGGACAGGGAAGTAAGAAGAACTTACGTCAGCGTGACCATGAACCTATGGGTTCGATAGTGCTCGTGAGTTAGTTAAGTCTATTCATAAAGTGGTTTTCAGATTTTTTTCTTCATTCATTTACTGGGTATAATGTAGTGCCATGTAATCGTAGTATTAAAGAAGAAAGTTGAAAGAATAATTTATTCAACGGTCCTAGATATTTTATGGTTTTCATATTTTGTAAGAATTCTTGGCTGTAGTTACCTGTCGTAATATTCTACATATTGATCACAGCGTATCTCCATGTAATTCCGTTTTTTCTATGTTTCATTGGAATACACAAATTATTTAATCCTGGTTAGTCAACATTTACTATAGGTGACATAGCTTTATCCGCTTTTTCATAAGTAATGCTACGAGTGATTTACAAATTATAGATAAATTCACGACTCACGAAATAAGGAGTGAATTTATCTACAGAATCTGGAAATCAAGAGTGGCATTTGTTAGGACTATTTAACGAATAAAATTAAACTGTTTACTCAAATATCATTATTTAAATATAGTTATTTTAAAATATTTATTTAGCCTATTTAATGTAAACGGCGATGATTGAAAACAAATGAGAAACGATTGCTACGCTTCATTTGCTTCTTTTGTTCGTCACTGCAACCAGTTCATATTATTTATCGCCAAAAGAACGCAATATTGTAAGAATGCACTGTATTGGAAAAAAATGAAACACATTAAACTGTATATTAATTCATTTCTGATGTCCTATGATGTAAATATGACAATTATATTTTTTCTGAGAAAAAATACATTTAAGAAAGTGCAAGCAGTGTTTTTTGTGGTGCTATAACCAATTGCTACAAATGTTTTTATATTAACTCCCGCATGCGGTATGTGTTGACATTCATGCACTATATATACAATCGTATTTCTTAGTGCGTCAATCACTAAAAAATAACGCTATGATCTATTCAGAATGTTAAAAAGGAGGTGCTTTCTTTATTATGATAAATTTTAGTTGGTAAATTCTAGGCTAAACACGACTGTGATTGGTTGTAAATCAAAACTCATTGTAACGTGATTGGTCATTGACTCCCATTTGGGGCATGAGTTAAACAGTCAACTAAAATACTTAAAGAGATTGACTAACTATAATGACGATAAAAATAAGAATAATAATAATGAGACATGAACCACTAATTAGCCGTACTATAGAAGTATATGATATAATGTTTCACGCTGTGGCCGAGCGATCTCAGACAGATTATCATGAATTGGGGCAGTACTACAAAACGTGTGCTGGTTCCAGTCGACGACGTTGGGAGAGAAATGTTCTTATGGAATTTCATTCAGAGTATGCGGCTGGCGCCCACTTGGCAACGCAAGGAATTTGAGTAACTTACAAGGGAACTGTCAACCATTGCATGCCGAAACCTAACTTGAAATTACTCCAAGAGAAGCATTGTGATGTACCAAGACTGTCTCTAAAAAAATCATCTGCCTATTTATCTGCAAGGCAAAGAAATAGAAGCCAGAATCCAGCAATGGCAACCCAATGTACGGAGCAGATAGACTTCCTGCTTGAGTAAGAGCAGAGTTTGAGTGAGACGGGATGCAGCGCGGACGACATATAGTGAGGATTATGTAATCTACTACGTCAGAGGTTGTACTATTTCACCACAGTTTAAACGAGGGATTTGGCGCTGTATTTTAGTGTATTGGGGTTAAAAGCAGTAGATACATTTTTGGACACGACCTTCGTACATGACAACGCTTCTCTGGAAGAAATTTCAAAGTAGGTTCGGCGTTCAATTATTGACAGTTCCCATGTTAGTCGAATTTGTAATGGAGCCGATACTTTTTTTAGGTACCCAAATTCCTCACAATGCTGGGTGGGCACCGGTCCCATACAGGCCGAAAAAAATGTTTCCCCCATTGGAACTCGTACCTGCGCAAGTTCGATTATTCTGCACCTAGGCATATATATATACATTATTGGGAGTAACGGAAAACTATTGTATTGTGGATAAATTCCTATATATAATCTTTTGTCGTGACTATTTAACTCATGCCCCAAATGGGAATCAATGACCAATCACATTTCAATGAATTTTTATTTAGACTAATCACAGTCTTTTTCACCTGGATTTTATCAATTTCATTCTATCACTTTAAAATCATGCTCCTCCTTTTTTAACATTCTGAACAGATCAGATCATTAATTTGCAGTGACTGACTCTCTAAGGAATACGTTGAATACGGTAACAGTTTATATATTACGATGTAAGAATTTCAAAACAACTGTGGCTATCAGGTTGTATATATAGTGCACGAATGTAACCAGATAGTGCTTGCGGGATATAATAGAAAAAACATTTGTAGCAATTTATTATACAAAAAAATAAAGAAAACACTGTTTGCACTATCTTAAATGTATTATTTCCCAGGTAATAACGTTTCAGAAAAATATAATTGACACATTTACATGACATTTGTTATGACATCATAGGATATCAGAAATTAATTAATATACAATTTGATGTGTTTCATTTTTTCTCCACTAGGGTGCATTCTTACAATATTGCGATCCTTTGGCAATGAATAGTATGATCTGGTTGCAGTGATTAACAAGTGAAACATAAGGTTTCTCATTTGTTTTCAAACATCGCCGTTTACATTAAATATGTAAATATTTTAAAATAACTATATTTAAATAATGATTTGTAAGTAAACAGCTTAATTTTATTCGTTAAATAGTCCTAACAAATGACACACTTGATTTCAAAATTCTCTACATAAATTCACTCCTTGCTTCGTGAGTCGTGAATTTATCGACAATTTGGAAATCACTCGTGGCATTACTTATGATAATATTTGGTTTCTATCAAGTAGAATTGATGATGATTTGTAATTTTTTTCAAAAATATTTTCATTGATACAACTTCAGTAGTACCTCCCTTCTCAATTCGTTAAAATTATGAGTAATGAGGAAGTTATTTACATTTATCAAGTATTTGTTATGACTAAACACGAATAAAAATGTTTGACCGATACTAATGTTTGACCCCGAGAGCTCTCGAATATGATCTGAACAAACTCGTTCCGTACATCTACTTTTGTTTGACTTTTAGTTCTTGTTTTGATGGTTACCATCATCTCTCAACAAATGTGGAATTTTTAATATATCATACAATAATCAATATTTCTAAAATGCATTGTAATCACAGTTGAGGTTAAGTATTAATTGTTGTAATGTTGTTGTTGTTGTTTATTGTGCTGCATCTAACATTGAAGTCATTAGCAGTCTTGCTCTCCAATACTTTGAGGTCCTAGAATCTTCATATTTTTGTAATGTTAAACTGCAGGATGAAGAAGACCAGGACGTCCACTCAAAAGACTTTTGGATGGTGTTTCTCTTGATGCCGAAACAGGTCAACAAATGGCCTAAATTCGTGAATGTACTATGATGATGATGAAAATAAGTTATATGAGTCTTCAAAAATTTTAAAATGGATGTTCCTTTAAAAATCTTCGTTAATTAGTTGAAATCATGTTCAGAAAGGCCTGCAAGGTTTTAATTAATTGATGAAGTTATTTTTAAACAAAAATCCGTTTCGGTTGAGAATGAATGATACATCAGGTACTTATATAACATTAAAAATATTCTGGCACAACAAAGTGAATAACTTAAGTCAAATTAGTTATAATAGTGAATCCATCCATCCATACATACATAGTAATTCTGCTCGAAGGCAGGTCCTTCACTACAATCATAGTATTTTCATGCTATGCTTGCAGCTTTACTAGGGAATTGTAGGTGTGGTAGCTTCCCGTTGCTTTCCACACCGGTGATGGATGATGATAAGGATGATGGCCATATGATTTCGGGGACCATTTGGGCCTTAAAGTTTTCCTGACATTTGTCTTACAGGCGAGGAAAAACCCCGAGAAAACCTCACCCAGAAAAACTGCCCCGACCGGGGATCGAACCTGGGCCCGCTGCGTGACAAGGCAGCACGCTACCTCGAGACCACAGCGATGGAAAGTAGTGAATCAACGACTACTAATTAACTCACTGGCACTATCGTACCTGTAGGTTCATGGCAGCGTGGACATATTAAGCCCTCCTATCCTGAGCTAACGTATGACGACTAATACTGCGATAAGATGTTAAATATAAAATTGGTACCTGGTAAGTCAGTCGTTTCAACTAAATTATTAAACTTCATCCAGTTATTTCAATATGGAGGCCTTTCAAAAACAATGTTTCATCTTGTGCATTTTAACTGGTACTGATGGTGGTGTATAGGTTGTATAACGGATTTATGTCTGCGGGTATGTTCTCGTTGAGTAGGTCGTTATTCTTTGCTTCATTTAGAATCGCTTTGTCTTCTAGGATTCTGATTCTGTTGTTATTATACTCCCTGTGTAGTACTGAAATAGAGATATCGATCTTTTTTTCAAATCGATGACCTGTTTCTAGTATGTTTGGCAAAACTTGATTTTTCTTCATTATTAATACAATTTTTAAATGTTCATATTATCTTGTGTTGAAATTTCTAGTTTTGCCTACGTAGAATTTTTCACAACTGTTGCATTTTAGTTTATAAACCAGTTTAAATGCAGAAGATGAAGCATTTTTTTTAAAGGCCTCCATAGTGGGATAACTTGATAACATTTAATAATTTAGTTGAGGACGACTGACTTACCAGGTATCAATTTTATAATTAACATCTTATTACATAACTTCAACGATGCTTTAATATGAATTTCGAAAGTGTTGCTTTATATAAAGACACAGGATGTACATGTAACCCTTTATATATAATACGTACGGTAAACATACACGCTCGTCTCCTGATCTATTGCAATGGTAAACACGAGGTGTAATTACTATATACTCCTGGATTTGTAATGCAAATGGCAAGCGACATCTACGAGTTTCCTTAACTGTGACAGTCTGTTAATTATTCTGGTAAACTCCGACATCAGAGAACATTAATCGTTCATAGGCAGTGAAATGCAGTTTCGTGTTCTCGTGTAGGAAAATCCACGGTGCTTTCGAACCCAGAGGTTAAAGGCCGTGCAGACACAAGCCTTCAATACATCCTATTCTATTTCCAAATCGTTACCTGTAAAGGCATAATTCACCTTCTCCAATAATGGTTAATGATATTCTTGCACCTTATTCATGGCCTACTTATTGGATGTTTTCTCTTTGATTGCCCTACAATAAATTTCTGAGCCCCTTCCACTCCCCACACGTACCACATGTCCCGACCATCGCAGTTTACTAGACTTAACCCACTCGCTTCAGATTTATATGCTCAATGCATTTTCTCAGAAACCGGATTTAAGTTACCGTAAATTATATTTTCTATTTTCAGACATTCAAAACAAGCAAAAGATAACGGTACATGATATCACAATAAGGATGAAGGCCAAAACACATTCCTCTACTATTCATAAATGTTAATACAATAGTATTCTGCCAAGGAATGTACAAAATATTGCAAAATATATAACAGCAGAATTAAGCGTGTCTACCTCGTCTTCCGAGTTGAAGGCCATTTAACAGCCGGCGAGTCTACCTCGTCTTTTAAGGCGAATGAGTTAACTTACAGTTTTCCATAAATATCATGTAACTTACGGTTATGTGGTCTTTTCCATTCACATGTCTTTTCTTCTCTGTTTGGTCCAAACATTATCCTGAGCACTTTATTCTCAATACTCCTATTTAAGAAGGCCCCTCATAAAATTTAATTAAATTCATATTAAAATTTTGTTGACGTGAATAGTGTGTCCACCGCTGTAGTGTCGAGGTAGCGTGTTGCCTTGTCACGCAGCGGGCCCGGGTTCGATCCTCGGTCTGGACAAGTTTTCTGGGTGAGGTTTTTGGGGGGGTTTCCTCATCTGTAAGACAAATGTCAGGAAGCTTTAAGATCCAAACGGTCCCCGAACAAATCTGGCCATCATCATTATCATTATCACCATTATTATCTTCACCAGCATGTAAATCAATGGGAAGCTACCACACCTATAAATCACTAGTAAAGCTGCAACGCAAAGCATGAAAATAGTACGATGTAATGAAAACACTATAGAGAAGAGAGTTCAATAGTCATGAAATAAAATATTAAAATAACACTGGTCGACAAAGTTTTCTTCACAAGAAATCTGATTAGTGAATCTAGTGCATTTTTTCATACTGAATTCAGATATGTAGTCAGAATTTTTCCATCAGGCAGTTTTTTGTGACAGCTACTTTTTTAATTTGATTTTAGCATTCTCTTTGACCTGTCATATGAAACTGTACCTTATATGTAGCGATTTAATTCAAGTTGTATTTAAGGGCTGTCTCTGATGAGCACGGTGAGCGTTTTCATCAGCAAATTTCCACAATGGAAAAGAGGTACCAAGGCAAGTGGAGTTCTAATATGCAGGCGGACTACTGTTGGACCAAGAAGAGAGATGTTCCAGTAGCAAAATATGCCCGAAAATCACTATCTACCACTTTCTAGGTCAGTCAGAATGAGTTAGAGTTAGATGGATTTATTAAAAATTATAAAAAAAATGTAAATGAATATCACAAAAAATTCTTGCGTGATAGGAAAAAACTGAAATGACATTTAAATTCAGGATGAAAAGTACTTCTAAAATATCTTTTTTTTTCTTGTGAAGGAAAAAAGTTCATTTTTACCGACCAGTGTAATTAAATACCTTGGCAGGTGACGTGGTCCTCAACTTGATTTTTTTTTAACTGTACCGCATACCCTTCCGCTGAAGCAGGTTTCTTAAAGGCTCAGAGTTTTAAAAATTTTAACCTAGTTGAGGACGATGACACCTACCAGGTTATTTATTTTAATATTCTATTTCATGCCCTAATATGATAAACGCAAATGTTAATTAATTGATTTGATTAAAACTTCTTCTTCTTCTTCTTCTGGTAAAAGTATTCAATTTATTAACTCTTAGGTCCATGCGAAAATAACAATGTGCTTGAACGTTCTATGGGTAGACATGAAATTGTAGGGTTGAATCCAGAATTCCCTTTCAAGCCCCTCGTTTGACATACGCATCGGCACAAAAGAGTTCGGCTGACATTTTCTCAGAACCATATCGAATGCGAAATTCTTCAATACAAGGTGTTCTCTTCATAGACGAATCAATATTTCGTTTAACGGGTTGCGATAGTCGTACACGTGTGTGGAGAGGCCCATGCTCCAACCACCGCTATTCAACTTGACAGATTGGGAGGCGGTTCTGCTTTGGACTGGCATTACTTTACATCCACGACGGAAGTTGATGTTGTTCCACGGTGCATGAATGCTAATGATAATACATGCAATATCCTCCAACATTTCCCTCTCCTTTGCTTATAGCATGGAATTTAATTTTCTTCTAATGCATAATAATGCTAGTTCACGTAGAGTATAGAATTATCAAAGAAGTCCTGCGCGAATATCACATTTAGGTGATGGATTTGGACTCCATTAGTACTGAGTATCTATAAGATCAGCTGGAAAAACGTATTCATAAGTATCCTGCTGTGCCACAAAACCTGGGAGAAATTGCAAATACATTTACTGCAGGCAATGTCACAATATTTTATTACTAGGCCGATGTGAAGAATGCCACGAAGGTGTAATGAAGTCCTTCAAGCATATTAAGGACACTCTAGGCACCGAGTGTTGAAACAATGATGAAAATATTAATTAGTAAAAACAGTGTAATTTTGTATTTGCACTGTGTTGTCTAAATGTTAAACATTAAAATAACGATATGATATAACAGTCGTTCTCAACTAAAATGAATTACTGTTTGAAAATCAAATGCCATGTGGAATGTGCAACATGTTTCTGAAAGGCAGAAGTTTTTTAAACAGAAATTAATTTTAGTTGAGGACGACTGATATATTGGATACTTGTTTTAATATTTCAACATTTTACTATATAACGTCAACGGTGATTCTAATTGTTTCTGCCTATATCAAAACTTTCCTCGTATTTCCAACCTTGTGATAGAAAACTTTAAATGTATATTATGGTTATAAACAATACTTCAATTCATGAAAGGTAACTGTTCAAATTGATTTATTTCAGTATTTTTGATAGAGCCTACTTTTAATTGAACATTAATGATTAATTCAACAAATTAATGAAGGAATATTGAAGTAGTACTTCACAAATTTATATAAGCCCTATATATTGGTAAATTGTATTAAAGAAGAAGTTGCTATAAAACCGGATAATGTGGGGCAGTAATTTATAGGCGGTTATTTTGTCACTGAAGTTCGCTGTTTTAATTATTGTGAATTGTTGTTGTAAATAGTTGATGCCCTACCTCAGTTGGCTATTCGGTTCCTGTTGTTTCAGGATGAGCGCTGAGATTCTCATCTACATAGGGTCGGAAGGAGAATTGCATGGGAACAGACTATCACGAATAATTAAAATAACTTTATTTTATTTAATTAATGAAGTAAGCTCTTAAAATACACTCGATACATTGTGCCACCGTGAATTGGTGACTTTCAATGCCTAACTGCACGAGGACTCTCACTTTTAGCTCAAGAATGATTAATTTTACAGGAATTTCTAAGTCCCATGACTTGGGATCCCTTCTCGAGTATCGAACCTATGAAATCTTTTATATAAGTCTTCTCCCTACGAACTGTTGAGTATCTTCTTCTTCTTCTGCTTCATGAAATTAGGTCTTTTGACCTGTTTTCACATCAAGTGGGATTTAATGAATCCTCCCATCTAGTAAATGGGCGTCCAACATTTCTATGTCCTATTGGTTTGTACTTTAGTAACAGCTAAGGGATTCTATCTGTAGGCATTCTCTTGACATGTTCATACCAGTTGTTTCTCATGTTGTCAATTCTATTTGTTAAATTGAAAATATTTAAGTCCTTCTTAATATCCTCACTTCTTTTCTTGTCCAAAATTGTCACACCTGCTACTGAACGTAGGAACTTCATTACTGTTGAGTATAAGTCAGTTAATTTGTCCTCATGAGTTTCGTATCGAAGTCGGGACCCTTTGTGCCCATATATGGTCGTATACCCTAACTCTGATGTTGATTCGTTAGAACATTCAATCACATGTCTTCTATGGGCGTAAGTGTATTCACTTCCCATCTACATTTGTAATTTTATTTCTTACTTTCTTCTCACGGCTAGGGAGCGTGTTTACCGTTAGGGCTTCCGCGATTGTAAATTTTGGAGATAGACGATTTCTCCCAAACGTGATTTTTCAAGCTAGACCCAGCTTAAGAATTTCAGGTCTAATTTGGGGAGTTACATGTTTATGAGCTCTGTTACTTAGGTTTTCCTACCGCTCCTTATGGGAACTTTTTCCAATAATACGTTTACTTAATTTACTTTTTCAACTATATTCAGTTCATTTTTGTTATTCATTAATCATATTTCTTAATCACTATACTATATTATGGTCGTATCTTACTCGCTACAAATAAGACATCATAATAACAAAAGAAGAGGAAGAAAAAGCAACAGAAGATCTGAAAAGAAGGAAAGCATCAGGAATTAACTCACAAACAATGATTTTTTTAATTCTGAGACAACGACTTGTTTAATAAATCATAAATATTTAATTTGAATAGACAGAAGAAGCTACACAAAGTATCTGGAAGGAAGTAAAACAACAGGATTGATTACATAAACAAAAATATTTTAAATCTTGGATGTAAAAGACTAATGAAGTAAATAATTACAATGTTTAATTTCATTATAAAAGAATTGGTCATCCCCCATGAGTTGAAAATTTGTGTTATCAAGCCGATATTTGAAAGGAAATAAGACACAAAAATTATAGAGGGATCACTCTATTACCATCTGTACAACATTTATTCAGCAAGATAATTATTGATAAAAGAATTCATGAATATATTAAAATAAAGGAAGAACAAGGTTACAGAAGCACAATTGATGCTGTGTTTATATTACGAGAAGCGTTCGAAAAAATGGAGCAAACCTGTGTATTTATGCTTTATTGAATTTTCGAAAGCATTCGATCGGGTTCAAATAAAATATGTAATCGACATTTTAAGAGAAAACAAAGTTCCACGAGTACTGCTAAAATTAATTCAAGGTTTGAATACAAACACAGTGACAAAAATACGCATACATGAAAAAAATAGATCAAATAAAGTGATCCGTAGGTATTATTGGCTATAAGGAGACTAGTCCCCTACAATTTAATTTCGTAATATAAAAATTAATACAAAATATGAGAAATTTACCCGCATATATGATGGGAAAGTTGGTTTAGGTAACAACTTTCAAGCCGGAAGGTCGGAGGTACGAGACTCGGTTGGGTCAGGATTTTTAAACTGGCCCAAACCCTCTGATAGCACCACGGTCCTGTTGTAAATTCATTCACTGAAGGAAATAAATATTAGGCACTTGTTCTGGAGGTAAAGGCTGCCGCTACGCAGGACTTCTAACAACCTGGCTGGCATCTAGTGCCGATTATGTAGAAAGGTTCGAGCCTTAATCTCCTACTACACCACAGGCCTCCTGAGTTCTATAGTGGGATCAATTTACAAACTTTTATGATGGAAAATAAAATTTTGAATGTACTCATATTATGTTATGCAGACGATGACGTTTTGATAGCTAGATCTGAAGATTATCTGCAAAGTCATTGTTGGGCTGGCTTTTGAATTTCGCAGGCGGCGACAAGAATCGGGTCTCGCTTGTATGTTAAAGGAAGACTCGTGAGCTGGCGACTCACGAACCGGTGAGCCCGCGAAGAAATTTCCACATGCGTTAATACCTCAATTCTGGAAAAGTTGGTTCTCAAGTCTTCAACTCGAGAAGAATCTCCTACCCTGGCATATATGAGTGGCGAAGGTCGTGCCTGCCAGTCATGTTCTGGTTAAAAGTGTGGAAGAGCTAGGATGAGGGACAAACAAGTGTATGTGTAAGTGAAACCGAGAGAAAGTGTGAGGAAATAAGTCATAAAATAAATTGCAAAGTAAGGGACTTTATTAGCAGCATATTAGTTGTGTGAACACGTTTAAATAGTGTGAAATCAATAAGGTTAATTAGAAAATGTATAAATGTCTGTGAAGTTAATTTAAAGAAAATATTCATCTGAATCTTACGCTACCGCCATCCGCAACAATATAAACCTATTCCTCAAAATAATTTTATGTTGTGTACATTCATTCATTCATAGTGTTCTGCTCCAGAGCAGGTCTTTCGCTGCAAACTCAGCATTCTCCACTCTTTCTTGACTCAGCTTTCCTTTTTGTATCTCCATACAAATCATTTATTTTAATATTGTCTACCATCTTATGTCTTTTTCTGCCTCTAACTTTCTTTCCGTTGACCATTCCTTCTAGAGCATCCTTCAGCGGGCAGTTTCTTCTTAGCCAGTGGCCAATCCAATTTATTTTCCTCTTCTTTATGAGTTCCAGCATTGTTCTACTTTCACCCACTCTGTCTAGCACATCTTCATTTCTTACTTTGTCTGTCCATATTATACGTTCCATTCTTCTCCATATCCACATCTCAAAAGCTTCCAGTCGCTTTTCCTCATTCCGTCGTAATGTCCACGTCTCTGCACCATATAATGCTACACTCCACACAAAGCACTTCACTAGCCTCTTTCTTAATTCTCTTGCCATAAGTCCGCAGAAAATGCTTCTATTCTTGTTGAAAGCTTCTTTTTCCATTGCTATCCTCTGCTTTACTTCTTGACTGCAGTTCATGTTACTACTGATAGTACAACCCAAGTATTTGAAGCTCTCCACTTGCCCAATGGTCTCATCTTTAATCTTCATGTTTATCTTCCTTTGTTTCTTTCCTATAATCATGGCCTTCGTCTTATTTATATTTATCTTCATCCCACAATCCTCGCACTTATCATGCAGCTCCATCAGCATGTTCTTCAATGTCATTGCATCTTCTGCTAGCAAAGCCATATCATCAGCAAATCTTATGCACTTTATTCTTCTTCCTCCCATGTTTACGCATCCCGTATTACTGAAGCAGTTCTTCATTAGGTCTTCCAGGTAGATGTGTTGTGTACATTATGATAAACAAAAAAACAGTAGAATGGTGATTCTTATGAAAAAAGTATAAGAACAATTTTTGTAGATAATTGTATTGTCTACAACTTTTGTCTGACCTACCTTTATGATGAAACATACCATTTGGCTCAAAAAATGCAAAAAATCCATATTAGCGAACATTGACCTTGAATTTTTTTTGCAAATGTGGAATCGATGGGGACTTTTTACATTTCATTCATAATTGTATTCCCAACATTCGTACCATTTTTCAGCTCTATGCGAATTTTGTAAGCCTACCCCTATTTTTTGAGCTAACTTGACCGGGCTATATTGCATTATTTGGTAATCCAATCACCTTCTTCCATTAATTTCTCATTCATGTATTGATTTTGGGATCCATTCCTCTCCAATCTCCGTGCACTTTCGAACCATCGTAACTTTTTTTTTTACTATTGTAGTAATATCTTCTTTCATTTCCATTATTCTTCTTATTCTGTATTTTTATTCTTTGAATTCTCAATTTGTTTTGGGTGATCTTAAAAAATAAATTGTAATAGTTCCCATTTATTTTGTTGTTCATTCATTGTCCAAGTTATATGCCACAGAGGTAGTTACATTTTTTCAATGCCCCAGCTTTGTTATTTGACATTTTCTGGTGTTCTCTCTTGGCATTGGCGTAATTGTAACCCATTTCTGCGGTTGAAGCGCCTGGAAGGCGGGGTTACGTTGCCCCGATATGATGGGTATGGTGGTGATGTTGATGATAGTGGTGGCCCAGGAGAGTCCTTAATCTAAGATGAATATAAATTATTGTGATTATGATGGTCACATGATGTTCGGGGACGATTCCTGACATATGTCTTACAGGTGAAGAAAAACCAGGGAAAAAACCTCACCCAGGAAACTTGACCCGCTGTGTGACGAGGCACGCGTTCGATCTCCGGTCGGGATAAGTTTCCTGGGTGAAGTTTTTTCCGGGATTGATTAATAATAAACTGATATTAATAATAATAATGATTACAGTAAAGAAATTAAACATAGGCTCAATTCTGGAAATGCGTGCTATTACGTATTACAGATACTCTTGACGTCCCAACTCCTTTCAAAAAACGTTAAACTGAACATATACAAAACTATTCTTCTACCAGTTATATATATGGATGCGAAACATGGACTCTACTTTAAGGGAGGAAAGGAGATTACGAGTATTTGAGAATAAAATTATTTTTTTTGGACCAAGGAGAGATAAACATACAGGTGAATGGAGACAACTACTTAACAGTGAACTACATGCTCTTTATAGGAAGCCAGATATAATGAGAACAGTTAAGTCTCGCAGACTGCGATGGGCAGGACAGGGACACGAATGGGGAATGAAAGAGGTACATGGAAGCTTCTTGTAGGAAAACCAGAGGGAAAACGCCCAGTTGATAGATCAAGAATGAGGTGGGAGAATAACGTTAACTATGATTTAAGAAAATTAGATTATACAGGGGATGATTGGAAAACATTGGCTCAGGATAGGGATGTATGGAGAACTTGTGTCCGCGCGGCCATGAACTGTATTCGATAGTGCCAATGAGTTAGTTTAGTTATTAATAATAATAATAATAATAATAATATAATAATAATAATAATAATGCCTTAAAGAAGGCAGTATATTTCTCATTTAGATTTTAATTTTCTCTTATATAATGGGCACGTAAAGTAGAAAAGAAAATTTAATTCCATTGTAACAGAACAAAAGCAGAGAGCTTTAGAGATAAATAAAGGATGGAAAGGAAACTGAGCGCAAGACAAGCTGCGTAAAAACTGTTATTCTCTTCTTAATATATTTCTGTGTTTTTTCCATAACAACAACAATACTGGTCAACATGATTTTTTGTACCAATCGTTGTACTTAATGCGTTTTTTATCGTGTTTTCAAATATGTATTCGGAATTTCTCCATCACCCACAGTTTTTTTTATTTCAAATTTCAATTAATGGATTTAAATGATTATTTTTTAATAAACTTTTTTCGTACATTTGTCCATTGTATAATAAAACGGGGAACACTTCCATCAGGAGATTTCAGCTATGGAAAAGAGATATCAAGGCAAGTTGAATCCTAATATGCTGGCCAATTACTGTTGGACCATCAAGAGGGATGCTCCACAGGCGAAATATAGCAGAAAATCGTATTTCTTACTTTCTAGGTGAGTCCGAATGTTCGAATATTGTGTAGTTACGAATGTAGAAAAATATTGAAGCGTTTGAAATTATAAATCCCTGTCTCTCGGAAACCTTGTGTGATGGAGAAAAACCGATATCATATTTGAATTCAGGAGAAAAATACTATCAGAATCACATATTTTTCTTTCTGAGACAAAAGAAAGTTTATATTTTGTTGCTCACTGTAATTAATAAACTTCAATAAATGATACCATATTTTGATGAACGTTTTTACACACCCCCCGCGTGAGAAAGTGGTTAGTTTATCGTCGGAAAGAGACAACTAGTAGGCAACTAAGGTATTAGTTGGATGGGAAAACGATTGAATTTTGCTCAAAGACTTTAAATTTAAGATCAAGGTTCTTTTACAAGCTCGAAAATGTTAACCATCATGGACCTACAGCTTAAAGTCTCTCCCAAAAGACTTGTCTCTTGGATTTTTCGGACTTTGTATACATCAGGCAAAAGAGGTATATGAAGTAAAAATATAGTTTACATGAATTATAAAACCGGTACAGATTAATGAAATTCTGAAATTCCGGGTTATAGCTGTGGTATTACTGTACATCTCCTTTCCCGGTCTGAAATTCATTATTTACCATAATACACGTGTCAACTGATACGTAACATTTATGGATGACGTCATCCATCATAAAACACACAATACATTGCCAAATTGCTTGTTATTTCCAGGGCAATGAATTGCTGTTCATCATTACCAATATGTGGTTATTTGTACAGACCGTTTTATCAACATTATGAATCGCAGTACAAACTATTATTATTATTGTTAGTTATTATTGTTATCGTTATTATTATTATTGTTATTATCATTACTATTATTATTATTATTATTATTATTATTATCATTATCATTATTATTATTATTATTATTATTATTATTATTATTATTATTATATTATTATTTTACCGTGCATGGACTTCAAGCCGTGGGACCCGCGTCTGATTTTTTCAGGCTCGTAAAAGAACATTAAGCCTACATTAGTGCCTTACTTACTTACTTACTCACTGGCACTATCGAACCCGAAGGTTCATGGCCGCGGGACATAAGCTCTCCATACATCCCTATCCTGAGCCAATGCTTTCCAATCATTCCCTGTATAATCTACTTCCCTCAAATCATAGTTAATGTTGTTCTCCCACTCATTCTTGGCCTACCAACTGGGCGTTTTCCCTCTGGCTTTCCTACAAGAAGCTTCCATGCACGTCTTTCATTCCCCATACGCGCAACATGTCCTGCCCATTGCAGTCTACGAGACTTAACTGTTCTTATTATATCTGGCTTTCTATAAAGACCATGTAGTTCATTGTTAAGTAGTCTTCTCCATTCACCTGTCTGTTCATCTCTCTTTGGTTCCAAAAATTTTCCTAAGAACTTTATTCTCAAATACTCGTAATCTCCTTTCCTCCCTTAAAGTAAGAGTCCATGTTTCGCACCCATATAATATAACTGGTAGAATAATAGTTTTATATATTTTCAGCTTAACGTTTTTTGAAAGGAGTTGGGACATCAAAAGTCTCTGCAATGCATAATAGCATGCATTTCCAGAATTGAGCCTATGTTTAATTTCTTTGTGCATCTCATTCCTATTTGTGATTATTGTTCATAGGTATTTGAATTCAGCCACTTCCTCAAAATTTCCCTCATTTGTCATTAGCTGTCCATTTCCATTATATACTGAATTTCTACGTGTGACCATATATTTAGTTTTACTGATATTTACCTCCAGTCCTAATTTCTTAGTGTTACTCAATAGTGTGTGTGTGTTGGCCTTTAGTATCTCCTCGCTATCGGCCAGTAGTGCCTCTGAGCAAAATTTATTAGCGAGCGTTATCCAATAAATAATCTGATAGCATTTATATTGCCACCCATTCGCGCTATATGAACTACCCATCTCAATCTCCTAAACTTACTATTCTTATTATAAGTATTATTATTATTATTATTATTATTACTGGGGCACGCCGTATCGTAGTGGTTAAGGCACTGCGCTACAAGTCGGAAGGTCAAGAGTTCAAGTCCCGGTGGGTTCAGGATTTTTAAACTGATCAAAACCTTCTGGCGGCACTATGGCCCTGGGGTCGACTCAGCCTCTAACGGAAATGAGTACCAGACGCTTGTTCTGTGGGTAAAGGCGGCCGTCACGTAGGGCTGACAACCCGGCTGACATCAAGTGCCGATTGTCTAGAAAAAGTGGGAGTCTTAACCTCCTACTACCCCAAGGACCTCCCGAGGCCTGTAGTGGGATCACTTTACTTTATTATTATTACTACTACAGTAGCTCCTTATTCTTGGTTACTTTATTTGTGATTTCATTATTACGGGTTAAAAAATTGCGACACGGTTCCTGTATTCACGGCAAAAAATGTCTCTGTTCACGGATGCAGTCGGTAGGCCTATATTAAGATTAGTGTCCTTTATTAACGCATCAGCAACTTTTTTTTTACTGCAGGCAGGTGCCAGGGTGACTTTTACAAATAGTGATTCAAACCAAGTGGAGAAATAGATATCAAAACAAAACAAACCATATTATCACTAACTCTAAAGTTCATTGTTAAAAAACTGTTGTATTTCAGGGCCTCCATCGCCACGATCGGTATTTTATTGTTTCGACTTGTCATTCGTTGCAATAATTTTGATTAAATAACACGTGTCTCTTGTTATTTTTTCCCAGTTTATAATGTCGAAAAAAAGGAAAGAATAATAATAATAATAATAATAATAATAATAATAATAATAATAATAATAATAATAATACTTTATTTATTCTGGCAGAGTTAAGGCCATAAGGCCCTCTCTTCCACTCAACCAGCACAAATACAAATAAATATTTGACAAATATAGATATACACTATACTAATTATAAACAGTTGAAGATACAATAAATGTAGCAAAGTAAATGTCATGTACAAATAAATTTTATAGGGTAATAACAATAATGATAAGATAATAATAATAATAATAATAATAATAATAATAATATAAATATGATAAATTATACGAGAAACACCAATTAATATAACTTGGTAATAATGAAGTCGAGATTAGCGCAAATATAAATTTAGATTTCTTTTAAAATATGCCAATGTCCGGCAGCCCCTTATTTCTTGTGGTAGGGAATTCCAGTTGCGAGAAGTGAAGATGGTATATGACATGGAAAGACATCGAAGAGAAAAATTGGTGTTGCCATTTAAAGTAAAGATAAAAATGCTTGACCGTTTATACGCGTTGGCGAGTCGTTTGCGTCTATATCACGCTGTTTCAATGTTAATGAATCAAGAAATCCGAAGACAAAATAAAAAAATTATATCGCAGAATTCACAGCTGATTATCAATATTAATTGAAAGACTTTATAAAAGTGGCAAAACAGGAAAACATTTCCAAGTTCTTCAAGTCTTTGCCTAAACCTGACAGTAATAATTAATAGAAATTGTTCAAAATCTCTCATTAATTGATTTTATTTTGATAATTTTTATTTTACTCTGTAGCCTTCGAAAGTATCCCCTATATATCCGTACGAATTACTATTCCATATTCGCGTTATATTTGCGGAGCATTTCCCCCGCGAATAAGAAGCTTTTACTGCATTATTAGTATTATGATTATTATTATTATTTCTATTATTATTATTATTTCTATTATTATTATTATTTCTATTATTATTATTATTTCTATTATTATTATTATTATTATTATTATTCAGGGACTGTGAGCATACGTACCTAGTCTGAAGATTTTCAGGCTTGTAAAATAACCTCAAGCCTAAATTAGTAAATCTGAGCTAAATTTAACCGACTTACTCCATCCAACTATACCTTAGTTGTGCCTACTAGATGTCTCCTTGAGGCGATGTGCTGACCACATGTCACTCACCGACATATAATGTTATTCATATTTTCTTTCTACCTTTACTTTAGTTTAACCTCACCTTCGTAGGACTCTTCATGTCCTAACAGGGGCACGACCTATCGGGAGAGGATTTTAAACTCTTGATCACACACACGCTTTTTTTTACTACATAATCACATGAAAGGCTCCATGGTTGGACGGTCAGTTCAATTCTAGGGCCACCTCTGGGACAACATGAACATTTTCGACAAGGCACTCCGTTTGCGTATTTATTAATACTGAGCATGGCAAATATATTATGGATGATTGTGATGGCCAGATGATGTACGGGGACTATTTGGGCCTTACAGTTTCGTAATATGTCTTACAGATGAAGAAAAACACTAAAGAAACTTGTCCCAACCGGGACAAAACAGAATCAAGCTCTAGGCGTAAAGATCTGCTACGTCTGGCGCACTAAATTATAGCATGTACAATAATGTATTATACCGGATGTAACTAAAATCCCATTACAGATTTTGAGGATGTGTAATGGGGATCAAGATGATTACGTTTATCATAGGAACTCATGTCCAAAAACGTACCGTTTTCCCGCTACACGGACGCAAAATACCAAAACACATATTCAACTCTCCCGCATTTTCGGCGCCAAAGATACAGCACTTTCTCCAGACCTGACACCCTCTAGACTATGACGTGTGGGGTCACATGGAATCCCTGATTTACGAGACCCCTGTAGCATCCGAGGAAGACCTACTGGCGCGGCGGATGTTGCAGACTGGTGAAATAACTTGTGCAGATAAAATTCAAGCAGCAGCTGCTTACGCTACTTCGAATTCAATAAAGTCAGGTTCAAATGTTTGTCTTATATCACTGAGCTACGTGTCTATGGCGTTCCGTCTTGTCAAATGTTTAAAACTGAGATGCGTGTCTTGTGAAATTTTTAATTTATATTGTGACACTAGTTAATAATTGTTTTCTAAAATTAAATAACATGCGTGCTTCTGAAACTGCATTGCCTTTAATCTAGAATGAAATTAACTGATTTATTTGGTGTTTACTTTATGAAAATCCATTATGTTCGTTGATTAAATAAAATTATCAAAATTTCATGATTTTCATAAATTTTTATTTTATCGATGTTGAACAAAATATAATTAAATTAATTTGAAATAACGTTTGTGAAGCTGTGAACTAAATGCACAAAATAATAATAATAATAATAATAATAATAATAATAACAATAATAATAATAGACACTTATTTTATTATACAGAACTTTCCTCACTAGAGGATTGCCTCAAGGACAAAGTGATACAGACAATTAATTTTCGAAATTGATGAAATACATTTGGTAAATACATTAAAAAAATTAAAAATTGTAAGAAATACATTTAAAATTTTCAAATTGTAATTGAAATATACATGCTATAAAGTAGAAATTTTGTAAAGATGGTTCTTAAAATTGAAACTGATCCTCTAATGGCAGTGATGACAATTTTAGAAAGATACACCCTGCCCAAATCTAAGAAATTCCAAAATTTAGCTAAGATTCCTGGTATAGTACCTCTTGTCCCGATCATCAATCCTGTGACAGTTATACTATCTAATTGGTATTTATCATAAGTAATGCCACGAGTGATTTTCAAATTATGGATAAATTCACAACTCAAGAAGTGAGGAGTGAATTTATTAGAGAATTTGGAAATCAAGAGTGGCATTTGTTAGGACTATTTAACGAATAAAATTAAGCTGTTTACTCACAAATCATTGTTATTTTAAAATATTTATATATTTAATGTAAACGGCGATGTTTGAAAACAAATCAGATATGTGAGGTTATGTTCATTCACTGCTGCTTGATCATATTATTTATTGCCAAATAAGATTGTAATATTGTAAGAGTGCACCCAAGAGGAGAAATAATGAAACACATCAAACTATATATCATAATCAACATTACAGGTTATTCATTTATTTTCAGTAAATCAAGGAATCTTTTCATTATTTGCTATATTCAATGTATTTGTTGGAGAAAAAAATAATGCTTTGACCTGTTCAGAACATTCAAAAGGAGGAGCTTTCTTTATCACAAAAGCAGGAGCTGATAAAGAGAAATCGATAAAGAGCGAGGTAAAAAACGACTGTCATTGGTTATAAAACAAGATTCATGAAACGTGATTGGTCATTGACTAGCATTTGTGGCATAAGTTAAATAGTCTTTGTAATAGTCAATTGTTGGCTCATATAGGCCTATGGTTTTCTTTTCTAAGTCAACTTCCTCAGGTTGGCCACTATGAGTCTCAAAACGGTTGTGGGATCTAATATCATACCAATTTTATAAGATGGTCTAAATGCAATACTATCTATTCGTCTGTTACTTCCATTAATGGCCACACCATGAACTTCCTCATAAACTGTGTATCCATAATTCGCAAGGCTTCTGTCATCATAGAGGTCTGGGCTGTGAATGACAAGGGTTCCGGCCGACCACGCCTGACGCAGGGGCAGATGAATGAAATGAAACGAAATGGATGAGATGAGCATGGAGAAATGGTGGAATGAAATTGTGGCAGGGGAAAACGGGAGAAACGCCGAGGAAAACCTGCCCAAGCTCCGTTTCGTCCAACATGAAACCCACATGGAGTGACCGAGACTCGATCTCGGGACCCTAGCGGTGAGAGGCGAGCGTCTAACCGCTTGCGCCACCGAACCGCCAACAATGAAATATTATTATACGATTATAATAAATAATATTATTAAAGCATTGATTGTAGTGTACCAAAAACTTTCTTCTATCCTCATTAACACATGATGGAAAAAAAGAAACTTGAAATGGGCAGAAAATAAATGATATGGTCTGTGTGACAGTCGGTAAATGTGGGGTTGCCAGCACAAGTGACCCTTCTAGAGTGTTTCACTTTCCTCCAGAGAATACGTCTTCAAAGAAAACAAATGGACGCACTTCATTACTTTCGGAGTTTTTCTTCCTTTCCCAAACTACAGTGTAATGTAATCACTCCACCTACAGTAACTAAACTTCGGGTAAAAATATGAAGCACTCATTGTCCCATTATTACTCTTTCTCCAAGATATGTGATGTGGCAACCCTGATTTTACTCCCTAAGATTTTTAACTGCCAAATACAATCAATTAAAATATTTTATTTCTTATAATCACTTCTCTACATTATTACAAGTAAAACCACAAGATTAACACATGACTTAGTTATGTGTATAGAGCTTTTGTTGTTTGCACGCGCGCGCGCTCGTATCTTTATATCTACATATATTTGGTATATATATTCATTCATTCATAGTGTTCTGCCCACGAGAAGGTCTTTCACTGCAAACTCATCATTCTCCACTCTTCCTTAACTCAGTTTTCCTTTTTGTATCCGCATACTAACCATTTATTTTAGTATTGTCTATCATCTGATGTATTTTTCTGTCTCTAACTTCCTTTCCGTTGACACTTCCTTCCAGGGCATCTGTCAGCATACATTTTCTTCTTAGCCAGTGGCCAATCCAATTTATTTCCCATATATATATATATATATATATATATATATATGTTATAATTAAATGTTTAACATGATAAGAAAAACAAATGCCTGGACGGGATTCGAACCCGGAACTCTGAGTCTGTACCTCAGCGTGTTATCCATTACACCACCAGGCGCATCCAATTCAAACACTTATTTTTCTTATATATATGTATTATAATCTCCATTATTACTAGATGTCGCGAGAACTCGGTCTCCACTGCCATCTAGTAGCTGACTATAACAGTAAGCAAATTAAAGATAATATTTTTACCTCATAGCAGTGACGCTTTGTTTTTCTTATCATGCCATATTAAGCTTGCATTGCTCAATGTTAAACATTTAATTATAACATCGACAAAGCGTCACTGCTATAAGGTAAAAATATGCTCTTTAATTTGCTTACTTGTTATAGTCAGCTACTAGATAGCAGTGAAGACCGAGTTCTCGCGACATCTAGTAATAATGGAGAACATAATACATATATAAGAAAAATAAGTGTTTGAATTGGATTCGCCTGGTGGTGTAATGGATAACACGCTGAGGTACAGACTCAGAGTTCCGGGTTCGAATCCCGTCCAGGCATTTGTTTTTCTTATCATGGCATATATATATATATATATGTTATAATTAAATGTTTAACATTGAGCAATGCAAGCTTAATATGGAATGATAAGAAAAATAAATCCCGTCCAGGCATTTATTTTTCTTATCATTCCATATATATATATATATATATATATATATATATATATATATATATACGGATGAGTCTAAATTCCCCTTATAGAGTTTGAAGATTTGTAGTAGGGGCCAAGACAATTACGTTTAGCATAGGAACTCCGTTGCACGCAAAATCACTACCCATGCTTTATCAGCGCCTCTCACTCGATTAAGTTAGTCCATGTGTCATTCCCGCTCATCTAAGGTTTCATGTCCACTACAAGTTTGTATGTTTACTTGCTATTCAGTTGAATTTGTGATCCGCCCAGAGACGTTTGTACCTGCACAGTACAGTAGTAATCCTTCACGACAGTACACAGCTGAATTCAAGGTGTACGTACTTCATTGTATTGTATTGCTGTTATCCATGACATACAGAATACGCAAACATGATGTTATTGTACAGTGAAGCTCGGCGCAGAGACAGGCCCGATTGCTTGGCCTGCACGTTCTCCCGACTTGACCCCGCTAGACTTCTACCTGTGGGGTCACATGAAAATCTTAATTTATGAAACCCCTGTAGAATCCGAGGAAGACCTACTAGTACGAATTATGTTTGCGGTGGATGATGGAGAACCAGGGATTGGTGATCCTGTGTGCGAGAACTTTGTACGGAGATACCGCATCTGTATGGAAGTCGGTGGTCGTCACATCGAGCCCTTCTTGTAAGTGGTTCAGAGGCAGCAGGAGTCGGAGAGAGCAACATGTGTTATAATGGTATTTTGTGTGTAACGGAAAAACAGTATGTTTTCGGACATGGATTCCTATGTTCAGTTTATTTCTTTGGCCCCCATTATAAGTCCTAAAATTCTGTAAGGGGAATTTAGACTCACCATATATATATATATATATATATATATATACATTATATGGTACGAAACGAAAAATAAATGCCTGAGTCGGGATTTGAATCCGAGATCTCTAACTTTATACGTTAGCGCTCTAACCAAATGAGCTATTACCAACTATTATTATTTATCCGAGTTTCCATCTACTCCGGGCTGATACCAAAAACGAGAAAAAAATGAGAAAGGAAAAAACAGAAGAAACGAACAAAACAGAAACAACAACAAACATGACCCAACAAGATAATAGTAATAAAGAACAAAACAATACACAAAACGTATCCAATACATCAAAATACCCACTAAAAATCACCAATCACCAAATTGGACTTGACAACCCAATTAATTTAAAGAACTAGATCCAACAACTCGCACCAACACTTCTCAAGACAATACCATTAAACTTCTGCAATACAAGGCTGAAAACAACAACCCTAATTTTCACCACAGAACGATAATTCAACACTTTCATTTCAAAAATTCCAAAAACAGCCTTTGGACCATATTCCCATTAAGAAATAAACTCCAACACTCACACAACAAAGAACACAATTGTCACTACACAAAATTCTAGAGTAATAAGAGGAGTTGATCCTTCCATCTCCGAATAATCACTTACAAAAGAATTCGCAGAAGCCGATTACAAAATAACAAACTTATCACGGATCACAACAAATACGGAACACCTACCTACATGGTTCGACTCGATTTCCCTAACAAAGCAGAAATAGAAACAGCCATAAATGAAGGAATTCTCCTCCTAAGAAAATATATACAGTCAAACCACCACTTGGGCCGATACAGATATGTTCCATGCAGAAATTTCTGTGAGTATGGACACAATCAGACAGAATGTCAAGCCCTACAGAAATGCCTTCCCAGACACACTAAAGACCTTATTTACTGCGCTACATGCAACGTAAAATGTCACTACACCGGACAAGTTAAATGTCGTAAATATCCGAAACAAATGCAGCCACCAGCCAAAAACTATATATATACCTTTAATAAACACAAACAGAAGAAACACTGATCAAACCCAGCTCTGCAGCTTTGAATTTCGCGGCACTTAACACAAATACAGACAAATAAACACAAAACATATCACACGAAGAAATTCTCAAAATCACCGATGAAAAGATCAAAACAGCTACCAAAAACTAGAAAATTACATAGAGGAGAAGCTTAATACACTAGAAGAAGAATTAATGGTATTCTTTCTAACAGTTACCTACAACTTAACAGACAATTCTGAAAACCCATTACTCAAAATCATAGCCAAACAGCACAGTCAAAAAAACCTAATACATCTAGAACACGCATAGACATATTCATTCAGAAAATGCCTGAAATGAATAACACAGTAGACACAACTATCACAAAACTCCAAGAAAACATAACTACAAAACTTAACGCAATTTCACCAAACACCTAAAGAAATACACAAAATCAAACAAATCCAAGAAAACATAAATACAGCAAACACAAACGGAACACTCAATAACATCACACAATAAAATAAAGCATACACACAAACTGACAAGCTTAAGCTTTTTTTCATTACACCTATCCAAAAAATCGATAAAACCATCGATTAAATATGAAAGGGGCTCCAGTATAGGTGGACTTGGACTAGCACGATTTTCCTTGCTTCTTCTCCCTTCCACGCCGGAAAATGTGTGCGAAACATAATCGAACTTTAACACCAAACTAAAAGAAAACTTCAAAATAAAGAACGAGGGTAGCAAAGGACTCAAATAAGACCCGTGGAGTACTTTAAAGGACCCCAAAGTTTATTGTAGTCTAGTCTCCAATATCCAAGTCCGTTTTTAAACGTTTTATTAGACAATCGCTGTTAAAAGTGCTGAGATGATAACTCGTTTCATCAAACTACCCTCTAAAGTCGAAGGAAAGAAATAGTTGTCAAATAATCTGATTAGTATTCTTGGATTAAGCAGAAAAAACAACTTGCAGAAAATATACATTTAATTATAATTTATGTCTCCTAGTCAAACAGAATATAAAACACAGTGTAATTATATCAATTAAAAACTGTTTACGTTCCAAGCAAAGCGATGCAACCACATACTTTATGAGAAAATTAAATACGTTGCATGAATATAAACATTTTTAATTGAAAACTAATATTTGTTTTGAATGACAAATTAGCTGCGGTAGATTTCCCATTGTTTATGCAATCTATAATCTCAGGAAAAGCTACTTGACTATTATTTGATGAATCGTTTCAAAACTTCCCAGCTTTTTAATTCCTTAAACTACCTTATTTTCATTTTCCAACTCTTGAGAACTTACTTTCCTACGGACGAATTTTCAAACTTAATTTCTTTGATATTTTCACTGAAAGTCACAGGTATAAAAGGTATAAAAGGTGTGGATTGGATGTCGCCATGCCACCAGCTTACATTTAAATGAGAAAAAACGGAAATCACACAATTTATTGTTCTTCTTCTTCTTCTTCTTTCCTTCCTTCCTTCCTTCCTTCCTTCTAAGTATTAGGCCAAGGCCTGTTACGATCCTATAGAAAGTTTTCCCTCCAGCGTTTCACAGGACGGCCCAATGATCAATTTATTGTTACAGAATGTAAATAATTACCTGAGAGAAATAATATGTTGATTAAAAAAAGTAATAAATGCCTTAAAATGAGGTGATAAAGAATGTTATAAATAACCCAAAATCAGCATATTTGCAATGTAAAATATGTATTAGTCATTGCTCAGACAGTGTAGCCAACTTATCATAAAAGCCCGCTAATAAACAACTGAACATCACACTAATCTGCAGTACTAACTCGTCTATTTCCTGACCCTAACTTGCCAACTAACACTTACTTGCCCACTAATGTGGGTAGACTCCCGGGATAAATCTCCTTATTTGTAAGTAAATATGTTGCCGGTTACGGCGCAAAATATGGACATCCGATTTTCAATTCAATTTTGGTTTTAAAGTGAAGCTTAGGAACACCAATGATGAATCATGAAAAAACTTTGCGGACTATCCAAAAACAAACCAGAAAAATAACATTTTTTAAGCACTACACAATACACATTTCACTAGTTTACTATACGGGACATCTCAATTTCGATATACTTTCGGTTTTAAAATGAAGCTTAGGATCGTCAAAGATGAATAAAACGGAAAAAAAAAATGCGGACCATCAATGAACAAAGCAGTAAAATTACATTTTTTTGTAGTACTATACAATCCATGTCCCATTAGTTTAACACACGTTACATTGCACTCCTTGAAATAATGTAATATTGAGCGACATTCTTTTTTCTGTGTGGATGAATACATAAGGCCTAATAAAAGCAACGCGGTGAATTTAGAGAGATACAATATTTTTTTTTAAATTATCTTGTACACCAGATTCATTTACGGCGGAGTATAATGTAGCACGTAACTGATTTTGTTAGGTTATATGACCAGGTTATTCGTTTTTTTTAACTATAGCAACGTGGCGAGATTAGTTTACGGTAGAGAGCAATAATTGATTTTGACAGGATAAAAGAGGAAAAGTTAATGTACACCAGATTAGTTTATGGTGTAGTATAATGTAGTATGTAACCTATTTTTTTAGGTTAGATGATGACATGTTAGTTTACACCAGATTAGATTAATTTCCCGCTGTTTATTTCGAGAAATATCTACTATTAGGCGAATCGATTATTGTCGACAATCGATACAGTTAAACTATTTTTTCTTAAGATTCGTCAGTGTGTGGAATGAGAATTTTCTTAAATTTCAATAACTTCAATATGTCATTTTGTTACATAAGTTAGCATCAGTAGCAACTTGCTGTTTAACCAGCCTATTTTTATATGCTTTTTTTTTAATTTTTAATATGAATTTGATCTTGTACATTCGATTTAAGCCATATGTGTGCTTTAATATATAACTCTTTATTATAGACTGCAGTCGGTCCCAATTCACTAGTGCTTTCTATGGGTTTCCGAGTTCAACTGGCTAGAATCGATGGATGATAAGATCGTAAAATCCTGAATATAGTTCCGTTTCGTCGATTTAAGTACAGTACATAAAATAACCTCAATCCTGAAAAAAAAAAGAAAAAACAGCTCTTTAACAACCACGAAATACAACAGTAATAACCTGGGTTGTTAAAAATCTACCTTAAATAAAGATACTAACTAAACTAGCAATATAAATGGTAGTTCTGCTCATTTAAAACGTCTAATGTCAAACATTTCCCGCGCTGTAGCTGAATGTCTAAAGGCCCCAATGCAAATAAATTCGTCTCTACTCAAATTACTTCCAATCACTGGTGAGCTGACTTTCCGTGAGCAAGTGCAAAGATCGAATTAGCAACCCACTAACTGGTCATGCATGAAAGTCGTCGTTTTCGTAATATTGGCAAGAAATTACCCACAATTCTCAGCGATAAAACCACTTCCGTTATTTTCGTCTGCTAGAGGAACCCATTTTACGCTTGCATTCCGCAAATAATACCGTATACGACGACGTCTGCGTCGCGCAATATTACGCCGATTCTCCTGTTTTTCCAGTTGAATTCTTTGGTAGACTCTATCAAATTCCTTTTCTCCGCGTATACCGAAAACATGATCGAAATCTTCAAGGTCCGACATCTTGGATAAAGCAGCAAGGTACGCGGCAAGGTTTCAAACTACATCGGTTACCATCGGTTCCCATCGGGTTGCTCACGATTCGTTTCTCTGCTAAGTCACCTCGCCAGGTAGCTTACGAATTTCAACAATTATTATCGCATGAACAGATTTTTTGAGTACGGAAAAACGTATTTGGATGCAACTTTCTCAGCAGAGTACAGGCAGAGAACGACTTTTACGGTCTAATGCGTTCATAGATTCGAACCTAAGTCTCATGGCTCCAGTTCCTATGACTATGGGAGAAGAATGTTCTCATCGACTTTCATCGTCCTGGTGAACTCTGGTTACCATTATCGTCTCTTATCCAAGGTTCTCCGATTCAAACCTTGCCGAGGACGATAGATTTTCAGGGGTGTGAAAACCTTGAGAGTTAAAATGGAAGGGGAAACTATAGCGGTGGGTCCCATATAGTGGATTTATGGCTCATAACTTTCACGCCCAGATTTGAAATGTGACCCCCATGACCTTGGCTATTAAAGAGAGTTTTCGGTCACCCAGCATCGTAAGGAATTTGGGTAGCTACAATAAGTAGCCACTCTAAACCAGTTTTACCGGCTGGGGGATCCGACATATTGACCATATGTCACCCCTATATTAGCTGGAAAGATCGTCTTTCTTTGTAAATACACGTGAATATGCGGCCAGTGCCTGATTGGTAGACCAAGGCCTTTTAGCCCTGTCTCGCCATGGAGAAGAATGTCACACTGTAATATGAAATATACAACCAGAGATTCTAGACACTATAATATCATCTTAGACGTAAAGTGTCTTTAAATAAGAATGCAATGAAAAATCCTGTGCCACGTATCCAGCAGACTATCTTAGTTGCATACTAGTGGGCTGCGTATTTGTTCCGTTTATTTGATGGTAAAATGGATGAAGCTAGAGTATCCCTCGGTAAATGAAGCAAACTTTAAAAATATACTACCTTAGAATATTTTATTTTTATAAGAATACATTTTATTCACAAATAAATATTGTACACGATATTGACACCCGAATGAACAAGGGCTCGTGCTCGGGTATAGTTCAGTTATAGAAATAATAATAAATATAGAATCCAGGCTATATATCCGTGCTGGGGTAGTAGTTATGTTACTTGCCTCTAGTTCCGAGGGACGCGGGTTGAGACCCGACTGTGGTCGATAGATTTTTAGGATGGAAAAATCCAAGAACAAGTCCTCCGGGTCGTGGATCCCGAATCTGAAGATTTTTAGACTTGTAAAAGAACCACAAGCCTGAATAAGATGGCATCTGTGCAAAACTTACCGACCGTTTCCCATCCAGTTATACCTTAATTACCCACTAAATGTCACATCGAGGCTCTAGATCGACCCCCTATCACTCGCTGACATATATAGGTAAATGTGCGTAACTAAATCAACTTCGTCAATAAATTCTCATTACGGTGCGCGCTAATCCCGGAACAGGGAAAGAAAGGGCTTAAGAAGAAGAAGAATATATATTGCAAAATTCCAGTTAAAGGAATAGGGAAAACAAAGTAAATATTTAGGAGTCGTTTTCAAGACATAAAATAAATTCTGTCACAAAAAAAAATTTAAAAAATACTAGGGAAAACAAAATAAACAAAAAACATAGAATAGATTAATACCAGATTGAAGAAGACAGTTATAAACATTAGGGAATAATATAAAACAATGAATATATTTTGAAATTCACTTTGTTAAAGGTAATTTTATCATGATAAACAAAAAAAAATGTACTCTTAACCTGATTTGAAATCTGGGTAATAGAACAGCTAAAAAGTAATGTATAATTTCTAATTAAAAATACTTCTGAATACAAGACGTCATTTGGCGTGATATAGCAACAGCTATGAGCCTTTAGGCAAACGAGAACCGCATAAGTGAAAGAAGTTGACGTTCTTATCGGTGTAATTGATATCACACTGAAATACAGTTTCAGAATTCAAGCCCCGATCGAGTCATAATTTTTCTATATTAAATTAAATTTTATAAGGATTGGAAAATGTTAATTCGCATAAAAACATCGAAAATAGGACCAGTTTTTATCAAATTCAGGAAGTAAAAATAAACATTTAACAAGTTTATAAAATGGCTGATTACTAGAAATAAAAAAGTATGTATTAGATCTATTTTCAGTCAAGCACTGCTAAAGGATTGAAGATATTTCACACAAAAAAATATAACACTATAGTTTTTAGCATAATATATGGAATGTTTAACGATTTATATTAAAGTATGACCGTCAAAAACGAGCTAATATAAAAGACGAACCTTATTATCTGGGATTCTCTTCACATGAAACGTAACTTCGCATGCAATTAGTGGATTTTTGTACAGTCTGCATTAACTAATTTAATAAATATGTAAGGAAATATAATTTAGCTGCAGCTAAAAGCATTATCGACATTAAAGTTCCACTTCATTCCATTAACGCAGTTTAATCTCTCATCTTATAGGCACTTTTACGTGTCACACGCCACCCGGGCCTTATAGTGACTACTTGTCGGGAGAGTGACTTTAACTATGGATCACATACGTATATTTTTGTCCACACAAGAACATAGAGGGCCTCCCTGAATGAGTGATCAGCTCAATGTCAGGACGTCCTCCGATACAACACAACTTTAAGACGAAACAACACCATTCACATATATATTCATACTTAACATGGCGAATATGATAACCAGATGATGTTCGGGAACCATTTGTCTTACAAGTGAGGAAAACCCCGAAAATAAATAATAGTTTTAAAAAACTAAAAGAACACGCTTTATTAGAAAACTAAAAAATGAAAAATTATTTTAATTTCCAATACGCTTGGGATAAAATTAAAGTGGTCAACAAAAAAATCATCTCCAACACATATAGAATAAAACTAGAGTTATCAACAACAAAAAATAATTTTACCATCAAAAGCGTGGGGTGCTCTATATCAATTAATATATTTGATAATAAACAGATATTGGCAAAAGTAAGCTCTCTAAGAAGAAAATGTAAACATCATAAAAAGCAACCCACGCTTTTGATGGTAAAATTATTTTCTTCTTGTTGATAACTCTAGTTTTATTCTATATGTGTTGGAGATGATTTTTTTGTTGACCACTTTAATTTTATCCCAAGCGTATTGGAAATTAAAATTATTTTTCATTTTTTAGTTTTCTAATAAAGCGTGTTCTTTTAGTTTTTTAAAACTATTATTTATTTTTTATTTTTTAGTTTTAATATTTTACAGAATAAGATAAAAATGTAAATATGTTTAAATTCAATACTATTGTAGTATGAGCTAAAAGTAATACTCTTCTATAAAAAAACCCTCCCAGCCGGATTTGAACCAGCGACGTATGGATTACTGAAATTATATACCACTAAGAGTTCACTGCTCTATCAACTGAGCTCTTACAACGATTGACTAAAAAGTCGACAAGTCCGCAACCTATTATACCAGTTTTCATTTTTTTGATTTTCGGATGATTCTGGCCAGGATTTTAGAACAAAATATGAAATTATTGTATTGTCACGGGTCCTCTACACGTATACAAAGTTTCAAGTCGATCCAATGTTTCTAAGTGGGTGAAAATCGCGTTGAAAGATTCCGTTACATTAATAACAAAAACACTTTTTTTGATTTTCTGATGATTATGGCCAGATATTAGGAAATAATATGAAATTATTGTATTGTCACGGGTCCTCTACAAGTATACAAAGTTTCAAGTCGATCCATGTTTCTAAGTGGGTGAAAATCGCGTTGAAAGATTCCGTTACATTGATACAAATACACTTTTTTTGATTTTATGATGATTATGGCCAGGATTTTAGAAAATAAATATGAAATTATTGTATTGCCACGGGTCTTCTACAAATATACAAAGTTCAAGCCGATCCAATGATTTTAAGTGGGTGAAAATCGCGTTGAAAGATTCAGTTACATAGATAGATAGATAGATAGATAGATAGATAGATAGATAGATAGATAGATAGATAGATGAATAGATAGATAGATAGATAGATAGATAGATAGATAGATAGAGATAGATAGATACAGATCAAACTAATATAAAGCGTGTAAAAAAAGCATTGTTCAGGGAAATTGTCCCGACTGGGATCGAATCTTCGCCCGCTGCTTACGAGGCAGCAACGCTACCCCGAGACTACAGCGGTGGACGAAAAAAGAATGTGTTACTGCAAAACACCATGAAACAGCTTTAAAAATAATATTTTATTTTCCAAGAATAAGGAATTTTAATTTAGACATTGGTGTTTTAATTACATTTTATGAAATTTCTGACGTGTTTCCACAGTAATATTATATTATTAGTTATTTTCATGTCGGGTGGGCAATTATGGATCCGAGCACTGCGACTTAAAATATCTATTGCGCTCTCCCGGTATCCATCCAAAGTAATTCTGCCCGAAGGCAGGTCCTTCGCTGCAATCATAGCATTTTCATGCTATTTCTGCAGCTTTACTAGGGAATTGTAGGTGTGGTAGCTTCCCGTTGCTTTCCACACCGGTGAAGGATGTTGATGATTATGATAAGGATGATTATGATGATGGCCATATGATTTCGGGGACCGTTTTATCCCAGTATAATGGAATTAAAGTCTACGGTGTTATGTGAGATGTAGATCGTATTATACAGGGTGTTTCCGTGATCTTCTTTCAAACTTTCAGGGAAGATTAAAAAGGACAAATGCATGAATTAGATTTAAGGAACCCCGGTCCGGAAAAATCTCCTTCGCAGGTTTATTACCTATGCTTGTTTTCGTAAGTTTTAGGCGATCGGTAATGAGGACGGATCGCCGGACCGACATCTAGGAGTATCATGAGCGGTTCCTAATAAACACGCCTCAAAGGCAATGCAGATAGCGTTGTAAATTTTAGAAGTTTAACGAAGATGTGTATCTGATGTGTTCCGTCGGTATTCAGATACAAGTCTGAGTCTATATGTTGAAATGTATCAAACAATCGCAGTGAAATGCTGTACATGATTGCAGAATTTGCAAACATGGTGTTCGTGTACGGGCAAGCTAATGGAAAGAGTAAGGAAGCAGAAAGGCTGTATCGGGACAGGTATCCCCTAAGGGAGACATCCGACATATGCCATGTTCCATAGACTTTTTCAGTGGTTGCGGGAAACTGGACAATAGAAACCACAGTATCTCGAACTGTTCGAACTTGGAGGAAGCAGTGCTTGATCGTGTGGTTGAGGAGCCTTCAATAAGTACGCGGTCAGTTGCTCCTGAAATGGGTGTCGCACACACGCGCGCGCTCACACACACACACACACACACACACACACACACACACACACACACACACACACACACACACAGGTGTAGTATTATCGCCTCTCTATGACGGTTTTCCAGCGGCTCGCTTTGTTTCCGCAGTTGTTATACGTAATTAAATACAAAGATGCAGACTACCGCCGACTATAATAATTCCGCATGTTAATCATTGCCAAACATTGTCGCGACACCCGCTTTTATATAAACGGGCAACCATCATGGTGAGGCGTTAATATCACAGCTTGTGTATGTAGTACAGCGATATAAAACAGATACTCGTAAGGTACCATAATTTCACGTTCATAGGTACCAACAAGTGTTTGCCTATCAATTGGGAAGGAGATGTTTCCGGAAACATCCTGTATTATTAAGATATTGTTTTTTTTACAGTTCAGTCAATGAACATTATAATATAAAGTATCAAAGAAATTTTATAGATAAACGAATGCGGTTCTGTGAATTTTAACCACAGTACTAACTCTTTTATTGAACTTTTAAAAAGTTTTATTTAAAAAAGACGTGGGTAGAACGATTCAGGACACCAGAGTCTTATATCTCATAAACTATATTCCTTTAACGAATCTTTTCGATATACTTTCTTATTCAGAAGTTTTAAGAAATGTCTTTCCTGCATTTCTACGGTCCAACTATTCATCTATTTATTTCCTTACTTCGGTGCAACTTAGTGCTTCCATATTTTCTTTATCACTTTATTCCAAACTTAGTAAAATCTTTTTAGGCGTGAAATGAAAGTTAGGCATGAAACACTCAACATACAGAGTTTTATAGCAAACACCGACAAACCTTTAGGAACGATCGCTATTACAGAGACTATTTAAGTCATGCCCCAAATGAGACTCAATGGCCAATCACGTTTCAATGATTTCTGTTTTACAACCAATCAGAGTTGTGTTTCACGAAATATTTATTAGTGTTATAATTACCATATTAAAGAAGGCTCCTCCTTTTTAATATTCTGAACAGGTCTGACCATTATTTTGCAGTGACTGAGCCTGCTAGAAATACGGCTACCAGATTGTATATATAATGCATGAATGTCAACACATGCTGCATGCGGGAGTTAATATAAAAACATTTGTAGCAATTTATTATACCACCAAAAAAAGAAACCACTGTTTGCACTTTCTTCAATGTATTTTTTCCCAGGTAACAATCCAGAAAAATATAATCGTCATATTTACATCATACGACATCAGAAATGAATTAATATACAGTTTGATGTGTTTCATTTTTTCTCCACTAGAGAGCATTCTTAAAATATTGCGTTCCTTTGGCAATAAATAGTATGATCTGGTTGCAGTGATAAACAAAAGAAGCAGATGAAGCGTACCTATCGCTTCTCATTTGTTTTCAAACATCGCCATTTACATTAAATATATAAATATTTTAAAATAAATCTAGTTAAATAATGATTTGTGAGTAAACAGCTTAATTTTATTCGTTAATAGTCCTAACAAATGCCACTCTTGATTTCCAAATTCTCTAGATAAATTGGAAATCACTCGTGGCATTACTTATGAGAATAACGTTTTGTTTAGAAACATAATATATTATAATAACCATCAGCATCTTACTTACTCACTGGCACTATCAAACCCGTAGGTTGATGGCCGCGCGGACATAAGCTGTCCAGACATCCCTATCCTGATAATAATAATAATAATAATAATAATAATAATAATAATAATAATAATAATAATAATAAATCTGCCGGATGGATCACATCAATAGAATGCATAACAATAGAATTCCGAAACAGATTCTTCATTAAAAACCATTAGGACGAAGAAATGTTGAAGACCCAGTAAAAGATGGAAAGACCAATTCTAACATAGGATTGGAACAGATCAGCAGGTCTAATCCTTGATGCTGAATAATAATAATAATAATAATAATAATAATAATAATAATAATAATAATAATAATAATAATAAATAGATCATCAGTTGATTAATGTCTTTGACATCGTCCGATTTCTAATAGCCAATTTTGTCGGTCCATCCAGTCTCCTGGTTGTAGATATTTCTCCTTTAAGTACAAAATATATTCTCTGACTCCAGAAGGTCTTCCTCTGCCTCGTCTTCCCTCAGGTTTCCATTCCAAAACACATTTTGATATCCGATCCTCTTCCACTCGCTGAACATGTCCGTACCACATTAATAATAATAATAATAATAATAATAATAATAATAATAATAATAATAATAATATTAATAATAATAATATTAATAATAATAATAATAGCAATAATAATACAGTAATAATAATGACAACTTTAAATGGAGCTGGTATGAAATTGAAATGGTCTTGTCCAGCTAGCTTCAATTTAACCACATAAACGCAATTTCAAATTAGAGCTTTGTAAATTGTATTAGTGCTACACAGACACAATTAGATAAATGTTAATAATACTGAAATAGTAATAGAGAACACACATTATATAATGTATAGTAATCATGATAAACATGAACTGTATATAGGCCTACTCCATATAGAAGCAAATTTATCAAAATGCAACCTACTCTACAGGGTGTAACTAAACTCCATTACAGGCTATGAGGACGTTACGTTTAGCATAGAAACTCATGTCCAGAATCTTACCATTTTCCCGCTACACGCCCTCAAAATACCACAAACACACGTTCAACTCTCCCGCATTTTTGGCGCCAAAGATCCCTGATTTACGAGACCCCAATGGCTTCTTCTTCTTCTTCTTCTTCTTCACGGTTTAGGCTTATTTACTAGCCTGTTCCAGCTCTAAATTGCTGTTCTTTCAATCTTTTCTTTGGTCTTCCCAAACTTCTTCTTCCTCGTGGCGAATAGCTGTATGCTGCTTTTGGTATTCTATTATTTGTCATCCTTGCCAAGTGTTCTTTCCAGTTTATTCTGTATTTCTCTATTGTTGCGTTTAATTCTTCTACTTTTAGTTGTTCTCTTATTTCTGTGTTATGATTTTGTCTGTTCTTTCATATCCTGCTATTGGTCTGAGGAATCTCATTTCAGCAGCTTGTATTCTGGCAGATTGTTGTGTTGTCACTGTCCATGTTTCGGATGCATAAGTAATAATATCCGCTGCCATTGTCTTGTATAATTTCATTATAGAGTCTTTCCTGGCTTTATTTTTCAAAGTTCTTTTTAGTGTACCTGTTATATAATTAAACTTATTCAGTTTGTTATTTGTATATGTTTCCGCTGTGTATGATATTTCGCAACTTAGGAAGTTATATCTTAGGCCTACCACTTGTTCTATTGGTTTATTTTCTAATATTATCTTTGTCCGAACTGGATGAGCGCCCTTGAAGGCCATTGTTTTTTTTATTTTGAGAGGATATTTCCATGTTTTATTTTTTTTATATTTCATTTAGTTTATATAGCATTCTTTGAAGTACGTCCTCTGTTTTTGCTATTAAAATCTGGTCATCTGCAAAGCCTACTGTTTTTATTACTATATATCCTACGTTAATTCCCCCATTCGTAATTTTCTTCCATGATCTTATCATGTCGTCGAAATAAATGTTAAAAAGAGCGGTTGATAGTTACAAACTTGTCTAACTCCTCCTGTTATATGTATTGGCCTCAATGACATCCGAGGAAAATCTACTGGCGCGACTAAGGATTGGTGGTCATGAGTACCAAGGTACGCATGTCTGTGTTGACGACGATGGTCATCACATCGTATCCTTCTTGTGGATCCAGACTACAAGCAACAAGCGTCAGAGAGAACAACGTGGTATGTTGCGTGTAGCGGGAAAAAGGTACGTTTCCGGACATGAATTCCTATGCTAAATGTAGTCGCCTTGGTCACCAATACTCGTCCTAAATGTCTGTAATGAAAACTTAGTTACACTCTTTATATTAGAATCAGTTAATGTAAGTCGTAACTTGGTATCTTAGATAAACCAAATATATATCCTTGCAGTTGTGTCCTGCTTACAGGCTTATATTCAGGTAATGTAAAAGCAGGATTCTGTTTGATGTGATGAAAAATTAAAGTAATTCCACTACAGGCTTTAGGAGGTCTTTGGGATAGCAGGAAGTTAAGGTTCCCACCTTCCTGTACAATTTGTAAAGGATGCCGGCCGAGTTGTCAGCACGGCGTGAGGGCCGTCTTTATCCCCAGAGCATAGTCTGGTACCCATTTCCGTTAGAGGCTGAGTAGATCCATGACCATGGTGTTGCCTGAAGGATTAAGGACAGATTATAAATACTGACTAGTAGATAGGTATAGACAGAATTTCGTAAATCAATTATAACGTATTACCTTAACCAACTGCGCTACCCGCAGCTTGTTCCATTGATGTGATGAAAACATGACTGATTGAGGCAATTAGTTGAGTTTCGGTGGCAACTTCAGCAAGTTTCCCTACATCATACTTCTGATATACCATCAAAGAAAAGCTAGGCCTATGTCTTGTTTATATGATACAACGCACAACTTGACCAGTGCCCAGAACTAATATCGAAGATTCTATGTTCCTTAAAACAACGAAACGTGTTCTCTCTGCATGATATATCGTGCTTGAAAGTTTGTCGGTGAGGTCCTAGAACACTCTTGTGTAACATAATGGAATATCTCACAGTCATGAGAACTCTGGCATTGTCTGTCCAACGGATCTGTGCCCCCGTAAGATATGCGAACTAAAGCTTACTTCCTTTTCTGTCTCGGCAAAAAGATTTCCCTCCCTGCATTCCTATCTCTCTCCCCCTTTTCTATCTCTCACTTGCACTACAATGTTGTCAACTCGACTGCAACCTTGCATTATTCTATATTCAAGAGCTATGACACTGCGGAAAGTTTGGCAACATCCCTACTCGATAGCTGTTGTTTGACGTAGTGGGAGGGGAGTGCGGTGAAATGGTGTGAGTATTGATGTGTACTATTTTAAGAACGATGCCAGCGCTATAGGGGCACAGATCCGTTGGTCCGAGTATACTAACGTATATAGAATGTTTAACCCTTAAATTCGTAATATATTCTTTGGATACATCAGTTGCTTCAGTTAATTTAATATTTTGAATAAATCAGGAGAAAACGAACAAAAAGAAACCACTTAAATGTGTGTCTAATTATACAATATACCTAGTAATAACAGTTATACAATATTCCGTTTTCTCTGCGGTCCGCCACATTCAAATAACTATCAGAAAAAAATTTTTGTTTTGCTAATTTAAGGGTTAAAGAAACATAGATACACTGCAGTAGGTTTACAATATTGTGACGCATCGCAATAACGACATTTGAATTTTGCGGGCAAAGGCGAGAATAGTGGTCACGCATTTGGTAGAAATAAATTTCGGAAGACTCGCGCAATCACAGATGCGTCGAAATCCCTGTTCCAGAGGCATTTACAAGCCTCGGCTCACACTGTTATGAAATTTCGATGGCCAGAAATTTACATACCGATACTGGAAATGTCTCGACCGAGGGCCTACAAATTTCCCTCCCTGCCCTATATATCTGTGAAGTCAGGAAGCGAGATAGTTCTGAATTGTCAGCGATAGAGAACAAATTGTAACAAGTGGATACGTTAGAGACTTACGATAATTGTGATAGTTAAACCTTAAAACAAGATTACTTATTTTGTAAATTGTGAGTGAACTGTTACTGATAGTTTATAGAATTAAATAAAGTTATTGTCACGTAATACACTATCATCTGTGTTAATTACACTGGTCAACATGATTTTTGTCTCATGAGTACCAATAGTTGTACTTGATGCAGCTTTTATCGTGTTTTCAAATATGTATTCGGAATTTCTCCATCACCCACAGTTTTTTATTTCAATTTCAATTAATGGATTTAAATAATTATTTTTTAATAAACGTTTTTTCGTCCATTTGTCCATTGTAAAATAAAACCAAATGAACTAACTAAAATGATTTCATCTATGGAAAAAAGATATCAAGGCAAATGGATTCATAATATTCTGGCCGATTATTGTTGGACCATCAAGAGGGATGCTCCACAGGCGAAATATAGCAGAAAATCGTCATTTCTTACTTTCTAGGTGAGTCCTAATATTCTTATATTGTGTAGTTACGAATGTAGAAAATATTAAAGTGTTTGAAATTATAAATTCCTGTCTCTCGGAAACCTGCGTGATGGAGAAAACCCGGTATCATATTTGAATTCAGGAGAAAAAATACTATCAGAATCACATATTTTTCTTTCTGAGACAAAAAAAAGTTTCTTTTTTGTTGCTCAGTGTTACTTACGTATGCCAAAACGACGTGAAGACGACCACACGGCCTAGAGCCCATCGTATTTTATTGCGTGTGTATATCTAACGATCCTGACCTTTTAATTTTTAAAAACGTATTCACAGTTTTTAGAGAAAACACTGTAACCAACTACTATATTGCTTTTACTATATTAACAGTTAATATAAATTCACCAGAATAATACGCTTGTTCTTTACAGTAACTTCCTTCACAAATTAAGAAATTGCATTAGGTCTCAGTGTTTTAAAATAGACATTTCGTGTGTTTCTCATTGAAAAATATTGCTCTACACATGAACGTATGGATATTATAGCCCGAATTCATGCTGCTGCATAAATAATCCAAACGAGGCCAGGCGTATTTGAACATGTGTGCCAATCACTATACCATCGATGTACGCTCTGCAAAGAGATGGGAGATGGGTATTTTGAAAATTTGATGTGACAGTATTGTCAAGTACTGAGTCTTGAAATCCAACTAACGGTACTCTTGAGAAGTTAGCTACTCATAATGTGAAAATGCATAATTTCCGGACATTGGTACCTTATTAAAAATTATCAACATATCTCAATATACCACCTCACCTCCGTTGTCGGTGATTTTTGCAACACTCTATATATATATATATATATATATGACATAATAAATATAAATGTCTGAACGGGATTTTAACCCGGACCTCTGGGTTAGTACCCCAGCGCGCATCCATTACACCACCAGGCAAATCCTATTCTAACATTTATCTTTCTTATATATATGAATATGAAAGTTTTCTTGGGTTTTCCGTGTCTTGTATTCACGTTCGGCCTCTGGCTACTAATTCCGACGTTTCGGCATGTGGGATCATGCCGAAACGTCGGAATCAGTGGCCAGAGGCCGAACTTGAAACCAAGACGCGGAAACCCCAAGAAAACTTTCATATTCATACTTATATCCGCGAAAATCTGCAATATAACATATATATATTCTCCATTGTTATTAGAAGTCGCGAGAACTTGGTCTTCACTGCCACCTAGTAGCTGACTACGGAACTAATATAACATATATCCATCGATCTACTTACGAGAGAGAATCAATATCCGAAAATACGGGTCTGACACCTATGGAGCGTCAAAGTATCGTTTTATCCCTCCAAGTGTGAGTATTGAACTTATGCAGAGTGATTTTTTTACTACTCGAAATATCTTTGTACATAAGTAGAACTTACAAATTTGTTTTATATAAAAATTGTCCAAGTACGAGGAGGATATAACACTGGTGATTGGTGAACTTTGTAGCGTTATTTATTAACAGGGTATGAATACTAACTTTGTTTTCTTCAATGGCACTCTGCATATTTTCTTCAATGCGTTAATTAAATACTCCAAGACCTGTTCAAAAAATATCACAATGTGTCATTCTAACATAGAACCTTGTTAATGGAAACAAAAAGTGGGATGATTTCTGCCATATTATAGTACCGGTACTTCATATGAATTATGAACCGTAGAACAGTTACATTAATTGCTCAAACTGGTGACAATATTCAGTGACACACATGTCAAATAGCCGAATGAATAAGGATATTGATTTTTTTCCACTGTTACCGGCTAAATGGAATAACAAACATGCACAACACGGTCTGCTTATTGTTTGGAATCGTCGGAATATCTCGATAGATAATGCTACAATGTTCACTAACCAACAATATTATTTCCGCCTTGTAGTTGGACAACTTTCATATAAAACATTTTTTTTTAAATTTTGTATTTACATATAAAGATATTTCGGGTGGTCAAGATAAATGGGAAAAACTCTGTGTGTGTGCGTGTGTGTGTGTCTTTTTGATAAATAAGAACGAATTTTTGATTTGGACTTTTAGCATTTTGTTTTTTTTTTTAATGTGTGGGGAGGTGGCCCACAGCATAAACCCCCAACCTGGAGGACCAGGAAAATTTCTGTCTGGGTTTTCCTCCCATAGCCTTTGAAGATCCCTCTTCACCGCAAGGCAGCGTTTCTCTATTTCCCTTAGAGGTAGGGTTGTCTCTTCCGGGACTCCTTCTGCGCCGACTCTGCCATTGAGGTCTTCACCGTAACCCTGGCTAGGGACCCTTACAGAGTACTATCAGTCGGAGCCAACTGAACCCTGGTTTTTTAACGAGGTTGTTACTCCTCCCCCTCCTCCTTTCTCATCCGGGCTTGGGACCGGCCATGGCGGAGAATGAATTAAAGTGGTTAGGACATGTCTTAAGAATGGAAGATGAGCGATGGCCGAAGCAACTATATGAATGGCATCCGAACAGAAAGAAGAAAAGAGGGAGACCAAGGTTAACATGGAAGGAAAACATGAAGACAGTAATGCAAGCTAGAGGGCTAAGCATCGAAGATGCCCAAAGACCGTAGGCTTTGGAGGTTTGGCACGGGAAAACGGCAGCAGCTGTAAAAACCCGAAGATAGATAGATAGAACGATTTTTTTTAAATTTAACATACTCCCATTCATATAACAATGATGAATTACAATATGATTCTAGCCTTATCTAGTAATAGGATTATAGTAACGAAGCTAGTAAAACTATTATATGCATTAAATTTTGTTTTACATAGATATAAGTATAGGTATTTTACTGATTCATGTTCCATCCATAGTAATGCTGCCCGAAGGCAGGTCCTTCAGTGCAATCATAGCATTTTCACATTTTCATATTATGCTTGCAGCTTTACTAGGGAATTGTAGGTGTGGTAGCTTCCCGCTGCTTTCCACACCGGTGAAGGATGATGATGATGATAGGTAGAGCGAGGAATTATATGAAGAAAATTATACTAAAATATGAAATTATAATAACAAAATATTAAACTTAGGAAACAAAAATATTATGAAGCTACTATTTTTATAACTTTTTACGTATATTTATATACATAAGCCCTGTATAATTTATGGGTATACATACCAGCACACAAATGAGACAAGAAGACCTGTTTGTAGCTAATGAAATCAAGAGTTTCACTGTATTTCCATTTTAATTAATTTTTCATTACTTCTGACTCAATATAAAATAGCATTTAATATAATAAATTTGGGAATTTTTAACATTATGAGGTTTTATTGATTCTTATAAATAAAATATCATATTCGTGATTTGAAGCAATTTTAATGGCTCACATTGAAGTATATTGTGTGAGGAATCACACTAACAAGCCGGAAGGTCGTGAGTTTGAGTCTCAATAGGGTCAGGTTTTCAGCTGGACCAAAACTTCTGGCGACATCATAACCCTAGCAGAGTCTACTCAGCTCTTAATTTAAATGAATACCAGACACAAGTTCTGGGGCAAAGGGGCCGTCACGAAGGACTGAGAACCCAGTGGACATCCCTTGGAGATTTTCTAGAAATGTGGAAGTCTCAACATCCATCTACCCCAAGTGCCTCCCAAGCCTGTAGTTTGACACTTAATTTCAATAACTTAATACTGGGTTTATATAAAATGCGATCATTAATTTATCTAATGATATTTAATTACAAAATCCAAACATAAATGGAAAACAAAACACTGTAACCGTAGTAACATACTTCCACCGAATATACCACTGACAAAATTTAGAGTAGGTACAGTTTGGATGACTTCTATTTACCTTACATAAAGATAATGAATTCCAGTATATATAAATGTCACAATAACATTAAATTGGTTGAATCAGAACACACGTAGACTAAGTCCTAACTAACTAATTCACTGGCACGATCGAGCCCATAGATTTATGGCCGCACGGACATAAGCTCTCCATACATCCCTATCCTGAGCCAATGTTTTCTAATATCCCCTCTATAATTTAATTCCCTCAAATCATGGTTGTCCCGCGCCGTAGCCGAGCGGTTAAGGTAGGAAGCTTTGGCGCAGAGCTACGGGACTTGCGCTGGTTCGAGTCTCCATGGGGGAAGAAATTTTCTCAAGGTATTTCGGCCAGTATGAGACCGGTGCCCACCCAGCATCGTGAGGCAATTGGGTAGCTACAATAAGTAGCGGCTCCAGGTTGAGGAACCAGCTATAACGGCTGGGGGACTCGACATGCTAATCACATGTCACCCCTGCACTGGCTGTTGATCATCTACCTCTGTGATTGACACATGTGGATGTGAAGGGCCAGCAGCCGGCTGGTAAAAGGGCAACTGCTGAAAATTGGAAAGACCCTTAATCGGAAATCATGGTTAATGTCATTCTCCCACTTCATTCTTGGTCTACCAACTAGATGTTTTCCCTCTGGTTTTCCTACAAGAAGCTTCCATGCACGTCTTCCATTTCCCCATTCGTGCCACATGTCCTGCCCATAGCAGTAGACCAAGTACTGAATGTCATATTTGGAAAAACAAGATGTTAAAATAAATTAATCCACAAACAATTATAGGGAGTATTTCAACTCTCTCTTCGCAATTACAATTATTTTAATCCTATAGATTACACGTATGAACATAGTGAAAAGTAGTTTAGTTTTTCCATTAAATTTGCCCGGGCACAGTATGGTATGCATGTGCTTTCAATAATCAAATTATCAATTCTGTTCGTAATACACAGTTAGGAGCTTTATATATATATATATATATATATATATATATATATATATATATATATATATATTTAATGCCTGTCTGTCAGAATTATTTTGTACGATCAAAAAGTATGCTCCACATCATATGATGTTATGGGAGCAATCATGTACTGCACTATATATAATAGTTTGATGTAAGTGAGAATAATATTGGCTTTACTTACAAGAACTTTACTAATTTCATAAACTGTGGAGCAAGACCTTATTTCACAGCACAGCTTCAAGTTTATCAGCAGCAGTCTTCCCTACATTTAAATACTGTAATCCATTCATAGAATAAGGACTGCCCTTAGGTAGCAAAAAGGAATAGGTTTCTACCTGAGAGAAAGAGTAGGTGGTTATTACTCCAACATTGTTGTTCTACTTATTCATGTTCTTGTCACAGATTAGGAAATTCCTGTTCTTGTTATGTAGTTTCGGACAAACGCCTCCACTTGGTCATTCCATGTCTCCTTTTTTTCAATTATTTTCTTTTATCAAATTTATTTATCTTGTTCCAGATGGGATACTTAGAAATTTTCGCCTGTCTACCATATTACATTGTCAAAAAATTTCAAAACTACAGTCACTCCAAAAATGTTTTTAACCAATTAGTAGAAATTTTATTTTAAAAAATTGAAAGTTGAAAAATATGAAGGAATATTACATTTTTACTGAAATATGAACATTCCGCCAAAAATATTATGAAATATGAAACAATATGTAGATCTTATTTGATTCTACATATCATAAAATGTAAAGATACTTTGTCTCAGCGCTCTCTGACTAATAGTTTAAAACATGAAATTTCATAAAAAATCCTCGCTCTAGTGATAAGGATGATTATGATGATGATGGCCATATGATTTCGGAGACCGTTTGGGCCTTAAAGTTTTCCTGACATTTGTCTTACAGGCGAGGAAAACCCCCGATAAAAACCTCACCAGAAAAACTGTCCCGAGCGGGGATCGAATCCGGGCCCACTGCGTGACAAGGCAGCACGCTACCTCGAGACCACAGCGGTGAACTTGATTCATGTTAAAGCTTTTAAATATTTTAACTTTCCTTAGTCTGTATATCTATGAAATCATTCTCACTATGCATAAATTCAATCGTCACACATTTCCTCAAAATATATTGCTCAAATACATATTCATCGTAGTTTAACCTCACAACTTATAGGCACTTTCACATGCCACATGCCCTGTGGATATTATAATGGCATGATGTGCAGGGAGAGGGGCTTTTTAATTTTTTATCACACATACACATTTTCGACCACACAAGGAAATGGAGAGCCTCTTCGAATGAGTGATCAGCTCAATCCAGATCCTCCTCCGAGATAATACAACATTTAAGATGATACACACCATTCACTCACAAATGGCGATTATGATAATGATGGTAGATAATGTTCGGGGACCGTTTCAGTTTTAAAGTTTCCTGACATTTGTCTTGAAGTTGAAGAAAAACCCCAAATAAAAAAAAAATCCCCCAGTAAACCTGCACCGACCGGCGATCGAACGCGGGTCCGCTACGTATGAGGCAGCGTTGGACTACTCCGTACAATTATGATAAAATACACAGTAATTGTTATACACATATTTTAATACACTAAAATTTGTTTGTAAATCTACTCGGATGTAAATTGTAATCTTATAATAAATTTCTGCGGGAGTAACTAACACTGCTTATTAAATAATGATTAAGCCAACGTTATTGATTTGTTTTAGTCTGTTAATGAGTGAGTCAGAGATTGAATCTATGAACGAGTTAGTTCAGTGAGTGTAGTCTTTCCCTGCACTACTGTTTAGAAATTAATTCTATCGTTTGTCCCTAAATAACACATTTTATTATGTAAAACACTTATTTGATATTCATGGCAATTTAATTAAAATACAGACCTTGTTTCTCCTTTTAATTTTTTGATACTTTCAGTAATTATCCCGCGCCGTAGCCGAGTGGTTAAGACAAAGCTACGGGACTTGCCCTAGTTCAGGTCACCATGGCGGAAGAAATTTGTTCATGTAATTTCGGCCAGAATGCGACCGGTGCCTACCCAGCACAGTGAGGAATTTGTGTTCCTACAATAAGTAGCGGCTCCAGGTTGAGAAAAAAACAAGCTATAACGGCTGAAGAACCCGACATGCTTACCGCATGTCACCCCTAAACGGCTGAATAAGAGTGCACCTCTGTGAATAACATATGTGGATGTAAGGTCAGCAGCAGGATATTAAGCCAAGCAAAATTAATTGAATCGTATTTAAACAATGGAATTATAAACTCATAATAAAGTTATATGAAACAGATTATTCTATTTAATTACGGTTTTAAAAATGAATGTGATCAAAACGAATGAAAGTGTAATAAAATAAAATTGTATTATTTAAATATAAAATGTGTTTCTACGATAATTTAGATGTTTAATTATTTTCTATTCCATCGTCCATCTATTAAAAAGCAGTTTACAGTAACTGTCTAGTTGAAAAGTTGGTAAAATCGGAATCCAATCTGTCATTAGCTAGCCAATTACTCCCACGACAATTTACCACAATACAGAGACACGTATTTACAAATTCGATTCCAAGCTTCATCGATCCTTGAAAATTAGCCAAGTAACGTGGGCAGCGGATGGGTAATTATCCAGGACTCAAATTCACTCATCTATGTACAAAGTGCTCCGGGATTGCATATTAGGTTTCCAAAATCCAGAGCTCACTAAATAGCCACCAAATATTTATTTATACCAACAATATACATACATTATTTACGATCAAATCAGAATATTATATGAATCAACAAACTAATTTTATATTATGATGGTTGCTGTTCGTAAAAAAAAATATATTTTTGTTTGGGTCAAAAAAAGAGTATAATTAAAATGTTTTAAGTATTTCAGTGAAGTTTGGATCCGCAATAAAACCGTAGAAAGCAATTGGAAGCTAACCTAACGAGTTTTTTTACCATCGTCAATAGATCTCACACGATTAGACAGAAAGAGAAATATAAATATACAAGAGAAATTAATTAGAGGCATAAAATATTTTGGACATCAAAAGTTGCGAATTTCAACGGTTACAAGACATTCAAGGAATGGAGTCAATACTGGCGAACAAATTAGTTTTAATACCGTCCAAGGACCCCAGATCAAGAGAGACTTAAAATTACTATTTAATTCATCAAAAATATTTCTATCTTAAATATAAATAATTACAAAGGAAACTAAAATGAACATTTATAAGAGCATAATACAGAATATTTTGTCATACGGAAGTGAAACTTGGTCTCTGACGAAATTACAAAAGAATAAAATTAGAACAGTTGAATTTGATTATTTTAGAAGATGCCTCCAAAAAACAAGACAGGATAAAATAAGAAATGAATTCCTTTGGAGAAAAATGAATGTCACCACATCTGTTGTTAAGAGGATTGAAAATCAAACTCTTAAATGGTATGGTCATGTACAAAGAATGGTAAATGGTCAATGGTCACCCCTGGAAGATATAAACGTCGCAGACCAAGATGGAAATGGAAAACCTACGTCAGAACTATAATGGATGATAGGAATTTGGAAGAGGGAGATTGGAATGATAGAGATAAATGGAAACTGAAGACGGCAAACCTGTAAGTGGGGGAAAGCCGAAGAAGAAGAAAAAGAAATATAAATACAGATTCAATAACACTTAATCTGCAAAGACTATTTCACTTTTATTACGTCATACTAATTTTAACTAAGATTATTTTTTGTACATTAAGGATATTGATAATAAAACTGTACGGAAGGACATGTTACATCCAATCATGACAGCTTATTCCACAATTTTAACACCACCCTAACATTTGTTTGTTTTTATCACCTGATATTGATAATAAAACTGTACGGAAGGACATGTTTCATCCAATCATGACAGCTTATTCCACAATTTTAACACCACCCTAACATTTGTTTGTTTTTATCACCTCCCTAGGATTTTTTTGTTTACCAACATTTAAAACTGAAACGTTGTTACGTTACTATAAAACATGCATTTTGTTTGCCATTTGTTTCTTCCATACATTATAGATAATCAACTAAAAATGGCGGCTTTATCTAGACGTTTGGCGAAGCTAACAGCAGCAAAATAGAATAAATGATTGACAGCACCACACCAAGCAACACTAAAAGAAACAAAAACAGTACATGGAATCAGGCTGATCAATCTTATATTGAGCATATGCTTTAATAAAAATGAGTCAATCGACAAAGTCTTTTGAATCGACCATATATCTCAATGAAGATTGTATAGTTGGCGTAACTGTTTACAAGTGAATAAACTCATAATACACTTCTGCCATCTACAGTAATAACTGTAATGATGAGATGAGATTGTACATTTTCAAGACAGTTCAGTATTTTTAGTAAGTAATTTTATTGTTTTCCAATAGTTTATTTCTTTTAATGTTATATACTTTCATATAATTGTGAAATAGTGTATTAAATCCCACTCAAGTTCTGATTTTCTTTAGATAAATAGAATCCTATATTTTACCCGAGCCGCCATATCTCCGACTCTGAAGTTTAGGTTGTACGAGGGGTAAAGGAAGAATTCACCCTCTACTGCCAATAACGAAATGTTTGTAGTGGGAGTAGGTGTCTGCCACAACCAATCACTGCTCTTGACACAGCTATAGCGCGCTAGTAAGGTTTGAAATTCTGGTATGTTGTCAGCTGTATGTCTGCTAACCGCATACATAAAGCGGCCACTCCCACTGAATCCATATCGGCAACACTGTCGTGAAAATGTCAAAGCCGGAGAATCGGTGGCTGCAGTATAGTAAGATTACCGTATATAACATGAAATCAATTTCGTTGTTATATTTAAAAATTGTGATCCAGTCACTAGAGTTAACTATTAAATAATCGCTAATTACTCATATCTATAGTATAATGGCTTAAATATTCTAAAACTGAACCAGTCAAGATAAATATAGAGGAAGCTTCAATGAAAATATTAATGCACACAAAATGGCTTATTTTACTTATGTTTATAAACAGAAAAGAGTAAATATTCCAAAATTCAGTAATTAAAACAGCATTTCTATATAGGTTTTGAGCATTTGTAGCGCCTGTATTCAAACACAGCCAAGTCCGTTTATGTTTTTTTTTTTCAGGAAAAGAAAAAAATTCATTGAGAGCATTCTTTCACATACATTCAAACACTTTAAATTATCAAATTCTTCTAATCCATTAACCTACAATTTTTACACCCTCAATGTATTATATGCAATGAAAATCTTTTAAAATTTGGACATGGGCATGTTTGAAACTGACTATAGCACTTGACTATTTTTTTAACTTGCTTTGAGGACTTGGCTATATATAGCTAATAAGTTTATATCTTACATTATTACCCATCCAAGTGTTTTGTGCAGGCGAAAAATATGTTAACTAGCAAACTGTCTCTCTTTCTCTTCCTTACTACGTTGCCACTCCCTGTCCTTTGTATTATGTTGTTTGATTGGCAGGTAGAGAGCTGACAAATACTATGTATTTTAATGATCCGTCGTTCTGCGCGGTCAGTGGCAGAATGACTAACTTGACAACCCTGTTACTTTTGGGGTTACGTCTAGGAATGAGCTGTCCCTCCCTAACCCTACTCATTACATGTTGCCACTTGTGATTTATTGTGAAGCTGGTAACAGAGAGAAGGCAAATACTGTGATTTTAAATGATCCGACCGCTTGAGCGTTCCGTGCTTAAATGACTAATTTGACAACCAGGTTAAGTTCTTTCACAAGTGTTTAGAGATTCTCCCCCACATTTGAAGTCGAAAAATTTCAATACGTGATCGGATGTACAGTTTTCTCCTACATCACTTCCACAGATTCAGTAGATCGGCGACACTAGCGCTAAAACTCTTCCCCTCCGCCCGTGAACAGTTAACTTGGATGTGTAATAGTTATTGTTTAATATTTTACAAATGGTTTATTGGTTATTATTTGTCTTTTGTTAATATAGTCTTGAGATAGTCTGTTTAGTATCTACAGGTTATCTAAATTTATCGTTTTTATATATTCTATAAATTCACTTGTGTATTCGCTTATTAATTTGTGTTATTATATGTCCACTTTCCGTATTTTCTTAACATTTGGCCTTTAAAATTGTTTATTTCACTTTCTACTTGAGAGCATTCTAATAAAATATGGAAGACTGTCTGATCTGCTACTCCACACGAACACATGGGGGAGTCCTTGATTTAAATCTATAGAAATATGCGTTTAGCTTTCCGTGTCCGGTTATAAATGTTGTCATATTTCCCGATAATTGAATATTTATTTTTAGCCTATCTTTGATACTAGGGAAGAATAATTTGTCACTGCTTCGTTTGTTGTTCTGTTGCACTCGTTTTCCACTTTTGTATGCTGATATCTTGTAGTTCATTTAATTTAGCACTGAGTGGGATCTTCTCATAGGATACTGGCTCGTCGCTTATGGCTGCTTGTTTGGCGAGTTCACCTGCAACTTCATTGCATATATCCCTACGTGAGCCTTGACCCAGGATACTGCTACTGTCCAATGGTTGCTTATCAGATAACGTAGTGCCTGATGTTTTCTATTAACTGATTGTGGTTTCTGGTATTTTTTAGCGAGTCTATTGTAATTTTGTTCTTTGTACTACTGTAAATTATCTACTCATTGCCAAAGTGTTTGGACAAAAAATGTTCACTCCATTGACTTTTTCAACTTTTATTTCAATTCCAATAAGTAATTGTTTTGGATTGGCATCGGAAATTGTATTTTACTTCTTGCGCTTTAATGGGGCTACGACTAATCATCACCCTGTGTGCCGTATCTTGAACCAGGAGTGGCTCCCTGCCGGCTTACCTTAGTGACTACCAAGATTGGGTTTAGCCACTTAACCTGCGCATAGTTCGCGGTGTTGGTGTTCAGCCGAAAGTTGGTGTGAATTAGGGAAGAAATAAGGTGTTTCCTCTCTAGAACAGGGCATCGGAAACCACCCTGCGATGGGCAGGACATGTGGCACGAATGGGGAATAAAAGACGTTCATGGAAGGAAAACGCCCAGTTGGTAAACCTAGAATGAGGTGGGAGAATGACATTAATTATGATTTGAGGGAAGTATATTATACAGGGGATGCCTGGAAAACATTTCCTCAGGATAGGGATGTATTGAGAGCTTATGTCCGCGCGGCCATGAACCTTCCGTTTTGATAGTGCCAGTGAGTTAGTTTAGTCAAAAGAGAGTGTGATCATTCTTTTCCTATCTTTTTCAAAAGATCATAAAACTATCTATGTTTAGCGACCTGCGGTGGGGTTGTTCTCACTTTGTTATTATTCAATAAAAACAATAGTTCTTCGCGTCAAACTTTCACAATAACTTTATTTCATTCACATAAACTTTGTGTGACACTACATAAAATTTGCTGTAATAATTAATATTGTATTAAAGTTTATCTGCCGCACATTTATGTCCAGTATGTAATGGTTTCACTTGACACAGTTTCTTCTGATCACAGGTTCACTGCTTCGCTGTCGCATCACAACTAACTGACTCCAGACCCTGGTAACAATTTATATAAGCCGGTGAAGGACATTTATTGGTATCCTGTCGAGATTCTTCCAGTTTAAAAGTTTCGAAAGTCGGAGCTTCTGGTAAGGAAGGGTAGATGCGTACAGAACTTTCCGGAATGCGAGTCTAGACACATCGATCATCTGCGCGATTCTTTCAACTCTCGAGTCAGCAACTCACTAACCTATTTCCACCAATACGAGATTACTACTCTCGCCTTCACCCGCGAAATTCAAACGCTGTTATTAAAATACGTCACAATATCATGATCTGTGTACTCCTTTCTCTACCACTAATTCACTTTTATTTTTTCCAACAGTCTCTGTTCCTATTTTTTATACATCTAGTCCTATATAGGGAGCCTTAAAACTACTGCTGAAATTCCTATTTAAAAGTTTCTAAGATATGAATGTTTTACTTTAAAATCACTCTCCGTATCTTGGTAATAGCTACATTAGCTACATTATCTACATTTTTTAAATATTGAAATCAGAGTCAAGTTACATCTGCTCGCTTTTCCGAGACATTAATATGTCTCAACGGTTTTGAATTTACTGATGAAGGCCTTTACTGCAGCTAACTTTGACATGCTTCGTTTTGTAGATGATTTTTCGAACTAATGCCATGTCATTCCGCGTACACTCGCTACATGTTAGTCTGTGTAGAGCAGCTCTTACCCTATGTAAGCTGGGAAAGTGCTTCATTTGCTATTTTCCGACTATAGATGACTAGTATCTACGTCCGTTCGACGCAGCAACAGTGCTGCTATGACTGGAAGTAATACTAAGCATATGCATTGGTTACAAGTTAATGAAATGTTTTAAGATAAAGATTGTCCTACCGTTCTCTATATTAATTCCATTAATTTACTGAATGAAACTTTTTTTACTGTGTTTGTCTTTCTATATAACAGAGCTCTCTTCATAGCTCTGTAGGTATGCAGCTATGTGATACACTCCCATCCCACCCCCTCGCACGCGTTCTCGTATTGTTTATACCAATAGAAGTTAGCATTCGACATGATTCCACTCTCTGGTAATCACCAAAGCTGACAGAAACGTCTATCGACACACTGGCAAACGCTATTTCCTACTTGATCTGAAATTTTGTATTCAAAAGTTTTTTTTTTTTTTTTCAGCTACGAGTTCTCTTGGGTAGACTAGTTCCACAGTATCTTAAAATAAAGATATCTTGTCTAGCCTTAATGGGTTATGCGTAGTAAGCATCGTAAAAATCTTCATTTAATCGGCCGCGGTGGACTAGTGGCTATGCTCCTTGCCTCTGGTTCCAAGGATCGCGGGTTGAAACTCGGCCGGGGTCGATGGATTTTTTAGGACGGAAAAATCCAAGGAGCAAGTCCTCCGGGAGGGACTTTAAGCCGTGGGTCCCGAGACTGAAGATTTTCAGGCTCGTAAAAAATCCTTAAGCCTGAATGAAAAGGCATCTAAGCAAAATTACCGAATTTTCCCGTCCTAGTACTACCTTGGTTTCCTAGATGTCAGTATGAGGCGGAACGCTGACCACGTACCACTCAATATGACATCTATACAAAAACAAGTGTAACTAAATTAGTATGGTTCAAATTCTTCCCTGTAGGGGGCGAGCGCCTAAATCTCTGTAAAGGGAAAACATAGGCTTACAATACAATACAAAAAAATGTTTTATGTCTTTCACTTTCAATAGCCTACAGTTCTTTTCTCCCCTGTGGTTACATTTATGTACGGCGGTAACGAATTCGCGGAATACCTACGGAAAAAAAGGAAAAAAAATATATTATTTTCCAGTTGTTTTCATCTAGATGTTTTAGGCCATATTTATTTTCATAGAACATTGTACAAGATTAAGTGAAAAGGATTTTAAATATTATTTTAACGTTACCTTTTTTATTATATAACATAGTACCATGACCAAACTTTGTAGGAAAATTAATATTTAAAATGTATATAATATGTAATTATAGAGGTTCAGAAAATTATTTCAATATAAAGAGGTACTATGGGTAATTTGGACCCCTGTTTTGAATTGGTTGTTTTCTTCATTTAATTAAGGAATTTGAATTTTGTTTAAATACAGTGATTATCATTAGTGTGCAACTATGAAATAGCATTGTTATTTTATTCAAACATGGAAACATCTTCATAATTTGTAAACTTTTTACATTACAAGAAAGATCCACTTTAACACCCACCTTAGCTTTTAGTCTATTTTCAAGTTTATTTACTCTATTAATTTATACAGATAGGCACAGATTAAAGTGAAAATATTCATGACTGATCATAATTAAAAAGCGTTGATATTTATTTAATGTTTTAAAAAATGATTGTTGATTATAACATTCACACGTCATTCAACTGCAGAAAGTGACGGTCTTTGGATTTAGTAAAATTAAAAGGAAATTAAATAAAATTAATTAAGTGAATGTTTTTTACAGATAGCATCCTCATTGATAAAATATACGTATTCGTGTAAAGTGGACCCAGGTCCTCATGGAGGGTCCACATTAACCGAATTCTTTGTTATGTTTAATTATTTTGTACAGCTACCATGTCACATAATATCAAATCAAACCTGTCAGTATATTAAAACAGCATATACATAATATAATATACTTAGGAGTTTTTTCAACATTTGTAATATTCAATAGCAGAAATTAAGAATTGATTTTTAGCGTTAAAAGCTTTTAAAGTGGTCATTTTCATAAATATCACAAATAAACCCATCATCGCACAAAGAATAAAAGAAACTGGACTTTAAACCCGTCAAAGTTGATGAGGGGAAGAAGTTAAAATATTTACTGTTCGAGGGAAGCACCAATTAAGGAAGATATTACTCGTAACAGGGTCCACTCAAACAGAAGGGATCACATTACCCGAACTTCCCTATATTCGTCGTATTATGCATATTCGATATCATAATACCTTCGAAATAAACAACAGAGTCTTCATTAAATTAACAACTATACACGATGTATCATAATATATGTCGTAGTTATGTACTTGGCTGAACTGCTTTTTTCCACCCTTGTGCGTTTCCACATTCCTGCCTCCTTAAATGGTGTTTATTTGTACCTAGCACAGTAATAAACTGAATTCCAAGTATTTCTCGCTTACTTTTCGAAGTCTATCAATTGACAGAATAATATTGTTTCAAAAACACATTAAAAAAATCATCACATTTACTTATTAATAGCATAGGCCATTGTTGAACCATAGCCTCCCCTTTGTTAGGAGTTATTAGACCAAGTTCATTTTTAGTTACCTTATTTGCACGTAGATGCCATGAATGGCATGCGGTCAACACACCGACTAAATGAGACATCTAACAGGCAACAAAGGTATTTTTAGGACATTGAGATCTGTAAATTTTGCTTAGAAGCCTTTTTATTTAGACATGAGGAACTTTTACGAGCCTGAAAATCTTCAAATCGGGACCCACGGCTTAAAGTCCCTCCCGGAGGATTTGTTCCTTGCATTTTTCCATCCTAAAAGAATCCATCGACCGCGGCCGGGTTTGAACCCGTGACCCTCGGGACCGGAGGTAAGGAGCATAACCACTAGTTACTCTTAAAAAGAATTCTAGCAGCCATCTTACTAACATATACCATTTGACTGTACAGAGGACGGGCATTGGATTATGCAGGTAAACAATGACTTGGCCATTTTGTAAATCAATTTTAAGTATGATCTTGTCGGATTTGAAACCCATTCTCCCTCTCCTTTCACTAATCTCGTAAAAATCAATCCTTAGAGATAAAAAATGCTTCTTCTTCCTTTCCAGGATTAGGTCAATGCGACCTGTTCCGGTCTCAACTCCAGCGTTTCTTTGGCCGTCCCATAGATATATTTTTCCTTGTGGTTTGTGAGTGTTGAATGTTTTGGATAATCTTGTATTGTTCATTCTATCTAAATGTTGCTTCCATCGATATTTGTGCTCTTCCAGTTTATCGAATATTGAAAATATCTCCAGTTAATTTCTTATTGACCCATTATATAATCTATCCCTTTACGGATCTTAAAGATTCAATTTCAGTGGTGTGATTGTGTGAGATATCTTTTTTGTAAGTACCCAAGATGCAGATCCATACAAAAGAACAAGAACAGCCATAATTTTATAAATAAAAGCTGAGCTGAGATTCTCTTCGAGACTTTCGGGGGGTTCTCTTTATAGTGCCACATATCATTTGATATCGGTTTAATTTATTATGTATATTTCAACCATAGATATATGTTATATCTGAACCAAGATAGTTAAAGTATGCTATCTGTGTAAAAAATTCAGTGTAAAAAATGGACTTGGTTGTCTTTGAAGCTAAAGCCCTCATTTAGAGAAAGAGAAACCTTAGCATAAACGGTAACAATCGTAATAGCCTTCTTCAGGAACTTCTAAATATTTTATATCTCGTTTACGTAACATAATTGGACGGCGTTAAGCATCAACCGGCTGGGCCATTAACTAATTTTCGACAAAATACGTTTAAATTTCAGGTCAATCCTCACTGTTTATTGTAACGCCAAATTAACAACATTGGATATTGTAAGTTATTTTCCTTTTTTGAAAGTTACGCATCAACATTCTAAGAGCGGAAACATTTGGCGACTAGCTGCATGATGTAAAATTTAGATTAGCATTTATGTAGATCTGGTTTCATAGCTGTTTGTTTCAAAATATAGAATCTCTGATAGGACTGATGGCTGTATATTTTTCTTTAATAATGAGATTAATAAGGCTATATTTAAATAAGGCTGTAGTTATTATGCACTTCATGAGCCATTAATTTGAACTTAGAATATATCAATATGTATACCTGATAAATTGTAATATTAAGTTCAGGTTAAGTAGATATAAGATTAATACTTCCATCTTATGTATATTATTATTACATTGTATAAGAAACAAAATTATATTAAGAAACCATAATGTTATATAACTGTAAACACCTTAGATTAAGTTTCAACTAGCCGCACTCTGTAAAAGTATAATGAATTAAATAAAGAAATCATGCTAGATAATAAATAGGGACAAGAGCAGACCTGGGGATATGGGCATTAAGCCCGAGGAAACCCAGTGGGATGGTGGTGGGGCTCTTAAAAAAAAGGGCAACAGATGACAACAAAATCTCATTTTTTTATGGTGCTTAGTCGGCTGATGCATAACACCGTCCAATTAAGTTTCAAAGAAAGGAAGGCGATGACAATATTTATTGTTACCACTGATTCCTGTCAGTTTTATGTTTCTCTAGATAGAATGTATTGCATTTTAACATCAATTTGTCTTCATTCTTATTCCTAAATATTGTGTAACTTTATATTTTACATTAAATGTATTACTTTTCAGTAACTAAATCATTCATTAGCCTCCTTAACAGAAATAGGTAACGTTAAACTTGTTAATGTAAAAAGCACTTTGTGGAATTCAACACGCTTTAGTAATTTGAAACAAATGAACCAAACGTAGGAAAACAAACACTTTATCGTACACACTAATTAAATGCCTTTCAATTGACATTGTATCTCGTTGCAATTACATATTTTTAAAATGTCATTTTGTTGTTGGCTGACATTATTGCTCTATTTATTGTGATTATTTCCTCTCCAGTTCTCAGTTTCATCTCTTTCTGCAGCAGTTCTTTTCGGATTGAACCATTTTCCTATAAATATCTTCCAGACTTCTTCGTCTATTTTCTTTCTGTCAGCACTTTGAAACTTGTTTCACACAGAAACACACACTCACAAACTGGAGATAAAGTGGGGAAACATTTCCACGTCACACTTCTGTGGTTTAAAGAGAAAGAGGAGATAATACATAAATCTTTACTTTACTCAACCAGTTTCAAAGCCTCATATAATATTAAATACGAGGAAAACTTCGGTTAAATAATTTTGATTAATGACCTTCAGTAGGAATTAATAAACAGAATTACACTAACAAAAAAGCAATAAATACTCTATAAACTCTATTTGGTGGAACAAACATTTTACAAAACATAAAACTACAGATGTATAGAACTTCAGTTCAATGCATTTTAACATATGGTTAAAATTTTGGCAAATCCCTACTAGAGAGAGAGAGAGAGAGAGAGAGAGAGAGAGAGAGAGAGAGAGAGAGAGAGAGAGTGAAAAGAAAATTGTAAGTATAGAAATGGATGTTTTGAGAAGACCAGCAGAAAATCCTGAACATAAACAATAATGAGATAAAATACGTGATGGAAATGCGAGATGAACCAGATATAACAGATTTCTTCTTCTTCTTCTTCTTCTTCCTTCCAAGTATTAGGCCAAAGCCTGTTATAATCCTATACAAAATTTTCCCTCCAGCGTTTCATAGGACGGCCCAGAGATCTTGGTATATAATTATAAACAGCTTTGGGGATCCGATTTGAACGCATTTATGTAATATAACAGTTGTAATACAAAAAATACAGCAATGCTATGGTTATATTAAGAGAATGACAGAATACATATTATCAAACATTATTATGGATTGGATACCAAAAGAGAGAAGAAGAAAAGGACGACCGAGGAAGACTTGGATGGAGAGAGTACAAGCAGCCAAGAATACTGGAGGATTGCAACCGAACCAATGGATAGAGAAAAATGGCGTTTGCTTTCAGGAAAAATGTGACAACTGTTATGATACCAGATTTGATTAACTAATTAATTAATTAATTAAATAATGGTCTTCACAATCGATGACAAGAAAGGGAAAATTATTGTGTGAGAGATGAAACAAATTTGAAAGGAATGCACTTTCGGTTTTTTTTATATCTATCGCATAAGAAAAGAAAAAATGCGTTTTTCTAGATTATCATACTCATCAATTCATGGTGTGGTAATATTATATTTTACCTCTTAAAATGAAAAATATCTCTGTGTGAATAAATAACAATATCAGCCTGCATCATATATTCAATTATCCTCAAATTAAGGATAATTGGCTGCAAAGGGGGTAAAAATTGCTTAATAAAAATATATCTCAATTCTAATTTCTTGACATTATTTAAAATATTTATATTAACCAGTGGTCGAAATTCGACTACAACTATTTTTTTTATTTTGTCACAAATACGTCATTATGTATTAATTTTCGATTTATTTTAAAAATACGAACGATAGGAAATTTGTGGTATAGCTTGGCTAAGCCATATTTAAAAAAAGACAATAACGCGTCATTTGACATTTGTATACTATTTATACTATTTAATTTTGCATTTGGCCTATTGTTATGTGTAAGGGAATAATATTCCATCTTCTTTGTCTCTCACTCCGACCCATCAATGGTCTATGTCGAGGCATAATGAAAGTAGGTGCGTGTATGTAAAAATAAAAAAATGTAATGAAATTACTGAAACCAAGATTAGGCAGGATTTAATTTAAATTTAAATAATATAATGTACTAACTTTTTTAACCACTAATAATAAATACACGTGAGTAAGTCAATTGACATTGCTGCAATTCACATTGCAACAATGCACTTTCAGTATGAACGTAAACAAATGAATGAGTAATACATATAAATTCCTTAGAGACATTCATTTTATTTTTTTTAATTTAATTTATTTATAACAAATATTAACTAACTAACTCACTAGCACTATCGAACCGTAAGTTCATGGCCGCACGGACATAAGCTCTCCATACATCCCCCCTGAAGTAGTCCCTGCCCGGAGAACCAAATGGGGGACTATTTGACCTCTGGAAATTTTACCCCAGTTGAACCCATGTCCGCATTTCTTGACAGTTGTATTTTTATGGTGAAAGATAGTCACTCTTTCGACCAAGGTACTTTTTTCATTTGGCTTATCACCTTCGACCAATCCGACATGGGTAACCCTATTGGCAGCAATGCTACTGCCAGCAAAGCTCTTGGGATCATTTAAGCATGCAAGCCACTCCACCATAACAAGGTAAAGATACCATGGAGGGACATAATACAATATTGTAGCAATTTATTTCTTCTGAAACCTCCAGAGATAATAATGAAGAAAACTACAAAGGGAGTGATAACAAATATTATACATACATTTTATTTTTCTGCACTCCTTCTCTATATGAAATTTAATTGTGCCAAATATCACTCTCCTCCGCACAATGTGCTTAAAAAGGGGCACAAAGTTTTTTCTTCAGATATTATGTAGATTAAAAATACGTATTACTTTAAAAGCATGTATTTATTTTTATAATTTATAAACCATTCAGACCGAATAAGTTTATAACATTTTCTTAAAAATCACGTATTTGTATCTTTTCTCAGGAACTTATCGAGTAATAAATATACAATTTTCAAAAAAACTTTACTGTACATTATGTAACTCCTGTATTAGATTCATTAAAACGGTCTTTCAAAATTAATATTTTCTGAATCGTTCATATAAAAAATAATATGTCGGATTTAAAATCCAATTATATCCAGCATTCAAAATATTACATGTACAACAATGAAACTACTACAGCAGATTTTTGTATATGACTAGAACTACTTGTAGTTACGTTTTTATTTTCTTATATATTATAGAAAATGAGAACGCTGTACCTCAATATAGGTATTGTCTTATTTAATAAGAGTTTCTGTTATTATTGTTGTAATTACTCTAGTGTGCAGTGATCTCTATAGTGTAATGCGGTCGATGTAATTGTAGTGACGTTGCATTTTTCTTCATCCTAATATGTTATTCTTATATCAGTATCATTATTGGTTTGTACATAATGGTGTGCATTCGATTTGTTGTCTACCTTGCGAATGTGCAGGAGTTTGGATAATTTTAGATCAAATATTGAGAGAATTCTTGTGAATTCAAAGAGTTGGGTTATGTCTGCCTATTCATTTATTGACGATTGTCAATTTGTATCATTTCGGGAAGAAATCTACCATTTGTGACGGTTTGTAGGATCTATGGATTCTTTTGTGTGATAATGTGAGATTTTAAATAATGGTTTAAAATATTATTAAACCGTGAACAACATATGCCACACAATTATGGAAATGATAGACAGATAGATAGATAGATCGATTGATGTCTTTGACATCGTCCGATCCCTAATGGCCAATTTTGTCGGTCCATCCAATCTCCTGGTTGTAGATGTTTCTCCTTCATGTATAAACATATTCCCTGACTCCAGGAGGTTTTAGGTCTTCCTCTGCCTCGTCTTCCCTTAGGTTTCCATTCCAAAACAGATTTTGGTAGCCAATCCTCTTCCATTCGCTGGACATGTCCGTTTGCAGAGTTTTAATATAATCTAAAATAGTGTCTTCAATTTTCATTTTCTTCGTTATAACTGAGTTCCTAATTTTTTCTCTTCTTGAAATTCTTGCTGCCCTTCGTATAAAATCAATTTCCGTTGCCAAAATATACTTATTTGTTTTTGTTGTTAATGGCCAAAGTTCTGCTCCATAAGTAATGATGCTTTTAACAATTTTATGATATATATTCATATTATTTTTATTACTTATATTTTTATCCCACAATATTCCATTGAGACAAGCAATTGCAAATTTTCCTTTATTATTTATATTTCTTATTTCCTCTTCATAACTCCCATTTTTATTTATCTTAATTGATGGAAATGGAAATGATTGATTGTGAAATAAATTATGTTCGTAATTTGCGGCCTTCTGGATTTATTAATCACTGATACCTATGGATCTTCAAGCCACTATATTTTTAATTTTCTTCAGCCTTGATAAAATACCAACATATTTCATCAATACCTAAATGTATCACAAATTTGCTAACTACCGAACCGGGCTCAAGTTTCTAACAACTACCGTACACTTTAAAATACCTTACACACATTCTAATCTCATTTTACTTTCACGGATTGTTATTTTTTTATATTAACTATCACTTACAACCTATTTCAAACATTTTCTAAATATATTGACGTAGACTTTCACGGCCGGAGTTGCTATGATCTTGAAGAAAATTTTCGGGCTGTAGGCCGTGGAAGTGAGGCTTATGCAAACATGCTTAGATACGACACCTCTCAACCCCAAGATATGGCTTCGCTATGTAGACGACACCTTTGTAATCTGGAACCATGAGGAAGAGAAATTAGACGAATTTCGTACACACATCAACAACATAAACTCCAGTATACAATTCACCGTAGAAAATGAAACATAACAGCATAGCATTCCTAGACATCCTGATCAAAAGAGAAGAAGACAGCAACATTTATCGCACTATCTACAGGAAACCTACCCACATGGACAGGTATCTTCATAAAACCTCGAATCATCATCCTGAACAAAAATTTGGAATTATCAAATCATTGACAGATCGAGCCAAGAAACTTTGTCATCCGGATTTATTAAAAACGGAACTTCAACACCTCCATACGGTATTCACAGCCAATGGATACACCAGGAAAGAAATCAACCGAGCCAATCATTCCAGACGATACAACAACAGCAAGGAATCAGAAAAAAAACTTCAACCAGGGCATTTTTACCGTTCATTAGGAATGTAACGGACCGCATTGGAAAACTACTAAAGAAAGAAGACAAAGACAATATATACAGGCCTACCAAGAAAATCAAGAACCTTCTCAGACCTATAAAGGATCAAATCCATCCCCATCAGACAAGGAAAAATATTAGCGGTAGTTGTTGGAAACGTTATCCTCAGACCGGATTCAGTAATTCCTAAGTATTAATAATAATTTACCTGTTCCTCTAAAGGTCTAGATGCGAATTGTAAACAGTTTTCTGATCCTCGTTGTTCAGGATACCTATGTTTATTTATTTTTTAATGAATTCAGACAGAATGGTATAAGTCAACGAAAAAAAAGTCCATACCTGTTTTTAAAGCTAAATGTACCCTTAAATAACACAGTTTTAATAGTGTGAGGTAATTAGAAACAATATATATATTACACTCTTCTTCTTCACACCCGACTTCCCTTAAAAATTTATTTTCTACAATCATGCCTTTAAATCTAAAAATATATAAATCAGACAGTAGATGGGCTAGTCATCAATGGAAATCTCGGTGAGGATCAACCTGTTTTTCGTTATTTTCTTCAGTCGTCAAGGCGAATGCTGGGTTATAATAATTGCATTGCTACGATTCACCTCTTCTAATGTCCGGCATAATGTCAGGTCGAGAGATGAGTCCTTACTAAAAATATAATCAGTTCCGTTTCCATAAAATATGGCAATATTGATAACAACAGACGTACATTGTTTACTGGCATTATAGCATCGCTATGATGGTTGTCCAGCGGGCTGTTATATATAATTAAATAGAAAGATGCCAACTACCGCCACTACAATAATTCCGCATGTTAATCATTGTCAAGCATTGTCGCGCGGCACCCGTTTTATATAAACGGACATCCATCTCAGTGAGGTTACTATATATATATATATATATATATATATACAAAGATCAGAGCTGCTATGTGACCAATGAGTCCCAAATAAAATTTAAAATAAAACATCAAAACTAGTATGAGCCTTTACGTTTATTATAACTAACTCACTGGCTCTATCGAATCCATAGGTTCAATGCCGTGCGGATATAAGCTCTCCATACATCCCTATCTTGGGCTAATGTTTTCCAATCATCCATTATATAATCTACTTCCCTTATATCATAGTTAATATTATTCTCCCATGTCATTATTGGTGTACCAACTGGGCTTTTTCCTTTTAGTTTTCCTACAAAGCTTGCATGCCCCACTTTCATTCCCCATTCGTGCCACATATCGTGCCCATCGCATTCAACAAGACTTAACTGTTCTTATTGTATATGAGGTTTCCATAAGTTCTCTATAGTATATTTAATGAGTTGTAACTCATCTAAATAAATTGTACTTTATCTTAAGATGTTAGTTTAAACTCGGAATTGCAAATTACTATCTCAGTGTGTTTGAGAAAATCTGCATTGGTAGCCTCTTTGTACATTGTTAATTTATTAAATTGTGCATTAGTCCGTTTACAACATCGTTTGTGGTTTGTAAGTTAACTTGTGTAGTGATCCGTTCACACCTCACAGCAAAATTTGTGTTGTATGGTGAAAACGTGCTAAAAACAAATGTACAACATTTAATGTGATAATAGATTACCTTACATTATTATATAATTATGGTGCTTCTGCCAGACATACATAACTGGCCCCAGGCCCTAGCGTGGAAATATACGTCAAAGCGCTGTTTTGCGGTCGGAAAAAAAAGTATGACTCTGCGGTAGAAAAAATGATCCCGAGACTTACTTGCAATTAACAACAAATGGTTCACAAATGTTGCACAGATGAATATGTGTTGTTGGGTAATGTGTTTCATAAATTCAACTGAATTGAACTGCACGGACTGCGATCCTCCTAGTCCCTGCATCCAGAAGAGTCCGTTACCGTATTTGGATCTTTACTGGCCTAGAGAATCTACTAATAAATTTAGCTACCCTAATTGTAGCGTCCAGTTCATAAATGTAAGTGCTCTCTATAGTTCTTTGCCCGGGCCCATCAGATGCAAAGATTGATTCATCTTTCCTATATAGATTTAATAACATATATATTAACAAGAATTCTTAAACACACTATAGTAATTTATATGACTCGTATTTAACTCAGTATAATATTTACAATCATGAAAGCTAGAAGGGAGAGGGAAGCTAATATAACCTTGAGAAAGCTTGTATATAGGAAAAATATAAGGCAGCAGTAGCATAGCTAACAAGCACAGTAATTATACATTCTTGTTTACTTAAAATATAATTTAATATTACAATTATATGTCTGAAGTTGAAATATAAAAAGATGTTCAAACAAAAATTATTCTTGATCATAAGAAAACATGAATACAGAAATAATAAAAAAATACAATATTTACTCACACAAACACTCATGCATACCTTTTAGTCCAGCCGAGGGTTAGGGTCCATACCCCCGGATCAAACAGAAATCAACACAGCTCTCGTCGAGCTGACGTCCATCGGACGATAGCAGAACAAACTAATTAAATGGAATGAAATAGTTTACAACTTGCTTAACATATTTGAGTGTTCCGAAGAAGAGGGGAAGTTGCGCACTTACAGAAGCGCAGAGGGAAGGGGTAGGAAGGTGAATGGGAGTAAACACAAATAGAAAGGAAATTGGCACAGTTCATAAATCTCACTGAAGAGGGAGGATAACAGTACATTGATGTCACGTACCTAAATCGTACTTTCGGTACAATGTGTTTCATAAATTGAACTGAATTGAACTGCACTGCACTTTCATATGATACAAACGTAATATCTGAACTGAAGCAATATTTGTGCGAATTTCAAGGTTGAGCTACGCTTTCTCTTTTCATTAATTTAATTGCTGCGCGGGGTAATTTAATTATAATATTTGGGCAACGACCGCTTCTTCGTGGAGATCCAATTTTCATGGCTTCCGCAAGTATACTTTGTATAATACACATATTTACTGTTATTAGTTCACAAGTTAAAAACCGTAAAATGGTAGCATAACATATTTCGTATATTATTCCCTATCCATCTTCTCTCAGATTTATTATTCTCTCTTTTTTTTTATTTTAAACTTTGTCTTCTCTCTTCTCTAGACATCAAGTGTAAAATATCAAATGTAGTAAACTATTATTAATTCATCAAAAAGAAGGACTTTGCTAAAATTTAACGTTATCTGGGGACTTTCCACAGCTGTGCAACTTCATGCATTTTATATTCTTCACCAGCTAGTCAAATAAATTTTAAACTTTTACAATCTGTTCATCTCTCTTCTTACAAGTTTATTACATGCAATGCTGCCGGGAAAAAGATTCAGTTTTTCACGAGAAGATATAAGAAATCTCGCACAACTCCTGTCATTTTTGTCAGATACGGATGGTTGTGCTATATCATTTTCACACTCTACGCTTTCTTTTTGCATTAATCTAATTTACCGCCCTGAGCTAAATTTTCAATTTTGCGTAATCTTAGCTAACGTAGTGTCAGCCAGAGATGTACCAATCGGCTGGAGTTTTTCTCTTCGTGGTTTTCCTCGACTAAACATTGAGTTGAAATTTCCAGTTCATCATTAATAATAATTGTCAACTCTAAATCAGAGCTATTCTATAGGAATCACGTTGACTACAAACAATAATGGAAATGTACAGTCTCTACAATTGAATACAACCATAGATTCGAAATGACGTCACATGTTAACTTCCTCATCCGAAAGAATGAATAGTTATCAATAGTAACATATGCTCTCTTTTAATACACAATTGATCTTCTTGGTGATACAATATTAAAATATATATACAGTCAATATGCCCATTTCACCAATAAATGTTTAAAATGGTCAACAAGTTTCTACAGCCAAGCTGTCATTCTCAAGACATTTATTGGTGAAATGGGCATATTGACTGTATATATATTTTAATATGCTCTCTTAATTGCTAAGTGATTTTATCCTCAGTCAGCAAACATAAACGGTATACTATCTTCTTCTAGTCCCAAAATTCTAAATTTACAATTAAAATGTTCAACCCCACCGAGAATTGAAACAGGACAGGCTTCCTACTGTCTTAGTTAGCGCGGTAAAATAAAATTAATACAAATTTCACAATTTTTAAAACAAAACTCAATATGTTATTCTTATTTTTCAAAAATACGACTTTTCCACGGTATACACGAATATATTTGGTTTCAAATGTATAAAGGGTATATCTAAAAATGCTTTAAAAGTTTTGAGATGTAAAAGATGGATAAAAAAAGAAGTTACAGGTATTTAGAAAAAACAAACTGTTTTTGTCAAGAAAATAATTGAATATAAATGTCTCAGTGAACTTTAATTAGCCTAGTGTAACTGAATATTAAATTCTCAAATGTCTATGACTTTTTGAAATTGTCAAATGAAATACTAATTTCTTGAACTAGCCTATATCCTTCTATAAAATCGTTGTCACAGCAGCTCCCAACAAAAACTGAGATGCTAAAAAATCAGGGAAGAAAAATTTACAAACAATCTGATTTAGTCAATACAAGAAAAATCTGAACTTACTTACTTACTCACTGGCACTATCGAACCCGTAGGTTCATGGCCGCACGGACATACGCTCTCCATACATCCCTATGCTTTCCAATCATTCCCTGTATAATCTACTTCCCTCAAATCATAGTTAATGTTATTTTCCCACCTCATTCTTGGTCTACCAACTGGGCGTCTTCCCTCTGGCTTTCCTACAAGAAGCTTCCATGCAAGTCTTTCATTCCCATACGTGCAACATGTCCTGCCCAACGCAGTCTACGAGACTTAACTGTTCTTATTATATCTGGCTTCCTATAAAGACCATGTAGTTCATTGTTATGTAGTCTTCTCCATTCACCTGTCTCTTCATCTCTCTTTGGTCCAAAAATTTTCCTACGTACTTTATTCTCAAATACTTTTAATCTCCTTTCCTCCCTTTTCGAACATAATTTTATATTTTAGTGTTTCTATTACAAAGGTTATATAAAACAGAAATTGTTATACTTAAAACCGTGGTCGTATTTCAGACTTTGTTTTTCTACGTATCATTGGAAACAGTAAAAATTATAAAACAGTAATCCTGATTCAGATTTAGTTTTTGTAATTGACTATATTATACAGGGGTGTAAGAAATGGAAAATTTGTATATAATGATTTTTAACCTGTAAAACTTATTATATGGTTCTAGCTCATCTTTTTTCTGAATCTTTCATATGTACAGATTTTGATGTTTGTTTTTTTTTCAACACCAGTGGGGTGCGGTAGTCACAGCAATTACCCCAACTGTATGACGAAAATGTACTCGTATCTTATGGTTTATAACAACTTATTTTCCAAATTGTTCAGTTTTAAAATAGTATGAGCATTTATTATTGTAAATGTGTTTCGAGAAACCAACCATAATAGTACAGTATATAAAAAACAACATGTTACAATTCATACTCATGCATGCACAATTTAATAATAAATGCAGTGATACTTAAAATGGGTCTGCGGTGTATATTGTATAATCACTCAATTCCATTTTTAGTAATTTGACAAATCATATTTATACCTTTTAGGTTTATAATTGTTTTTATACCGTTGAGGTTATACCAATGTTAAATTTTAAATTTGTTTGTACCTTGTATAATACCGTCTTCCACAACTACAGAATTATAGTTAATTAATTATAATTCTATAGTTGAGGAAGACGGTAGCATACAAGGTACAAAAAGTTATAATTTAAAATCATATTTATCAGTAACACTAACTAAAACTCGTGAAAGCAAATTAATATCGCATTTAAAAAAAACTCAATGCCGATATTAAATGATTTCAACTGTTGATTTCCACAAATAATGGGCTATATACACGTTCGTAATCATTCAATTGTTGAGTTATTCAATTAGATGGTATAAATAAAGCTTCTTAAATTAACAGGTTGCTATAGCTGACAAAGTATACCACAATATTTGATTTTATATTGTTCTCTGTGTTTTGTAAAAATATAACTTGCATACATCAAATATTACAATTATAAAAATATTAATTCGAAAAATTATATTATTGATATGCTTGTATTTACAAATTGTTTCAAATCAACCAGTCGCATTTCTCGTCTCGCATCAGTAAAGGAATGCTTCATGAACCAATAGATCGAAACTTCATTCGACCTTATGGTTATCGATTAACTTGTAATTTTCGCTTTCGAATTGTGACGTCAGGCCCAGCTAGCTGGTATTCAATGACATCGTCACAAGCGTCGCCTAGTGCAGCGATTTATCGATGGTTTATCAGACAGTAACGAAATACGCATGCGTGATTTAATCTGTAATTTAGTAGCTGGTGTTAGGAGGGATATTGTGAATAGTGATGGGTAATTCGAGAGTGAGTCGTTTAAAAAGAAGGATTCACTGCTGTGAAGTGTCAAAACGTTACTCACTTTTTGTGAACTGCCAGTTCAGAGTTTACTACTGCTACTTAAAATTAAAATTTACTTTTTATTTCAAGCTCTAGATGTCTCACTCCAAATCAACTTTCGCTCATTCGTTGATTACTCTACATTTCTCCGCCTATCGACCTTGCATATCCCCGCCTCTTTCCACGTCATTCATATCGTTCGTATCGCAGTGAGTGTCTGAGAGGAACGAACTATCTTGCCAGAGTGAACTGCCATAGAGGAACGAACTATCTGGCCTGACTGAAGTTACATAGAAGAACGAACTACTTTGGAAGAGTGAAGTGCCTTAGATGAACGAAGTGGTATCAAAGAACGAATTATCTTAGAAGAGTGAAGTGTTTTAGATGAACGAACTACCTTGGAAGAGTGAAGTGTCTTAGAGGAACGAACTACCTTGACAGAGTGAACTGGTTTTAAACATTCAGTACTTCAAACTCTCAACATTCGACACGCTCATTCATTCAGTACATGTACATTACGGCACTCTCCCGCCTCTTGCTTACGTCATCACTCATACGCAGCATTACTCAGGGATTACTCCTTTTAATCTACGGCATTACCAACGCTACAAATCTAATGTAGTCTAATATTACAATCACTTTACATTTTATTTACTGGAATTCCGAAAGTATTTATTAAAAATCCATTTTATCCAAGTTTTAAAACAACATATTTTACTAGGTTTACAGAAGCTGTTGCAAAATTAGTAAAATACTTACTTTGCTAAACATTTAGAGCTAATATGCCGTGCAAGTTTAAAAGCATCCCCTCCCCTGAATGAAACTGTATTTAGAACAAAAGTTACACTTTGCTTTACCATCGCCTAAATCGGAGAAGAAACCCCAAATTTCACTACTTTTTCTTGATCGCGAATTAGAAGCCATTCTGCAAAAGTGCATACACAAGGCTAAATTTTGTTGGCCTACCCAGTATTCACCCTCTTTATATTTTTAATTTAGGGGTTGTAAAGATTAAGATCAAGTAATTGCCAATAGTATGATTTTGCATATTTCTTTCTTTTTAAATAACTATTATGCAAATAATATGTGTAAATAATACATATATAAATTAAATTAAATATATCTTCCTTAAAAGTTTTAAAATACTCCACACATTTTTTTTTTCAAATTATAGAGTTACGATTTTGTTTTTTATTAACATTTACAACTTAAAATAAAATATGTAAACATTGAAAATCTGTATATAAATAAAATTATGCAAATAATACAGTTATAACATAAATAAAAAGGAGGTATAAATAATTATAAAATAAACAAAAGTATGGTAGCAGTCATATCAGAATTTTTCATATTCAAATAAATTAAAATAGAATTTACAGAACTACCTCCGTTTATCTTTAAAATCCACAGCTACCATGTGGTTGGTTAATGTTAAGTCACCCCAGGCTCGTGTCTTCGTGCTTCCCTCCTCCAGCCCACATTCTTGCTTCTTTTGTTTTTTTTGTTTCTTTTTTTTTTCTTTTTTTGCTTGGCGAATGAAGGGCTTCGCTAAATTTTGTGAACGAACTAGTTAAATTGAATGGTTCACAAAAGTGAGTGCGAGTGAACGAACTATTTCTCGAAATGAATTGGTTGGGCACAACGCTAATTGTGAACACAGGAACCTCCGTCAAGCCGAATTCGATAGATGACTGTTAGCAACGGAGGAAATTTGAAATTTAATGTTCACGCGTAATTGATTTTAATGAAATTTGATACATCTACTAGTTTATTTTAATCACACTATGAATAAACTAATTACCTCAGCAGTACTAAGTTGAATGCACGCCACTGAGTAACACGTTTCTTAAGTCATATTATTTAAACAAATCCTTGATATAATTCTTAGGAAAAGTTAAGATGCCAAAAAATATATGCATTTTTTTTAGAGTTGGAGGGATAAAAGAAATATTCACGATAAACTCTATGAGATGTAACTGAACATTGACTTGCCATAAATATTTTGAGAGATTTGCCAGATGGCTTACTATAATTCTTACGTTACATTACGATATGTTTTTAATCGTTGGCACGACTGCACTGAAATTAAATTGGGGTGATCATACCAGCTCCATAAACTAATCGTTACAGTGATTGTGGGAGCTGAGCAAATGAGACGATTCAACGCCGTCCTCGTAGAAATAATTCTAGGACATAAATTTAATATCTTTATTAATATCACCTTGTAAGTGGTACAATTTGGCGGTACGAGATCTTTCCACATAAAATCACTTTTCTAACAATCTTCTCTTATAACGACGAAGATTGAATGTTTTCAACAAAAATATCTGCTCACTCATTGGTATATATTATACGATACAACGGAACGTTTACCACCAGTCATAGAAGCACTGCTGCTGCGTCGCACTGACGTAGATACTAACTATATATAGTCAGGAACAAATAGCACCTACCCAGCTTACTTATGGTATTTCACTGCACTCCTCAACGCCACAAACTGATATATATATATATATATATATATATATATATATATATATATATATATATAAACCAAAAATGTATTAAACAGACGATATACTTTTTTATAGCCCATAAAACGTGACCATATATTCTCAGAAACTCGTAAAATCTCTAGTATTGAGATTGAGATTGTAGGCTAAATTGCATAAAAAGTGTAGCAACTTACAAATACAAGTGTAGCAACTTACAAATAAAGAAACAAAGTATATTCCAGATTGTAAAACATATAATGTGAAAATAATAATAATCTTTTCGTATGTCTAATATTCAGTGTTATAAAACTGTGATCAATACCGTAAATTATGCAATTATATCATTCGATATAAAAAAGGTGTGGTAATTTCGTGATTGTTTTCTGGGTGACTATTTTTTTATTTATTCGAGATTTGGTCATACGATAATTAAAAAGAAGCATAGCTGAATTGTTTATTGAATATTGTTTACTTAAGTGAATAAAGTGAATAAATTCTGCACACATATTTACTAACTTATTTAACAACACGTTTTCAAAATTTATCGGCTCATCACAATTTAGGAACAAGATCTCACGACTCTTCTTTACTTTTGATACCACAACACAGGACCTGTCTATACTATGAATCTTACACAATATCTATGACTAGAGCATGGAACTCACTTCCCAGTCATGTCAGGGACTGTCAATCGCTATCATTATTTAAATCCAAATTAACTGATATCTTAAGTTCGACACAATGAAAACATTAACTGCATAACAACTATATAGAGCATTCCATTAATAATCATCTAGGAGGCTACTTACTTTATTTTATATAATTTCAATTTTATTATATTCTATGTTTTTGTTAGTATTAGCTAGTATTAGATCACATCATCATTGTATTTTGTTTAGTCTGTATTTTAATAATCTTAAAATTGTAATATGTACGTAATGTTTGTATAATTTTACTATTCGCTGGTTGAGTGGAAGAGAAGGCTTTATGGCCTTAACTCTGCCAGCTAAAATAAAGCATTATTATTATTATTAAAGTAGTTATGACTATTACTTTTAAATAACTAGGTTAGATTTTAAGATTTTTTTATAAATCATCATCCTTCCACGTAATAATCCTGAAATAACTGTACAGCCTATATGAAATGTTCTAGTTATATCTACTTGGGGTCGACCTAATGATATTTTACCATTTGGTTGGTAATTTAAAATATCCTTGCGAATTAATCTGGACATGCAGCTAATATTTTGACGCCAATATTCTGCTGATATTAATGAATACATTCGACTATTAGTACAATTTCCAGCTTTTCAACGATGTCACCATTTCTTCTATAGTCCCACATGGTACGGCCTGTTGTCCAGCATATAAAACTCTTCTCTATAGTTGTAATTCCGCACTCCTCTCTTCTTTGAATGGTTATGTCTGCCTTCCATACCAGAGAATTGATCAAGCCAATATCTTAAAATAACCGGGAGGGTTAGTTTATGGCCTAGAATAGGTTTCATTATTCTATGTTTAATAATATCACAGATTTATTACATTTTGTAATTTTGTCCAAAACATTTAATTCTGTTCAAATGTAATTTTACGAGCAATTTTAATGTTAAACTAAATTAAAAAGCTAATCCAAATGATTAACCACATTGACTTATTCTTTATAATTGAATCACGTCTTGTAGAAAGGACCTTAGTCCAATTTGTTGTACGAAATTGATATTTTCTGTTAACTTGTTCTGCACTCCTCCATGCATGTTTTCGGAATAAAACGGCTCCAGAATCCAGTTTCACTATTGGAGTATAGGCCTAGGATAAATCTGTGGCTCAAGTAAAATATACTTGTAAGATAGCAAAATGGAAATGGACAGCTAATGACAAATGAGGGAAATTTTGAGGAAGTGGCTGAATTCAAATCCTCCTCCTGGCGCGACAGGCCTACAAGGCCCTTAGCCTACCAGCCGGCTGCTGGCCTCACATCCACATGTGTCAATCACAGAGGTAGATGATGATCAGCCAGTGTAGGGGTGACATGTGGTCAGCATGTCGAGTCCCCCAGCCGTTATAGCTGGTTTTCTCAACCTGGAGTCGCTACTTATTGTAGCTACCCAAATGCATCACGATGCTGGGTGGGCACCGGTCCCATACTGGCCGAAAACACCACGAGAAAATTTCTTCCCCCGTGGAGACTCGAACCAGCGCAAGTCCCGTAGCTCTGCGCCAAGGCTTCCTGCCTTAACCACTCGGCTACGGCGCGGGACTGAATTCAAATACCTAGGAACAATAATCACAAATAGCAATGAGATGCACAAAGGAATTAAACATAGGCTCAATTCTGAAAATACGTGCTATTATGCATTACAGGGGCTCTTGACGTCCCAACTCCTCTCAAAAACGTTAAACTGAAAAAATAAAACAATTATTCATCCAGTTATATTATATGGGTGCGAAACATGGACTCTTGCTTTAAGGGAGGAAAGGAGACTACGAGTATTTGAGAATGAAGTTGTTAGGAAAATGTTGGACCAAAGAGAGATGAACAGGCAGATGAATGGAGAAGACTGCATATCAGTGAACTAAAAGACCTTTGTAGGAAGTCAGATATAATGAGAACAGTTAAGTCTCGTAGACTGCGATGGGCAGGACATGTGGCACGAATGGGGAATGAAAGACGCGCATGGAATCTTCTTGTAGGAAAACCAGAGGGAAAACGCTCAGTTGGTAGACCAAAAATGAGGTGGGATAATAACATTAACTATGATTTGAGGGAAGTAGATTATACAGGGGATGATTGGAAAACATTGGCTCAGGATAGGGATATATGGAGAGCTTATATCCGCCCGGCCATGAACCTATGGGTTCGATAGTGCCAGTGAATTAGTTAGTTTAATTTGATAATAGAATAAGTTACACAAAGTTGCCCTCCATGGTATCTTTACCTTGTCGTGGTGGAGTGGCTTGCGTGCTTAAATGATCCTGAGAGCTATGCCGGCGGTAGCATTGCTGCCGATAGGGTTACCCATGCCGGTCTGGTCGAAGGTGATAAGCCAGACGAAAAAAGTACCTTGGTCGAAAGAGTGACGATCTTTCACCGTAAAAATACAACCGTCAAGAAATGCGGACATGGGTTCATCTGGGGTAAAATTTTCCGGAGGTCAAATAGTCCCCCATTCGGTTCTCCGGGCGGGGACTACTTCAGGGAACCCATGCCAAAGGCTCAAACACAGGGACATGTTCCTAGGAACATGGAATGTTAGGTTATCGATAGTGACAGTGAGTAAGTAAGTAACACAAAGTTGTCGATCTCAGAAAAAATTGAGTGATGTCGTTTCTGCATGAAGCGATTTATTTATTTTATTTTATTTTATATTTTATTTTATTTCGCAGGTTTCACAATATTTCACATCAAATTCCTGCGCTCAATTAATCTACTGTAATTCTCGACAACATCTCTGCGTCATTCCAATCTCCATCTCCCAATCCTGTTTCCTTCATGCAGCTTAAAATATCATCAATCTAAATTTTTTGGCCGTCCACTTCTTCTACCAAGTAGCACTCATTCTATTAATTATTCTTCTAGGAAATCTGTCTTGTGTTTTTCTTTTTACGTTACCATAAAATTTTAATTGTTTTTTTCTATGAAATCTACAATTGAAATTTTAACATTTCATATTTTGTTTAATAGCACTGTATATTATTTTAGCTCTTCTAGAAATTACAGCCTTACGCCTTCAAATGTATATTTCTACTGAAATTAAAATTGTTCTAGTTTTCCATGTTTCCTCACCGTATGACATTGTACTCCTTAGTATTATATTAAAAATGTTTGTTTTTGTTCTAGAATTTATTGAAACGATTTAATTCCGGAAATTTAAAAATATCCTAAATTCAATAGTAGTACGAAAATTTCAAAATAAACTAAGGAAGATAAACATGAGGATTAAAAATGAGGCCATTGAGTAAGTGGAGAGCTTCAAATACTTTGGTTGTACTATCAGTAGTAACATGAACTGCGGTCAATAAGAATTAAAACAGAGGATAGCAATGGCAAAAGAAGCTATCAACAAGAAGAGAAGCATTTTCTGCGGACCTTTGGCAAAATAATTACGGAAGAGGGGAAGAGGTTAGTGAAGTGCTTTGTGTGGAATGCAGCATTGTATGGTGCAGAGACTTGGACATTACGACGGAATGAGGAAAAGCGACTGGAAGCTTTTGAGATGTGGATACGGAGAAGAATGGAACGTATAAAATGGACAGACGAAGTGAGAAATAAACATGTGCTAGACAGAGTGGGCGAAGGAAGAACAATGCTGGAACTCATAAAGAAGAGGAAAAGAAATTGGATTGCCACTAGCTAAGAAGAAACTGCCTGCTGAAGGATGCCCTAGAAGGAATGGTCAACGGAAAGAAAGTTAGAGGCAGAAAAAATATCAGATGATAAACAATATTAAAATAAATGTTAATTAAAATAAAAATAAAACGTAGTTTCATTTGATTTTCATATTTCTTATATAATTCAGTGTACCGAAACAGCTGTCACTGAATTATATAATAAATATGAAAATCAAATAAAACTACGTTTTATTTTTATTTAATTAATAAATATGGATTTTCATCAAGTAAACACCAACTCAATTGATTATTAAAATTAATGGTTTGTACGCAGATACAAAAAAAAAAGCTGAGTTAAGAAAATAGTGGAGAATGCTGAGTTTGCAGTGAAATACCTGCTCTAGAGCAGAACACTATGAATGAAAACCCTATGTTTAAGGAAACAAACTCTCTTCAATTAGTCATTTTTATGGACAGTAGAATGTGAAGTTGTGCTGGGTCCCGCAGGCTGGAACTGTTTGTGGCATCAACTTCTCTTTGGTTTGTCGACCACAAATACTTCTGACTTATTTCCATGAAGTCTGTTTGGAGTTAAAGTTTAATATCGTACATACCTCAACTTAAACATTCCACTTCAGATAGGAACACCAGTATGTGCCTGAAGCGTTGTTCATCTACTTAAAGCAGATTATCAAGATTAAATGCAAATTACTAAATAGTTTACTCACTAACTTTATTTCACACGTTAATATTAAACCATCACCAGTAAATCTCTTCCAAGAATTTCTAAATCATCGATGGTATATTTCATTATAATGTTTCTGGATTGTGACAAGATAATTATACTGAAGGTCAAATCTGAATATTTCCCACTATTACCTTCTTTTATACATATCGGCATCAATGTTTAGTACTTATTTTGTTCAAGGGTGAAGTTTAATTTCTGATATCATAAGTAGGTTTGTAAGTGTTATTATACATTTCTACAAGTGACCAGCCTCATGGACTAGTGGTTAGAGCTTCTGAAAAACAGTACATAGGTCCCGGGTTCGATTCCCAGTCTGAATTTAGGTAAAATTTAGATTTAACAACACTTCCATAAGAAGTGACTTACAATTCCGCCAATGTCAGGAGAGGATACCAGAAGTGTCATAGAGACTACCTGGTGGCATTGGTAAAAAAAAAAATCTACAAGTAATTTTTGCTGGCCGCGAACGACAAGTTGTTATATTCCTTGTCTCTGATCCTAAGGGTCGCGGATTCAAATCCGGTTGGTTGTCGACGATTTTTTTTAGGATGACTATTTAACTCATGCCCCAAATGGGAGTCAATGACCAATCACATTTCAATGATTTTTTATTTACAACCAATCACAGTAGTTTATCACCTCGACTGTATCAGTTTAATTTTATCACTGTAAAATCAAGCTTCTCCTTTTTAACATTCTGAATAGGTCAGAGCATTATTTTGCAGTGACTGCATGTGGCTACCAGATTGTATATATAGTGCACGAATGCAACCTTACCATGGTTGCGGGAGATAATACAAAAACATATGTAGCAATTATGATGAACTTCAAGAAGATTTTCGGGCTGTAGGCCGTGGTCTTGAGGCTTGTAGCTCCCCGACGTTTCGCCAGAGCCTGCGTCTGGCATCCTCAAGGGTAGTCGGGGAACTACAAGCCTCACGACCATGGCATATAGACCAAAAATCTTCAAGATCATCATAGAAACTCCGGCCGTGAAAGTCTACGTCAATACATATGTAGCAATTGATTATATCACAAAAAAAAATTAACCATTGTTTGCACTTTCTTAAACGTATTTTTTTTTCAGGTAATAACGTTCCAGAAAAATATAATTGACATATTTACATCATGGAACATCAGAAATTAATTAATATACAGTTTGATGTGTTTCATTTTTTTCACCACTAGGGTGCATTCTTACAATATTGCGATCCTTTGGCAATAAAAAATATTATCTGGTTGCTGTGATGAACAAGTGAAACACAACGTTTCTCATGTGTATTCAAACATCACCGTTTACATTAAATATATAAATATAGTCCACCGCTGTGGTCTCGAGGTAGCGTGCTGCCTTGTCACGCAGCGGGCCCGGGTTCTTTTCCCGATCGGAACAGGCTCCTGGGTGAGGTTTTTTTCGGTTTTTTCCTCACCTGTAAGACAAATGTCAGGAAGCTTAGGACGCAACGGTCCTCGTAAATCATCCAGCCATCATCATCATCCTTCACCAGTGTGGAAAGCAACGGGAACCTATCACACCTATAATTCCCTAGTAAAGCTGAAAAGCATAGCATTGAAAATGTTATGATTGCAGTTAAAGACCTGCCCTCGGGCGGAATTACTATAGATGGATGGATATACATATTTTAAAATAACTATATTTAAATAATTCTACCAGTTATATTATATGGGTGCGAAACATGGACTCTTACTTTAAGGGAGGAAAGGAGATTACGAGTATTTGAGAATAAAGTTCTTAGGAAAATTTTTGGACCAAAGAGAGATGAACAGACAGGTGAATGGAGAAGACTACATAACAATGAACTACATGGTCTTTATAGGAAGCCATATATAATAAGAACAGTTAAGTCTCATAGACTGAGATGGGCAGGACATGTTGCGCGTATGGGAAATGAAAGACGTGCATGGAAACTTCTTGTAGGAAAGCCAGAAGGAAAACGCCCAGTTGGTAGACCAAGAATGAGGTGGGAAAACAACATTAACTATGATTTGAGGGACGTAGATTATACAGGGAATGATTGGAAGGCATTGACTCAGGATAGGGATGTATGGAGAGCTTATGTCCGCGCGGCCATGAACCTACGGGTTCGATAGTGCAAGTGAGTAAGTAAGTAAGTATATTTAAATAATGATTTGTGAGTAAACAGCTTAATTTTATTCGTTAAATAACCCTAACAAATGCCACTCTTGATTTCAAAATTTCCTAGATAAATCCACTCCTCACTTGGTGAGTCGTGAATTTATCGATAATTTGGAAATCACTCGTGGCATTACTTATGAAAGAATCCAAGGAGTAAGTCCTCCTCACTTGGTGAGTCGTGAATTTATCGATAATTTGGAAATCACTCGTGGCATCACTTATGAAAGAATCCAAGGAGTAAGTCCTCCTCACTTGGTGAGTCGTGAATTTATCGATAATTTGGAAATCACTCGTGGCATTACTTGTGAAAGAATCCAAGGAGTAAGTCCTCCTCACTTGGTGAGTCGTGAATTTATCGATAATTTGGAAATCACTCGTGGCATTACTTGTGAAAGAATCCAAGGAGTAAGTCCTCCTCACTTGGTGAGTCGTGAAGTTATCGATAATTTGGAAATCACTCGTGGCATCACTTATGAAAGAATCCAAGGAGTAAGTCCTCCTCACTTGGTGAGTCGTGAATTTATCGATAATTTGGAAATCACTCGTGGCATTACTTGTGAAAGAATCCAAGGAGTAAGTCCTCCTCACTTGGTGAGTCGTGAAGTTATCGATAATTTGGAAATCACTCGTGGCATCACTTATGAAAGAATCCAAGGAGTAAGTCCTCCTCACTTGGTGAGTCGTGAATTTATCGATAATTTGGAAATCACTCGTGGCATTACTTGTGAAAGAATCCAAGGAGTAAGTCCTCCTCACTTGGTGAGTCGTGAATTTATCGATAATTTGGAAATCACTCGTGGCATCACTTATGAAAGAATCCAAGGAGTAAGTCCTCCTCACTTGGTGAGTCGTGAATTTATCGATAATTTGGAAATCACTCGTGGCATTACTTGTGAAAGAATCCAAGGAGTAAGTCCTCCTCACTTGGTGAGTCGTGAATTTATCGATAATTTGGAAATCACTCGTGGCATTACTTGTGAAAGAATCCAAGGAGTAAGTCCTCCTCACTTGGTGAGTCGTGAATTTATCGATAATTTGGAAATCACTCGTGGCATCACTTATGAAAGAATCCAAGGAGTAAGTCCTCCTCACTTGGTGAGTCGTGAATTTATCGATAATTTGGAAATCACTCGTGGCATTACTTGTGAAAGAATCCAAGGAGTAAGTCCTCCTCACTTGGTGAGTCGTGAATTTATCGATAATTTGGAAATCACTCGTGGCATTACTTGTGAAAGAATCCAAGGAGTAAGTCCTCCTCACTTGGTGAGTCGTGAATTTATCGATAATTTGGAAATCACTCGTGGCATCACTTATGAAAGAATCCAAGGAGTAAGTCCTCCGGAAGGGACTTTAAGTCGTGAGTCCAGATTCTGAAAACTTTCAGGCTCGTAAAAGAAAACAAAATTTACCCGCCTTTATCATCCTAGTAATGCCTTAGTTCCCTGCTAGATGTCTCATTGGGTCGGTATGTTGACCGCATACCATTAATGACATCTGTGGGCAAATAAGCGTAACTAAATTATCTTGGTCTAGTAACTCCTAACAAAGGAGAGGCCAAGGCTCAACATCGAGCTGTTTCACTATTTTACACAATTTATTTTGATGATATTGTGGAAAAACTTATATTCATTCTCGCTTATATTCACGATGGTTTAAATTAATAGATTTTTAATTATCATTTAGGCACTTTAACACACATTGTCTTGACGCGTCTAGGATCTACAGTTATATCAAAAGGTTGCGTATTTCCATTAGTGTGTTTGTCATACGGTTTTAAAAAAAATACCACATGTTAACTTTATTATTATGTAACTGATCTTGGTAATGAAAATTCCTATCTGGTGTTTACCTTGACGACTGATGAAACCCAGGAAAAAATTTCAAATTTGTCTTCAATGGGATTAGAGCAAGGGACCTCTTGAATATTGGATATAAAAACCTACTGCTGCAGCCAAATTCCTCGTTAATTAGCCCTACATAATACATTAATAAGTAGGATTTTCTTGGTGACTATTTAACTCATGCCCCAAATGGCAATCAATGACCAGTGACATTTCAATTAATTTTGATTTACAACCAATCACAGTCATTTTTCACCTCGATTTTATCAATTACATTTTATCGCTTTCACTTCATCAAGTGGCTACCAGATTGTATATATAGTGCACTAATGTAAACTGATTCTGACTGTGAGATATAATAGAAAAACGTTCCTAGCAATTGATTAGCCTATACCACAAAAAAAGAAACCACGGGTTAAGCATTGAAGATGCCCAAGCTTTGGAGGTTTGGCACGGGAAGGCGGCAGCAGCTGTAAAATCCCGAAGATAGATAGATAGAAAAGAAACCACTGTTTGCACTTTCTTAAACTATTATTTCCCAGGAATTAAAGTTGCAGAAAAATATAATTGACATATTTACATCATAGGACGTCGGAAATTAATTAATAACCTGTAATGATGCGTTTCATTTTTTCTCCACTAGGGTGTATTCTTACAATATTGCGATTCTATTTGGCAATAAATATGATCTGGTTGCAGTGATGAACACATAAAACATAACGTTTCTCATATGTTTTCAAACTACGGTGTTTACATTAAATATATAAATATTTTAAAATAACTATATTTAAACAATGATTTGTGAGAAAACAGCTTAATTTTATTCGTTAAATAGCCCTATCAAATGCCACGAGTGATTGCCAAATTATCGATAAATTCACAACTCACGAAGTGAGGAGTGAATTTATCTAGAGAATTTGGAAATCAAGAGTGGCATTACTTATAATAAAATCGTATTACACACAATCAATAAAACCCAAATCACTAACCCAGAATAGTTAACACAGTCAATGCGTTTCGATATTGGTTATTGATTATTGATTGATACACAATATTTTATTCATTTCTGTGTATTTATCATCTTATTCTTCTCCATTTCATGGTTTAGGCCTCATTCTATCTCAGTCTTGGCCGTCCAGGATCTCTTCACTCATAAGCCTCATCTGTCTGTTCATATAATTTCTAAATAATTTACCTGAGGTGTTACGTTATGTATTTAGTACACGCGGATTTATGTCATATTGAAGACTATCAGTTGAGATGAAATGCAGCTGATTACGGCGGCTTATGCGGCCGATTCTATAGCAATTCTGCTCGCGGGCAGTTCTTTCACTACAATCACAGCATTTCCATGCTATGCTTTGCAGCTTTACTAGGGAATTATAGGTGTGGTAGCTTCCTGTTGCTTTCCAGACCGGTGAAGTATGATCATGATGATAATGGCCGGATGATTTTCGAGGACCGTTGGGCCCTAAGCTTCTGACATTTGTCTTACAGGTGAGGAAAAACCCCGACAAACCTCACCCAGGAGCCTGTCCCGGCCAGGAATCGAACCCGGACCTGCTGCGTGACAATGGATCTCGCTATCTCGAGACCACCGCGGTGGACGACTAAGATGCAATGACCCCAAATAAATAATACATATTTATTTATTATTATCAATCTGCAACTTCTATTCCCTACCCAAACTAGTAATTGAATTGAGTGACTATCTTTCACAAAATATCTCTGCGATAATGAACCGGAATCTACGTGCTGGCTCAGATGGTAGATTATCTATTTCCTGACTAACCGGCCCAATTCGATACCCGGCGGATTTGAAAATTTTAATTGTAGAATTTTATATTTATATAGGCCTACAGGTTTTCAATGTTTACCCATCTTTCTGTGTCTAAGGTTGTATTTTCCTTCTCTGCTCGCCCCTATCCGTCTACTTCATGTCCTCCAGTCTTCTTGTTCTCATTATAGTTATTATTTCTTGCATCCAGAAGTTGCGAGGTCTTCCTTCCTTTCTTCTTCCAGATAGATACCATTCCAGTGTTCAACCACTTTATTATGTATCCCTCGATTATTCCATGTTCCAACAAGAATTTCCCCTTTCCTTTGCTTTTGTTGTCTTCGTTTATTTCCGTTCGATTTTAATCATTTATGCTTTACAGCATTACTATTTTTTATGATGAACAGGGAGCTGGCCTGATACATCAACCCCCAAATTGGAGGACCAGGTGATTTTTGGTCAGATTCTCTTCCTCTAGCTTTTGTCAAACCAATGACGAATTGTAATATAATTGTACAATTTTCAATCTCGGTCAGGAGTGATAGTGTTATACACCTTTTAATTGCAAAATTGTGCACCAGATTCCTACATTAAATTGCAAATCCCTTCGGAATGCATATGTTGAGAAGGTATGTAGTATTGTTGATAGCAATTCATCCGTCGTTTGAAGATGTTAAGCATGGTGGCCACCTTGGTGCTTTTCGACATGAGTATACTACGTTCGGGACCGGGTTTCACCTTCTCCATTTTCTTTTTTTTTTATCATCATCGTCGTCCTTACACGTAACACTTTACACTACACAAACATATAAACCAACACTCATCCTACACTCCACTCTGCACAAAATACAGGGAATCCATTTTAAGCGGAAACCTTTTTACAGCGTTCCAGCGGGGCTCGCACTTTACCCGCTATTGTGCTTGCACCAGCGGGGAGCGTGACAGTTAGAAGCTACAAAATACAAATAACTCAACGATCGTATTGCTCACAGCGGCGGCAGAATGATGCGAGGTTTCGTCTTAAAATGGATATTCTTCTTCTTCCTTCCATGTATTAGGCCAACGCCTGTTACGATCCTATATAAAATATTCCCTCCAGCGTGATCCTTCCGGGAAATTCTCGTATAAGACTTGAAAGCATAATAATAGTCCCTTCGATTGGTTGCTGGCCAAAGGAAGGCAAGACCAGTGGTGGGACTGCCATCTTATAGCCTCTGATCAGGATTTTCTGGAGAAGAAAAGAAAATAAAGGAAAGAAGAAATGGAAGAAAGGAAAGACTCCCTAGCCCTCGGATGCCCTAATAGCGTCGGGTTGAAAAAACAAGAGTTAACCAAGAGAGGTTAGATAGTAAAGTTAGAAGAGTGCAAAACACAAGTAAGTGGAAGAAATGTTTTGCACAGCTTGGGCACCTTGTGGTCGCTACCCACATATCCCCTAGATGAGGACCCCTGAGGGAAAAATGGATATTCATATCACATAAAATGATCTACTAAAGTGATGCGTAAATTCAAATATATAATGTTAACGCTATTTATCCGCCCAGTGCGGAACCCGAACCACGTAAGTACAGTGAGGGTCATTAGAATACACACATACGTTTCCTTATATCAATAAACCCCGCCAATATATCTAAAAGGCGGTCACTGGTTTCCACTCTCTAAGTCAATACTTGGATTACGTATCAGATTAAAAAAGATAAGTTCAAGTACTTTACAGAAAACTGACAGAATAAATAAAATAATTAGATTCAAATAAATGATGTGCAGGGACTGAAATATACACACATGATAACTGAAATTCTGATGATGCATTGTCTCGTACAGTAAACTGTTCCGCATGCAATCACTAGGTGATTTTACACCATCTTTAAGATCGATTACATGTCAACAGCTACTTGTCTCTTCACTCGAGTATTTACTTCACTTAAATAAACAAAATGGAAATGTCACCGATAACTTAATGTATTTCATACCACATCCAAGTGCCACAAACAGAACCAAACTTCAAAACTAGTAGGACTTTATCAATTTAATACGTCAGTAGCAGGGAGGAAATATATATTAAAATAATTAACGAGAGAGGTGGCTTTATGGACATAGAAATGAATTACAAAAGAAAGAGAGAGGGTATTTTATTTAACATCTCAGGTCATTAATTAAGCTATACAAAGCAGAGTTCGAAAGAGCCGATATATTATATTCTTCTAAGCAGATTCAAGGAGCGGGATGACATAAAACTTCAGGAACGTTTGATACTGTTCGACTATATGTGACGTCAGTGCATTCAAGCCACCCCCACCAGCTCCGTATAAACTGATCACGTGAGCATTAAAAATGGTGTCCTTATAGGTTTTAATCTACACTCAGATTCAACCCAGGAAGTTACTGTGTTTTGAATAGGCGACTAGATTGCCATTTTAACAGTATTTTCTTGAGAGAAACCCTTATATAAAACTGAAGACTGCAACACAGCAGGTACATAGTTGTAATTTGCAGAGCCATCCAACCCACCCCCTCTTAAAGAAAAAAACATTACCACTTGTCACTGAGCTCTTGCGGATCTGTACTGTCCTGTGTAAAAGTGTCGACTCTCATATTTACTATAAAACTAGTTTGCATGCTGTAAAAGAAAAACTATGTTTTTTTAAATGTATAGTACATAGATTTGGAAAAACTACTGCTTCACCCCTTCTTAACAAACAAATACCGTTATTATGAGTTCGACATCTACCCTCTGTAGGTAGGGGGATACTGGCATAGCCCATAAGGTCTGTCATAACTTTCTGGATTGAATTAGAGTGTACTAAGGGCGGAATATGAATAGCGTGTTATGGAACTGCAGCGTGTGACATGAAATCTAGATCATAAATAATTCAGTTCTTTTCGAAAATAGACCAAATTCTGTTGTGTACTTGGTGGCATTATTTAACTACCTTGCCGCGAATGAAGAAGGAAGTACTACATAGTCAAGCTAGACAGATTATATACATTGTGATTAAGTGTTGTGAAGTAAAGGTTTTTAATTATTTTCCTGTATCGAGATTCACTTTTCCTGTTTTGCGGGCAACACTCTTTAAGTCTATCCTTATTTTTCCCGCTAACTATACTAGCGACACCATTTTAACTATATTACGACCTAATATAACACATAGCGGTTTGTTTATTTGTTATTTCCTACAAATTGTTTTGATAAATACCGGACTGTAATATCGAAGTACTCGTTTATTTATATTAAAAGTCTGTTCTATCAAGAATTTTATTGTTAACTCATCCTGGTCCCTATACCTGGTTACAAGGTTTTCTAAACACCTCTTTGAAAAAATTATGTATTTTTTTCATACCCGAAGCAATACAAATTCGGATCTGTTATACATGGCACACAGATTTTATGTAAGGAACAAAATTTATTTTTTGAGGTTGTGAAACATCAAAATACAAGCTACATGATTCCCTGAACGATTAATGATAATAATAATAATAATAATAATAATAATAATAATAATAATAATAATAATAATAATAATAATAATAATAATAATAATAATAATTCATAACAATAATAATAATAATAATAAGCACAATAACAACTGAAAAAATTCAAAGATTTGTACCTACAATATGTTAAATTCGAAATAATCAGTTGATGCTTGATTTTGTTATTTTCAGCAGTTTTTAAATCGTCAGCGTAACACAAACAAGACAGATGTTGGTAAATAATGTTTCCAAAAAAAAAGTAGCCTATACAATAGTTAACATAAGTGGAAAGAAAAATATCCACTACTTGGGGAATTCGGAGACTAAACAGAGCAGAATTTGTGCTTGCTCCGGGATGTGTGCCTAAGTAGCTCCATGATAGAGCACCAGGGAGTTAAGGTGGAGATCTTGGGGTAAAACCACAGTTCAGGAGCATATTTTTCTCTCTAGTAATGTGACCATTGCTTGGTGAATGCTTGTATGGGAACTTTATTTTCCATATAAAGTTCGTAAGTAGCTGAGTTTTCACCCATCATAATGACTTCTCGGAGTAGAAAGCGCCTCCATTAAGTCTTGAGAACATAAGTTTCACTACCTACGGGGGCTACCGAGAGGAGAATTTATGCTTGCTCCGGGAGGTGTGCCTAAGTATCTCAATAGTAGAGCGCCAACGAGTACAGCTGGAGATGTTGGGTTCAAATCCTGGCTCAGGTATGTAATTTTCTCTCTAGTTATGTTAAAGTTGATATAGTAATAATAGTCATAATAATCCATGTATTTAGGTTTCTGTCAACATGATAATGGTGCGTCCTCGAATTGCGGATATTAATGTGGAAAGTAGCTGCGAATATATTGAATAAGTAGTTGGCAATATCGATAATGAGTGGCCCAGCTTGGTCATTTGGAGTGACGCTAAAACTTGATTTAAAATAAACATTCAGTAAGACCTCGGAATAGGGTGGATAGATCGATACAATAACAAAGCAAAATTGGCATGAGATTTGATCTTTTGAAAATCAGTACTGACATAGAATAAATGGCAAAAAAGAACTAAAAGAAGAATATACAAAATGGGGACTTTATAGAAGTATAGAGAAAAATAAATATCTGTATATAGGAAAAGAAATGTAAAATATAAATTTCAACAATGGAGAACTAAAGCCTTGTATTGAGTGCACTTAGACCATTCAGGTGATAAAACAGTGGAAATTAGAAATAGAATCGCACAAAGAAAACAAGCAATAAATGCTTTAAACTCTGTTTGGTGGAGCAAGAATATTACAAAAAATAGAAAATTACAAATATATCAAACCATAATTCAGAGCATTTTAACATATGGTGCTTAAATTTGGCAAATTCCTACCAGGAAACGAAAATAATTTTAAGTACAGAAATAGATGTTTTAAAAAGATCAGCTAGAAATTCTAGAATGGATAGAATACGAAATAAAGAAATAAGGGAATTATTGGTGTGCAAGAGGAGCCGGACATCATAAAATATTACAGTGGTATGGCCATGTCAAAAGAATGCCAGAGCAAAGATTGCCTAAAATTGTTATGGAATGGATCCCAATGGAAATGAGGGAGAGAGGTAGACCGAAGAAAACTTGGATATGAGGGGTACAAGCGGCTATGAATATCAGAGGATTGGTGGAAGATCAATGGATGGACAGAGAGCATTTGGTTTCCGGAAGACGGCGGCATTTGCCATGATACCGGATGATGATGATTATCAGTAGTCTGTATGGAGAAAGGGAATTAAAATCTAGCGATTTAAAAATACATAGATAAAATATTATAGATTTTTAGGAAGTTACATGGACAGTAGAAAGATCTAAACTTAGGCAATTATTGTCATATATATTATTCTATGTTCTATGGGTGTGTAATCAAAGGAACAAAATAAGTCTAAAGTATTAAAAAATGTATAATCTTAATATATAAAAATTTCGTGTCACGTTGTTTGCCCGCGATGGAATCCTAAACTACTGAACCGATTTTAATAAATTTTTTCACACTGTGTGCAGTTTGATCCAACTTGAGACTTAGGGTAGATTATAACTAAATTTATAGTCGCATTATTTTTTATTGCAAATTATTTGTTTAATATTTAACAAAGAGTTATAATATTATCTGTGAGTTCCATATGATTCTAACAGATGGCGGTGTAAGGTAATTTTGTAAGGTAATTGGTTTATTATTTAACAAAGAGAGATCCAGATGACTGTGCTTTTTGTTCCAACCGCAAATTTCAATTGAATTACAAATATTGATTATTTCATAATTTAAGTGTATTCAGTGTTTATTTTATTTTCAATATTATTAATTTCGTGTGTAAGTATTAGTTTTAAGTAATCTGGCTGAAAGAGAGCAACTTAATTTAAATTTTTAACGTACACCTTAGCCACAGCAACGCGTGGCCGGGATTTCTAGTTATTTAATAAATAAAACTATCAAAGTTCTATATAATTTTCGTAAATGCCGGTAATTATTTCATTTAACATTCGTAACAGCTGTTTCATGTATCTTCATATATACGTAAATAGAAAATCTATTTGTATTTATGACATTCGTCTGATAAAGACACCGTGTAATGAAACAGCTGCTACGAATGTTAAATAAAATAAATATGGCTCAACAGTACATAACCTGTATCTTCATTTTCCATTGTATATTCTTGTAATACTGTTACTCTACGTACTTCTTTTGTATTTACCAACATTTCGTAATATTTTAAACGTTTTTAAAGATGCATATAACATTATTTTACAATTCTTAGGTATTTATTTATTTACGAGAAACACGGTAACATTACGACATTTTAGACAATATTGTGAAACTCGTTGGCTACTTTTTCCTCCTATTCCACTATCAACAACTCAATTACACATATTTTTGTTAGGTTAGAACTATTTTGTTAGGTTAGTGTTAGTTAGTGTATATTACAGTATACACATCGGTAAATAATATGCATTTAAATAATCAATTGAGTTGGTGTTTACTTCATGAAAATCCATACTTACTGCCACTGAATTATATAATAAATATGAAAATAAAACAAAAACTACGTTTTATTTTTAAACGTGTATTTAATTAATTTTGTTAGATTAGAAAGGGAGAAGTAAGTGTACATCCATTTCTAATAAACGTTTGGGAAATTATTTCAAAGGTTGGTCATACCGCACGTCCTGCCATCTAGCGGCAGCTCTATAAACTTTGTATGTAAAGCTTCTAAGATATGTTGTTCCGCCTAGCGACAGTTCTATAAACTCATGAGCATGCTCACTGTTATTCTGTAGAACTTGGAAAATATATTGAGAAAGGTAAAGTACTCTTCCTCATAAATATTTTATGAAAATCGTGTAAAACTTTGAGAGTTTATTTTATTAAATACAACATGGATTTTCATCAAGTAAACATCAAACAAATAAATTACTGGAATTTATATATTAAATTGGGAATTTTTAACATTATGAGGTTCAATTCATAAGAATTAAATGAATCGTGAATTCTTCTTACCTCATACTTCTATGTTTTTTTAAATACAGCACTGCAGTAACAGTGACCCATATTGTCACCATCCTCAGCTGTTTTCAGTATGAGCTAAGAAGAATTCACGATTCATTTAATTCTTATAATTACTGGAAATTTATAAATGTATACGATTCTGCTAATATTGTCCGAGTTATTAAGTCTAGGAGACTGATATTTGAGACAGTACGAATTATTTAGAAATTCTTCCAGTAAAATGTTATTAGGGAGACCTTACGTGTAGGAATGATACTATTCTCATGGAACTTAGGGAACTGAACATTGGTGATGTGAACTGGATGCAATTGGCTGAGGATAATGAATTCGGCATTAAAACCTATACAGTTGATAATAATTAATTAACTACTTTGCGGACATGAAGTCATGGTGCAGACCACCTCATTCCCACTCCCAAGAATTCGGAAATCAACAATATACCGCATCATATATCTTTAGCTCAATAGCCAAGGATATATATTTTCTAGTATATCCATCCATAGTAATTCTGCCCGAAGGCAGGTCCTTCACTGCAACCATAGCATTTTCATGCTATGCTTGCAGTTATACTAGGGAATTGTAGGTGTGGTAGCTTCCCGTTGCTTTCCACGCCGGTCAAGGATGATGATGATAATGATAAGGACGATGGCCGTATGATTTCGGGGACCGTTTGGGCCTTAACGTTTTCCTGACATTTGTCTTACAGGTGAGGAAAAACCCCGATAAAAACCTCACCCAGAAAAACTGCCCCAGCCGGGGATCGAACCCGGGCCCGCTGCGTGACAAGGCAGCACGCTACCTCGAGACCACAGCGGTGGACACTTCTAGTATATAAGTATAATAATAGTAATAATAATTTGTAATGTCATTATTAATACGGATGTGAAACACGCTCTTACCATAAGGTAGGAGAACAGACTACAGTTCTTTGGAAAGACATCGAACCAAATAGAGACGAACAGACAGGTGAATGGAGAAGACTTCTTAACAGTGAGCTACATAATTTTTATTCGTAGCCGATGTAATAAAAACTGTTAAGTCTCGTAAACTGGGATGGGCAGGCCTTGTGGCACGAATACGGAATGAAAGACGGGCATGGAAACTTAACGTAGGAAAAGCATAGAGAAATCGGCTTCAAAAATGATGAAAGAGGGGAATGGAAACTTCACGTAGGAAAAGCTTAGAGAAATCGGCGGTCAAAAATGAGGTGGAAGAATAGCATTAATCATGATTTGAGAGGTAAATTGTACAGGAGATGATTGAAAAACGTTGACTCAAATTAAGGATGTATAGAGAGCTTATGCCCACAAGACCATGAACCTATGGGTTCGAAACTGCCAGTGAGTTAGATTGATAATGACAATAACAATAATAACAATGCGATTTATTGTTCTTATGAATCGTTAAAGAATTAATTGAGCTTAAAGTGGACATTTTTGCATTCTGTATTTAAAAATGCTGTGTTGATTTGATCCAATAAGTCTGGGACAATCGATAGCCTATAAAATTTTATGATTTTATGATTTTAAACAGGCAATAAATCGAACTCAATAATTGTAAAATTAACTAAAAAAGTACATCAAGTGACACTGTGTAGCATTCCAATGAAGTAGTATGAAATATTAGCTGGTTCATTAGATATACTGTGGTTTTGGTACTTGGCGAAGAGTCACATTTAATCTCGCTAAAAGCTGTGACACATCACACACACACTTGTTTGCTGCCAACAGGAATTGATTTTCCACCATTAAAAAAAGTATATAACTACAACATCAAAGTCTATAAAGTAGACAAGCGTTGCAAATAAATTAGTATTCGATAAAACAAAACACTGAAAGCTCTTTTAACATCACTAACAAAACCAATCAATTTCTTTCTCAATGATATTCTCTACAACTATGCATATTTACAGTTCACTTAGCCTAACTGTATAGGTCTATTTTAAAAATAAATAATAGTTTTTAAAAACTAAAACAACACGCTTTATTAGAAAACCGAACTAAGAAATGAAAAATAATTTTAATTTTCAACACGCTTGGAAATAAAATTGAAGTGGTCGACAAAGAAATCATCTCCAACACATCTAGAATAAAACTAGAGTTATCTACAAAACATATAATTTTACCGTCAAAAGCGTGGAGTGCTCTATATCAATTAATATATTTGATAATATACAGATATTGGTGAAAGTAAAGTCTCTAAGAAAAAAAACGTAAAAACTATAAAAAAAGCACCCCACGCTTTTGATGGTAATTTTATTGTAGGTAACTAGTTTTATTCTAGATGTGTTGGAGATGATTTTTCTGTTGACCACTTTAATTTTATCCCAAGCGTGCTGGAAATTGAAATATTTTTTCATTTTTTAGTTCGGTTTTCTAATAAAGCATGTTTTTTTTAGTTTTTTTTAACTATTATTTATTTGTGGAATGCAGGCTTTCACGGCCGGTAATCATGGTAGTAAAAGATTCCGGGCTATGTGGCCGTGGTCTATAACTGGCGTTATAGACCACGGCCACATAGCCCGGAATCTTTTACTACTATTATTTATTTATTTCTAAATACATAATTTTATACTAACTAACTCACTGGCACTATCAAACCCGTTGGTTCATATCCGTGTGGAAATAAGCTCTCCACATATCCCTATCTTGATATAATGTTTTCCAATCAACCCCTGTATAATCTAGTTCCCTCAAATCATAGTAAATGTTGTTCTCCCACCCCTTTCTTGGTCTACCAACTGGGCGTTTTCCCTCTGGTGTTCCTACAAGAAGCTTCCATTCACGTCTTTCATTCCCCATCCCTGCCACATGTCCTGCCGTATGAGGATATCAGCCTGAACGATTACAGGCAGGAATTTATCTTTTATTTTATACCTTACTAGCGTTTTTGCGATTATTGGTTGGGATTATATATCTCTATGACAGTAGTAATTTAACTTTTTTTATGGAGTCTACAGGCGATTTAATTAGCTTTTTTTTCGCACGAGACTTAACTGTTCTTATTATATCTGGCTTCCTATAAAGACCATGTAGTTCACTGTCATGTAGTCTTCTCCACTTCACCTGTCCGTTCATCTCTCTTTGGTCCAAACATTTTCCTAAGAATTTTATTCTCAAATACTCGTAATCTCCTTTCCTCCCTTAAAGTAAGAGTCCATGTTTCGCATCCATATAATAATACATTCATTAAAGAAATTGCTTGCCATTCACACTCAGGAAAATGTCAGCAAAAACACTTGCAATGCCCCTTCTGATAATTGTGATACCCTTTTTTACAGACTTAAAATAATATTTTCACTCAGAGACTTCAACCTGTTCACAATTCTTGCGCACGTTCCATTTGTAGTATTCGCAAATTTGACCAAGTTACACCGTCCCTCGAACAATTATCGTGGCTTCATCTAAGAGATCGTAGGACTGTCCATTCCCTACCCCATCCCTATAAAATACCTCACACATCATCGCTTACTTATTTATCACGCCGCTTCATTAGATTATCCGATACACATAACCTTGACATTCGATCCCATCAGCACATTGTCCTTTATATCCCTCCTCGTCACATGTGTATTATTCATTATCTCTTACAGTCTCACTTGCCAAAACATGGAATTCCCTTCCACACTATGTCACAGACTGTCAAACTATAACATGGTCCAAAAACAAACTGAAGAATTATTTAATAAGACACTAACTTATACACTAACTTAATTTTCGCCGATGATTTAGTCTTATTACACCATGATGAAGATCTGATACATTTGGCTGCTTACAAACTAAATGCAATATGTAGCTATTATAATTTTAAAATCTCAGTAAGTAAAACAAAAGTAATGGCATTTTATGGAAGAAACAATCTGCGTGCAAAAATAATAATTAGAAACGAAATTATTTAAAAGTATCCCACTTTAAATATTAAGGATGAGACATCAGCTATGGGTATGATAATGATATTGAACTTAAAACTCATCAGTTGCAAGCTATTTGTGACACAATAAATATAACATTGAATAATAAAGTCCATAAACAAACAAAATTAAAATTTTATACAACAATGACAGTCCCTGTCCTTTTGTATGGGAGTGAATCTTGGATTACCACTACCAAACAAGAAAGTAAAATCCAAGCAGCCGAGATGAATTTTTAAGAAGAGTAAAAGGATGTACTAGAATGGACAGATAAGAAACGAGAATATCCGTGAATGACTGCAGATCTACTCCATAAAAGAAAAGATATTTAACAACAAGATTCAGTGGAAAGAGCATGTAGAAAGAATGGAAGAAAGTAGATTATCAAATAAAATCTTACATTATTTTCCGAGAGGAAGAAGAGATGTCGGACGTCCTCGGAAGAGATGGTCCTACATCTATTAGTGAAGACGGAACAGGTAACTAATGCCTAAACCAGGAAGTGAAGCAGAAGAAAAATAACTTATACACCTCACTGACAGCATTCTTTTAACAATTAATAATTAAATTATTTATGAAATTGATATTTAGAATAACAAATACTTTCATTTGTTTACATATTGTAGGCCTATAATCGTAAAATTAGTTTTCTATGTCTCACTATTTGTCTTTGTTTTTTTATATGCATTAAACACAGACAGTCTACCAACAATTTATCTTATCTTGCTTGAATACATTTTATTATTGGTTTTAGTCTTAATCTTAACTATCATTAACACGGTTGTATTATAGATCGTAATATAATAGATATGATCTTATTTGCCATACCTTCATTTTTAGTATTTAATATTAAAGTTAATTGTGATTGTTCTTTTCTGATGTAATATATATTTGTCGTCCACCGCTGTGGTCTCGAGGTAGCGTGCTGCCTTGTCACGCAGAGATCCCCGGTCAGGACAGTTTTTCCGGGTGAGGTTTTTATCGGGGTTATTCCCCACCTGTAAGACATATGTCAGGAAAACTTTAAGGCCCAAACGGTCCCCGAAATAATATGGCCATCATCATCATTCTTCACCGGTGTGAAAAGCAACGCAAAGCTATCACACCTACAATTCCCTAATAAAGCTGCAAAGCCCTAGGGCAGAATTACTATGGATTTATATATTTGTCCTGGTGAGTGGGAGAGAAGACCATATGGCCTTAACTCCACCAGGCTAAATAAATAAATAAATAAATAAATAAATCGATTCCTAGTTAATTTGCTAGACTCTGTTTCGCAGGTTCACAGGCTCAAACCTAGCCGGGTTCGTTGATTTTTTCTTCTTCTTGTAAGCCCATGTTTTCCCTTAACAGAGATTTAGGTGCCTTCCACCTGTAGGGAAGAATTTGAACCATACTAATTTAGTTACACTTGTTTTCGTATAGATGTCATTTGAGTGGTCCGTGGTCAGCATTCTGCCCCATATTGACATCTAGGAAACCAAGGTAGTACTAGGACGGGAAAATTCGGTACATTTTGCTTAGAAGCCTTTTCATTCAGGCTTAAGGATCTTTTACGAGCCTAAAAATCTTCAGACTCGGGAGGACTTGCTCCTTGGATTTTTCCATCCTAAAAAATCCATCGACCCCGGCCGGGTTTGAACCCGCGATCCTCGGGACCAGAGGCAAGGAGCATAACCACTAGATCACCACGGCCGATTTTTTTCAGGATATAAATTGCCGAGAAATAATTTCTTCAGAAAATGAATAAGAAGTAGGTCCCGAGTCATATATAACCTCAGGCCTGAAATAAAATACCTCTGAGCAACATTTGTCGACCCTTTAACATCCAACTTTGACTTGCGAGTCTAATTATCTGAGTTGTTAAAGAGTGTTGCTAAATAGTCTAAACATTTTAGCCTATCACTGTAGCCTATAATCGATTGTAAGTTTACAAGTTCTAACGCAAAGGAAATGAAACTACGCTTCAGGCTGTTTCAAAAGTAGGACCTACTGTGTGTCAAAATGACCGACACTGGATACAAACTATCAATAAACGTGTATGTTATCAGCAGATCGATCTAGGATACAGAACCGCAAGAAGTTAAGATAACGCGGACGATTCCATCGTAATGGCTGAGGCGAATGGGAGATGGAGCCTAGCATACTCGCTGCCTCAACATGTTGGCCTGAACATTCAGGCACTGTAAGGCACAAAATAAATATCCACACTTATATACAAACAGATTTACAATGTAATAAAACATCGTCCTGTGCCCAAAGCCTTTTTTAATTATCTTATTTCTCTAGCCTTCTAACCCTTCCACACATATCTCCCTCATACCTGTTCTTATATCATCCATCCATTTTAATCCAGGTCGACCTATCTTTCCCTTCCCAGGTGGAATCCATTCCAAAGCTTGTCTGGGAAATTTTATTCAACTGCCAAGTTTCTGCACTGTATGTTGGCATGCTTCGAATTATGGATTTATAAGTTTGTAATTTAGTATCTATTCGTGTGTTCTCAACCCACAAAACTGCGTTTAGCATTGATATTACCGATCTGCCTTTTTGAATTCTATATTTTATGTAATTTTCTTGGTTACAGTTAGAATTAATTTTGATCCCCAAGTAATTACATTCATCATATCCTTTAATACATCCCATTCCATCTTCTAAAACTAAATCTTTATTTTCATCACCATAATATAAATAAAATTATGTAGTCAAATTTACTTTTAAACCCCATTTCATATAGTCTTCTATGAGTGTTCGACTCATATACCATATAGTAATATGTATCTAGTATAGAAATTTATTCACAATGAACTTTGTTGTTAAATTAAGTGCACACTCGCAGTGTCAGACTTAATAATAATAATAATAATAATAATAATAATAATAATAATAATAATAATAATAATAGTTTTATTTTACCTGGCAGAGTTAAAGCCTTAAGGCCTTGTCTACCACTCAACCAGGTTTAATAAAATACAAACAAACAAAAAATAGTCTTAAATCTAAATTACAATATATATATATATATATATATATATATATATATATATATATAAACGATTACAAGTTATGAATACAATACAATTAATATTTGTAATGTATTTTGATTTACTCTAAATTTAACGAATTAAATATATAATATGTACAAGATATATAAAAAACGAGGAAAAGATTAATGACATAATATAAAATTAATTATTAGACAACAGGTAACTGTATAAGCGTGACGTAAAGGTACCAAGTGTGCGGCAACCCCTGATATCTTGAGGAAGGAGATTCCAGGAGCGGGCAGAGGCTACTGTGAAGGAAGTAGAATAGGCGGAAGTGCTATGAAGAGGAATTGTTAGCAGACTGCTAGTGTCAATATTGTGGTAAGAAGATAACTTCTCAAATCTGGACGCCAGGTAAGTAGGAATTCAGAAGCTTGAAAAGTAGTGAAAGAGAGTGCAATTTACGTCTGTCAGTAAGACTGAACCAAATATATATTAACAATGATTAACACAATATTGCAAATGAATGCTAGTTACTATAGAGTTATTCATAGCTGTATTGTTACTTTATAAAATGTTAGACATGTTATCCAAAGTGATACTAGTAATAGAAAGCTATCAATAAAGCAGTTTAAAATGAGAAAATTTTTAATTTCCGATATAGAAAATATGGCGGAATCTAAAGAAAAAAATAGAAATTTACATAGGCCCTATCTGTTTCTAGGGAAGAAATATCGCCGTTTACATTAAATATACAAATATTTTAAAATAACTATATTAAATAATGATTTGTGAGTAAACAGCTCCAACTACAATTTATTTTTAATTCCAATATTTAGTCAGCCGTACTACGTTACTCACATTTCCATAGACACTTTAGTTTCGAAACTACTTACTTTTATCATAAGTAGAGCGCGGAATTTTATGAAATTTCATGTTTTAAACTATAAGTCGGAGAGCATTGCGACAAAGTATCTTCACGTTTTATGAAGTGTAGAATTGAATGGGACCAAAAAAAAATTTCATATTTCATAATATTTTGACAAAAAGTTCATATTTTAGCAAATATTTCATATTGCTTCATATTTTCAACATTTAAAAAATATATATATTTTTTTCCAATAACACTTCTAGGAATTTGTTAAAAATATTTTTGAAGTGACTGTACCTCTGTAAGTTTTTGACATTGTAAATCGTAGACAAGTGGAAATTCTCCAGAATTCCTTTCTGGACAAAACAAATGCCGTTAACCGGCAATAACAACAAGATGAGTCAAGAGATGGATGGGGTTTATCCGTAACTTGGCCCGCTGGAACGAGAACATGATGAACTGATGACAGATTGATAAGTTTAAGGACAATAGTAGATTAGTGACCACCCACTCTTACCTAGGCAATTTCTTCACTTTGCTTGTGTACAGACATACTTCTTGTTGCTACTAGTGAAAAACAAGATGCCAAAAACTGGAGTTCGCGATTGGATTTCAGCTTTTAAATGCTACACCGCGGATGGTAAAATAGTGTTTTGCACTTACTGTAGTAAAGAGGTATGTTCATTTTATATTTTAAATATATTTAAAATAACTAAATAATATTCTTTCTTAGCCTACATTTTATAAATTGCAATCTCTTGTGTCAAAATTAAATTGTTCCTATAACTCGATTTTTATAGGTATCAGCAAATACCAAAAATAAAAAACCACAACTCAATTATAATTAAATTTAATGTTATTGTTACATGTACATATATTGAAGCTCAGTATATTTATGCAATGTAAATAGCTACCATAACAAACTGTACATAGTCTCAATTTTGGCAGTCCTATATTTCATGGAAAGCTTTCTGTTTTGGTTATGTATTGTTTCTTGGATTTCATAATTAAATATAATTGAATAAATAATTAATTCTTTTTTTACATATGTATATCAATACCAACAACTAATTTAAGGTAATTGCTACATATACAATTACTGGAAGATAAATTATATTTGAAATGTTAAATTAATAAAAAAACAATTACTGGAGTTTGATATCTTTATGCAATGAGAATAGTAAATGCATCGCCAAATTGTTAGGGCCTAATGCTCATTTTTAGAGCTATATTTCATGCAAGTCTGTTTGTTTTGGTTGCTATGTTTTGTTCCTTGGATTTTGAAATTCATAATTAAATATCAATGAATAAATTAATGGATTGTTGGATTTGTTTTATATATATATATATATATATATATATATATATATATATATATAAGTTATATATATACTCCAGTAGACATGATCTATTTTTTAACAATGTTTCAAATCGTAAGCATGATCTTTCTACGGGCATGGAATTAATGAAAAGCTAATTAAAATAAGAAATATAGTGAATATCTTGAATTTTTGAACCACAAATAAGGTCTACTTGTCTCATTTACATGCTGCTGGATCCTATATATTATACCGAATGTATGTATATGAAAATATATGTAATAACGTTAATAAATAATAGCTTCATAATATTTTCGTGTTACAATTTTCATATTTTTCATATTTTCTTATTTTGATTTCATATTTTGGTAAAATTTTCTTCATATAAATCCTCGCTCTAATCATAAGTAATGCCACGAGTGATTTCCAAATTATCGATAAATTCACGACTCATGAAGTGAGGAGTGAATTTATCTAGAGAATTTGGAAATCAAGAGTGACATTTGTTAGGACTATTTAACGAATACAATTAAGCTGTTTACTCATGGTAGAATATGATAACTCAGGGATGTTTATATTTATTCACGTAATTATAAATAAATTGAAACTTATTACTTCAGTTTATTGATTAATTTTGCACTATTAATGCACAGAGGATTACAATCGTTTTATATCTACTAATATTCGGAGTGGAGTTGATGAGTTTATTTAAGTCCCCGTGTATTTAGTATCACTTAAAATTCCGAATTACTAATTATCTTTGATTTTAAAATACTTAAGATTTTAAAATTTACTAAATGTCGCGGGCGGTTTCTGAAGACTTGCTTATTGTAGAATGTATAAGTGTGAGGAAGTTTTCACACGTGTCCTTGTCTTATAAGGGCGATGACTCCTCCCATAAAGTCATCTACCCCGCTCCAAATGCACATGTTATTATAGGGGTAGGTACCATTCGTTTGGGGCTCTTATGTTGGTAATATACTCATGTGCACGTTTGTGCGCCTTCTAGTTATTACTATAAATCGTATAATTATATGTTAGTATTTAGAGTGTATTAATTCTTGATACGCAGTCCAACTAATAAACATACAATCTCAGATGCGTGTAAACCTTGTATATAGGTTATGGATTATTTGTAAGAGGTAAAGTAAATATCGATAGACATAACAATAAAACCTAGGGTAAACATAAGTTGTTTGCAGCTGATTTTTCCTGGAACAAAAAAAGTCTGAGAAGCAACAGCTTGAGTTTTTAGGCTTTATTAAAGATGGACATCAAATCATCTTGTAAGCCCGTGTTTCCCTTAACAGATTTATGTGCTCTCCCCCTACAGGGAATAATTTGAACCATACTAATTTAGTTACACTTGTTTTCGTATAGAAGTCATTCTTTAAGCTGTGTTCTCTTTTTTATTTCTTTTTTTTCTCGTTTTTTCTTTCGTTTACACTGTAATTCCTTTACGTTTTACTGTTGTTAACCTTTTTTTATCTTAGTCACACGTACAAACACAAGACAGGACACACACCAAGACCCAAGGTGGCGATTTAAAATCCCCTACCCCGCCGGGAATCGAACCCGGGTCGCCGGAGTGGAAGGTAGGGACTCTACCGACTACGCCACAGCGACGGACTTTTGAGTGGTCCGTGGTCAGCGTTCCGTCTCATACTGACATCTAGGAAACGAAGGTAATACTAGGACAGGAAATTTCGGTAAATTTTGCTTAGAGGCCTTTTCATTCAGGCTTAAGGATCTTTTACGAGCCTGAAAATCTTCAGACTTGGGACCCACGGCTTAAAGTCCCTCCCGGAGGACTTGCTCCTTGGATTTTTCCATCCTAAAAAAATCCATCGACCCCGGCCGGATTTGAACTTGCGACCCTAGGGACCAGACGCAAGGAGCATAACCACTAGTCCACCGCGGCCGATTCGGACATCAAATATGTATCTATAATATGCTTGCAAGTTAATACTTCAGAAACTCCTTTCAAAAATATAACAAAACAACATTTCCATATTAAAAAAATCTTAATCGTTATCAAATATGTTGAAACTTTTAGAATAAAATAAAATTATAAAATTATGGAATATTCACCTGAAAGGTCCGTCTCCTCAACTTAATTATTTAACTGTAGCGCTTTCGGGACTTGTCCCATCATAGGCAGGACAAGTCCCGAAAGTGCTACAGTTAAACAATTATTTAAGTTGAGGAGACGGGCATTTCAGGTGAATATTCCATAATTTTATATTTTAATTTTGAATAACACCTCAACGGAACACATCATGAATCTTATAAAAGTTGACATTTAGAATAATCCTTCAAAAATAATTAACCTTACTGGTTTTATTATTTTCCCTTCTCTTTATAACTAACTAACTCATTTGGGAATACCGAACCCGTTGGTTCATGGCCACGCGGACATAAGTAATCCACACATCCCTATCCTGAGCTAATGTTTTACAATCAGAGAAAATAAGAGATGTCCTGCAATTTTATTAGCTGCAAGCCGCACAGTTAAAGTTACTGGTCGAATTATGTTTCTAATTGTTTCAATGGATACTATAAACTGTATTAAATATAATCTACTTCCTCAAATTATTGCTAATTTTATTCTCCCACCTCATTCTTGGTCTACCAACTGAAATTTTTTCCTCTGGTTTTCCCATGAGAAGCTTACATGCCCTCTATGTTCCCCATTCGTGACACATGTCCTGCCCATCGCAGTCTACGAGACTTAATTATTCTTATAATATCTGGTTTCCTATAAAAATCATGTTGCTCACGGTTATGTAGTCATCTCCATTTACTCCTCTTCAGTCCATCCATCCATCCATCCATCCATCCATCCATAGTAATTCTGCCCGAAGGCAGGTCCTTCACTGCTATCATAACATTTTCATGCTATGCTTGCAGCTTTACTAGGGAATTGTAGGTGTTGTAGCTTCCCGTTGCTTTCCCGGTGAAGGATGATGATAATGATAAGGATTATGATGGTGATGATGGCCATATGATTTCGGGGACCGTTTGGGCCTTAAAGTTTTCCTGACATTTGCCTTACAGGCGAGGAAAAAACCCGATAAAAACTTCACCCAGAAAAACTGCCCCGACCGGGGATCGAACCCGGGCCCGCTGCGTGACAAGGCACTCGCTACCTCGAGACCACTTAAATACGGGATAATAGGTATCTTGTCCTCTAAAGAGAGAAAAACGTTCCATTGTACGGTATATATGTAACTACTGTAGCCATCTCGATGGACATGTGGCTAGCGGGCGAAGCTGCCCCGACTGGAATCGCTGATTCGAATTCTGGCGGTTCCTAAGGGACTCCGGGTTATTTGTTTTAGTTTTTCTCGAGCTACTCCCGTTTCCCGAATTTCATTCCACAAATAAAAACAGTTAAGTCTCTTAGACAGGACATGTGGCATGAATAGCAATGAAAGAGGGCATGGAAGCTTCTTGTAGGAAAACCAGTATCTGAAAGGAAATATTCCCTATAAACCGAATGTCTTTTGAACACTTCATTGAATGTATGACAACTCCCGCACATATAAACGTCCAATTGGTAGACCAAGAATGAGGTGGAAGAATAACATCAACAATAATTTGAGGAGAAGTAGATTATATAGGGGATGTTTCGAAAACATTATCTCAGGATAGGGGTATATGGAGAGCTTATATTTGCGCGGCTGTTAACTTGGGTTCTAAAGAGCTAGAGAGTTATACCTACGCTTGAAAATTAGTTGTTCCTTATTGAGCTAATACAGGGCTTCCAATATAAACTCGGACCGGCCTCACGGGGTTTCACCCGTCAGGCAGCGCTTTCTCCTCGTCCGCATTTCACACTGCCAGCCGCTCGTCCTTGATCTAGTCAGTTTACTATCGTTCGACAAGATGAGACGTCAGCTGACATTAGAGCAGCGCATTTATGTGTGTAAATGTTATTATAAATACGAATCAGCTCGTCGCGTTCGCGAGGAATTTATTCGGAACTTCCCTGGACAATTACCTCCTTCCAGATCGACAATCCACGATCTTGTGACTAAATTTGAGACCACTGGTTCAGTACAAAATAAGAAACACACGCGAAGGCGTACGGTTCTCACCGAAGAAAAATTAGACGAAATTGGCGAAAATTTGGAACGTTCACCACAAAAATCATTACCGAAATTAGCACAAGTTGGGATTTCAGTATCTTCTGCACATACAGCAACAAAATGTGTTTACTCGGTAAAATGCCTGTTTAACTGCGGGAGGACAACATTTCCGGCATTTTATATAAGGTAAGAAACAGTTCAAGGACGGGTGGCAGGCAGGGTGAATTGCGGGAGGAAGAGACAGCACTGCGTGCCGGGTGAAACTCCGTGAGGCCGGTCCGGTTTTATATTGGAAGCCCTTTATAAAGCTTGGTTATGAATTCGAGGGATAGACGTCCATCTCTAGTTGATACAGATGCGTGGAGAAGATACTTTATTTAAATGACGCTCTTTAGCAACTCACATCGCTAACTTTTGGAATTCGGAGTTGATAGATTTTGCTTATATGCCACTTATTTCAGATAAAGTGTTTTAAATACTGTAAATCTATAACATGGGACTTACGGCTTTATTATACGGGAAAATGTTATTCAAGACAGACTTAGTGTATCAAAAGATTAGATACTGTATTATAGATTCGAATCAGGGAATTGAATGAGAAATGCTGGTCAGAGGTGAAATCTAAGTAAATGCAACTACGCCTCTTCCCCTCATGAAATATGCAAGATCTTCACATATCAGATTCCGTCAGCACAAACTGCATGTTTAAAACATAACATGAGATTCCATTACAAGTTTTATATTAAAAGGATGCATATTAAACTGCATCGAAGTGTTGGTCCAAAGGGCGACTTTTTGAGGTTAATAATCGAGAAGTTCCGAGTTCAAATTCCGGCAGTGAACAAAATGACGGATCTTTTGAATTTTTAAAGCAAATTCCGTATTGGAATTTCGTTGGTATTATTCATTTCACCGTTAATTATTATATCATGATTAATTTAAAATCAATATCAATTGAATTTGCACAATACACAGCAAACCACGTGTATACACACAGCATATAAATTGTGGTATACAACAAAATATCCGGCTATTCTATTACACCGTGTTACCAGTGAATATTCGACCGAGGAACAAGTGACTTTTAGCGTCGTGTTGGCCAATATGATAACACAAGTTCCCGATAGAGCAAATCGCCAAAATGTTTGCCAACATGTAAGGGAATTCTATCCCAAGAGTCCACTTATAGTCCAAGATCCGGCTATAAGATCACTACGTTCATCTAGTGTATGAACAAAATCTATTTTTTTCATAAAATTGTGAATGATTGAATACATTTTTGCCGAGTTGCCTATTAAAATTCGGCCGCCAGTACGTTTAATTAAAATATAATTTATTTATTTCCATCCATAGTAATTCTGCCCGAAGGCAGGTCCTTCACTGCAATCATATCATTTTCATGCTATGCTTGCAGCTTTACTAGGGAATTGTAGGTGTGGTAGCTTCCCGTTGCTTTCCACACCGGTGAAGGATTACGATAATGATGATGATAATGATAAGGATGGTGATGGTGATGATGGCCATATGATTTCGGGGACCGTTTAGGCCTTAAAGTTTTCCTGACATTTGTCTTACAGGTGAGGAAAAACCCCGATAAAAACCTCACCCAGAAAAACTGCCCCGACCGGGGATCGAACCCGGGCCCGCTGCGTGACAAGGCAGCACGCTACCTCGAGACCACAGCGGTGGACTTTTATTTATTTATTCGAAATAATTTTATTCACTTGATATTAAAATAAATTATAATCCAGTTCGCAGAAATCTATGTATAGAGCTTGAAAAGTTTTGGTTGCCATTGCACATTTGGCCGTAAACCTCCTCGCGTCTACAGCAGGCTGTGACACCAATCAGTAATAAAATGGCGGTAAGTACGTATTCATTGTTTTATATTGTTTCAAATAAAGTTCAGTTCATTTAAAATGCTGTGATTTGTTTCGTATAATGTATATTAACACTACCTTTTGGATATATTTTTGTATATACATTGTACGTAGTGTACATAAAGGGCAGTGGTTTTACTTCCAGCTGCGAGGGAACAATATAAAACAATAAATACGTACTTGCCGCCATTTTATTACTGATTGGTGTCACAGCCTGCTGTAGCCGCGAGGGGGTTTACGACCAAGGGTGCAACCAAAACTTTTGAAGCTCTATACGTCGATTTCTGCGAACTGGATTATAATTTATTTTAATAACAAGTAAATCAAATTATTTCGAATAAATACATTAATTATATTTTAATTAAACATACTGGCGGCCGAATATGACGGCAAAAATATATTCAGTCATTCACAATTTATGAAAAAAAAATAGATTTTGTTCATACACTCGATGAACGTAGTAATCTTGCAGCCGGATCTTTGACTATTACATTAATGGGCATGTTAGTGTGACAAAATGGTCAAGTTAATGTTAGATGGGCGATTAGATTAGATTAGATAGTGAAGTTAAGGTCATGTGGCCTTCTCTTCCACTCACCAGGACAAACATATATTACATCAGAATATAAAAATCTCAATTAACTCTAATATTAAATACTAAATAAAATTTTGATCAAAAAGATAATATCTATTATATTACGATCTATAATGGAACCAGGTAATGTTAGTTAAAATTAAGACAATTTAGTGTTAGTTTAGGAAAATTAGGATGCGAAAATGGGCAAGATTGTTTAGCGTCACTTGTTTGTAAGCGGGTTTTGTGATAAGTTGGCTAAGCAATAACTAGCACACATTTTACATTGCAAACATGCTGATGTTAGGTTAGTTTGAGCTTAACTTCTCATTTTATTTTAAGGAATTTTTCACTTTTTTTGGAAGAAAAATCAACATATAACCTATATTCATCTCGGGTAATTATTCACATACTGCAACAATAAATTGTGTGTATTCTGTGTTTTATTTGTATTTATGTTCGTGTTTAATTGAAGATCAATAGCAGTTTCAATTTCACAAGACACAGCAAAACACATGTAGCCTACAGTATACAAATCGTTTGTAAACAACAAAATATCCTAGACGCGTTATAATATCACAAAGATCTTCAAGCGTATCTAAATAAGAATCGAAATAAAATATTGCCTCAGGAATAAAATTGGCTCAGAAAATGTATATAAGAATCGATACTGGAAGTCCGAATTTAAATTCCAGGACCGTCAATTTCTCTGGAGTTTTCATAGTAGGCCTATTCCTCAGTCATTAGCGTAAGTGCAGAATTTATTTCGTTTTCACTTACTCTTAGAGGATATCAGAGGCTTCTTGGACAAATCAACACAGATGGCTCACTTATGGGAGAAACTGAGTAGGCATATGTACAGGGCAAGTCAAAATGTTGTGCAGGTTTTCAGAAATTTATTATGTGAAATGTAATGAACATATAATATTGTGAGACATATTGTATGAAAGGTAAACTCTCAAAGTTTTTTTTTAAATATTCACAGATGTTCTATGTGAGCGCCTTTTGTTACACGACAGATGTCAAGCCGATATTCAATCTCCTGCCAAACTTTCTGTAGCAGTCCGCGGTCGATATCAGCAATGGCTGCTGTGATGCGGGCACGCAGTTCATGCAGTGTTGTTGGAAGTGGTGGTACGTAAACATGATCCTTTACAAGACCCCACATGAAGAAATCACACGGGGTTAGATCTGGTGAACGAGGTGGCCAATGAATGAGTTGTTGATCACCCTGAGATGCACGGCCTATCCAGCGTTGTGGTAAAGCCGTATTCAAATGGTCTCGAACACTGCCATGGTAATGTGGAGGGGCACCATCCAACTGCAGAATGAAATCTGGACTATCCGCTTCAAGCTGCGGAAGGAGCCATCGTTGTAGCATATCAAGGAAAACATGTCCGTTCACAGTACGTTCATGAAAGAAAAAGGGCCCATAAACCTTTGCATGGGAAATGGCACAAAAGACATTCACTTTCGGAGAATCGCGTTGATGTTCCAGAGTTGCATGGGGGTTACCAGTTCCCCAAATCCTTACATTGTGTCTATTCACTTTTCCTGAAAGGTGGAAAGTCGCTTCATCACTGTAAACTACCCTCTCATGGAACTCATTCTCTTCCATTAATGCGAGAAAATCAACACAGAAGGACGCTCGCAAAGTATAATCGGCGGGTTTTAAGGCTTGAACCAGTTGCAAGTGGTAGGGTTTCATCTGTAAACGTTAACGGAGAATCCGCCATACAGTTTTTTGTGGTAGTTGAAGTTCTGTCGCTCCCCGGTAGGTGGATTTCTGTGGACTCCGCACGAAGCATGTGCGAACGCGTTCGACTGTCTCTTCACTCGTCGACGGACGGCCAGTCGATTTTCGTTTACAGATACAGCCTGAATCCCTAAATTGTGTGTACCACTTACGAATGGATCTCCCATCCGGCGGGTCTTTATCGTATCTGGTACGGAAATGTCGTTGAAACACTAGTCACAGAGTTGTTTACATGGTAATCAAGCACATAGAAAGACTTCTGATCCCCAGTCAACGCCATTTTCCTTTACTGCTCTGCTGTTGACATCTTGCGGGTGAACGCGGAACTTTAGAAGTGGACAACTAAACTTTGAGAGTTTACCTTTCATACAATATGTCTCACGATATTATATGTTCATTACATTTCACATAATAAATTTCTGAAAACCTGCACAACATTTTGACTTGCCCTGTATTTTAAAATCACTCACCGTTAATACATTCTACAAATTACACAAAACACTGAATGATTAAAACGTAAAATAAATAATAGTTTAAAAAACTAAAACAACACGCTTTATTAGAAAACCAAACTAAAAAATGAAAAATAATTTTAATTTCCAACACGCTTGAGATAAAATTAAAGTGGTCATAAAAAAAAATAATCTTCAAAATCTAGAATAAAACTAGAGTTATCTACAAAAAAAAATAATTTTACCATCAAAAGCGTGGGGTGCACTATATCAATTAATAGGCCTATATTTTATAATAAACAGATATTGGTAAAAGTGAAGTCTCTTAGAATAAAACATAAAAACCATAGAAAGCACCCCACGCTTTTGACGGTAAAATGATTTTGTAGATAACTAGTTTTATTCTAGATGTGTTGGAGATGATTTTTGTGTTGACCACTTTAATTTTTATTTTTCATTTTTTAGTTTGGCTTTCTAACAAAGCGTGTTGTTTTAGTTTTTTAAACTATTATTTATTTTTTTATTTTTTAGTTTTAATATTTTACAGAATAAGATAAAAGTGTAAATATCTTTAAATTCAATGCTATTGTAGTATGAGCTAAAAGTAATACTCTTCTAGAAAAACCTCCGCACCGGATTTGAACCAGCGATCTATGGATTACTGAAATTATATGCCACTACAGTCCACCGCTCTACCAAGTTAGCTCTTACAACGAGTGACTAAAAAGTTGACAGGTCCGCAACCTATTATACCTTTTTTTTTTATTATTTTGATTTTCTGGCCAGGAGTTTAGAAAACATTTATGAAATTATTGTATTGTCAGTAGTCCTTTACAAGTACACAAAGTTTCAAGTCGATCCAATGTTTCTAAGTGGTGAAAATCGTGTTGAAATTTCCGTTACATAGATGGACCGATACAGGTCAAGCTAATATAAAGCGTGTAAAAAATGCAGCAAAATGGAAGGTAGCGGAATGAAACGAAGCAAAATAACACTTATTAATGGTCTGTGATAAATACGGATGACGTCCAGCCAGGCCCATCGCAATGTATTAGGGCGGGTAAAATAAAACGAGAAGAAATAGATTAGAAGAACACATCACCAATTCGATTCGATAAAGCAGTATCTCAGTCAAAAAAATAAATTTATTAAGTCGATAAAAAAAACATGTCTTGAAAATAATCTCTCACAAGGAGATTGAAACGCCGACCTACTAAATTATTTTTTTTTGACTGAGATAACGATTAATTCTTATTTTAATTATTACTATTTCTTTAACTTCTCTCAGTAAATAATGTGTAATAAACGTATTACAGCAGTAAATATTCCAGCATTACATGATTTTACATTTTGATAATAAATTACTATACAATAAGAATGGAATGTAGTTTTTGGTAGGGTTAAAAGGAAGAGAGAGAGAGAGAGAGAGAGAGAGAGAGAGAGAGAGAGAGAGAGAGAGAGAAGAGAGAGGAGAGAGAGAGAGGAGAGAGAGAGAGAGAGAGAACTTGTGGTACCGGTTCGTCCACATAGGGTGACAAAGACGCACTCAGAGGATCATGGACTCGCCTGATTAATAAATGTGAGGAATATTAACTAGGAAATTGGGACTGGAAGTAGTTATCAATAAAACATATGGTCACACATAGAAATACATTATATAATGGAAATGGACAGCTAATGACAAATGAGGGAAATTTTGAGGGAGTAGCTGAATTCAAATACCTACGAACAATAATCACAAATAGGAATGAGATGCACAAATAAATTAAACTTAGGCTCAATTCAGAAAATACGTGCTATTATGCATTGCAGAGACTCTTGACGTCCCAACTCCTTTCAAAAAACATTAAACTGAAAATATATAAAACTAATATTCTACCAGTTATATTATATGGATGCGAAACATGGACTCTTACGTTAAGGGATCAAAAGGAGATTACGAGTATTTGGGAAAGTTCTTAGGAAAATCTGTTGACCAAAGGGAGACGAACAGACAGGTGAATGGGGAAGATTACATAAAAGTGAACTATATGGTATTTATAAGAAACCAGATATAATAAGAGCAGTTAAGTCTCGTAGACTGCGATAAGCAAGACATATGGCACGAATAGGGAACGAAAGACGTGCATGGAAGCTTCTTGTAGGAAAATCAGAAAGAAAACACCCAGTTGGTAGACCAAGAATGAGGTGGGAGAATAACATTAACCATGATTTGAGAGAAGTAGATTATATAGGGGATGATTGGAAAACAGTTCGGGATAGGGATGTATGGAGAGCTTTTGTCCGCGCGGATATGAACTTGTGGGTTCGATAATGCCTGTGACTTAGTTAGTTAGAGGAATATTAACTACTCTAAGGCATCAGTTGATCACGTAGCTCAAATAACAATGCATCTGACTTGGGTCTAGAAGGCCCGGATTCAATCACGAGCAACGAAAAGGTATCCATTCTGGTTCTATTGTCCATTTAGCCTCCTATAGAATGTGTACCATCAACGCTGAAGAGAGTAAAATAGACCGGAGCTTAGGACAAGCCACGCTATCGTTGGTTAAGAATCGAGTTTCCTTGCATCCAGTCGTCATGCGCATTAATCGTTTCATTTAAAAATAATCGAAACCTGAAATTGTTATTTTTAACGTATACGATGTGGTTTTGAACAACTTCTTCCAAACAGGCTATTTTTTTCCGTAATAACACTACATTCTTCTCATAGAACTATTTACCCACTTAATAAATTATGGTTAAGGTAATAAAAGGCTTCTGGAACATTCTGCATACGTACAGGTGAATATTTACATTTCAATAATTGTGTACTGGAAGGAAATCGGATATACTAGGGAAAAATAGATGTTGGCGAAAATTCGAATGTTTGCTTGTAATTTATTTCGGAACCGCAAAATCAATACACAAACCCTTTAAGAAAAAACTTTATAAAAATATACGAATTTTGTAAACAAATATAGTATAGTTTCGCTTACTCAATGTAATTTATCCTTATATAAGTATGTCATATGACAGAAATGAAAAATCACAATGACAAATGGCGCAATTCTGTATTAACGGACAGAAGTTTTTTCGAGATACTACCTTATTCAATTCGTCGGAATAATAATTGTTTTCAATTTTTTGCACTGTCCCGAGGTGAGTCCCGGCTTTTAATTTGACTCCTGACTCTTTTTAATACTATTATTAATTTTATGGTATTGGTATTGTATTAGGTTTCTCAATGGCCTTATTTAAACAAATTTAAGACTATAAATGATGTACATCGTATATATACTGAAAAAATACAATGTAAAACACTGGGAAGGCAAATGATAGCGCCCATAGAGACCATTCATCCATAGTAATTCTGTCTGAGGGCAGGTCCTTCAGTGCAATCATAGCAGTTTCATGCTAAGCTTTGCAGCTTTACTAGGGAATTGTAGGTGTGGTAGTTTCCCGTTGCTTTCCACACCGGTCAAGGATGATGATGACGGCCATATGATTTCGGGGACCGTTTGGGCCTTAAAGTTTTCCTGACATTTGTCTTACAGGTGAGGAAAAACCCCGATAAAAACCTCACCCAGAAATACTGTCCCGACCGGGGATCGAACCCGGGCCCGCTGCATGACAAGGCTACCTCGAGCCCACAGCGGTGGACATATATATACCATGTGAAAATATTAATTTTACAAAGTCTACTCAGGAGTACTTGTGGTTACCATGATCACCTCTGGTTTCGAGTTTCAAGAGTTTAAACCGGTCCGGGTTCTATTGATTTTTATTTTTCAGGGCGTAAAAATCTTGAATATTACTTCCTTCAGAAAGTAAATAAGTTCACGGGTTCAGTTCTGTATATTTAAAGAATCTCTATCCTGGAATAAGAGAAAACTGAGAAAAATGCTTCGGTCTTTCACGCCCATATTTGAACAGCGATGTTAATGATGTAATTACCTACTTAAAGAGGGAAGTTAAATTAAAAGTACCATACCTGTCTGCCTGTCACTTTTCGGTAAAAATTCATACTCAGTGCGAAATATTAAGGTACTGGTAACTCAAAATTTTGGTGAAATATCCTTCACATCCTTAAGGTATAAATATCCTTGCATATAAATATGAGTTGGTAGACCAAGAATGAGATGGGAGAATAACATTGACTATGATTTGAGGGAAGTGGATTATACAGGGGATGATTGGAAAGCATTGGCTCAGGATAGGAATGTATGGAGAGCTTATGTCCGCGCGGCCATGAACCTACGGATTCGATAGTGCCAGTGAGTTAGTTAGTTAGTTATATAAAAATAAGTATCAGTCTGTCTTTCTACCATCTGTAATTATTATAATATCTATAAAGGTTCCGGTTGGCGTCAAATTTCTTGAAAAGTTTTATCTTTAAGGGGGGTAGAATTTAAGTTGGAATATATTTATAGACTCAAGAACTTCTTGACCGATTTGAATGAGGTTTACACTATAATTTAGATAATTGTCAGGGACAATTAACGTATATAACTTATTACCGTAAGTACTTTAAAGCCGGAGCTAAAAAAAAGAGTGCATAAGTGCACTGAAAAGTCGCTTTTTGGACGCTTAAACGGCTTACGCTGCCTAAACCATAACAGATAACCAAATTAATGTACACAGAATTGAATATCTAAAGAAAGTCTATAAAAAAAGTCCGCGAAAGCATATGTCTGTCTTTTACGGATAACTTATAAATACCATTTTTGTCTTTGAGCTCATTTATACCAAGAAGATCGGGTTGTGTAGATTCCCGGTCAATGCCGGATAATCATCACGGGATATTTAAAAATAATTACGTTTTATATTTATAATTATTTTTGTTTTTACTTATTCAATTAAACATAAAAACACATTCAATGCATTTAGGCGTAGCAGCGCACGCCAGGTATTAGCTGTTGTAATGTAAATACAGATGAAGTAAAGCTTTTTGTTAATGTTAAGTATCTGGCAATGAATTTTAGAAAGAAATTTAGAATAGTTCCGCTTACCTACAGTAATTTATCCTTATCTAAGCTAAGAAAATTAATCATTTGATGTTCAACATTCGTCAAAAGAATAAAAATATTATATCACTCGATAGCACTAAACAACTACATTGTCACTGAGACGAAATTTATCGTAAAGTCGTTGCTATGGAAAGGAGAGAAAGTTGTTTCTCTATACAGATACACACAGTTACTGAAGGCGCCCTGCGTCCACCTGAACGTTCTGTACTCATGAACCAGTGCGCCTGTGTCAATCCTCTCCACTCAACACTTGAACATCTCCCTAAAACAACGCTGTACTTATTTTTAGGGTGTGTTTAGTTTTGGATGGTTTAATGTCGCTCATTTCTACTACGAATAAAATCGCAACGCCGCATGTAAGGCTTAGGCATGATATTTCCAGGGATAAGCTTATGGTTTTCGTGTATGAGGGTTCTTTAAAGTGTCGGAAATTTCTGTGGCATTGTCATCGATTGGTTTTATTTCCCAGTCGAAGGAAATTAGATTTTCGACTTTTCTTCGGAAAAATGACACCGATTTTTGGGGAGAATCGAACACGAAAACCGGGGATTCAGATACCGATGCGATATAACTAGGAAAAAACACAGTGAATTTTCTGTTAATTGTTTTCGGTGTTCAGAATGAACTTCATGTTCAATAAAATAGTCAGTACGATCCATCCATAGTAATTCTGCCCGATGGCATGTCCTTCACTGCAATCATAGCATTTTCATGCTATGCTTTGCAGCTTTACTAGGGAATTGTAGGTGTGGATCTTCCCGTTGCTTTCCACACCGGTGAAGGATAATGATGATTGATGACGACGGCCATATGATTTCGGGGACCGTTTGGGCCTTAAAGTTTTCCTGCATTTCTCTTACAGGTGAGGAAAAACCCCGATAAAAACCTCACCCAGAAAAACTGTCCCGACCGGGGATCGAACCCGGGCCCGCTGCGTGACAAAGCAGCACGCTACCTCGAGGCCAAAAGGTGTAAATGAATTAATTGCTTACAGAGGGGTATTATACAATTAATTTGAAATAGGAAACCAATGGTCTACGAGGGAAAATTGACTAGTTATAGGAAATCAAAGTAATCGTCAATTAATACAGACACAGTATGTAACATTTATATTTGTACAGTTGCATTTTTAATAAAATATAACATGTTTTACACTTAAATATAATAGTTTTTTGTTTTCTTTCTTAGTAAGTATTCATTAATGTAAATAGAAACATAAAATAAATGCTATATTCACAAATTTTCAAACAACAACAAAATTAATCAATTATACAACAAAACTTGTACTATTTTGTGCAATATTTTTATTCGTACACTTGAAATGAATTAACAAAAAATTATGAACTTATTTGCACAACTGAAATACTTAATACTTTGTTGAATGTCCATTGCCTGTAATATTAGCTTTACACCTTTCTCCCATAGATTGTACTAATTTGAAACAAGTTTCTGTGGTAATTTTTAACCATTCTTCCAAAATAACGCTCTTCATTTCATTTTTAAATTAAATGTACCATTGAAGAACCTTTCTTTTCTAGAATTCCCCACAAGTGCTCAATGAGGTTTAGGTCTGGGTATTATATAGGCGTTCTTAGCTACTTGGGGACTTTCCAGTTCAATCAGCGTTTATTAATGTCGGCTGTATGTTTCGGGTCATTGTTTTTCTGAAATGCATAAGATGCGGACATATGCATTTATACAACACTTTTTTTTCAGAATGTCATTGTAGACCCACTGGTCCATAGTGCCATCGATAGAATGGATATTACACACTCCTTTTGAGGCCCCAAAGAAGAATGGACCCTTTTCCATATGTAACTGTATGAATAGTACTTGCATTTTCTTAGGCTGTATTGTTATTTCTCCATACCCAATTTATCCCATCGGATCCGAAAACATTTATTTTCGTATCGTCTGACCAGATCACATTGTTCCAGAAGTATAGACTCTTGTCCAGATGCTTCTTGGCAAATTTCAGTCTCGGTGTATCTGTTTACATGGCTTCTTCTTACGGATTCTGCCCCAATAGCCATGCTGCCACAAAACCTGACGGACTATTCGATGGGATACTTTCTTTTGTGACATTAATTCCAATAATTGCTTGATTCTAGGTACACTTATTCTCGTGTTACTTTTTACTTGTCTGATAATGACATTTTCTTCTCTCTGATTCAGCAACTTTGTCTTTGGCTTCCGTGGAATATTTGCAGTTGAACCATTGTTTCTAAACTTGTTAACAATATAATTACAGTGCAATTATTGATAATTGCGAGTTAGATATATTCCAACTTAAATTCTACCCCCCTTAAAGATAAAACTTTGCAAGAAATTTGAGGCCAACCGGAACCTTTATAGATATTATAATAATTACACATATATTATAGGAACATGCTTGCTCCGACACCTCTTTCTTCACTTCTCGTCACATCACCATTTTGGATTTGAGGCAGCAGAATGGGGTTTATAACTATTGACTATTTTTCTTAATGAGTAGCACCTCAATGTAAAATTAATTATAGTTTCTTTAAATTGGCTCTCTAGCTTCTTTCCTTTATTCATATTGAACTCTAGTAAATAAAGGAGTAAACAAATGACTGGATTTAACCATCTCTTACGTCCAGTAACACCGTAAGTACTGTGTTCATCAAGGACGTTTGCTGTGGTGTACAAATAAAACTGTTGCAGTAATATAAACATTGTTTTCAATTTAATTAGAATATGAGGTATAATGTTGCACCGATATATGTATTTCTCTACTTTTAGATAATACGTATGTACACAGATTTGATTTAACGGTATCGGCTTTTTCATAATCTGTATTTAAAGTAATATGAATTATTGTTTATAAATTATTTATACAGTACAAATTAGAATGTTACATACTATAAATCAATAGGAGGGCAATGTAGGAGAGAAAATTATACTAGAATAACTTCAGATCTTGGTAATAATTCCGAGATCCTGATTTCTAATAATTCATCAATAACGTTTATGAAATATTGGGTTATCAAATTCCTTAATATGTTGGATTTAGCAGACGATTGCACGCCACTGCACTGGATAAAGTAGAATCGGTACAATGTGAGCCTTAGCTCAGAGCGAAACACGCAGAATCTGTGTAGTTAACGAGTGGCTTACTGGTTAACGCGATGGATTTGAGATTCGAACACTAATGGTTCAAATCACGGCAGGCCACTTTTATTCTTTCCTTCTTCTTCTTATTCTTTCCATGCATGTGTAATGTGATATGTTGACACTGAAATTTGTTCAGCGTGCCTATTCCCGTATTGGTTATTACATGAACATCTGATAAGAAGTTACTTCAGTATCAGTTACATTACATGAAAGCATCATGGAACATCTTTACTGCCATGCTGAACTTGCCGAAATGCATCTGATTTATGGTGCTGCACAAGGTCATGGTGCAAGAGGTGCTGCCACGTACGCGTGGCGGTATCCGAATAGACGCCATCCTCATCGAACAACCTTTGAGTCTGTTTATAGGCGTTTTCGGGAGCATGGAACGTTGAAGGTAAACAGAAAGACGTACGCGCTGCACTGCAGAGTTCCAAGAAAATGTTCTTCATAGAGTGGAAGATGATCCTTCTACTACTACTCGTGCTATCACACGTATAATGAGCACGAACAATCAAACCATATGGAAAGTCCTGCACGAAGACTAGCTCTATCCCTTTCATCTGCAAGAAGCACAATCCTTACAGTCAGTGGACTTTGCTCAACGGATACAATTTTGTAATTGGGCTTTGCTGCAGTCACCGCTCTTCTTTTCCTAGGTGTTATTCATTGGTGAGGCAATATTAAATACGGATGGGCTGGTTCTGTGCTCAAAGAACAGCAATGTGTGAGATTATGAAAATCCTCATGCCATCTTTGAGACGGGTCACCAGCAGAGATTTTCGGTGAACGTATGGATATGCGTAATTTATGACCACATCATTGGCCCTACCTTCTTCCCCAGAGATTAAATGGTGTCATGTATAAGACTTTTAGAGCACGTTCTACCTAGATTGCTAGAAGAAGTTCCTCTTCACATCAGGCTCCTTCCCATTTCTGCCGGAATGTGTGAAATTATTTGGATGAAGTGCATCCTGGCCACTGGGTATTTGGATGAAGTGCATCCTGGCCACTGGGTATTTGGATGAAGTGCATCCTGGCCACTGGGTATTTGGATGAAGTGCATCCTGGCCACTGGGTATTTGGATGAAGTGCATCCTGGCCACTGGGTATTTGGATGAAGTGCATCCTGGCCACTGGGTATTTGGATGAAGTGCATCCTGGCCACTGGGTATGGGAAGAGGTAGTTCATCTGTAGTATGGTCAGCTCGCTCTCCAGATCTCTGTCCACTTGATTAACATTCTGAATAGCTCATAACTAGGGCTCGGACATGAAGTTAGATTAAGTGCAGTCTTACTATACATAATATTGCTTTATGAAAGAGTGGTAGGGGGTGTAGTAGCACCATTCTCACTACTATGGTATCTGTGTTGTACTGTTTACAGGTAGTATAGGCGGGTAATGAAATAAGTAGCTAATTGTGGATTACAAGTTTATTTTGTTGCGTAAAATATTTTTTTAACTTTGTTAAATTAAACGCTACAGTACAACAAAAAGTTAAGCAAATTTATAATTTCAGCATATTTCTCAAAAAAAACTTTATAAGCTGGATTTTGCACTTTATTAAAAAGAATATTCGCGGAAACCATCGTTTCGCATAAATCCTTGTAAAATTCACGATGATTACAAGTGTCAAACTCCTTGTGCAGATGACTGTATTTCTTCGTCAAGCTTATGTTTTACATTCCCAATGTGTGTTTAAGATTTTTTAATGGCTCTTAATAAAAATTCTTCTCTTCCCCTTCAATTCTACATTACACAATTTACAAAATATTTTATCTTCTTTTAGGCAAAAATACTCATGGCCGTACTCACGTACAAGTGAATTCATCTTGTGTGTGTTTGGGTTTCGGCATGTTGTAATCATTCATCAGATCGTGGTGATAGGTATTATGATTTGACTGCATACTATACTCGTAGCAGCACAGCAAAGACGCCAATGACTGTGGCACTGCGCACGGGACAGTACTAACTACCTGTGTAGTCAACTGTTTGATAACAAAACGGCAATGAAAGGGCAATGAAGTCCGAGCTCTAGTCATAACATTATTTTGCAATGACTGACTCTATAATAAATACGGCTACCAGATTGTATACATAGTGCACGAATGTCAGCTGATAGTGCTTGCGGGAGATAATATAAAAACATTTGTAGCAATTGATTACACCATAAAAAAAAGAAACCACTGTTTCCACTTTCTTAAACGAATTATTTCCCAGGAAATACCGATGCAGAAAAATATAATTGACGTTTTACATCATAGGATATCAGAACTTAATTAATACCTATAATGCTGGTTATAAATTTCTCCACTAGGGTGCATTCTTACAATATTACGATCGTTTGGCAATAAATAATATGATCTGGTTGCAGTGATGAACAAGTGAAGCAACAAACGTTTCTCATTTGTTTTCAAACTTCGCCGTTTACATTAAATATATAAAAATTTAAAATAACAATATTTAAATAATTATTTGTGAGTAAACAGCTTAATTTTTATTCGTTAAATAGTCCTAACAAATGCCACTCTTGATTTCCAAATTCTCTAGATAAATTCACTCCTCACTTCGTGAGTCGTGAATCGATAATTTGGTAATCACTCGTGGCATTACTTACGACAAACGATTCGGATTTTGTAATTAGGCCTATTATTTAACAAAAGGTAGTATCACACCGCTCGAAAGATTGAGACAATATTAGACATTTGATAAAAACTAACTCACTGACACCATCGAGCCCGTAGGTTTATGGTCGCGCTGATATAAACTCTCCACATATCCCGATCCTGAGGTAATGTTTTCCAATCATCCCCTGTTTACCCTACTTCCCTTAAATCATGCTTAATGCTATTCTCCCATCTTTTTCTCGGTCTATCAACTGGGCGTTTTCCCTCTAGTTTTCCTACACGAACCTTCCATGTCCTCCATTCCCCATTCGTGCCACATGTCCTGCCCTTCGCAGTCTTCGAGAGTTAACTGTTATTATATACAGTTTCCTATAAAGATCATGTAGCTCACTGTAATGTAGTATTCTCCATTCACCTGTCTGTTCATCTCTCTTTGGTCCAAAAATTTCCCTAGAACTTTAATCTCAAATACTCGTAATATTTTCTCCTCCCTTAAAGTAAGAGTTCGTGTTTCGCATCCATATAACATATCTGGGAGAATAACAGTTTTATATATTTTTAGTTTAAATTTTATGAGATTAGTTGGGACGGCAAGAGTCCCTATAATGCATAATAGCATGCATTTCCATAATTCATCTTTTTTTTTTGTGCATCTCATTCCTGTTTGTAATGATTGTTCCTAGGTATTTGAATTCAGCCATGCTTTTCTTTTTCAGAATTTCCCACATTTGTCATAGACATCTGATACATAAGAGAATGAATCAAAATTATGAAAAACTGGTTGATTTCAAGTGAATGTAGCTTTATACTGAAGCGTCTCCAGATATGGGTTTATAACAAATGATATCTTATTGAAAAACATCTGCAGTGCCACTAAGTTTGTCGCAAGCTCACTTGTACACAGTATATTTGAAGCTATATACTATTATTTATTACAAGCTATTGAAAGTATGTGGTATGAATTCTGTGGCATATAAACTTTGATTTATTGTATAATTTGACACCGCTACTATGTACACTTATTTATTCTAAAATACTTGATATTTCTTAAAAGTGTTCCTGTGAAGACGAATATCTTGTAGATTCTCAACAATCATTTCCAAGAGAATCTAAAACTGATCGATAGGCTTACACAATTTCCCCGTATCTCACGCAATTTAACGCTTCAAATAAAATCAATTTCTCATGACAGAAGTTGGGCAACAAAAATGGCGTGAATTCTGTGTCCTCTTGTAAGAACATGCGCACATATTACTGTCTTTATACAATGTCGAAATTAGTAACATTTTGTATGTCTAGTACACTATAATTGTTGGTTTATTGCTAGGATATGGTATATATAATTAATTTCGTAATACCTCCGCGGGTATTAAAATTTTCAAAACGACCGCGCACGCATTCAGTTTACCGTGCATACATAATTTTTTTTTTGCAAATGCCCCCGGTTCTCTTTCGACATTCTGGTGTTCTCTCCTGGCATGGCGTAGTTGTAACCCACTTCTCAGGTTGGGGCGCCTAGAAGGCGGGGTTACGTTGCCCCGATGATATGATGGGTGATGATGACAGTGGTGCACCAGGAGATTCCCTAATCCTAAGCTTAATCTAAGATGAATATGAATGATGATTATTGCGATGGCCATATGATTTCAGGGACCGTTTGGGCCTTTTAAAGTTTTCCTGACATTTGTCTTACAGGTGAGGAAAAACCCCGATAAAAACCTCACCCAGAAAAACTGCCCCGACCGGGGATCGAACCCGGGCCCGCTGCGTGACAAGGCAGTACGCTACTTCGAGATCACAGCGGTGGACCATACATAAATATTAATTATAGCAATCAAACATTTTCAATTAACAAAATTAACTTTTAAACACAATTTGGTCTGTATAGGAACTGAAATAGAAATTATATTTGTTACATTTTCCCGTGAAACTCATTATGGGCACTAAATCAAATCATCCTTCATAAACATCTTCAATTTCTTTAGGGGAAATGAAATAGAAATTACAGTTGTTAAATTTTCCCATGAAACTCATATTACGGGTACTAACTACACATTCACCATCTGTAATATTCATATCGCCGCTTTCACTTATAGATACTCCTTGTACGCAAACAGCTTATCTTGCCTATTCACAAATCTCTTCTGAAACATTTACATTCTTTCATTTTCAATGTAGTATTCAATGAACAAACTCCCTTTATACAAGTCCCTTAGCAATGAAGTTAATTGTTCTGTATGAAAAAGCCACACTCCAGTGATTTTTACACGCTTTAAGGTACGTACACACCTGCGCGCCGCAAACACGAACAGCGCGCGCGCCGCACCATGTTCGTCAGATTTGGACGGGGTTTTAAGGTGCGCGCGAACGGCGCGCGTCTCTCACCACGATCCACTCATTGTCGGTTTTTTCCACGAACACTTTGATGGTTCGCTGTTTATATTTGGACGGGTACCTGAGAGGTTCGTTGTTTTCGGTGCGCACCTATTATTTGAGTATGGAGTGGTAAGAGGAAAACATGTTTAAACTTATTGATATTTATAGAAGCAAGCAATTATTGTGGGATCCTCAACATAAGGATCATTTTTAAAAATCATTGAAAGGAGATGCCTGTTTTTTTTCAATGTTATGTGTTTTCTTTTCGTGTGTGCTGTTATTGTATGAATAAATTAAAATTATTTAGAAAACATTATTTATTTAAGACGTTCATTTCATAATATTATGTATGAAGTATCACAAAACAATACAATATATAAACACATTTATTGCTAATTATTTATTTATCTCTTCAAAGACTCCAAAGAGCAAGATTGCTCATGTTAAGGCGCAATATACAAAAAATAATGGCCATAAAACAATTAACAATAAAAACAAGAAAACAAATTCAGGCATAAGTTTAAGTAATACAAACTACTATAGATGCACAATATATATATATATATATATATATATATATATATATATATATATATATATACATATAAATACAATATTTAAACAGGATAATGTTAATAATAACAAAATTAACTAAGAAAGCAACGAGAAAAAATATTTTTAATACAATTAGAAAAATGTTTAACATTCGTGAAATGTTGATATTCAATAGGTAAGTTATTGTAATGGTTGATTAATGCATAACGAATCCCTTTTATACCTTTTTTTTTAGAAACTAGTATCTTTGTGCAATAAAGTACAACCTCTAGTATAATAATCATGTACTTGTTTATTAGAAATTAAGGCCATGTTATGCTGAGATAGATTCTTAATAATTTTAAACATATATATACAAATCATATATTTTTTTAAATTCCTTTAATGCTATAATATTTGAAAAAGTATAAATAAAGTTATAAGATGTAATAAGTAATAAGCGTGACCAGACGTCCCGATTTTGGCGGGAGAGTCCTGATTTTTAACAATTTGTACCGCGTCCCGCGACATTTTAAAAAAAAGTCCCTATTTTTAGGAAAGAATGCAGGACAAGCGGGAGAACGGAAAGGGAATAGACATGGTTGGTTACACCTGCTCTGCAAAATGTCTACTGAAGGTTTGTGGGTTTCCTATGGATCGCAGGAGGTTCGTTGAAATTAATAATTTCGACGAACATAACACGCGCCGCGCGCGCGCCGTTCGTGTTCGCGGCGCGCATATGTGTACGTACCTTTATATTAGCTTGACCTGTATCTATCTATATATATATATCTATCTATGTAACGGAATCTTTCAACGCGATTTTCACCCACTTAAAATCATGAGATCGACTTGAAACTTTGCATACTTGTAGAGGATCCATGACAATACAATAATTTCATATTTATTTTCTAAAATCCTTGCCATAATCATCAGAAAATCAAAAAAAGTGTTTTTGCATCAATGTAACGGAATCTTTCAATGCGATTTTCACCCACTTAGAAACATTGGATTGACTTGAAACTTTGTATACTTGTAGAGGACCCGTGACAATGCAATATTTTCATATTTATTTTCTAAAATCCTGGCCATAATCATCAGAAAATCAAAAAACGTGTTTTTGTATCAATGTAACGGAATCTTTCAACGCGATTTTCACCCACTTAGAAACATTGGACCGACTTGTAACTTTGTATACGTGTAGAGGACCCGTGACAATACAATAATTTCATATTTTGTTTCTAAAATCCTGGCCAGAATCATCCGAAAATCAAAAAAATGAAAACTGGTATAATAGGTTGCGGACTTGTCGAGTTTTTAGTCAGTCGTTGGAAGAGCTCAGTTGGTAGAGCAGTGAACTCTTAGTGGTATATAATTTCAGTAATCCATATGTCGCTGGTTCAAATCCGTCCGGGAGAGTTTTTTTTATAGAAGAGTATTACTTTTAGCTCATACTACAACAGTATAGAATTTAAAGATATTTACATTTTTGTCTTATTCTGTAAAATATTAAAAATAAAAAATAAACAATAGTTTTAAAAAACTAAAAGAACACGCTTTATTAGAAAACTAAACAATGAAAAATAATTTTAATTTCCAATACGCTTGGGATAAAATAAAGTGGTCAACAAAAAAATCATCTCCAACACACATAGAATAAAATTAGAGTTATCAACAAAAATAAAATAATTTTACCATCAAAAGCGTGGGGTGATTTTTATGATTTTTACATTTTCTTCTTAGAGAGCTTACTTTTACCAATATCTGTTTATTATCAAGTATATTAATTGATATAGAGCACCCCACGCTTTTGATGGTAAAATTATTTTCTTTTTGTTGATAACTCTAATTTTATTCTATATGTGTTGGAGATGATTTTTTTGTTGACCACTATTTTATCCCAAGCGTATTGGAAATTAAAATTATTTTTCATTGTTTAGTTTTCTAATAAAGCGTGTTCTTTTAGTTTTTTTAAAACTATTGTTTATTATATACATTTCATGTTTTAATAACAATTTCTTTCTTTTTCATTATATAATACTAAGACATACAATTATGTATGCACCACGGGTAATTAGTTATATACCCTCGTGCCACTTAACTAAACGTCGAGCCAAAAACCCTCGACCTGATAACCTGTCGTCCTCAGGGCATAAAAAAGTCATCATAATGCCCTTGGTACTTAAATAACCATTTCGTTTTATTCTCCAGCCTTTTTAACGATTTATAACACTGGTCAACATGATTTTTGTCTCATGAGTACCTATAGTTGTACTTAATTCAGTTTTTTATCGTGTTTTCAAATGTGTATTCGGAATTTCTTCATCACCTACAGTTTTTTATTTCAATTTCAATTAATGGATTTAGATGATTCTTTTTTAAGCTTTTTTCGACCTTTTTTTTTATCTTGGCGCGGTGAGCGATGAGCACGGGGAACACTTTCATAAGGAGATTTCAGCTATGGAAAAGAGATACAAAGCAAATGGAATCCTAATATGCTGGCCGATTATTGTTGTACCATCAAGAGGGATGCTCCACAGGCGAAATATAGCAGAAAAGCGTCATTTCTTACTTTCTAGGTGAGTCCGAATGTTCGAATTTTGTGTAGTTACGAATGTAGAAAATATTAAAGTGTTTGAAATTATAAATGCTTGTCTTTCGGAAACCTTGCGTGATGGAGGAAAACCGATATCATATTTGAATTCAGGAGAAAAAATTCTATCATAATCACATATTTTTCTTTGTGAGACAAAAACAAAAGTTTATTTTTTGTTGCTCAGTGTAATCAAATACATGTTGTCGCCTAGAGGCAGAGAAAAAGAACATTGAAAACATTAGTCGAGCATAGACCTACAATGTTTAACCTTTATCAAACTTTAGTTAGCAGTATGTGCTTAAGACAGCACATGGGTAAGGGACATGCAGGTGCACCCAAATCCGAGGCGAAGATTTATAATCGCCTAGGCTGCGAGAATCGAAACCGGCCGTCGGAATAAAAGACATGGTCATGTCTAGCAAGCCAGAACAACGCACCCATTCCTAATCTAAGTTTTTATTAAACACCATCTAATATCCGGCGTGCGCTGGTACGTCTAAATAAATTAAATATTAAGGGTTAATTAATATATATGGTATATCTACTGGGATAAAACAATCATGGCGGTTACTTGAGCAAATTTTTAATTTCAAATTTCAGGTAAACCACCACTTCAAACGGTTGGATTTCGCTGATTTTTGGATAACACATACCTCGGTTTATCGATAGGATATTCCGAGTTATGTTAAGAAACATCGAAAAATGCGATCACTAGAGTGATTTTTAAATTTTCGCTTCAGGTGAACTTCTACGCCTAATGATTTTAGAACATAATAGATAACGGTTAAACACTCGCCGCATCTGAAACCCTGTACATACAAAATTTTCACGAAGATTGGTTAAACGGTTTAGAAGTGCATAAAAGACAAACAGACAAACATATACAGGGTGTATAAAAAAGGATGGCGCAAACTTACATGGTTGAAAGTACACAATAATAGAAGCAACAATGTCCCAGTAATCATGGGTCCGCAAACGAGCCGTTTGGCAGATAATTACGAATGTATGGACTTCATTGTAAACCTCGTCCTAGTTAGTACAAATTAATTTGAATTTAGACTTTACTATTAATTTTTCCATCTCATTTAGTTCACATTTCACTTTACTTATGGGTTACCTGTTAAAGGAGGTGTTCGAAATGTCTTCCTTGCATCTAGATGCAATACTGTGCTCGTCTCTGCAATGAATGTCGAATTCTTTCGAAAACCCCTGGATCATTTCTGAATTCTTGACAAGCATGTACAACTCTCTTCCCCAGCTCTTCAACAGTGTTAACGTGTGCGCTGTACACTTCGCTTTTGAGGTGACCCCATTAGCCCTACCGTACATGAAGTGCATATCCGCATACTCCTCGTTACTGTAAGGTTCCATTGTAACTACAACACAGCACAAGTGGCACTCCTCAGACGAGACTGATACCTTTTGAGACTGTGCCCTGTATCCGTCCTGTACGTTCTACGTGTATGGCAGGGGTGTATGGTTTGATTACAACTCCATCTCTCGGCCATGTTTAGTTTGTAAGCAAAGAACATAGGACGGCTTCAAGTGCGCAAGGAGTAAACCGTACGATGTTACAAACAACAATGATGTCAGTGGCGGCTTGCAACCATACATTCGTAATTATCTCGCAAACGGCTCGTTTGCGGACGCATGTTTACTGGGACACTGTTGTTTCTATTATCGTGTAATTTCAACCATACCCTGTGTGTATATATATATATATATATATATGTATATATATATATATATATATACATATGAGCTATTATCCGGCGTGCGCTGCTACGCCTAAATAAATTAAATATGTTTTATGTTAATTGAATAAGTAAAAATAAAAATACTGTAATTATAAATTTATATCGTAATTACTTTTATATACCGGTGCTGATTACACGGCGTTGTCCGGGAATCCTCTTACCCCGATTTTCTTGGCATAAATGAGCTGAAAGACAAAAATGGTTACTGTAAATTATCCGTAAAAGATAGACATATGTTTTCGTGAACTTTTTTATAGCATATTTTGAGATATTCAAATCTGTGTACATTAATTTGGTGTATTTTTTATGGTTTAGGCAGCGTATAGTATATTGCGATACGAGTGTGGTAAACACATGATAGGGATCGAGAAAAAGTTTAAAAAAACGAGGCACTTGCTTCGAGTTTTTTTGAATTTCAAAGATTCCGATATATGTTTACCACATGAGTATTGTATACTATTTTTTTTTGCAATATGTGTATTTATTTTAGTAATTAAGATATTAGCTAAAATATTAATAAATAGCCTATAATTGAAGATAAATGTTAGATTTCTGAAGGTGAATCGGCTATATGTGTTGCTATGGAGAAATAATAATTATTGTTGGTCATGTCGCCATCTTATATTTGTTAAAACTGTAAAACCAATTTGATTTGGGGTTTATTTCTGAATTTGGAGAACGTTTTAGACGATGTGTGCAGTGATGATGAAATAGAAGAGGCGTGGAAAGCTGGTTGTGATAAATTAATACCGATATTAATACCAATTTTAGTATCACTATCAATATCTCAAATTAAATGATTTTACTTACCGCACTAGTGCTTTTGATCATTTTTAAAGTATTGAGATTTCTTTTGTTTTCATAGCAACCAAGTTACCGCACTAGTGCTTTTGATCATTTTTAAAGTATTGAGATTTCTTTTGTTTTCATAGCAACCAAGATTGTATGCGGGAATGTCAAATTACGATGTATATCAACAATAACAGTAAGTATACGATATTGTTACATAGTGTAAAAAGTAATTTCAGCATCTAAAAAGCTACTTTTTAGTGCACTCATGCACACTTTTTTTAGCTCCTGCCTTATAGTACGTATGGCAATATGTTATATACGTTAATTGTCCCAAAAAATCTCTAAATTATGGTAAAAACTCCATTCAAATCGGTCAAGGATTTTTGAAACCATAAAGAACAGACAGAATCACATATATTATTTTTTATATATAAAGATTATGTTTATTATAATACTCTACTTAGCAAGCCATTGTAACGGATCTGTTATTAAGTTTTTACTAAATATTATCTCCATTATAGGAATCTACTGAGCAAACCATGACTACGGACCTCTTAACAAGTTTTTTTTTAATATTGTCATTATTAAAATAGACTTCAATATATTTTTGAGATCCTTAAACTTCTTTGGTTATATCGATTTCAAGACTATTTCTGTTTATACCAATAGCTGCGTCAGACTACTGTTGTATATACGCGATACGAAGTTGGGAAGTGGTTTTTACCGAATCGAGAAAAATGTTTGAAAACCGAGCGATAATGAAGTTTTTAATTTCCCAGATTCTGTAAAACACTTCACAAACGTGCGTAGTATATTATGTTTTGCGCGATGGTGTTTCCAAAATAATAATAAATAGGCTAATAGTAAAATAATATCTTTGTTGGAAATATTTGCATTCAATATAAACAATTGACTAACGTTAACAATGTGGGCAATGTTTATTAGGTGAAACAACAGGAGACCCTGAGACCAATTAATGATAAAATAACAGGAGGCCGTGAGACCAATCAGTTAAAAAATGGCGGCAAGTACATATTTATTGTTTTATATTGTTTCAAATAAAGTTCAGTTAATTTAAAATGCAGTGATTTGTTTCGTATAATGTATTTTAACACTACCTTTTGGATATTTTTTGAATATACATTGTATGTAGTGTACGTACAGGGCAGTGGGTTTATTTCTCGCACGCGTGTTTGTAATATATAGGCTAATATTACAGTATAGTTATTTTATTACAGTACAGTTATTTAGGTTGGCAATCCCGAAATGTAGGAAGTTGAACTTTCAATCATGGTCGTCATTGCTGTACGACAAAACGCACTATCGCGCAAAAATATTAAAATAGTTACCTGATATAGCAGTCGTCCTCAACTAAATTAAACTTGTGTTTAAGAAACTTCGTCAAGTGGTTAAAGCTATGAAGGCTTTTCTAAATCATGTTTCAACTTCTGCATTCTATTTGGTACATTTTAATATTTTTACACTGGCACTATCGAACCGTAGGCCCATGGCCGCGCGGACATAAGCTCTCCACACACCCCTATCCTCAGCTAATGCTTTCCAATCATTCCCTGTATAATCAACTTCCCTCAAATCATAGTTACTATTGTTCTCCCACCTCATTCTTGGTCTACCAACAGGGCATTTTCCCTCTGGCTTTCCTACAAGAAGCTTCCGCGCAAGTCTTTCATTCCTCATACGTGCAACATGTCCTGCCCATCGCAGTCTACGAGACTTAACTGTTCGTATTATATCTGGCTTCCTGTAAAGACCATGTAGTTCATTGTTATGTAGTCTTCTCCATTCACCTGTCTGTTCATCTCTGTTTGGCCCAAAACATTTCCTAAGTACTTTATTCTCAAATACTTGTAATTTCCTTTCCTCCCTTAAAGTAAGAGTCCATGTTTCGCACCCATATAATATAACTGGTAGAATAATAGTTTTATATATTTTCAGTTTGACGTTTTTTGAAAGGAGTTGGGGCATCAAGAGTCTCTGCAATGCATAATAGCATGCATTTCCAGAATTGAGCCTATGTCTAATTTCTTTGTGCATCTTATTCCTATTTGTGATCATTGCTCCTAGGTATTTGAATTCAGCCACTTCCTCAAAATTTCCCTTATATGTCATTAGCTGTCCATTTCCATTATATAATGTATTTCTACGTGTGACCATATATTTAGTTTTATTGATATTTACTTCCAGTCCTAATTCCTTAGTGTTACTCAATAGTGTGTGCGTGTTGTCCTTTAGTATCTCCTCGCTATCGGCCAATAGTACTAAATCATCAGCATAAACTAACAGCTTATTAATACCATTGAGTTGTAAGCCTTCCTCATTCTCTAAAGATTTGATGGCATGTTCTAGTACATATTAAATAGTAGATGAGATAGTGAATCCCTTGCTTCAACCCATTCTGGATTTCGAAAGTGTACGAAAACTCTTTGCCTACACGCACCTTACTCTTTGTGCCACTTAGACACATTCGTATAAGTCTAACTAACTTTTTAGGAATTCCGAACTCCAGCAGGATACTGTATAACTTCTCCCTCCTAATTGAATCATATGCTTTTTTAAAGTCTACGTATAGTTGATGTACAGTTCCATTATATTCCCATTTATTTTCTAAAATCAGTTCCATTATATTCCCATTTATTTTCTAAAATCTGTCTTATACTAAAAATCTGATCTGTTGTAGACCTGTTTCTTCTAAATCCACATTGATGATCTCCTAGAATGTCATCAATATAGGGAGTAAATCTGCTTACTAGTATATTTGTAGAATTTTGTACGAAGTTGAAAGTAATGAGAAGCCCCTGTAGTTGTTGCAATCCATTTTATCTCCTTTCTTATAAATTGGTACGATAATTGATTCTTTCCTTTCATCTGGAAGAGCTTCTTTTTCCCAAATCATACTAAGCAACCAGCGTGTATTGTCCATCAATTTTCTCCCCCTGATTTTATCAGTTCTGATGGGATCTCATCTGAACCTGATGCTTTATATATCTTCAATTTTTTTATCGCCATTTCAAGCTATAATGCACTTGGTTCTGCGACTAGCATTTCTGCTGTCTGTAAATTATCCTCAATGTCCTGTCCTGTGTGTACATTTAATAGCTGATTAAAGTAACTTTTCCATCTACACTGCTCAAAACAATTAGAGGAACACTATGAAATATGCAAATATTTTTCATTGGATAAAGCTACAAACATGGAATTAATAAAGTGCATTATTTGTGGTTATTTATTTATTTATTTATTGCTCATGTCAGTAAAAATAAATGAATAACGCTGACAATTAACTTTTCAAATAATTCCGCTATGTAAGCATTTAATCTTGTGCTTATTTTTCAAAGTTAAACACTCGTTATATAGAGTTAGTATCGTGTATGGCCTCCACGACATTCGATGACACTTTGGCACCTTCGTGGCATGCTCCCAATAAGATTCTGGATTTCCTCTTGCAGGATATTCTCTCATTCCTCCTTCAGAGCATCTCCACGTTCCTGCAGAGTTTGTGGATCTTGATGTCGGTTCCTGACCTTCCTGTCTGGAAGATCCCACAAGTGTTCAATAGGGTTGAGGTCTGGGCTGACCGCTGGCCACTCCATTACCCCAATTTCATTCCTCCTCAGGAAATCCCTGGTGACAGCCGCAGAATGTGCCCTGACATTATCCTGCTTAAACACAAATCCAGGGCCTACTCCAATGGCAGCAGGTACTACATGCTCTTCCAGAACGTGCTCGATATACCGGACAACATTCAGTCGCTGGGGAACAAGTACAAGGTCCGTACGATTGTTGTACATAACTCCGACCCACACCATTATGGAACCTCCTCCGAATCTATCAATTTCCTTTACAGCCACTACAGAAAATCTTTCTCCTGGCCGTCCCCACACCCTCAATCGACCATCACAACGTGTAAGACGATACCTGGATTCGTCCGAGAGGAGCACAGACTCCCACTGGTTCAGGTTCCAATCATCATGGTTTTTCAGCATACGTACGTCTTGCTTCCTTATGCCCATTTGTTAAGCGTGGTTTTTTAACGGGCCTTTTTGGACGAATATTTCTCTTTCCTTAATCTGTTCTTTATGGTTTGGTCTGAAACCCGGATTCCGGAAGCCATATGAAGGTCATCCTGCAGGTCTTTTGCAGTTTTTGTACGCTGTCGAAGAACAGAAAGAACACGTATCTGTCATGTTGGGGGCTTGTTTTAAATTTACGGCCCTGGCCACGTCTTCTACAATACTGGCCTGTCTTTCTGTGCCTGTTGCGTAACCTGGACACCACGGAAGAAGAAAACCCAAGTTCTCAAGCCACTTGTCGCAGAGATTGACCTTGTCGTAAAAGATGTAGAGCACGATACACTTCAAACTCATTTAAATGCCTCATTTTGTCAGAGACTTCAATAAACAAGGCAATAATCAACATGCGTCACTATAGCAACATCAGGAAGCTTACCAATTAGAAGTGGCCAGTGCCTTCCAAAATAAAAAAAATTCTCTATATTTGTTATTTGAAGTAATTTATCTGTATTTAGGCCATGGATCTTTAAAATTTGTATCCAATGATAAAATTAATAATTCAATTTACATATTGTCCAACTTTCAGCATCACAGCTTTAAAAAACAATTACTTATTCAATTTCTTACAAGTGTTCCTCTAATTGTTTTGAGCAGTGTATTTAATATACTTCTGGAATCTGTAATCATATCCCCATGTTCATTCCGAATTATGTTTGTTCTAGCCTGAAACCCTTTTTTTTCTATACTAATTCCCTGATATAATTATCTAATGTTCCTATTTTTGCGTTCATTTCAAGATCGTTAATCTTCTCTCTCAAATATTCCCTCTTTTTACTCTTTAGTAACTTGGTGGTTTCCCGTCTAATACTACCCAATTGCTCTAAATTTACCTCATTTGGCTCGTGTAACCATTTCATTTTACTAGCTTTCTTTTCTTTACAATGTCGGCAAATTCCTCATCAAACCATTTCTTGTTTTGCCTCTTTTTTTAAACAACCAATGCTTTCTGGTGCTAACAATTTAATACTCTATTATACTCTCCCATTCTTTATTTATATCAGTTTCTTCTTCGTTTGCCACATTGTTATCTGAAGATTCCAGTACGTCAAATCTATTAGCAATTTTGATTTGGTATTCTTGCCGCATTTAATCATTTTTCAAGTTTTTTAATTCAAATTTTACAGAATCATCTTTAGTGTTTTTTCCTCTCATAAGCGATAGCCGTTGTCTGATTTTCACCCTGACCAGATTATGATCCGAATTGCAGTCTGTCCCCCTAACTGATCTAACATCGATGATGCTACTGTGCCAGCGTTTGTCCACTAATACATGATCTATTTGGTTCCGATTTTCGCCATCTGGAGACGTCCAGGTGTATTTATGAATATCCTTATGATGAAATGTTGTGCTCTTAACAATGAGATTCTTTGATGTGGCAAATGTGACTAATCTAACACCATTTCCGTTACTATCTTCATGAAGACTGAATTTGCCAATTGTTGGTTTGAATATATCTTCCCGCCCCACTTTTGCATTAAAATCTCCTAAGACAATTTTCATATGATATCGTGAAAGGCTATCAAATAAGCACTCTAATCCTTCATAGAACTCATCCTTGATCTTGCATCTTTATCTTCTGTGGGGGCATGTACATTTACAATTATAAAATCATGCCGTTTACCCTTTAGAATTATGTATGATATCCAATCACTACCAAACGTAATATCTCGGATAGCGGATAGGATTCTCCTTCTGACTAAAAGCCCGTTCCAAATGCAGGTCTTTCTGCACCGCCGTAGTATGATGCAAAGCTTCCTGATTCCTGACTACCTTCTCTTGGCCACCTAACTTCCTGTAAAGCGACTATATCCAAGGGCGATTTATCTAATTCCCGCGTTAATATCTCTAGTGCCCCGCTATTGTATAAAGTCCTAACATTCCATGTTCCTAGGAACATGTCCCTGTATTTGAGCCTTTGGCATAGGTTCCCTGAAGTAGTCCCCGCCCAAAGAACCAAATGGGGGACTATTTGACCTCCGGAAAATTTTACCTCAGTTGAACCCATGTCCGCATTTCTTGACGGCTGAATTTTTACGGTGAAAGATCGTCACTCTTTCGACCAAGGTACTTTTTTGGTATAGCTTATCACCTTCGACCAGTCCGGCATGGGTAACCATATCGGCAGCAATGCTACCGCCGGCATAGCTCTCAGGATCATTTAAGCACGCAAGACACTCCACCACGACAAGGTAAAGATACCATGGAGGGTATTTTAACATTATATTGCATATAAGGAGATGTTATGGCTGAAGAATGGGCTACATCATTGCAAATAGATAGTGTATAACCTTAACGGTGTTTAAAAAAAACAGAAGTTTTATTTAGTTGAGGACGACTGTTATATTAGGTACTTATTTAAATATTTTTTTGCGCGATAATGCGTTTTGTCGTACTTACAGCAATGGCGACTATGCTTGAAAGTTCAACTTCCTATATTTCGGGGTTGCCAATTTAAATAACTATACTGTAATATTACATTTACACCCACGTGCGGGAAGTAAAACCACTGCCCTCTATGTATACTATGTACAATGTACATACAAAAAATATCCAAAAGGTAGTGTTAATATACATTATACAAAATAAATCACTTCATTTTAAATGAACAGAACTTCATTTGAAACAATATAAAACAATACGCATTTGCGGCCATGTTATCAATAAATTTTTCTCAAGGCCTCCTGTTGTTTCAACTAATAAAACATTCTCCACACTGTTAACGTTAGTCAATTGTTTATAATGAACGCAAACATTTCCAACAAAGATATTATTTTACTATTATTTATTATTTTGAAAACACCATCGCGCAAAAAATAATGTACAACGCACGTTTGTGAAGTGTTTTACAGAATCTCGGAATTTAAAAATCTCGCTATCGCTCGGTTTTTAAACTTTTTCCTAGATTCTGTAAAAACCACTTGCCAACTTCATATCTTAATATAAGTCCTATTATTAACATTATATTGCATAACGTCAACGGTGTTTTACAAAAAGAATTTTAGAAGTATGGATTATAAAATTGAATTGGTCATTTCTCCAATACAACTAATTGATAAGGCCACTGCTAGGAGACTCTCTATCCTGAAGTAAGGGCATTTTAGCATGAAACTAAAAATTAAATGCTCAGCTGCGCCTCTATATGAAGACTGGAGGATGATCTATTTTTAATTATGAACAAAATAATAATTAAGGAATTACATTTCGCTGTAGAAATTATCGATTTACGTCTTCATATAATAAAGTATGACTTTGAGATCCCGACTATGAAGTACTACCTAATACCCGGCGTTCGCTGCTACGCCTAAATAAATGAAAAATAATTTGCTTTTATGTTTAGTTGAATAAGTGAATGGGAAAATAATTATAAATTTATATTTTTAGATATCTCGTGCTGATTATCCGGCGTTGCCCGGGAATTTACTTATCTCGATCTTCTTAGCATAAATGAGCTAAAAGACAAAATTCGTTATCGTGAGTTATCCGTAAAAAAAGAATGCCCGCCATGTGCTGCTATGCTTGCACAGAAATCTACGTACTTGTCTCGATCTTTTTGGCATCAATGAAAGGCAAAAATGGTTATTGTGAGTTATCCGTAAGATATAAACATATGCTGTCGCAGACTTTTTTGTAGAGCTTTTTGAGATATTCAATTCTGTGTACATTAATTTTGTGTATTTGTTATGGTTTAGGCAGCGTAAGCCATTTAAGCGACCAAAGAGCTACATTTTTCTCGTTTTCCACTACAAAATACAAATCTAAAAATTGGCTCCATGATGATTTTAATATTTTGTAAACAGGTACAGAATTATCTTGTGAAACTTTTTATTTATTTTTTATTTGGCCGCCATAATTTACATATTACAAAGTATTTTCATATGTACAAAAAGTATCAACATTTAAACGAATACAAAAGTTTATACATGTTCTGTTTGTATTTTAGTACTTATTCCCTTTTTTCTGTTAAGACCTATATATAGGCCTATGCTTATAATATTTTTCATATCTAGAAAATAGTATTACCCTTATGGGAAACGCTGTTGCCACTTGAAGCCGCAGACTAACTGACAGATATCGAAAAATAATTATATTAAAGTTTCGTTGAAAGAGGATGGTTCAATGGCTTCCCCCCCTACCCTCTGTTCCGGTAATTGTGTTCACATCCTAACTTTATTAAATATGTGGGTGAAAATTATGCATTCCATTGTGGTGTTTTTTTCCATAAATCAGGCACAACCCACCATCTTGGCAAAGTTATAGTTGAAACTATTTAATTAAATCATTTATTTCAAATTTAATTAACTAATAAATCAGTCTCGCCTAAAAGAACACGTTTATTAGCAAGAATTTCTCCATGAGAGAAATTTATTTTCTAAACTTAAAAACCCCTATAGTTAAGCATTTATCTTGCTGGCATTGAAGAAAAGGCCACCTATGTTAGCGTAAAAGGTACGTTTATAACATTCATTGTACTTTGTACTTGTAAGCCCATGTGTTTTCCCTTAACCGAGATTTAGGCGCTCTCCCCCTACAGGGAATAATTTGAACCATCCTAATGTAGTTACACTTGTTTTCATATAGATGCTTGAGTGGTCCGTGGTCAGCGTTCCGCTGGATAGTACTAGGACGGCAAAATTCGGTAAATTTTGCTTAGAGGCCTTTTCATTCAGGCTTAAGGATCTTTTACGAGCTTAAAAATATTCAGACTCGGGACCCACGGCTTAAAGTCCCTCCCGGATGACTTGCTCCTTAGATTTTTTCATCCTAAAAAAATCCATAATACAGAATATTTTGTCATGTGGAAGCGAAACTTGGTCTTTGACGGAATTACAAAAGAATAGAATTAGAACAGTTGAATTTGATTATTTTAGAAGAAGCCTCCAAAAAACAAGACAGGATAAAATAAGAAATAAATTCCTTTGGAGAGAAATGAAGGTCACCACATCTGTTGTTAAGAGGATTGAAAATCAAACGCTTCAATGGTATGGCCATGTACAAAGAATGGAAAATGAAAGATGGCCAAAAAATATATACCAATGGTCACCCCCTGGAAGAAATAAACGTGGTAGACCAAGAGACCAAGATGGAAATGGAAAACCTACGTCAGAAAAATAATGGAGGATAGGAATTTGGAAGAGGGAGATTGGAATGATAGAGATAAATGGAAACTGAAGACGGCAAACCTATAAGTGGGGGAAAGCCGAAGAAGAAGAAGAAGAAGAAAAAAAATCCATCGACCCCGGCCGGGTTTGGACCCGCGACCCTCGGAACCAGAGGCAAGAGCATAACCACTAGCGGCCGCGGCCGACACATTCATTGTAAGAAATGTTTAATTAAAATGTATTTACCTTTTAATATAGCCTATTCATATGTAAACTGTAGCTTCTATTAAGAAAACAGTGTTTCAGCAAACTTAACTATGGCTTCAGTGAACTCTCTGAACAGAAGATTTAACTTTCAATAGACACACACGGTTAAGTCTCATTATAACATGTGGAAACTTTATCAGGAAAACATTGTAAGAAGTTGTGTCTCGCACAATCTAATTCTGAGAATAGAAGCTGTAAGGGAATTAAGTTTTGTTAGTGTTAAAATTTTCACACGCGTATAAAACAAAACAGAATCAGCTTCCGGGTAAAGATAACACAGTGAACATTTATTATCCTAGATAACCGAGCAGACGAGGATTAATGTTAGAAAATGTATTTCTTTACTGATAAAGTTCTCAACGTATTCACAAACATGCAACCAACTACTTAATCTCAAAACGAGGGACTATACAATGTTTAAACAAACTCTTCTGAAAACTTTATGAGTAAGTTCAGAGGTTTTGACTAAAAGGGAACTCTCAATTATTGCATCCCGAAAACTATCTTGAAATTTCTCCCAGAGAAACATTGTGATGGACCAAGGCCGTGTCTAAAAAATATATGTGCCTTTTTTAACTCCAAGGCAATAAAATTCAGCGCAACAGCTCTCATTTAAACTACAGAGAAATAATACAACTCCTGTATTGGTGAAACAGATAGCCCTGACAACCTGCCCGCACGCCGAGTCTCATCATACTCCAAGCATGACAACCTGCCCGCATTCCGCGTCCCGTAACACTACACAAAGCTTTACTTACGCAGGGAATCCATCTGCTTCGCACAGTGGGTTGCCATTGTTGGATTCAGGCTTCAATTTCTGTGCCTTGCAGTTAAAAACGGCAGATTTTTTCACAGACTTGGCACATCACAATTCTTCTCTGGGAGGACTTTCAAGGTAGGTTTCGGCGAGCAATGGTTGACAGTTCCCTTGTAAGTGTTTTGATATAAATAAGGATTCTATTATATGAGATATGGACAATCAATAAATACTACAAGAATAGACTAATAGCTCTAAAAATGTATTATTTACGCAGAAGTGCCAGAAAATCAAAATTAGAGCATGTCACAAATAAAGAAATTACAAACATAATAGAAGCAGAAGAAAGCTTAACTGAAAGCATGGAGAAGAAGGAATTAAAATGGTTATGACGTATTTTAAGAATGAAAGATGAGCGATGGCCGAAACAACTATATCCAATGGCAACCGACCAGAAAGAATAAAAAAAAATGGGGCTCAACTGCACTTTTACTAGCGTTTGATTTTTCACTTATATTGTTGTAAACTATAGCTCTTCTTTTGTATTTACCAACATTATTTAATATTTTAAACCTTTTCAAACAATTTTATAACATTATTAGACAGTTTTGAAGATATTACTTAGTCTATGATTTTTCTATTGCTGTTTTGGGTTATCGCTGGTTGGGGAGCGATAAGTAAGTGTACACCCAGTTTTAATAAACATTTGGTAATTTTAATATTATTAATATATCTTTTTAACATAGATTTGGGGATTTGTTGCAAATATTGGTCATTAAATTTCATAGAGACAGATAGTAATCGAGGATGATAATCAATATTTGGTTCGATTGTGGGTTATCGGTGGCTCTACAAACTCTGGCGCATGCGCACTGTTATTCTATAGGACTTTGAAAATATTTCACGCTAGTTTAAGTGCAGTTTTCCCAAAAATGGAGATCAAAATATTAACATGGAAGGAAAGCATGAGGATAGCAATGCAAACAAGAGGGTTAAAACATTGAAGATGTCCAAGATCGTAGGCATTGGAAGTTCAGCACGGGAAGACGGCAGCAGCTGTAAAACAAAACGGAAGATAGATAGAAATCTTATTGTAAAGAAATTTTGATTCTCGCACACGTTGTTTGGAACATGATAGGTGTAGTCTGACAACGAATAGATATTAATCAACTATCTACATTACCTTCTAAAAATTTAAAAAAAAAAACCTTATTTAAGCTATCCTGGGTGAAGTTTTTTTCGGGGTTTTTCCTCACCTGTAAGACAAATGTCAGGAAGCCCAACGGTCCCCGAAAATCATCCGGCCATCACCATCATCCTCCACCGGTGCGGAAAGCAACGGGAAGCTACCACACCTATAATTCCCTAGTAATGCTGCAAATCGTTGCATGAAAACGCTATGATTGCAGTGAAAGACCTGCCCTCGGGCAGAATTACTGTGAATGGATGGATTTAAGCTATAAGAATTATAACCCCACTTCGTTAACTCTCACAAACCGTTTTAATTTCATAGAAAAATGAAAATAGTTAATAGAGTAATTTTATCCTTAACGTGTGGTTTAATAATACAACCATTTATTGTCATCTCTATATATAAAAATGAGTGTGAATCTGTTTCTCTGTCTGTCCTTTATAAACGAAAAAACTGCTTGACCGATTTGAATGGGTTTTTCACCATTATTTAGAGAATTTTTTTGGGCAATTAACGTACGCATTTAACATATTATCCTACATACTATAGGGCCGGAGCTAAAAACAAATGGAGAATCGGACTAAGAAAGCCGTTTTTTGGACGCTTAATTGGCTTACGCTGCCTAAACCATAACAAATACACTAAATTAATGTACTCAGAATTCAGTACCTCAAAAAATTCTACAAAAATGTCCACGACAGCAAATATCTATCTTTTACGGATAACTCACAATAATCATTTCTGTCTTTCAGCTCATTGATACTGTTGGATTTCGACACATACTTAAATTTTTTGCCGGTCTGTTCAATTGCTATAGAGATACGATATCCCGTAGTAGTGGTCACTGTGATTAACAAATTTGCGCAGCCGAAGTGGAAATCTGGCGGCTGTTTCTAATATAAATGTGTTCACTTGTATATTGTTCACTGAGTCAAGTAGACTAGCAGAACTACACTTTATTTTGATGTAATATAGTTTAATAGTATCTTGAAAACGATGAAGCAACCTGCTCTAATAGAACAGGAGCGGCCTGCTCGTAGGGAGTACAGGACTAAACGTGTAATACTTTAAACTTTTATTAATCTTGTAGAACGTAGTGATGGCTCGACAGCTCGTCGAACGTCTATGTAGAACTTGAAACTTCTAAGTAACAACATAGCCTGCTCTAATGAAGCAGGACGGTCTACTGGAAGATTAGCAGAGCTCAAAACAAACAGCCTGCCCACAGGTGAAGCAGGACGGTCTGCTCGCGGCATGGAGCAGAACTCATCTAGAAAGCTCGATCATACAGCTTGAAGGTCGAGACGATAACTTATACTGTAGTATAGAGAGAATTCAACCATACTACTTGAAGGCCAAGGCGACAATGATGAGAGTCCATGTAGAACTTGTAGAACCAGTCTCTTCAAATTATCATTATAGCCTGCTTTAATAAAGCAGGACGGTCTGCTGTAAAACTAGCAGAACTCATAACAAACAGCCTGCCCACAGGTGATGCAGGACGGTCTGCTCGCGGCTTGGAGCAGAACTCATCTAGAAAGCTCGATCATACAGCTTGAAGGTCGAGACGATAACTTATACTGTAGTATAGAGAGAATTCAACCATACTACTTGAAGGCCAAGGCGACAATGATGAGAGTCCATGTAGAACTTGTAGAACCAGTCTCTTCAAATTATCATTATAGCCTGCTTTAATAAAGCACGACGGTCTGCTGTAAAACTAGCAGAACTCATAACAAATAGCCTGCCCACTAGGTGAAACAGGATGGTCTGCTCGCGACTGGAGCAGAACTCAACTCGACCATGCAACTTGAATGCCGAGACGTAACTGTTGAGAGAACTCGACCTTGCTACATGAAGGTCGAGAGGTAACTTTAGAGAACTCAACCTTTTGAAGGCTGAGTAGTAACTTAACTATCCCGAATGGGAGCTTGAATGCAACTAGACGATCTGCTCTAGGCAGGAGCAGAGCTTAAACTTAACATGAGTAAATACATTACTTAGCAAGAAATTAGCTATCAGACCGAGTGCTTTCATAAATAAATAATCAATAAAGTTGGTCTGATGCAAACATAAAACAAGTGATTACAAAGATAAACAGAGATAAGGCGAAGACGCATAAACCATAGCATCTCCGCAAACTTAAATTGACTACACATTAAATCTAAGAGTTAACAGATACCAAGAAGATCGTGATAAATAGATTCCCGGGTAATGCACACCGTATCTAAAAATAATTACGATATTATTTTTTTCTTTTTACTTATTCATCTATACATAAAAACACATTTCATTTAATTAGGCGCAGCATCGCACGCTGGGTGGATAATAATACAATACAGTGAATAATAATACAATACTTATATCTATATTTATCTATTTGCAGGATTAAAATCGTCAATCCTTCAGTTTCTCTCTGTGGGATATTAAGATAATAGATAAGATAATAGAGAAAATATAAATTACCGGTAAAGGAAATTAAGTCTATTGATATCAAATATACTCAAGTATTAACTACAAAGATAACTTTAACTCAGGTGATGGGATTCCTGCTTACTACCCAGCGGATTCGGATTCTATTTGTCTGCTCGGCGGGGTTGACAATTTAAATTATAATATTTTCAAACTCGGGGCTAGGAGAGGTGGTCATGTACAATTTTAATCACCAGATTGTATACCACACGCTTGGAATAAATTAAAAACCCTTTTCCAATACCAATGTTGAGAAGACATTTTCGGCTGAACTTTACAACGTGTGACGCGACGTTTTTAATTCCTTCATAAACTCCTGTCAAATTTTATTCTTAGGGTTTCATTTCTCAAATTATTTCCCACCATTTATAATGATTTTTACATTTTCTTTAACAATTATTTCAATATATTTTTCTATGAAATATTTAACTACGTATGTAGCATGAAGACGTGGCAGCTATATTGATTTTAACGAATATTTTATGCAACAACAAAGACGCATTCCATCGCAGCCAACATAGAGTATATACTAATTAACTGCACACATATATTTCAGAATTTCAGAACTTACTATTTTTTTTAGCGTGCTTAAATTGCGTTGGGTTAACTTTTAGGTTGGTTTTTACAGGTTAGAGTACTTAAATAGGGTTAGGTTGGCTTTTAGGTTCGTTAAATATCGTCTCATATATACATATATATATATATATATATATATTGACTGCATTCCGTGATTCCATAGTGTAAACCGTTTCGCACATGTTGACGTATGCGCATGGTGTATGATTGGATCTTAGAACAAATTTTCACGTCACATGCTATAAAATGTTTCCTTACTGTCGATAGTGAAATGTTCGTCGGATGGGAACGTTAAGCTTGATGGTCCCTTTGGTGTTTTCGACAAGAGTAGTCTACATGCTGGGACCAGCTTCATGGGCTATTGATCAGAACTTCTGACTAAAGTTCATGATATCCCGTGTTCGATTACAGGTCAAACCACAGAAACTTTTTTTTCTTAAAGAGAATTATTCCTATTAACTCCCATGATCTGTATATATGTTAAGTTTAGGTTTAAGGACTCTCCTGGAGCTTAATTATCATTCATCACCTAAATATCACCGGGATAACGTAACTCCGCCTACCGGGTGCCCCAACTTAAGAAATGGGTTACAATTCCCCCAATGCCATGATAGAATACCAGAAATGTTATGAAGAAAACCTGGTGACACTGGGTAAAGAAATAAAATCTACGTGCTGGCACTAGATTTCACCTTCTCTTCAGCCTCTTCCCTTACACTATACATAACGCTTAAACATACACGCTCATCCTACTCTGTACACAAGTATACCTCACTTATGTAACACGATCTGCCGAACTATTGTGTAGCGCGGAACCGAAAGCACTAAAAGTGCAATGGGGGACGCGCGCGCGCACACACCCCACATATTAAAATAAATATAACAATTATTTAGCTTATATCAAAGGACTGTAATGAATAAACCAGTTCAGAGAAAGTAAAAACTAAAATAGCGCATTTCAATTTGGTGCAGAGGGGGACAGATTACACTGGTCGACAAAAATGAACTTTTTTTTCTTTCACAAGAATAAAAATATGAGATTTTAAAGGTATTTCTCATCCTGAATTTAAATATCATTTCAGTTTTTTTTTCCTATCAGGCAAGAGCTTTCTGTGATATTCATTTACATTTTTGATAATTTTTAATAAAATCCATCTAACTCTAACTCATTCTGACTTACCTAGAAAGTGGTAGATAGTGATTTTCGGGCATATTTTGCATCTCGAACATCTGTCTTCTTGGTCCAACAGTAGTCAGCCAGCATATTAGAACTCCACTTGCCTTGGTACATCTTTTCCATTGTGGAAATTTGCTGATGAAAACGCTCACCGTGCTCATCAGAGACAGCCCTTAAATACAGCTTGAATAAAATCGCTACATATATGGTAAAGGTTCCTATGACAGGTCAAAGAGAATGCTAAAATCAATTTTCAAAAGTAGCTGTCACAAAAAAAACTGTGTCTGATGGAAAAATTCTGACTGTATATCTGAATTCAGTATGAAAAAATGTACTAGATTCACTAATCAGATTTCTTGCGAAGAAAACCTTGTCGACCACTGTTATCTCTTTCTTTTTACTTTGAGACAGTTAAGATAATGCGTTTTTGGCTATCCTATTAATTTTACACGTTATGATAACAAGATCCCCCCCTTTGTGCTGAAACGGTTAATATGTCCGATTAGCAAACCAGTAATGCTAAGTTCGATTTCCGACTATACCCCCATATACTTGTCTTTCGGTTTAAGATATGGAATTAAACAGGGTATATTAAGAAGAAAAAATTAAAATATAGCTAAAAGGGCACTTGAATGGAATCATCAAGGAGAAGCTAGAAAAAGAGGACGACCCAGAATAACATGGTATAGATATTACTGTGAAGAAGGAGTTAGAAGAATCTAGAGAAGAAGAAACTTGGAGTGAAGTTAAAGCATTGACCAAAAATTGATCAAAAATAGAGGCCGATGGTGAGCTTTCATTGAAATCCTTTGCTTCTGAATAAAGTAACAGAAATCCTCCTACTACTGCAATAGGGTCTTTAAGAGGTTTCACTCAATCTCATGAGGACATTTCAGTAAATATTTGATATAATAAATAGCGAAATCTGGTTAATAAATCTAAAACTGTGGCTGAGAGACTGCAACATACTAACTACATGATTTCTTGTACCATGTTTTGCTAGCCAGAGATAACCACTTCAGCCGGCCGTGGCTCTTCGCAGCTGCCATGCCTTGGATTTAATTTTAAATTTATTATAACAAATAAGATTGAAGCAACAATTCAAAACAATAAACAAGTACAAATGCAAAATGTGTAAAACAATATAGGCCTACTACATGCTAGTTAAGGACAAATGATTCCACTAATCTAAATGACTCTACAGAGTGTTACAGGACCTCTCCAACAGAGAGTAACTTTTTTGTTAAGAAACATATACTCCCAAGTCATCGTTACGAGTTTTGCACATTAGTCAAGATTGCTCGCTCGTAATATTCGGACATTGAATAAAAGTAATTGTACAGTAAATAAATTTTATTGAAAGACATGTTCTAACAGCATACAATGTATGTTCATACAATTTTCACTCTGCATCATTACATGGGTGTTACCTTCGCAGCAACAACAGTCCAACTCTGTCAAGCATAAAAAGATTGTTTGATACAGTAAAACGCATCATTAATATGGATAATTTACTGATCTTTGGCGATCGTCCTCCATGGTATTTTTACCTTGTCGTGGTGGAGTGGCTTACGTCCTTAAATGGCCCCGAGAGCTATACCGACGGTAGTATTGCTGCCAAAAGGGTTACCCATGCCAGGCAGGTCGAAGGCGATAAGCCAGACGAGTACCTTTGTCGAAAGAGTGATTATATATTTCACCATAAAAATACAACCGTCAAGAAATGCAGGCAAGGGTTGCACTAGGGTAACATTTTCAGAAGGCAAAATAGTACCCCGTTCGGTTCCAACTTCAGGGAATCCATGTTGAAGGCTATTTGAAGGATGTAGCTCAAGACAGGGATGTATGATGACCTTGTTTACAAAAATACCAAAGCCCAAATACCAAATTTTAGCGGGAAACAAGAAACAAAAAACATCGCTGGGAGGTAGGACGAATATTTCAAATATGTTTAGTAATTTGCAAAAATACGAGTATAGTTAACAATGTAATCAAGGTGCCTTGCCACTAGTTTACGTTTTCATGTGAAAGCTTTTAGATTTATATGGCCATGGCATAAATTAAAATTGAATTTGGTAATTTTTTTGCTTTGAAATTTGTGAATAATAGTTATTAAAATTATGAAAAACAACATAAATAGTTTAGAAAAGTGTTTTATTCACGATACTATTAAAAGCAAAATGAAACAAAATGGATACATTATTGGTACTATCAAAGTGATATAGAAAGTAAATTTAAGTTAGAATACATTAGGCCTACAATTGTTAGTGGTATTCTCATCAGAATTTCTTCAAATTCTTGATTAGGAGTATGAATAGGTTAAAAATCAATTTACTTTTATTTATCCCAAATCCATAATCTTTGGATGAAATAAATATATTCAACATACATCGTGTTCCAAAATGATGGACGGGGTTTTAAAGTTAATTTCCATTACATTATATATAATAACAAAACTTACTTGGAATTAAAGGAGTTTTCTTAACATACTTTATGTGTTCGATGTGAGCACCTTTTGTTACACGGCACACATCAAGCCGATAGTCGAATTCCTCCGAAACCTTGGTCAAGCATATTTGGAGTAATGGATTCAACAGCAGCAACAATCCTCCTGAAGTTTGGAAGGTTGACATGGTCCTTCACATACCCACATAAGAAGAAATCTTAAGGTGTGAGATCGGGAGAACGTGGAGGCCATCGGGAATAAACCATGTCATCCGGACCGGCGCGTCCTATTGATCGTCGGGGAACATTATCGTTCAACCAACGTCACACATCATTTACAAAATGAGGTGTCTGTCTATACCATCGACGGATACTCTTACTGTCGGAGGATCAATTCCAAATTGCCATCAGAAAGCTCGCTGCACTGCAATAATGGAACCAGACCTCGCAAAATGCAACACACAAAATGACTTCTGCACACGAGTCGCAATTTTCATAAATGTAATTCTGCGACGTAATTATGACAAGAAACAAATTACTGCATACAGGACATGAAACTTTCACAGTTTTTCTTTCATTATAGCAAATAATCACGCAATCAATTTCGTTTGTAAAGCTATACCAATTACTTAAAATTCCGCCCTTCATTTTGGAACATGGTGTATATTCGCTCTAGTTCCCAAGGAATGCCTCAAGTTTTAATACCATTTACAGCATGTATTGAAACAATCAGAAAAAAATTCCCATTGATAATAAAGCAACTGGTACTGATGTCAGACCTACTATACTATAATTAGGATCATACATCCAAAAGTATCTTTAATGAAAAAGTAAGGATGAAAGAGGATTTTATGAATATTTCTATTTAATCCTACAGGATTATTTTATGTGTGATAGAAAATGTTAGACACTGTGTACACCAACTTACCCTACATCATCATTAGCTACATCAATAGCACTGATGTCATTAAGACAGGTCATCCAGTTTGTGCCCTATAGCTGTAAGTAGTTGGATGACATCATGTATTTTAGCATTCCTGTACATGACTCTGACAAGGAACTTGGGATACTAACTTGTATTTCTCGCCATTCTTTAGTATTCTATGCTAGGATTCACAAAAACAGATAGAGTGAAGTCCAACTACACCATTTTCAGCCTCCAGTGTCAACCACGTGATCAAACTTTTGAACTTCTTGTTTGTTGTAACATACACTTTTGATACACCTTGCCAATCAACCCAATAAAAACCTTTATTCAGTATGTGATGTACACCAACTTTATGGAATTCAGAATCATAACTCCTCTGGAAACAGCAGAGTAGCCTTCTTTCTTTTTTTTTCTCCACTAACCCAAAAGACCTATCAGCTGGCATGTTGTAAGATTGGCCTGTCATATGGAAATATCATTCCATCTTCAATCCACATTCATGAGCAATAACACACAACATGAAAAGAATGCAATAATTCTTCTTTTGTGATGCACAACTGTCACAAAATAGATGAATTTTCTTAACAAAGAGGTTTGACAATTTTTTTTAGCTCTTAATATACGGTATTTCTTTCAAAAGAAGCAAGAGATTTCTCATCTGACTTTTAAAAGAGTCCATGTTTCAGATGAGTTCACCGCTGTGGTCCCGATGTAGCATGCTGCCTTGTCACGCAGTGGGCCCAGGTTCGATTCCTGGTTGGGACAGGCTCCTGGGTGAGATTTTTTTCGGGGTTTTTCCTCACCAATAAGACAAATGTCTGGAAGCTTAGGGTCCAACGGTCCCCAAAAATCGTCTGGCCATCATCATCATTCACCAGTGTGGAAAGCAACAGAAGCTACCACACCTATAATTCTCTTGTAAAGCTGCAAAGCATAGCATGAAAATGCTATAATTGCAGTGAAAGACCTGCCCTCAAGCTGAGTTACTATGGATGGATGGATGTTTCAGATGCATATGTAACATTAAATCATTACCTTTTACATATAATAAAAATGGGAAAAAGTAAAGTCTCTTTGTATATTCACAGTTGAAAATCCAACTATTTTGATCATAAATTTTCAAGCTGAATGTCATAACATTTTTTACCTCTGCCGGTCGGCGCCTATTTTAACCCAGTTCAGATATCGGTCTGCCAATCTCCTTTATTTTACACTTATCTTCTAAACTTAAATTTGAGAAGGTAGTCTCCTGAAGGAAATGAACACTATTAATTTTTTAATTATAATTATTATTATGTTGTTAAAGTAATGATGTCAAAGAAGAAAGGAAAAATATTAAAATAATAATTCAAAATGCACTAATGAAACTTAGGAAAAGTAAATATACAACAAAGAAGAAATAGAACTCTAAAAATCTGGGATGATCAAATAAAACAATTGATTGAAGTGAAAAATGCAGCTTATAAAAAATATTTGAACACAAAGAAAGTAGAAAATTAAATAGAATTCAATCGCTGTAGAGCTATTGTTAAGAGGGAAATAAGAAAGAGACATAGGAAAACATGGTTAAATTTTGTTACACATTTAGAATCAGACTTGCATAAGCTCCAACCAAATGCCTTCAAAATATTAAAACATTTGAATAAAGATATTAAAGAATCTACCAAAATTAATTGCGGAGTAACAAAAGAAAAATTTTTCAATTATTATAAAAGTCTTTGAACTGACAGTACTTATGAAGATACAATTTTCCAAAATAATTATGAAAGAGACTCCATAATATAATTGGAAGAATTGATTTATACTTTAACTAACTATGACAAAAACACAACTCATGTTAAATGAAAGAGTAACATCTCCAGTGTACATTATAAGTTCATAGGTCTTCAATGTGAGCCTGTTCTCACATTCCAGCAGCTAATTATAAAATGTTGTTTAACTCTGTTATGAACAGAGTTATAACAGACAACTTCTTCTTCCTTCCAAGTATTAGGCCAAGGCCTGTTACGATCCTATAGAAAATTTTCCCTCCAGCGTTTCATAGGACGGCCCAGAGATCTTCCGTTCTCTTGGTATATAATTATAAACAGCTTTGGGGATCCGATTTGAATTCATTCTTTCAAGATGGTGTTTCAAATTTAGTTGGTACTGTTTAATATAATCCACATTTGGCGTAGTCTTCAATTCTTTTAAGATATCGGTGTTCCTTTACCGATCCCATCTGGTGTAACCCGCTGTTCTGCACATGAATCTCATTTCACAAGCCGTTATTCTGCTTTCATGTTGTCATTTTAATGTCCATGCTTCACTACCATAAGTCAACACTGGTCTAGCCAAAGTGTTATATAAACGTAATCTGGTGTTTTTTTGTATAAGGGATGGTATCATAACTTGATTAATAATTCCCTAACTTTTATTATAACTAGTAATTTTTTCAGGGATATCCTTTTCATCTCAGATAGAGAGATAATATCGAAGATATTTAAATTGATTAGATGTCTCTAAAATTGTATTCTGGAGACAGATTTTACTTTGTATGGGTCCTTCCCATGAAATGCCATAATTTTAGTTTTGTCAATTGATATTTCCATATTAAATTTGGCATCTACTTTTTGTAAATTATAAATTGATCATTGCAAATCATTTTTGGAAAGTGCCAGAAGAGCTAGATCGTCTGCAAAAAGAATAGCATTGAGTTTGAGGTTCCTATTGATGGTTATATATCCTCGTGTTTTCCTCCATTTGTTTATTAATCTATTCATATATATATAATGAAAAGCACCAGTGAAAGTCCACATCCTTGTCTTACTCTAGTGTTGATTATAAAAAACCTAAGACCATGGGTTCCTCAAGTCACAATACTCAGCTAACATCCCTAAAGAACCTTCAACTTCACAGTAGCTTGTTTTCACTCAACATATCAAATCTTAAATTGAATATGCTAACTTGTATTCTTATTTAAATACCTACCAAGAAACAAATATGAGTGCAAGGAAAAATGGGTTATGGAATGTTTACAATTACCATTAATCTATGTTTATGATATTATAACTTGGCAGCAAACAAAATGCAATGCTAATACATTCTTATCTTGACTGTACATCACCCACTAAGCTGACCCAAGTTCTCCTCTTGTCCATTCAGCATCAACACGTGTATCAAGAGATCAAGGAGAATTGCAACAAACGCTGTTAGGAAGCGCAACATTATGTCATAGAATTCTAGCTTATGAGCAGTATGACTGTATTTCGTTAGGTGCCAAGCTATATAAACAATAGTGTTTTGTTTGATACCAAACTTCTGAACTTTACTCATCTTCCATATTTACATCATATTCAAAAAACAGAAAATAATGAACAATAAATACAACCAATACACTTAGCTTTGTACCACTTTGTGTTAAACAAAATATTTACAACAAATATACAATAGGATTGCCAAATTTCCAGTGTGAAACATGAATAAAAATATAGTCTGAGTTATTAACAGGAGGCTGTGGGAAAATTCCAAGACATTTTGTAAAGTTGTTAGTGGTATCAGCAAGTTGGCTCATCTCTATTTCAGTAATATATTCATGCCTCAGAGGTTCATTTTTTTTCAGTTTTAAGATAGCCTACAGTAAACCAATAGAACTTTCTGAAGTATCTTCAAAAATAGCAGTCACCCCATGTTGTTTCAGGTATTCATCCTCTACTTCTGAGACCATTTTCCATAAAAGGAATATGTTATTTAACTTTGAAAGCTCCAAAAATAAATGAAATCAGACCCTCAAGGATCCCCATCTAGAGGATACGTGGATGGTGACCATAAGGTGCCCAAGCTGAGCAAAACATCGCTTCCATTTACTTGTGTTTTGCTCCTTACTTTTATCTTTAACCGATCTGCTATTTCTTCCTTTCTAATACCAGATCCCTCTTTTTACTTTCCGATCCAGTCTCCCTTGACTGACCTCTTGTTTTCTTCGACCCTGATGGTATTAGGGTATTCGAGGCTGAAGAGTTCATTTCTCCCTTTCCTATATCTCTTTCTTTTAATCTCATGGACACTCACCTTGAATACCCACATAAGCTGCATGTTAAAATGCAGCCCCATTGCAACTTATAGTATAAGTATACAATGGATTTGTGCCATTAGCTACAGCTGGATAAACGTAATGAAGAAGAAGAAATGAAATTAGTTTAAATGGATATACTGGTAAACCGATTTTTTAAATTCTTTATACAGAAATGAAATTCATGCCTATCTTAGCAGGAGTTAAAGGCTCTACTCCTTCTATACCTTGTGGCATGTCTATATTTTTAAATTAGTTTCTTGATTCTCCTAAAATATGTTTAAATTGTGAGTTATGTATCCTCTTTTCACATCAAAGAGTTTAAATTATAAGATTAAAAAAAATTCCTGACATTGTTTAATCCTCTGCATGCCACTGGTAAAATCTCTTGTGAAAGTGCGCACAATCATGCAAAATTAATTAATTGGCATATTGCACTAATAAAGTGACATTGTCACTTTGGAACACAATTCCAGGTGATATCTTGTACACTTTAGTCTGCACAGTTTACATCTGCTACTGTCTTCGATTTGATGGTAAGTGACATTCACACACACTTTGTGATGGAAGCCGTGGACTGCATAGCGGTTTATCTGGTGCCTTAGTTCCTTGCAATCTCTAAATTTGACCTATTCTTAATTTCTAGCTTGGTATCTGATAATTTAACTTGGCTATTAACACAAAAATATTTTAAATGTGTTATTTTTCTTCAAATTATCAACTTTTTTCTTTTATATTTGATATAATATATTTGAATTTTTAATTTAATCACCTAAAAAATTACATTATATTTATATCTTACAAATTAGAAAATTTTCAAGCAATGTCTGCAATGTAAAGATTTATGGGAGTACTTGACTTGTAGTTTTGGCCTGACAAATACCAGTAATTATTTACTTATGGTTTTTCTTGGTCATCAAGCTGATTGTTGAACTTATTTTCATTAACACAATAAATGATATCACCATTAATCGTAATTTTGTTTAAAAAGTAGTTAATTCTTATAAAAAATTTGCTACATATATTTATATGGACAGAATTTTAGCAAACTCTAAAATCTGGAAAATTGTAAACTTTAATTTGTAGAGAAAAAATTATGTCAATACATATCTTTGAATTATTGGTTTATATGAAAGATAATATTGAGCTTTTCTTATAAAGAAAGACAGCAATTATTATTTAATGCACCTGCCTGCAAATTGTTAAAATCTAAATAACTTTGAAGTTACATAGTCAAAACTGTTACAAATATAATGGGAGGGAATTTCTTAATAAATGATTTTCTTGGTTAAAGAGCAAGGCTTTTTAAATTTTGTATAATATTTTTAATTCAAACTTAAAATAATTTCATGCAGACTATTTAAGTGTTTTGTCATCACACAAAGAGTGCCATGGACTCGCTGATACCAATTATGTCATCCTATTGATATAATCCCATAATTTGTAATAATATGATATGACCTGACTTGAAGTGTCTACTAAAAACTATGTCTCTAATGGTCTGAAGTAAGTAAAGATAAACATATCTTAATGAAAGAATAATTTATTTATATTTTTATAAAATTGGCAATCCTAACTATTTGAAACAGTGATGGTACAAAGTTATGTGCATTGAATGAGAATGAAACCTCTGCAGTGAGTTTGTTCTTCAGTTAGTTAGTATGTAGGCAGCTACGGTGATATGATGATATTCCAGGGTGTGGAAAAGTTTATTTTTATCAATATAATATTGCCCTAATGTAAGCGTATAGAAAAAAAGGTTATAATATTAAGAATGAATTGAGTTGCACACACATACATATATATAATTATGTATTATGTATATATATTTATATTTATAGTTTTTTGATCATCTACAGAGATAATATTTGCAAAATGGCCCCTCCAGGGAATTACAAATTAAATAGAAAATTGGTCAGATTTTCAGTATCAGCTGTGTGTGAATAAAATTTGCTTGATATTATTGGACCCAAGTTTTAGATTAATGATCTCCAATGAAAAAAATATCAATTTTATATTTCTATTTATTTATAAAAATTATTAATTATTTTACATTATATTCATTATCCTGTTTTCCTTTTAAAACATCCATTATAATTATTATTATTATTATTATTATTATTATTATTATTATTATTATTATTATTATTATTTGTTCCTATACCTTTATAATTTTTTATTGATTTTACACAGTATGAGAACTGAGAATAGTGTGTACACCCTTAGACAAAAAAAAAGAGTCATCTCTTGAACGCACATTTCTTCTAAGTCCTACTTGGCACAGCTGGGTTCAAACTAGAAAACTAGTCATAATTGTGCAGTCCCTGAGCTACCGTGTTATGTGGCATGAACTGAACACACTCCTATGTGTCCTGTTAGGTTAGCGGTAAAGCATGCAGTCACTGTTTCTGTTAATAAAGGTCGCAGGTTCACGTCCTCAATTATGCAGTTTTTTTCTGTGATATTTGTATTAAAATGTTTTATGAATTAAATACATATTATTTTGATATTTGAATTAAATCAATGTTAATGTCGCTATTGTAACAATTATATTTACCACATTCAGGGTTTGTTCTAGGTAATTTCAATGTATTGCATTCAATAGACTGTGATGCACAGACTCTGTGCAAAAGCAACAGCCTCTAACAAGTTTGTTTATAATGAATCATATTGAGTTTTACCATGACTCAGTGCACACATAAGGACATAGGCACAAGACAATCTCAATGTCCCGCAGATTGAGAGCGGTAATAGGTGCTGAGGGTTCATACATCCGATATTGATTTCATTTTCGTTAAAGTTTTCATTTTAGAAGATATTATTTTCTTTCCTCATTTATTTATTAGGAGAAGGTTTTAATTTATGTTTTTTGTGTGTGCATTAAAGCCATAAAACTCAAACATAAAATTAAATATGAAACTATATATACAGGCAAAATGCTTATTCTAACATTCAGTTAAAAAAAAAAGTAGAACGGGAAATCGAACCTGTGAGAATACAAATGCAGATGATGTCTGTTAAACCTCTCGAACACAGAAACACACTAAGCCAAGCTCTCTCTTTCATGTTGCTTCAGTGTGCACTGTGTTAACTAGCAAACAACCCAGTACAATTACTGAAAACGTGTTGATGTGAATACGGCTTCTGCGAGCGCTCAGGAAATTCCCCGATCAGTTGATAGAATCTGCAGATGACTCATTCTTTGTCTAAGGGTGTACAATGCCACAGGAATGCTTTTGTTCCAAGTTTTCTGATGATATCCACATTCCACTACCTCTTAGATTTAACTACACAATTCACTTTATGTATCCCTTTCACATTCAAATTTTTATTGTATGTTAACAATCAAATACCTATTTTTATGCAGAATTGATCCTTCAGAATTATATTCTTTAAGTTTTTACGATTGCTTCAGAATTATTATTCTGCTGACGTGTTTTACAACTTACAAAATTCTGGAACGTCAGGAGTCATCTACTCATTAATAAAATTCAAACACTTTTCACGCTTATCACTGCAGAAACCAGATTACTTTAGAAAGATACACAACAAAGTTCTCAGTTATCAAAAAGGTGTTTGTTCTCTTGAAATTACAAAGGAATGAATTTATTTAATGTAATTAATTTTTAGTCTCGTTAACAGAGATTCTTCTTTACTTGAATGTTTATCAATAAGATACTTTTTTTTTTAAGATTTAAATTAAAATTCTTTATATCTCACCCCATATCCAGACTTCTAATTAAACCAGTTTCAAAACCTAGGTGGCTTCATCTTCAGTAATATTTCGACTGATGTTAAGTAATTCAGGAGAACTGCTTCTTACTCCATCATTTTGCTGAACGACATAACATCGGTTGAGATATTACTGAAGATGAAACCACCTAGGTTTTGAAACCGGTTTAATTGGAAGATTGGATATGAGGTGAGGTATAAATAAATTTAATTTAAATCTTAAATTAAACCTCATAATGATTTTTCCTATACAAGTTCAATATACTCGAGTCTAATTCATTTTAAACTTGAAGAAGAGTTGGATACAAATATCAAATTCACAAACTCACAAGAAAAAGATCAAACTCTGTTAATTAGACAAAGAAATGGACACACTAAATTTACTCATTCCTACATTTGTTTCAGAGTTAAACAATTTTTTGTGAATGTTGCAACTGTTATCTCATAGTAAAGCAATTTATATTGAAATGATCAAAATATAATAGTTTCAGAAAAATGGTCTATTTAAAGTACCTGATTATATAACTATATGTCAATGATAAGAACTTCTTTTACCAACCAAGAGACCTCACTATACAACCAGATATTATTTAAATGTTTAGTTTGTTTTAGACACTATTTAAACAAATTATTATTAGTGTATAATTTTTTTTAAATGTTGCGTTAAAATAGTTGTAATATTTCAATGTTTTATATAATGTAGGCCTATAAAGTTATATTTGTATTCTAGGCATTACAATATAATCCAAAAGTCTAGCAAAATAAAATTAACTAATTCACTGGCTCTATTGAACCTATAGGTAAATGACCACTTGGACATAATCTCTCCATACATCCCTATCCAGAGCTAATGTTTTCCAATCAACCCCTGTATAATCTATTTCCCTCAAATCATGATTAATGCTATTCTCCCACCTCATTCTAGGTCTGTGAACTGGACATTTTCTCTCTATTTTTCTTAGAAGAAGCTTAATTAAATTAATTAAAAATATATAATTGTTTATAAATTAGTTATTAATAAAAAATGAAATAATTTAAAATTTTATTAGACTCAATTTTTTAAACAGATATACACATGGTCTGTATAAGAATAGAATAAGTGGCAAATTATGTTTAGCTCATATTAAATAACTAACTAACCAACTATGCAACTCACTGGCTCTAACAAACCCATAAGTTCATGGCCACGTGGGCATAAGCTCTCCATACATTCCTATCCTGAGCTATTATTTTTTAATCATCCCCTCAAATCATTGATAATGTTATTCTCCCCTTCATTCTTGGTCTATCAACTGGGTGTTTTCCCTCTGCTTTTCCTACAAGAATCTTCCATGCACCTCTTTCATCCCCCATACATGCCACATGTTCTTATTATATCTGGCTTCTTATACAGATCGTGTAGCTCTCTATTATGTAGTTTTCTCCATTCACATGTCCATCTCTTTTTGGCCCAAAAATTTTCCTAAGAACTTTATTCTCAAATACTCCTAATCTTCTTTCCTCCCTTAAAGTTAGAGTCCATGTTTCGCATCCATATAATATACCTGGGAGAATAACTGTTTTATATATTTTCAGTTTAAGTTTTTTTAAAAAGGGTTGAGACAATAAGAGTCCCTGTAATACATAATAGCACGCATTTCCAGAATTGAGCCTATGCTGAATTCCTTTGTGCTTCTCATTCCTATTTGTAATTATTGTTCCTAGATACTTGAAATCAGCCACTTCTTCAAATTTTCCTCCATTTGTCATTAGTTGCCATTATATTTATTTTTATTTATTTATTTAGCCTGGTGGAGTTAAGGCCATGTGGCCTTCTCTTCCACTCACCAGGACAAACATATATTACATCAGAATATAACAATCATAATTAACTCTAATATTAAATACTAAATGAAGATTTGATCAATAAGATAATATCTATTATATTATGACCTATAATACAATCAGTTAATGATAGTTAAGATTAAGACTAAAACTAATAATAAAATGTATTCTAGCAAGATAAATTAAATTGTTTGTAGATCGTCCCTGTCTAATACAGAGTGCTCTAAAATTCTCCTTACAAACTTCTAGGACTTGTAGAGGGGACTGAGTTGATAATATTTAGAATTGGAAACCATGTCCAGAAACTTGCCATTTCCATGCTACAGCCGTTTGAAAACATGTTTTAACATGACCACTTTTACAAGTACGTAATTACTTATTAGGCATAACACAGTACATCACTTGTTTTACAATTAAACTCCTTAATAAGCAAACAAACACAATGGAAACTGAATCATGACTTGTATTAATAATGCTGTTTTCAAAATTTTGACACCAAGTCTTCGAAAACTTGATAGAGAAATTTTTTATTTAGATGAATCGCGAAGCTATTACCTGCTGAGACACGTGACATATGTTCAGGCAAGGCTTGTTTTCAAACGGCTGTAGCACAGAAATAGTAAGTTTCTGGACATGATTTCAAATTCAAAATATTATCTACCCAGTCCACTCTACAAGTCCTAGAAGTTTGTAAGGAGAATTTTAAAACACTCTGTATAATGCATTTCTATGTGTGAACAAATATTTAGTTTTATTGAAATTTACTTCTAGTCCCAATTTCTTAGTGTTACCCAATGGAGTGTGCATGTTGGCCTTTACCATCTCCTCATTATCTGTAAATATTACTATTACACATCCAAGTTAACTGTGCATGGGCGGAGGGGAAGAGTTTCAGCGCTAGTGTCGAGGAACTATTGAATCTGTGGAAGGGATGTACGAGAAGACTGTACATCTGATCACATACTGAAATGGTTCAATTTTAAGTGTGGGCAGAGAATCCCTAAACACGTGTGAAAGATCTTGACATGGTTGTCATATTAGTCACTTAAGCACTGAACGCACAAGCGGTCGGATCATTTAAAATCACAGTATTTGTCATCTCTCCATTACCACCTTCACAATAAATCACAAGTGGCAACATATAATGAGAAGCGACATCGAATTCCTACACATAACCCCAATAGTAACATGGTTGTCAAATTAGTCACTTTGTCAATGACCGCGTAGAAGGATAGACAATTAAAATCCATAGTATTTGTCAGCTCTCTACCTGCCAGACAAAGAACATATACAGAGGACAGGAAGTGGCAACATAGTAAGGGAGAGAAAGAGAAAGACAGCATGTTAGTTAACATATTTTCCGCGAGCACAGACTACTTGGTGGAGTAATACATCATCAGCATAAACTAACAACCTATTAATACCACTGAGTTGTAGGCCTTCTTCATTCTCAACAAATATCCACCACTGAGTTGTAGGCCTTCTTCATTCTCAACAAATGTTCAATTTTTATTGTCTTGAAACACTAAGGATAGTACATATATTAATCATTATTATCTGCCATGAATAAATATAAATATCCTCAACTTGTGTCCAACTCAGGGTCAGGTCGAGGAATGAGATGAAATGAAGCCCCTATATTTATAGAGGTCTGTGAACTACAAGGGTGCCAGCCGACCACTTCTGACGCACTGTCACAGGGGTGGATGAATGAAAATAAAACGAATCAGATGAGATGAGTATGGAGAAATGGTGGAATGAAAATTGTGGCAAGGGAAAACGGTAAAAACCCCTAGAAAAACCTGCCCAAGCTCCATTTTGTCCATCAAGAAACCCACATGGAGTGACCAAGACTCGATCTCGGGATCCCAGTGATGACAAGCGAGCATATAACAGCTTGCGCCATAGATCTGCCCTATCTGCCATGAATGGAACATATTTACCCTTTTAATGTCTCATGCCTTCTCTGTTGGGTCTTCCTAATGATCATTTCCTGGTGATTTGGTGAGGGATTTTTTTAAGTGCTCATTTGTTATAGGCTTTACATTTTTTTTTTCCCCTCCATTCCAGCAATCATTTATGTGGTCCACAAGCTGTGAAATTTATGATTCATCCCGAATATCTGCATTTCTTTTCTTTCATATTTCATTATCCTGTTATTAACATACCTAGAGTCCACCGCTGTGGTCTCGAGGTAGCGTGCTGCCTTGTCACGCAGTGAGTCCGGGTTCGATCCCCAGTCGGGGCAGTTTTTCTGGGTGAGGCTTTTATCGGGGTTTTTCCTCACCTGTAAGACAAATGTCAGCTGCAAGCATAGCATGAAAATGCTATGATTGCAGTGAAGGACCTGCCTTCGGGCAGAATTACTATGGATGGATGGAATATATCTAGTCCATTTTCCACTGGCATATGTTACATAGGATGAAACAATGTCTTATAATCTCTTAGGCTACTCTCTCTTTTTTTTTTTACAAGGTTCAGTTTAAAGATTATACCTAGATTATATTTCAAAATTCTGATACTGACAATTTATTTCCTGGTACAGGGTACATTAAAATATAAATATTTAAAACAGTTTAGGCTTACTTCTTTACAAGTTTAATAATTGTCATAAATCTAAAATGTGTTGTAATAATAAATTTAACATTTTTTTTTAATTACTAGTCTTACTTAAAGTTAGTTTGGATTGTACAAAATAGTTTAATAAAATTTTTAAATAATTTTATGAATTAGAGTACAGGTAATTAATTTTTTTCTCATAATGTTATTTCCCAAATTTAAATATGAATACTTTTTCTTAGTTTGTACACCGCTGTGGTCTTAGGGTAGCATGCTGCTTGTCATGCAGGAGGCCCGGGTTTGATCCCTGTCAGGACAAGTTTCCTGGGTGAGGTTTTTCTCGGGGTTTTCCTCATCTGCAAGACAAATGTCAGGAAATTTTAAGGCTTAAAGTGCTTAAACAGTCCCCGAAAATCATCTGGCGAACCTTATCATATTCACTTCATAAGATTAAGTTTATTATATCCTTAAACAAACTAACTACTAACCAAAATATTTACCCACATTCTACGTATAAATTAAAGCCTCTCCTGGTGCATCATTACCATCATCATCCCCTATCATATATCATTGGGGCAGCGTAATCCCACATTCCAGGCACCCCAACCTCAGAAGTGGGTTACAATATGCCAATGCCAGGAGAGAATACCAGAAATGTCTAAATGATAAACTAGTGGCATTGAATATAAAATCTTTAGAAAGTATTAAGTTAATGTAAGGGTCCCATGAAGTTTAGTACCCTTTAAGATGATCTGAATTAAAAAGTTTGGCTCAAGTTTACAAACACTTACCCTTGATTTTTCAGTTTGTTGTTGTGAATTATAACTCTTCTTCTGTATTTAGTAACATTTTTAATTGTTTTAAAATATTTAAAACAATTTTTATAACTTTATTTTAGAATTTTTAAGTATTTATTCAAATACACATATTGTGATGGTGACTTGCTATTTTCTCCAGAGAGTATATTACATAGTTGGAACCAATGGATTATTGATGGTTGCAATTATTAAGGAGTGAAAAGAAAAGGGCGTTTCGTGGGATCCACCTTAGGTTAGAGTAATTGAATTAGGTTAAGTATAAGTTAGTTAACGATTTTATTGTTAATTTAAACTTCTCACTGAAGGATAAATTATATTTGAAGAGAAAATTTTTTTTTCGCCTAGACCAAGACTCGAACCCGGGACCCTTGGCTTTCCGGGCCAAGTGCTCTACCAACTGAGCTACCGAGGCGAGTTGCGATCTAGACGCAAATTTTTCTCTTATATAAAATGTTTCTCTTCAAATATAATTTATCCTTCAGTGAGAAGTGTTAAATTAATAATAAAAACATCAATAGAAGCCCTACTGGCTTTATAAAGTAGTGTTAAATTCCCAATAAATGTCTTCTTAACTAAGAAGCTGCCATTTGCAAAGATAGAAGCTACGGTTTCAAGCATTTGGCACGAGGGAATTACAACGTATATAAGAGAAAAATTTGCATCTAGATTGCAACTCGCCTCGGTAGCTCAGTTGGTAGAGCACTTGGCCCGGAAAGCCAAGGGTCCCGGGTTCGAGTCTCAGTCTAGGCGAAAATTTTTCTCTTCAAATATAATAAGTTAGTTAGTTAGGTTTTAGATTCATTACATTTTATAAGTGTCTAATATATAAAACAAAAATAAGATAATAATCAAAACAACAATAATAATCGATATATCGTTCGATGGTGGGTTATTGCTGGCTCTATAAAGTCTGGTGCATGTGCACTGTTGTTCTATAGGACTTTAAAAATATATCAGGTAAGTTAAAGTAAACTTTTTCCAAAAGTTTTATAACTAGGGTTTCAATAGTTAGTGTGTGAAAGTAATAGTTAATTTTGGAGACAGTTATCAGAGAAATCACATATTCTAAAATCGTTATGTCAATATATAAAATGTTATTTATCATTTCTTAAGTTTATATTAAATGCTGTATTCATGTTTAATTTTCAGAGTAGATGTGATTGTATTATAAAAATTCCTTCAAGCATACACATTTCACACACAGCTGTAGAGTACAGAGATGTAGGAAAATAGTTTTTACCTTTCAAACACACAATTATCATCACAACTATATCAGATAAAGGTTTGTATATCTCCAAATGTAATATTCCATAAGTTTAAACTTTAAAATACTTCAATTAGCTTATTTAAATTAAATGTCTTTGTAAAGACATCTTCAATTCCATAACTTGGTCTCATTTTTAAATTCTTAAGACAAGTTGAAAACTCCAGCAATTTAAACATCAAGAAATGAAAATATTGCTGTTTTATGTAACTTAACATGAGTGATTAGGAAAATGTTTTTGTCTTTTTAAACACTGTTGATATTTACCAAATTTTATGATTACAGTTCCCTCAGCTTAATTTGGTCCCTAATAGGGATACCACCAATTACAAATTAGGCAGGATATCAAGAAGTTTAAAAAAATTTTCAGCATCCCAAATTATTCAAAAGAATGGCACATTATATGACAGGATGGCAAATTATCCAAAACAAAAAAATATGAGATAGAAATTTTTAGCGACATTTGTAAATTTACTATGAATTGTCAGCAGTTGCAAAATCAATTGAGAGCTTCAAATTGTTATTTAAATTAATATGTTTTATATTTCACCTCATACCCAGTCCTCTATACCAGTTTCAAAGCTTGGGCAGCTTCATCTTCAGTAATAGCTTGTCGACTGATGTTATGTCAATCAGAAGAACTGCTTCTTCCTCCTTCTATTGATGGACCAATGAACCACCGGATCAAATCAGAATTCCCGGGAATTTCAAAGTTCTTAAGTTGTTCTTTCTAATTTTTTTAATGTGTGTGTGTGTTTTTTTTTTCCCCCAAATCCACATGAGGTGAGGTATAAAACATTTTAATTTAAATGTTAAATTATACCTCATAGTGATTTTTCCTATAAAAGTTAAATTCAAATTATGAATTTTACAGTTGGCAGCTTTCTCCTCATACAAGCATTTCTAGTAAGTTTATATTATATGCAATTGTTAATTTTTACAAAACTCCATAATTTTACGACAGCATTAAATTCATTATCTTATTTTGTACATTTTTATTTTTGAATATTACCATTAGGTACCTTATTCAGTTTTGGCTTTTCAAGAATATGTGTATTTATATTATTTTCAGTCTGATCATCTTACATCAATATTAATGTTGATTTGTTCTAGGACATGTTTCAAAACAATTCTGTTTTATCGTCAGCTTGTCCAGACTGGACGATAAAACAGAATTGTTTTGAAACATGTCCAAGAACAAATCAACATTAATATTGAGATAAGATAATCAGACCTGAAAATAATTTAATTAAAATAACCTCAAAATATCACTACCTAAAATTAAATATTATATGTGTATTTCTGTCTACTTTTCTTAACAAACTGCTATCTGTAATATTCTAACAATAATAACAGTTCTAACAACTTTTTTAAAATAATTATCATTTGGAATCGCATTGTATGTTTAATGTTGGTATATGTTTCTTTTTATTTATATTACAGTTAAATTATACATATACATATATATATATATATATATATATATATATATATGAAATGATAATATAAAAAAACAAAGTTTTCCGTTATCTTCAAGTATAGAGACCGAAGTTAAGCTAAGGGGATTATACAGTATGATTGAAGACTAAAGAAAGAAATGTGATGCTTTTTCAAATACTTTTCTTTGATCTTGATGTTTCAATTGATGAATGAAGCAAAATTTTCAAAGAGATGTACATTTAATATATACAATTGAATTGTAGAAGCTGTAACATTTTCATAATGGCACATTTTTTTTAAAAAATAGGTCTATTCATAAAACAATTACCAAAATCACAATTATGAAGATGGTCTTGGTTATAAAAACAAGTATTTTACCGTATTATATGTCAGAGTGTCAGCCTATCAGAGAGAGACACATATTGCCATTCAGAAGTACTGTACAATAGTGTTAACAATTATAATATTTCAGTATTTACTACCATCTTGGTTCGAATGATGGAATATTTACGGAGACTTGTATAATAGGGTGGGCCGAAAAAACTCAATTTTTTATTTTGAAGTTGTAATAGCACGGAAAAGTTGTGAATTATATAGACAAAAGAAAAGAAAAAATATATCAAAATCGGTTGACATGTACCAGTCGTGCACAGGCTCTAAAGTTTGACAAAATATGAAAAAAACATAATTTTTGAGATTATTTCTTTAATATTTTAATTAGATGTTTTCGTAATGTAATAGTTTGTAACGTCTTCAAAAAGAGCCTAAAAACATTGTGTTTTAATTTGGTTTAGATCAGTTGATATCTTCCGGTCGTGCATAAACTCCAAAATTTGCCAGAATAATGAACAAGTTATATTTTTACACATTTTTGGTATTTGATAAATAACTTCCAGAGTATTGATTGTCAGATCCACAGATAGACAATTGTGATTAGCAAAGATCAGCAATACCTACTTGATATTAAAAAAAAATAATAATTGCAAAAATGAAGTTTTTTTTTTCATATTTTGCCAAACTTTAAAGCCTTTGCACGACCGGAAGATGTCAACCGATTTTGTTTATTTAAAAATTTTTTTTAAGCTATATAATTCACAACTTTTCCGCGCTATTACAACTTCGAAATAAAAAAATGAGTTTTTTCGGCCTACCATATTGTATAATTGGTCCAGACTGTGATACACAAATGACAATATATTTTATTAGACTTTGAAGACTGGACCTAGTATCACAATCTGGAGATATCTTTTGGTCTTCTTGAACCTAGGTAATGGATTTTTTAAAAAATTAAAATAGGTCGTAACATTATGAGGTTCTTCTTAATAAATAATTAAGAGTTTGTATTCATCTTACCTCATAGTAGTTGAGTTCTTTTAAGACATTAAGTTATTTAGGTATATGCAATAGCTGCACATGCCTGGTCAGAAAAACACAGAATAGAAACCAAAACAAAATTACTTAAACAACTGGAAAAACCGAAAGAACTCACAATTTGGGAAAAAATTTACATATCCAAGAATAAAAACATAACTATGAATTTTGAAATACCCAGTGAAAAGGAGAGGGGATTGATTTGGAAGTTCGTCAGTCAGCCATCAGATGGCGCGGAGGTCAGTCTGCAGGAGAGGAGGCCGTTGGACATCAGTTGTGAACATGATACAGCATTGAGAATGTCACAAATGCAGTGACAAAACTCAAGTCTGCAAGGGGGTTAAGAAGTATGAGGCAAGTCAAAAACAACTCAACATAAATCTTTTAAGACATGTTTCATAATAAATCTTCTGTTTTGTTGTCAACTTGTCCTGACTTGACTTTTAAGTTGTTGGCCCGGGATGTCAACTCCTACTCCATCTTTATGAGGTCCGAAGAACTTGCATATGAAATCTCTCTCTCCAGGAATTTCAAAATTCATGGCTTTATCCTTGTTCTTCTGGATATAAATCTTCTCCCAAACAGCGAGTTCTTCAGTATTTTCTGTTTTAATAATTTGATCTTCTTCTTCATTACATGTATCCAGCCGTAGCCGATGACACAATTCCATTGGATACTTATGCTATAAGTTGCAATGGGGCTGTATTTAAACATGCAGCTTATGTGGGCATTCAAGGTGAGTGTCCATAAGGTTAAAAGAAAGAGAGATAGGAAAGACAGAAATGAACCCTTCAGCCTTGAATACTCTAATACCATCAGGGTCAAAGAAAACAAGAGGTCAGTCATGGGAGACTGGAAAGTAAAAGTAAAAGAGGGATCTGGTACTAGAAAAGGAAGAAATACCAGATCAATATTTAATTTTAGGAAGTTATATTTTGAGGTTATTTTAATTATATTATTTTTAGTCTGGACATCTTACCTCAATATTAATGTTGATTTGTTCTTGGACATGTTTCAAAACAATTCTGTTTTATCGTCAGCTTTCCCAGACTCTGGATGTCTGGGAAAGCTGACGATAAAACAGAATTGTTTTGAAACATGTCCAAGAACAAATCAACATTAATATTGAGGTAAGATGTCCAGACTAAAAATAATATAATACCAGATCAGTTAAAGATAAAAGTAAGGAGCAAAACACAAGTAAGTGGAAGCAATGTTTTGCTCAGCTTGGGCACCTTGTGGTCGCCATCCACATATCCCCTAGATGGGGACCCCTGAGGAGTTTAATAATTTGATGTTTAAATCAATTTTACGGTTTTTTGACCTAATATGAGCAGCAACTGCTGAATTTTCTACTTCTCCTTCTCTTACATTTCTAATGTGTTACTTAGTTCTAATTGTTGCACTGAGCAACAAACAAAGAAACTTTTTTGTCTCAAAAAGAAAAATATGTGATTCTGATAGTATTTTTTCTCCTGAATTCAAATATGATATGAGTTTTTCTCCATCAAGCAAGGTTTCCAAGAGACAGGAATTTATAATTTCAAACACTTTAATATTTTCTACATTCGTAACTACACAATATTCGATCATTCGGACTCACCTAGAAAGTAAGAAATGATTTTCTGCTATATTTTGCCTGTGGAGCATCCCTCTTGGTAGTCCAACAATAATCGGCCAGCATATTAGGATTCCATTTGCCTTGATATCTCTTTTCCATAGCTGAAAACCATTTGAGTTAGCTCACTTGGTTTTATTTTACAATGGACAAATGGACGAAAAAATGTTTATTAAAAAAATAATTATTTAAATTCATTAATTGAAATTGAAATAAAAAAACTGTGAGTGATGGAGAAATTCCAAATAAATATTTGAAAACACGATAAAAAACTGCATTAAGTACAACTATTGGTATTCATGAGACAAAAATCATGTTGATCAGTGTTGTTAAATTTCTCTTAAATAAGGAACACATTAGAAATGAAAAAAAAAAAAGGGAAGTAAAAAAATCTGTAGCTGCTCTCATGTGGTCAGAAAAACATAAAATCGATGTAAACACCAAATTATTAAAACAGTTAGAAAATACTAAAAAAAAACTCACTGTTTGGGAGACAATCTACATCCAGAAAAACAAGGTAGAACCATGAATTTTTAAATATCAGGGAGAGAGATTTGGTTTGCAATTCTTAGTATGAGTCGACATTCAGGACTGACAACTTAAAAAACAAGTCTGAACAAGCTGATGTTAAAACAGAAAATTTGTTTTGAAATACATCCTAAAAGAACTAAACTACTATGAGGTAAGATGAATAAAGACTCTACTTATTTATTTATTTATGGTCATGGGATTTTTAAGACCAATGGCTACAGCCAACAAGCCCAGAAAATATCTTCAGATTGTGATGCAAATGACAAAATTACTCATTAAAGATGCTTATTTTTGTCTTTCTGGTATATAATGTGTCTTTTTTTTTACATTTATACAATTATATCTTTATGTATTCATCATATAAATTTTGGCTCTTACGTGGTCACATTCAATGAAGATATAAAAAGTTAAAGATACCTTGTTAGCAGGCCATGAAAGGTCATGGATGCAAGGACCCATGGTTCTTAGCTAACAACATGAAAAATAAGTATATTCCGATTAACTTTGTCCCCAGGAAAGTTTCCTGTACTCATTTTGTTGGACACTGAGTGGGTCCCAGACCCAGATTAGAAGTCAATCAATAAAATAAAAATGTAAATTTTCTGGCCATTTGAGCTGGGCTGCCAGCCTATAGTCAGACACCTTGCTGCAGGACCCACTCAGTAATATGAGAGGAAAAATAAATTCAGATATATTTTAATGCCAGTTTTCTTTGTAATTTTGTTGAAAATCACAATAGGTATTATAAATATATCAAGAATTAACATAAAAATAAGATGGCTAGGCATCAGTTACAACTTTCATGACAATAGTAAATGGAAGATCCTTGAAAAGAACAAGCAATATAATTTATTTTTAATTATGTTTTGTAACCATTCAATGATAATTTTTTACTTCTTTACATTAGAAAACTAGTTCTGAACCACAACCAGTGGTCCAAGGCATTATATCTTGGTGAAGAGGTATGGAACATTTACTGGTTTGATTCACCAAGGATAAAAATATTATCTCATGGAATTTCAGCCAATATGGGACAAATAGCCATCCAGCATTGTGAAGAATTTGGATAGCTAAGATAAAGTAGCGGCTTCAGGTTGAGAATAAACTTTGGGGTTGGAGAATGTAGGTCACAGTATTATTTTGCAGTGACTGACTCTCTAAGAAATATGTTGAATATAACAATTTATATATATATGAAGATTAAGAATCAGTGGCCCCCAGATTGTATATAGTGCACGAATGTAACCATATTCTGCTTGCGGGATATAATATAAAAACATTTGTAGCAATTGATTATACTACAAAAAAGAAACCACTGTTTGCACTTTCTTAAACATATTATTTCCCAGATATTTACGTTCCAGAAATATATAATTGACATATTTACATCATAGGACATCAGAAATTAATTAATAACCTACAACGTGGTCATAAACATTTTGATGTTTCATTTTTTCTCCATTAGGGTGAATTCTTACAATATTGTGATCCTTTGGCAATAAATAAATATGATCTGGTTGCAGTGATGAACAAATGAAACATAATAAACATTCCTCATTTGTTTTCAAACATCGCCGTTTACATTAAATATATGAATATTTTGAAATAACTATATTTAAATAATGATTTGTAAGTAAACAGCTTAATTTTATTTGTTAAATAGTCCTAACAAATGCCACTCTTGATTTCCAAATTCTCTAGATAAATTGGAAATCACTCGTGGCATTACTTATGACAAATTTCTATGAATTTCATAATGCCTCTTTACAAAATTAAAAATCTTTACGGTAAAGAAACAATAATTTATATTAATAGTTGGCCTAGATTGTATTCTAGAAGTGGTCAAAATTTTCTCAATCATTGGATACAGAATTAATTTGCAGAAAAACATTTTAAATCACTGGGAAAATGCATTATTCTAAAAATAAAGTACTTTGCTTGTTTTTTTTTCCTGGATCCATGAAATATAATTTTATAAATAAAAAAAAGAACAATATTGTGTAATTTGTATGAATAAGACATAATTATGAATATTGCTACATCACTCATTACATGATTCTCATAGACAATCTGATATTCAAATAGAATAATTCAATGTTACAATAACATTTGGTTTTTATTTGATGAAAAATACAAATTCCAGATATTTAATCATAGTCATCTTAAACACTGTTTTCAATTTTAGTAAAAGAAAAATTGTTAGATTTGTAGTATACACTGTTCAGTAAACCTTTATTAAATTATAAAAAGTTGGTCACACTGAAGGAAGTTAGAATGTGATTTCAAGGCTTTCGATTTCTGCATAAACCCGCATCATACACATATATATAACAGTTAACTGGGTTGCAAGATGGAGGACAACAATGTACCAGCATATCCCATCATTAATAAATTTACAAACATACAATATCTTATTTACATACCCTTGATAAGTCCAGAAAACACATCTCAAATTCTCTCTTCAAAATTACTAACTGTACAGTCACCAAAGAAGACAATTTTATTTTATTTCTATGACTTCTATATATACCAATAATATATATCAATATATATATTCTATTTATCACTTTTTGAGTTAGTGTTGTTTCAGATTATGTTGGCATTAAAAATAAGATTTTTTGAGAATATTATACTATAAAATGGGATGATTGGAAGATTTCTGGAGTACATAAGAAAAACAAAATTGGAACTTGTTCATTTGACCAAAGATTTATAGTAGACTTATATATATATATATATATATATATATATAAAAGAATATCCATCCATCCATAGTAATTCTGTCCGAGGGCAGATCCGATCTTTCACTGCAATCATAGCATTTTCATGCTATGCTTTGCAGTTTTACTAGGGAATTATAGGTGTGGTAGCTTCCTGTTGCTTTCTACACCGAGGGATGATAATGATAAGGATGATGATGATGGCCAGATGATTTTCGGGGACCGTTAGGCCCTAAGCTTCCTGACATTAGTTTTACAAGTGAGGAAAAACCCCGAAAAAACCTCATCCAGGAGCCTGTCTCGACTGGGAATCAAACCCGGGCCCGCTGTGTGACAAGGCAGCATGCTACCTTGAGACCACAGGGTGGACTTAAAAGAATATAATCTTCTGTTATGTATGATACATTTCACTACTGTAAAATAAGGTGAATCCAATAAAAATTTAATATTTAAAAGAAGGTTTGCACCTAATATAAATGTAATTAAATGAAGTGGACTAAGATATTATTAATACTTTTGTAATAATAATGGAAGAAGAAGAAGAAGAAGAATAGGAGGTGATGTGATATAATTTTACTTATAATTTTTAATGTTACAATTGATAAAATAGGCAGGAGAAAGTTAAAATTGATGCTCTACCAACTGAGCTATCCAGACATTCATTCCCATTCAATGGGAATTTATGTATGGGAATGAATGTCAGGATAGCTCAATTTGTAGAGCATCAGCACATAAACCTGAAGGTTTGGGGTTTCATTCCAGGTTCAGGCAGATATTTTTCTCTTTACTATTAATTTTAATGGTTAGCTGTGTACAGTAATTTACTTATTTTGATTAAAAAGTTTAAAATTACAATATTTACCCCATCTATGCCTTGTCACTCAGCAGGTCAGGATTCAATTCCCGGTTGGAATAGGGGATGAGATTTTTTTGGGGGTTTTTCCTCACCTGCAAGACAAATGTTATGAAGCTTAGGGTCCAACGGTCCCTGAAAATTATCAGGGCATCATCATTGTCATAATTTTACCAGTGTGGAAAGCAACAGGAAGTTACCACACCTACAATCCCCTAGTAAAACTGCAAAGCATAGCATGAAAATGCTATGATTCCAGTAAAAGACCTGCCCTAGGGCAGAACAGTATAGATAGATAGATTAGCAAACTGTCATATATAATTATCAAAGTTTGAAATTCGCATTTATAACTAATAATTACAATTATATGAATTTTTTTCAAAATAATATTTCCCTTTTTCTTATTTAACTTTTACAGGAATTAATCACCTTGAGGTTTAATTTATGATATAGAAAATAAAGTAAATAAATTTCAGGCTATTTGTGGAACCATAAAAAGAACCTTAGGTCGGAAATCAAGGATAGATATAAAACTTAAATTATATAAAACAATGGCTGTTCCTTTGTTGTTGTATGGAAGTAAAAATTGGATAATGAAATCAAGGGATAAAAGCAGGATACAGACTGCGGAAATGCTGTTTTTACGTAATGTGAAAGGATGCACAAGAGCGGATAGAATAAGGAATGAAACTATACGAGAAGAATTAAATATATATAAAATTGAAGATAAAATCAGCGAAAATAATAAGAAATGGACAGAACACTTAATGAGAATGAACAACGAAAGAATACCGGTACCAAAAAGAACCTTCCTGTATAATCCCAGAGGAACAAGAGATGTTGGCCGACCATGTAGAAGATGGACTCCACTTTTAACTTCGCCGGAACAGGCTGCATAGCCTAAACCTTGTAGTAGAAGAAGAGAAGAAGAGGTTTAATTTATGATAAATTTAAATGTTTCCTACCTCTCCTCATATAAATCTTCTAAGTAGATTGTGATTTCGAGACCATAACGATCTCATCTTCAGTACAATCTTGGCGACTGATGTTATGTCGATCGGAAGAAACACTTCTTCTTCCCTCTGTTAGAACTGTTTCTTCCAATCGACATAACATCAGCCACCAAGATTGTACTGAAGATGAGACCGTTATGGTCTCGAAATCACGATCTACTTAGAAGATTTAAATGAGGAGAGGTAGGAAACATTTAATTTTATCATAATATTTCCCTTATTTCATAAACAATTGAGATTTAGACATGATTTAAATTAAGCTACTGCTTATATAAATTATATTTTATCATCAAATAATAATTTATTGGTTAATTTGAAAGTGTATTTTTTCTTTTAATATTCAATTTCCTTTTTAACCGGTTGGAACATAGAAATTTAAATTATTTTAAGGATATACAGAGACTTAGATCTGCTGAAATGAGATATCTTCGGAGGACTGCAGGATACACACTACTAGATCACAAAAAAAATGAAGACATCTTAGAAGAATTACACATGGAATCTTTAGAAAACAAAATTTCTGATTATAAGTCAAGATGGATACAACATGTTCATCGAATGGAAGATCACAGAATACCCAAACTAATGTTAAGATATCAACCCGCAGGAAGAAGAAGACCAGGACGTCCACTCAAAAGACTTCTGGATGGTGTTTCTCTTGAGGCCGAAACTGGTCAACAAATGGCCTAAATTCGTGAATGTACTATGATGATGATGATGATATTTCAGAGCTTCTTAGCCCCATTGTCAGTGATTAAGAAGCTCTGAAATATATGTTCGACAAAAACAACTCTAAGAGGTAAGAATGAACAGACCAAATGTTTTAATTATTAAACAAACCTCTTAATGTTATTTCCTACTGTGTTTTAAAATATATAGAGATCTTTTTTTCTGCATGGCCATGTACCTCTGGGTTTGAGAGTGCCAGTGAATAATGCTAATTCTCTTGTAAATATTCAGAATATATATTATTTGTGTGTTGATATTCAATAAAAAGTCACCCTGACAGTTGCATTACTAGGATTTTCAGTTCAGGATGACTGAAATACAGTGTGCTATAAAATTAATTAAATTTTATTCAAGCATTATCAAATTTTAGGTCAATGATAACAACGTTCAACTGCCACTGTTATACAATTAGTAAAGTCTTTGCATTTCCTTTAGGCCTTTTGTATTCATGTAGTCATGAACTAATGGGTTCAGTTGTGCCAGTGAGTTAGGGTCGCATGTTTGGACGCATTAGACAGTAAAATGCCTTCTCTGCTGAGCAAGTTGTATGCTAATACGATTTTGCTTACTCAGAAATCTGTTCATGCGTTAATAATTGGTTAAATTTGTAAGTTACCTGCGGACGTACCTTACATGAGCAACTCAAATTAAAATCCCGAAGGGAACCGAACGGGAACCGATGGTAATCGATGTACTTTGCTGCTTTATCCAACATTTATCCAAGATGTCGGACCTTGAAGACTTCGATCATGTTTTCGGTATACACGGAGAAGAGGAATTTGATAGAGTCTACCAAAGAATTCAACTGGAAGAACAGGAGAATCGGCGTAATATTGCGTGTCGCAGACGTGTTTGTATACGGTATTATTTGCGGGATGCAAGCATAAATGCATTCCTCGATAGCAGACGAAAATAACGGAAGTGGTTTTATCGCTGAGAATTCTGGGGTAATTCGTTGCCAATATTACGAAAACGTCGACACTCGTGCATGACCGGTAAGTCGGCCGTTAATTCGTTCTCAGCAATTGCTCACGGCGAAGCAGCTCACTAGTGATTGGAAGTAATTTGAGAGAGAGTAATGTTCTAACATACGACCCTTAGTTAGTTATGCCTTTTGTATTGGGAAAATAGAAAATACATATTTTTCTATGAAACATTTTACAGTTCTTGGACTGCTGGCAATGATAAAAATAAATAATAATAAAAAATAATTTATATTTGTTGCTTCTCAAATAAAAACCAGGACAACTGCATGTCTATATGTGAAGTTATGAGGAAATTGCGGGAGCTCCACTGCCAGCAATTATAACCTAGTTATGCCACTACTCCCTGGACACTGTTGGAATCATACAAAATGTATAGAAAACCTATTACGTACTAGGGCATTTGATAAGTAATAGCAACACTGTTGTAAATCAGCGATCCTAGTGGTCACCATTGTAATCTTGTAGTATGTTGTTGAGTAGTCTTTGTTGTATAAGTCTGTAATATTGAAAATTTCAAAATAGCAATATTTTTATGAATACATTCATTGTTTCTCACATTTAGTAAGTAATACTGCCCTAAAAAGAGGTGTTCAGTATAATTTGTTAAGAAGGTGGAATTGGGAAATACTCAAATGTCCACCAAATTCCCAGACATGAGCCCTTGTGACTATAACTTACTCTCAAATATTAAAGAACCTCTATGAGGCATTTGATTTCAATAAGAGTTGATACACAGAAGGCTCCAGATTTATCAGATGATGGAGATATCCAGAAATAATGCTGCAGATGGAATGCTCCGTCTTCCAAGGATTTGGCAACCTATAGTTGACTTGGCAAGAGACTACAAATGAAGTTTGTAATGTCAAAAATAACCTAAATAAGTTTATGTGATGTTATAGCAGTACAGCAAACTCCCAATTATCCCTGCGCGTATTATCTGCTTTGTAGATTATCCGGGCATGACTCTTTTTGTATTTAAATTAATATTGGGAAGTAAACATTATGAGATTATATCATTAATAGTGAAAGGAGAACATATTTTTAACGACTCACCTCATATAATTTCAAATTTCTTTGATACCGGCAGTTTCAGACAATATCTTGTCCCTCTTCAGTCATGGCTTCCACTGATGAAATTCTCTGGTTGTTGATTTCTATAAGGACATCAACTCTTATGCTGCCATCTTTGGTTGGGATTATAAACTTTGTAATTAAATTTTTATCCACCAGAATATCGAAACTCACAGATCAATATTTATTCTTCTGAATAAATATCTTTTCCCAAATTGTCAATTCCAACTATTTATCCAATCATTTCAAAAGTTTTGCCTCTTTTTCAATTTTATGAAGTTCTAGCAAACTATGTGCAGCAATTGCTGATTTTTCAATTTCACAATTTTTAATATTTCTTAAATGTTCTTTAGTGCATGTTTCCAAATTCCTTTTTTGTTTTTCCTATGTATACTTTGCTACAATCATTACAATTTATTTAATAAATTCCAGATTTCTTACTGTCTGGGATGTTGATTTTTTTATTGGTACCGGTACTTAGAAGTTTTTCCAGACTAAATTTATTTATTGGTGCCAAAATAATGTTGTGTTTGTCAAACATTTTTTGAAATTTTCTATGTACTACTGGATGGTAAGTAATTTTCTTGAAATTCTTCTTTTCTTTACTAACAGTTTGTAGGGTAGAGCATTCTTTAAGTTGTTTTATCTTTTTGAATTTCTTTAATTTGTTTGATATTATACTCTTATTGAAACCATTTAATCTGGTTATATATAGGATATTCTTGTATTCTTTCTTAAAATTTTCTTCTTTTAGTGGGACATTTATCAATTTGCTAGAACATCATAAAATTGAAAAAGAGACCAAACTTTTGAAACAATTGGATAAACCGTTGGAATTGAAAATTTGGGAAAAGATATTCATTCAGAAGAATAAATATTAATCTATGAACTTCGATATTCCAGTGGATAAAAATTTAATTACAAAGTTTATAATCCCAACCAAAGATGGCAGCACAAGAGGTGATGTCCTCAGAGAAATGAACAACCAGAGAATTTCATCAGTGGAAGCCATGACTGAAGAGGGACAAGATATTGTCTGAAACCGCCGGTATGAAAGAAATTTGAAATTATATGAAGTGAGTCGTTAAAAATATGTTCTCCACTCACTATTAATGACTCTTTTTACTATATTTTTTAAAAATACTGTATTTTGTATTGTTATGAAAAAATTCTTATTTTTAAACGTGCTACTGTGGACAACATAATAGAGTAACCTTCACTCACAACCCCCTCCCCTAATGCGTTTAATGGTACCAACCAACATTCTGAGAGTATAATACAATTTCGGAAATTTCCATTGTGTGAGTCACTGAAAATTTGTTGTTAGAGATTGAAACCATGGATATGCTGTGGCAGTGGGTTTATCGGTGGTTACTAGTGTGGTTACTAGTCAGCGATAACCCTACTAGTGTGGGAATCGCTAGTTATAAGTGTGGATATCGGTGGTTACTAGTGTAGTTGTTGCTGGTTACGGTGGCCATTTTCAATAACTGTCATGACCACTCTGACAGGAAATAGTCCCAATTTTTTTTTCATGTTTACAAGTAAAATAAAATAATTATAATTATGACTTGCATCTAAATACATTTAATGTAACATTTTATGAATATTTGTTGCATTTAAGTAGTGTTAAAGTGGGTAAATATATTTCTGATCAACTTCCACGGCGCCAAATAACTTCATTGGATTATCTGTGTTTCTCAATTTTCCGTGCATATCTCGGTCCCAATTAACACGGATAATCGGAAGTTTGCTGTATTGCAATTACTTATCGAATGTCCTAATATTTTTGGATAGCATACAAATTGGTGATTATTTTATCATTCTGAGTTGTTTCCACATAATCTGCAAACTGTTTTTCTGTTTTTTTTTTGTGTTTCAATCTTAATTTTGAAATGCATAGAACTGTAAATAGTGATTACTTTTCCATGTTGTACCACATTAAGTGAATTTTGTATGTTTTTCTAGGTGCATATCTTGTCTATAGAGTAAATGGGATATGCTGGTTTTGATTATGGTTATTCTCAGGAGGTTAGCTTCTAGTGCTGTATATATTAATATGCTACAATATGAATATTAATATGTACAATTATAGCTACAATGAAATAATTGCAATTACAAGTAAACAATGCAAAATATTATGTACAAGTCTCTGCATGGCAGATAATCACAGTGAATGTGTGGAGAGAAGTTTGATATTATTATTATTTATATTATTATTATTATTATTAATCAATATCTGTATAATTCTTACTAACGTCAGTTTTCTAAAGTAGGCACGGAGGAGGCTTTTTCTCGGAAATATACCGAAAAAAAGTAAAAAAGACAATCCCTAAAATATGTGTTACCTACAAAGAATAACATACTGACAGCTCTACTGACTACATCTACCATTTCCCTTTAAAAATATTACATTATGTTAATGAGTATGAATGAAAAAACACATGAAATTTATGTTTAGAAGATAATGGTCCTTTGTCTTATATTTTACTCTAAATACCATGACTAGGATTAGAAGAACTATTAATTGGTCATAAATTCTTTAAAATACACAATTCCCAGGACTTTCACAGACAGATGTAGGGTTAACAAAGTTAAAAGATCTTTTTTTCCTGCTGCATAATCAATATTCTGATTATAGCAACTGTTATATCCCATAAAAAATTTAATGTGTTATGGAATTACACAATAGATTTTAATGCCAACAGTTACACCCCCAATAATAATCAGTACTACATTTCAACTTCATCAACATTTTATCATAAAAATTTAATTCTAGAGTATATTGTAAAAAAATAAAATAAAAAGGAAGAAATAAATTCATTCCATTCAAATAACAAAAAAAAATCACTGATGTTAACAAAACTTCCAAATAATCATATGCCATTGAACATTCTGAAAAATACTGAAATCTTGAATATACATACTACAATCCAATAAAGAATTAAAGATGTGTGTATGGTGATGTGGATGGACCAATCGGATCCCTTCACTCAGTTTCCTAGCATGTTTGATTCAGTGACATAAAGGAATTAGATCAATATTTGGTTCACTTGATATTTACAGAGGTGAATGTTTTCTTCAATGGTTATAAAAATAGTTGAACTTCGATGTTTTTATTATTAATTAAATACTGCTCATTGAAGGAAAGTTATATTTGAAGAGAAAAATATACGCTCAGACTGGGGTTTGAACCCAGGATCTTTGGCTTTCTATACCAATGCTCTACCAACTGAGCTACCTGAGCACTCCAATCTAAACACAAATTTTTCTCTTATACATTGTAATGAAATAATGATGTATAAGAAAAAAATTTGCATTTAGATTGGAGTACTCAGATAGGTCAATTGGTAGAGCATTGGCATAGAGTCAAAGATCCCGGGTTCAAACTCCAGTCTGAGTGTATATTTTTCTCTTCAAATGTAGATGAACTTGTTCATGTCATAGTAATTGACTCACTCCCCCTCTTCAGATCCTGCTATTCTTCTCGTGAGTAATGCACAATAGGTATATGGTGGCCAAACTTCAGTTATTTAAAAACTAATTCAAAGTTAAATGTATAAGATATTAAAAATACATATATATATATATATATATATATATATATATATATATGTGTGTGTTTTAAAGCAAAATGTATCCATAATTAACACAACAAGTTTTAAGTCTGGGAAAGCTGACGATAAAACAGAATTGTTTTGAAACATGTCCAAGAACAAATCAACATTAATATTGAGGTAAGATGTCCAGACCAAAAATAATATAATTAAAATAACCTCAAAATATAACTTCCTAAAATTAAATATTAAGTTTTAATAGCATGTCAACCACTGTGGTTTTGAGGTAGCATGCTGCCTTATCACGCAGCGGGCCCAGGTTCAGTCCCTGGTTCAGACAAGTTTCCTGTAAGACAAATGTCAGGAAACTTCTTTAAGGCCCAATCGGTCCCCAAACATCATCTAGCCTCATTATTATATTCACTTCATTAGATTAAGTTTAGGATTAAGCCCTCTCCTGGTGCATCATTACCATCTTTATCACCCAGCATATCATTGAGGCAGCCTTTCAAGTGCCCCAATCTCTGAAGTGGATTAGAATATGCAAATGCCAGAGAACACCAGAAATGCCAACATGACAAACTGGTGGCATCGAATAAAAAAGTTTTAATAGCATCAAAAAATCAAAATCAGAAATGTAAGTTTTGATGAGTTGCTTTAACATCCTCTTCACAATTCCCTTATTACAATATATCTAAATTTACTGTATAAGTTGTTTAGCTTAACATAGAACTGTGTACATCTACTGCTTTTCAAGCAATTAATATCTTGTCATACTTACAAAAAAAAACACTATTGTGCTAATTTAGGCAATATATTCCCCATGCCTGGATGGCTGCCTGCAAACATTTCAAACACATCAGTCTTTCAATGGAGTCTGATATCCCCAGTCCCACTCATATATATAAATTTCAGGATGTAATTTTGATGATTTAGACATATTTCAGGATATTTAAAATAATATCGGGAAGTAAACATTATGAGGTTATATCATTAATAGTGAGTGGAGAACATATTTTAATCGACTCACCTCATACATTTTCAAACTTCTTTGATACCGACGGTTTCAGACAATATCATGTCCTTCATCAGTCATGGCGTCCATGACTGATGAAGGACATGATATTGTCTGAAACCGTTGGTATCAAAGAAGTTTGAAAATGTATGAGGTGAGTCGATTAAAATATGTTCTCCACTCACTATTAATATTTCAGGATGTTCTTTCAAATGTTGTATAAATTGATTGGAAGTTTTTTTTAACATCAAATGATATTCCCTTGTAAGTACATATTTAGTGTTAACATGAAATTAATATAAATCTTACAAAAAAGTCACTATTTAAAACTCAGAAAAACATGTAGCAAGAATCCTTATAACTTCTTTCAATTAGATCCATTAAATTTATAGTATGCATTATTTGTTATTGATTTATTTGTAAGTTATTTATATTCGTGATTTTAATTTTGGTATTTATGAAATTTGTTTAGGCACCACAGCTGAGTGATCTAACACATCAACCTTGGCATAGAGCTACAGATTCGTACTCCATGGGGGAAATTTTTTTTTCATGGAATTTTAACTAATGTATTGGACCAATATCCACCCAGCATCATCATGAATTTCGTTATCTGCAGTAAGTAGCAACTTCAAGTTATGAAAACCAACAACTATAATTACCAAGAGACCAATATTCTGACCATGTTAACCCATATTCTGGCAGGGTGAACATCCACTTTTTTGATTGACATGTGGATGTGAGGTCAGCTATTAGACTAAAGGGATCTAGGACAGGCACATCATGAAGTTTTTTTTATTATTTATGTCATTTATCTGTGGTGAAGCACACATAGAATCTTAATTTCAACAGATAAAATAAAAAAATGTATCGTTATTATTATTATTATTATCTTTTTTTTATAGCTATCTGTTGAGAAAATATTTATGACGTAAAATGTTTGCACTTTCAGCTATGTAAAACACAAATTGATTTAAAAGTGTCAACCCTTTCCTTTTTACCAATATGTACAAATAATTATACATTTATTAGGTAAATTAAATATATCAGCACCCATAGAGAATCTCTCTGAATCCTAAAATATCATCAGTAAGAACGTGCAGAAATAATATTGATTAAACCAAAATCTTATGTTTTAATTCATCCCACTTTCTGCACTTCATTCATTGTCATGGTGTCTTGTTTTAAAAATGTTTTCTTCTCTAATTTGTCCAAAAAAATGTTAAAATCTTGTCTCTAAGTACCATCCTTTATATAAATGATTATGAAATCAAGAGGAAATGATAATTTAAAATAACAACAATTAGGAAATAATGAATTGGAAATATGCACCTCATTTCATTAAATAAGTTTTCTCATTATTTCTGATACCTCATCCATATTCTTAATTAGATTCAAATTTAATTGCATTTTTTCAGAATCAGATATCTTACAATTTCAATCTGCCGTAGAAATCTGATTTTGCAGAAGCCATAACAAATTGTTATCTTTTAAATTTATGATAGTATGTATACTGTTTTCAAAGAAAAATATTTAGAATTTAGGCAAAAAAAGCCCAAATGGCACAATAACTACTAGTATTATTTAATAATAAATTCAATATTTTAAATAACCTCAAAATATCACTTCCTAAAATTAAATAATAATAAATAATCACTTTAAAATCTATTTTAATATGGGGGGGAAAGTCTTCAAAACTGGTTCAGGAGAGAAAATTTATTTTATGAGATGAGTGTATTTTTTATTCATCTTCTTTCTATTTGTTTAAAATAATAATTCAACTATATATCAAAAATAGATAAGTGCTATAATTCCAAAACAATAAATAAGCAAAATAAATAAAAGAGGTATTTATTGTAAAAAATATTAAAGATACAATAATGAAAAATATATGCTGGAAGTCATCATTCCAAAGCAACTGTTCACTGATTTTGCAAATGTTTTCCAAAATATTTACTCCACTCCATTATATTTATTTAAAAAAACCTTCATATCTGTCTGTGTTTAAGTTCTGGTCTACAAAGCTATAGCACAATTATGCATACTAAATAACTTCCCTTCATTCAGGGGAACTGGAAAAATCATTTTATAATACATAGTATATACGATATATCAGAACCATTCTAACACAGTTTACATGAGAAAAAATGTCATTTCACTCTTTTTTAAAATTATTTTACTCTCACTCATAAGCATAAATTGGTTGTCTTTTTATTTTAATTGTATGGATGTATTAGGATATTTCAGAAAGGTCATTCTCGAAAAATCATTTGCCGATGCAATCCTCATATACAGCAATCTGCTGTTGTTTTCTCTCAATACATTTTATAGTTATCATGTATCTGAATGTGGTACCCAGTAAACTACCAATAATAAAATTTATAGCATAGTGCAAAAGAAATGTTGACAAAGTATGTTGCTTATCAAATTTTATTCCAATTTTTAATATCTGCTTTCTCATTTTATACATAACATTTCTGTTTGACAATTCCATATAAACAATTTATCTGTACAGAAGCAACAATACTTGTACTTCTTTGGTTGTACAATATGGTAACAGTTCATGCATTTTCTGCCTGGGTGTACATTATCAATTTAATTTGTTATGTCTGAAATTTCTAAATTATAAACTCATTCTTTTACCATTTACAAATAATATTTTCATTTGAAAATTTTATTATATGGAGATGTTAGTTAAGCTGCCGTATTGAGATGAAATATACAGGAATGTCAATCTAAAATAGTATTTGATGTGCAATTTTTGGGTATTATTTGCTGTACCTACTCCTGAAATATATATCAGCATTCAGACTTCAGACATGTGAAGGTGGTTTTCAGTGGTTTGAAATGAAAATCAAAGTAGTAAAAAAATATTATTTTAAAACATTTTTAAAGATGTTTAATTAATTTTATTAATTTTCTTTGAGTGTACCATTGCTTCAGGACCTCATTTCACTTGACAAAAAAACATCAGCAGTCTTTCTCTAGATTAAAAATTCTCATAAAAGTACTGACCTTATACAAATAATAAATGGCAGCATTATGTTTTAATTTTTTACATAACTGTCTTAAAATTTATTTTATAGAAATTTATTATCATAAATTATATTCACTGGAAACATGTAGGCTTCTTTATTTGAAGAAAAAAATTATGCCTAGGCTGGGACTTGAACCCAAGGGCTCTGGTTTTATACCACCAGCACTCTTGCCATCTGAGCTACCTAGGCCTCCAATTGAAATGTAAATGTTTCTCTTATTTACACAATTCCCAAGCACCACATGCTATGAACCTTTGTTCAACATGCCACCTGGCATCTTCTTATTTAGAAAACTTTTGATGGGAATTTAAAAATACTGTATAAAGCCAGTAATATGTAGATTTTTATTTAGATTTATTTCATAAGGACTAAAACAAGCTTAAATGGTCATGAACATAAATCCACAGAAATATTCCACAAAATATAACTATCAACTTACTGTCCCTAGTTTTAGATTAGCAAACTTTAAAAACTTTATAGTATATCAGCCAATAAAATGATTAATATCTAGGAAATAGCCTAACAGATTGAACTCAGTTTTATATCAATAGGTTTCAAAATATTTCTATAGTCAATGTGAATTTTTAACTTTTTGTACACCATGCCCGGTGTGCGCCGGTGAAAGTGTGTGTACAGCGGTACGCCACACCCGGCAAGCTCCAGTTTTCAATCTTATTATTTTAAATATTTTTTCCCAAAGTTTTTACTTCAATAAACTAAAATTATTTTTCATTCTGTATTTGTACATCCTTTCTTAGCAATACTTTGCACATCCCTTACAGAATAAAAGTACAGGCTGGTTTCTAAAGGAGGGTGTACATTCATGTTTCAAGGTCTTCTTTTTTTTTTTTTGCTATGGAATATTGCAATTTCAGGATTTTCTCTTTATTTATTTTATTTTTAGTTGAAAATATACCTGGCCAAGGGGTTAGGTCGTGCGGTGAAACACAGTGATTCATGTCTCGAAGATGACGAAAATACAATACGCGAGTTTATTGTGTACGTTTTGTCAGAAGATGAAAGTAATAGTAACAGTTCATCAAACGATTATTAGTTTGACGAATGTGATAGTAGTCCTGTTTATAAGAGAATATTATTACAATCTAAACCTGTAAATAGTAAAACAAGTGATGTAGATCTAAATGAACAGGGTGTGAGTGGCAGTGGTGGGTGTGTCGCGCCAGACGAAACACGAAGCATAAAACAGTTGTTTGACTGGAATTGATTTGAACCCAGGGCCCTAAAAAATGTTCAACAATATTTAAATAAGTGTTTGGTGATAGTGCCATAAAAATTATTCAATAGGATAAATGTTTTAGTGATAGTGATAACAAATTTCAATGAAGACACCATGCTGAATTCGAACCTGGGATCTTTACAAGTGGAAGCAACACCGTTTAACTTTCAAATAAATGTATAATAGTGAGTTTAAATTCAATTTAGCATGGCATGTAGACAGTAAATTATACTTTATATAGATTTTATATTATATAGTATGGCGTAGTACTTTTCATTTAAAAAACCTGGCACCCACAGCCCAGTTGGCAAAAGGAAAAATTGGTGGTCAAAAGGTTAAATACATTATTATATTTAATATCTGTAAATATCATTTTTATATATCTAGTAATATGTATAATGGAGGATTTTTGTGAATGATATCAAAAAGCAAGTCGATTTGAAAGACTCTGATTGACTGATTGGTTGATAATATACAAACACCTTTTCTGTTGTTTAAAAAATAAACGAATTGCAGATAAAAGTGCATAACTTTTGTCCTAATGAGTCACTTGATCTACTATTAATTTTGAATAATACTGAAACACAATTTTCAGTTACAATAAAACACACAGTGTTAAATATTGAAACTTGATGTTTGATTCATAAAAATGAAGAAAGAAAGAAACTTGATAATGAATGATTTATGGTTTTTTGTAAATAAAAATCCAATAATAATTCATTCCTGCAAATGTAGTCTGATATTTGTGAAATGTGACATTGTGAGGAAACAACAGTTGTTACTCAGTCTGTAATATCCTTTTTTTACCCATAATATGCATGTACAATACAATTTCAATAAATCACAAAATGTTACAATTGAGATTCAATACACTAATGGAAGGTAAACATTTTTAAACAAAGTAAAAATGGTTCCCTAACAGGAACTCTAGAGGGCAGTTTCTTTAATACCATTTATAGTTTCAAAAATGAACTAATTCTTTGAGCTAGGTTTAGTCTTGCTTTTAAAATTACATACATTGATTGTTATGTGGGTCAACTTTACCTATTTCTGTTCACAAGCTAATTAATGATGTCTGGTGATGTGCTTCTATACTTGGAAAGTTTTGGATTTTGTAAGTACGGTAACCAATCTACCTACAATGACACAACAGGCCAATATTGGACCTTTGCCTCTCGTTTGTTAGGAGTTACTAGACCAACTGTATTACAAATAAAGAGGCAAATGAGTGGAAGTTTAATGTTGTATTCTGAGAAAATTTATTAAAATATTTAATTTTTACTGATGACAATTTATTTGTATTACTGTACTAATAAATAATATATTTTATTTGAAGAGAAAAATATATCATATTATAATATTATAATGATATTGTGAAAAGAAAAATTAATGCCTGAAACAGGAATCGAACCGTGGACCTCTAGTTCTCCAGACTAGTGTGCAGCCCACTACCCCATTCTAGACCTGGCACAAACATTAACAATTCTTTCTAGTGCAGCCCACTACACCATTCTAGACCTGGCACAAACATTAACAATTCTTTCATATGTGGAAATAATTGTTAATGTTTGTGCCAGGTCTAGAATGGTGGAGTGGGCTGCACACTAGTCTGGAGAACTAGAGGTCCATGGTTCGATTCCTGGTTCAGACATTAATTTTTCTTTTCACAATATCATTATAATATTATATTATGGTCCATTATTGGAACTGTGTTAAAATAACAGTATTGGAAAAAGTTAAAGAAAAATATATGTCTGAATAGGGATTTGAACCCAATGTATCTGGTTCTCCACACCAGTACTCTGACTCAAACATATATGGTGGGTTGGTTGATATCTAATGTCGAGCACTTGACAATGAAATCATTTGCTCTCTTGCACTCCAATATTTAGCAGGAAGGCTGGTCTCTTCTAAAAAGCTGGACAATGGAGGAGATGGTTTCGTTCCATATCTTCATTTAAATTACAAAAAGAACATTGTGGTGAATTTGCTATGCCAAAGGTTTTTATAGACAGTCATGTCCTGTTATAATTTCCAATTCAGCGGATAATTTACAAATAGGGCTATATACACTAAATAAAATATTAAAAGATTTTGGGATGGAAATTTCAGTACAAAACTAATGGCATTCAATGTTTTTATTATTCATTTTATACATCTCAATGATGGATAAATTATTATTTTAAATTCATCATCATCATAGTAAAGTAAAGTGATCCCACAACAGGCCTCAGGAGGCCTTAGGGGTAGTAGGAGGTTAAGGCTCCCACTTTTTCTAGACAATCGGCACTTGATGTCAGCCGGGTTGTCAGCCCTGCGTGACGGCCGCCTTTACCCCAGAACAAGCGTCTGGTACTCATTTCCGTTAGAGGCTGAGTCGACCCCAGGGCCATAGTGCCGCCAGAGGGTTTGGGTCAGTTTAAAAATCCTGACCCCAACGGGACTTGAACCCTCGACCCTCCGGCTTGTAGCCCAGTGCCTTAACCACTACGCTACGGCGTGCCCCCTCATCATCATAGTACATTCACGAATTTAGGCCATTTGTTGACCTGTTTCGGCCTCAAGAGAAACACCATCCAGAAGTCTTTTGAGTGGACGTCCTGGTCTTCTTCTTCCTGCAGGTTGATATCTTAACATTAGTTTGGGTATTCTGTGATCTTCCATTCGATGAACATGTTGTATCCATCTTGACTTATAATCAGAAATTTTGTTTTCTAAAGATTCCATGTGTAATTCTTCTAAGATGTCTTCATTTTTTTTGTGATCTAGTAGTGTGTATCCTGCAGTCCTCCGAAGATATCTCATTTCAGCAGATCTAAGTCTCTGTATATCCTTCTGTTTCAACGTCCATACTTCGCTACCATACAAAAGAGTTGGAAGAGCCAGTGTTTTATACACTTTCAGTCTTGAATGCTTTTGGACTAACTGTGGCTTGAAGATAGAATTTATTAACCCTAAAATTCTTAAAAATTTAGATATTTTTGCATTTACATCCTTTTCTTCTTCATATGAGATATTGCATCCTAGATATGTAAAATTATTCACCTGCTCCAAATTTTATTGTCCAGTACAATTTTACTTCTGACAGGATCTACACCTTGAAATGCCATAATTTTTGTTTTTTGTAGATATCTTTAATCCATATTCTTCTGTAATTTGTTAAGTCATACAGACCTTTCTGTAGATTATCTTCGGAATTTGCTATTATTATTTGGTCATCTGCAAACAGTAGGGTGTTTAATTTTCTATTTTCTGATATTCTTATTCCAAATTTATATGTTTTGTTCCAGCAACATATTACTTCATTGATATAAATTGCAAACAGTGTTGGGGATAGGGGGCAGCCTTGTCTCACACCACGATTTATAATATTATTTTAAATTATTATAATTAATTAATGGCATTCTTAGGAGAAGTAAGATAGTACACAATAACCAATGCCTAGAACAAGTACAAAATTTCAACTATTTAGGTTGTGAAATATCTTCCAAAATGAAAGAGATGTAAACAAGAAAAATCACCAAATTTACCCAAATCCTCAGAATAATAAATAATACATTAAAAGCTAAATTATTACAAAAATCCACAAGAATAAACATATATAATACTTTCGCATTTGCCCTCCTTTTTATACAGAAGTGAGATTTGGACATTAAAAAAAAAAAGACATGAGCAGAATGAAAGCAAGGGAAGCAAAATTTCTTAGGAGGACAATAGGATTCACTCTTTTAGATTGAAAAAAGAATGAAAAAAATGTTAGAACAATTAGAAGTAGAATCAGTAGAAGAAAAACTCAACAGATATAAATTAAACTGGCTAGACCATGTAAAAAGAATGGATATTTTAAGAATCCCAAAAATGATCATGCAATATAAATCCAAAGACATCGTCAACCAGGAAGACCTCTTAAAAAACTGCTAGATGGGGCGGAAACAGGTCTACAAAGGCCTAATTTTTTATGGATGATGATGATGATGTGCCCTGTTAGTTATCTGATTGTTGCCACTGTGGATTTTCTTTGTAATGTAGTAATGTTGTAAGTTTCTAAATTTTCCAATTCCTTTTCAGATATATATTTAACTTTCACAGGGAAAGAACACTATGAGGTTTAATTTAAGAATTAAATTAATGTTTTTATTACCTCACCTCATATCCTTTTTCTTCTATACTGCAGTTTCGGAGCTTATCTCCATCGTCAGTAGCCTGACGAAACTGCAGTATAGAAGAAAAAGGATATGAGGTGAGGTAATAAAAACATTAATTTAATTCCTTTTCAGATGTTTCAATGGTGTATTCTTCTCTAAGTTTATTTATATTTAATAATTAAAACATTTTGTCTGTTCATTCTTATCTCTTACAGTTGTTTTTGTCGAACATATGTTTCAGAGCTTCTTAGTCCCATCGTCAGCGATTACAGACTGAATTTTCTCATGTTGTTGCCCTTGATTCTTGATTCCTGATCTCTCTACCTCTGGTCCAATGAATTTACTAATGAGGTTCCTTTCTTCGGGAATTTCAAAATTCATAATTCTTTCCTCGTTCTTCTGTATGTAGATTTTTTCCCATATGGTGAATTTATTTTTGTTTCCCAACTGTTTTAATAATTTTGTGTTTATATCCATATTGTGTTTTTCTGACCAAACGTGATCAGCCATTGCAGGTTTTTCTAATTCCCCTTTTTTTACATTTCTTATGTGTTGTTTAGTTCTAATGGTTAAACTTCTTTTTGTTTTCCCTTTATATATATATATCTTGTCACAGTCTGCACGTTTTATTTTATATATTCCTGATTTTTTACCCTAATCAATCTTTTCATTTTTATTAATCTTTATTAGTTTACCAGCTAATACCCGGCATGCGCTGCTACACCTAAATAAATGAAAATTAATGTGCTTTTATGTTTAGTTGAATAAGTAAAAATAATTATAAATTTATATTTTTAGATACCCTATGCTGATTAACCAATGGAATAGCGGATAATAGATTAGTAATAACTGTTGCTCCTCAAAAAGATATTTGTCCCCATGGGAGGCATTGCCCAGGAATCTACTTACCCCGATCTTCTTGACAAAAATGAGCTGAAGTACAAAAATTAATGTGTTTTATGTTTAGTTAAATAAGTAGAGGGAGAAATTTATATCGTAATTATTTTTAGATACCCCATGGTGTTTACCCGGCGTTGTCCAGGAATCTACTTATCTCGATCTTCTTGGCACAAATGAGTTAAAACAAAAAATTCATTATTGTGAGTTATCCGTAAGAGATAAACGTATATTGTCATGGACTCTTTTGTAGAGCTTTTTGAGATATTCAATTCTGTGTACATTAATTTTGTGTATTTGTTACGGTTTAGGCAGCATAAGCCATTTAAGTGTCCAAAGAGCTGCTTTTTTCACATTTTCCACCACAACGGTCGATTTTTAAGAGTGTAGGAGTTGAGTATCACAACTCTCCTATAGCCTATGTTCATCCTGGGAATCTCCTGAACATTTTTAAAAAAGCCCCATCACAATCAGATCAACGGTATGGCCGTACATAAAGTACAAACAAACATTCATTTTTATATATTAGACTTAAACTATAATCATTCTTTAGTACTAAATTAACATTAAATTTTCCAAAAATCTTTTGAAATTTGTTGTGTGCCCAAGGGTGATATGTGAATTTCCTGTATTTCTTATCTTTTGGTTTTTCTATTATTTTTATCAAAATAATTCTCACAGAAAAAGATTAAATTAAATTAAAAGAAGCTTACCTTAGAAACCCCAATATCCATGGTCTCCACAAAATTCATAAAGCAGGAGGAAAAATGAGACCAATAATCAATAACATACGATCACCCACTTACAAAATTTCTAAATGGTTAATCTGGGAATTCAAAGAAATGGATAAATTAGTTTCATTTGATGTCATGGCATTGTTCATCAGTGTACCAAAAAGAGAAACATTAGAAATATTGGAAAAATGGCTTATCAAAAACAAGATCGAGAAAGAAAGGAGAAAAGAATACTTAAAATTAACTGAACTATGCATCAACCAAATGTTTTTTACATATAATGGCGGTTTCTATATACAAAAATCTGGACTGTCAATGGGTAACCCATTATCCCCTTTTTTGGCTAATTTATTCATGAGTAATTTTGAAAACAATATAACCAAAGCACATCCTCTCATATTCAAATTTTGGTGTAGATATGTAGACGATGTTGTTGCCATATTTAAAGAAAAACACATTGAAGATACCTTAAAACTTTTAAATATACAGAAGAAAACAATCAAATTCACTCTAAAAAAGAAATGAACAAACAATTACCATGATGATCTTGAAGAAGATTTTTGGGCAGTAGGCCGTGGTCGTGAGGCTTGTAGTTCTCCGACGTTTCGCCAGAGACTGCATCTGGCATCCTCAAGGGTTGTCTTGAGACTGGCAATTCTGTCCACTGTCTGTCCTATTTGTACGTTCACCGCAATGTGTTGGTAAGTTATATCTGCCTTCAGATTGGTCCGTGTTAGGGACTTCCATTGCTCCAATGAGATTGCTGTTTGATGGTCTAGTTGACTGTACATTATATCTGCCTTCTGATTGATCAGCGGTAGGGACTACAATCCTCATGACTACTGCCTACAGCCCAAAAATCTTCTTCAAGATCATCAGAGCAACTCCGGCCGTGAAAGTCTACGTGAATACAAACAATTACCGTTTTTAGATCTGAAATTACACAGGAATGAAAAAAAGAAGAAAATAGAATTCAGCATTTACAGAAAACAAACACATACAGATAACTATATCAAATCAACAGGATAAGGACGATCCTGGCGCTTTATTATCACCAATGCCAGGGGACAAAACCAGAAATATTATAAAAGATAACCTTCTGATGATATTGGAAAAAAAAAACCCTTTGTAATTTTATTTTTACTTGTTCATTAGCTTTTAGATATTGTTTTGGACAATTTTCTCTTTACTGTTTTTATTATAAATTTAACTTTCTCACTGAAGGACAAAATATATTTGAAGAGAAAAATATATTCCAAGACTGCAGTTTGAACCCAGAACCTTTAGCTGTATATGTTAATGCTCTACCATATGAGCTATCCTAAACTTCCAAATTAAATGCAAATTTTTCTCTTATACATTTGAATTCCTGAGAGTGCCAAAGGTTACAAACTACTGTTTGACACATGCAAATGGTAGCTACCTATTTAAGATGATTTATAATGGAAATTGTAACATTACTTTTAAAAACCAGTATAGTTTCATTAGATGTTTTTATTATAAATTTAACATTTCTTGCTGAAGGACAAATTATATTTGAAGAGATATATCTCTTTAGATAATTAAAAATATAGTGTGTTCAATTCTGAAAAATAAATGGTATTAAATACAACTCTAAACACTAAACACAGTATGTGGTTTAAATTGGAATAATGCAAGGCTCGTGAAATGAGGCTTGTGACTGTAAAATTACAATAGATAAGAACAATTATTATTATTATTATTATTATTATTATTATTACATATTAATAATTAAACTACCAAGTGATCGGTCGGAAATATCTCACTGTTCGTCTTGTGCACTCACTTCACACTTGTAGATATGTGCTGCTCCAGTATCTCGCTATGACAAACATTTATATTCACAAGAAAATAAATTCTTTTTTGCGTAATTGAAAAATAAAACTTATTTATCATCGATCACCACAGTACTTGAAAAGAGTCATTTAGCAGTTAAAATATAAAACTGTTTCCACACTTCATAACAGAATGTCTAAGAAAATATAACCGTAACATCAAAATCCAACTTTTTTACAGTCTAGAACACACAATACTATTTTGTAACATTTCCCAAGGCCTTATATTAACTCCAAAAACTTTATACAATATTTTACACCTTTGAACATGTTTCCAGGGTTTTATATAGACTATAAGTATCACTTTTTATTTGTGTTATTTAAGACAAAACAGAAAGAAATTTAGATTACCTGTATATGACAAAATAATGTATGTATGTTACTCCAAGATTGTATGTTACTCCAAGATTGTATGTTACTCCAAGATTGTATGTTACTCCAAGATTGGCGACACATGAGACATGGTTCTATTCAAATTAATAGAAACCTAAAAATAGACTCCTTGCTTTTTGCAGATGATTTGGTATTAATAGCTCCAACAGAAACAGATTTAAAGTATTCTATACACAATTTTAATATAATTGCAAAAAGGTACAATATGGAAATCAATACAAAGAAAACTAAAGTGATGGCCTTTTGTGGGAAATACCCTATACCTATCAAAATTGTTTTGGATGATGAAATTTTAGAACGAGTAAATGAATTTAATTATTTGGGTTATAATTTAACATTTCAAGATGAAGCTGATATATCAAAGAAAATCACAAATTTCACAAAAACAACGTGGATAATTTACAGTATAATGAAACCATCTTTAGTACAGAAGAACACAAGATTAGGGCTTTATAAGGTTCTCGCAAGACCGTATTAAGATATGGTAGTGAAGCATGGACAATACGAAGAAGAGATGAAAGCTGAATAACAGTAAATGAGATGTGATTTATGATTTATGCGCCGTATAGCAGGCTATACAAAGTGGGACCTTAAAAGAAATGAGGAAATTATGGAAGAGTTGGATAACCCATTCTGCACCATATACAAAACTACTAGAACAACTGGAAAGCCCATCTTCAACGAATGCCATCTCATAGAATTCCAAAAGCAATGCTTCGTTACTGCCCAAGGCAAAAGATCGCTGGGACGTCCAAAAAAAGTGCTGAATGGAAAATTCCTCTTTGAGACCGTAACAGGCCACACGGCCTAATATTTGCATGGATGATGATGTAAGTATGTAGCTAATGCTTTGGAGTTAACAATAAAGTTATTTTCCTTCTTCCTACCCAAAATACTTGGATGTCATATCTTGAAAATTTTGAAGAGCTATATACAATTTGTTAAATGTTCTCTGTCCATTTCCATGCCTTGAGAACACAATATACACTCAGGAGACATTAATATACAAATTCTATGAAGATGTTTTCCTAAGCCTCAGTAGAGCAGCCGCAGATTTTTGTGGTAGTTCCGGATTTATAGATGGGTTTTCCAACAGTATTTTTATATTTCTGTTTCCAACTTTTTCAATGAAATTGGAATTGTAACTATCTTTATTTTTTTCTTTATAATTCTTTTCATCGATTCATAAGAAAATGCATTTGTTACTTTTTGTTTAATTTTAATCTTTTTTTTTTGCAAATATATCAGCTCTTTCATTCCCTTGTATTCCATAATGGGCTGGAATCCATTATAAGACTATATGTTTACCAAGTTTCTCTATAGTCTGAATCATGTTTTGTATATTTAATATTTTTCCCATTTTTGGATACATGGTTAATGCTATGGCCTGAAATATATCTTCTCTTAAAGTTACATTAATTTTACGATATTTTTTAAAATTGCACTAAAAATTGGCAAAAACTGCTGAAAATCGGCAATTTCTGGGGGTTGGAATGAACATTTTGGAGTGCATGTTTGTACAATACAGGTAAAATTAATGAATGGTTGTTGTTGTCCAATGGTGGTGAGGGTTAGTTGACATGCACTATTCTTTCTCTTGTTTCCCAATAGAGACTTATATTTTCTTGGTTGGGTCATGTAAAATTGATTATAACACCAGTGAGCTTCCCAAAGCTACACAGACCAAAAAACAGCATTTATCAATGCTTTCATGGATTGCAGGGGTCTCTCAGCCGCCAAGAAAATGCAATTAATCAATGGTGACAATATAATAATTTAAAGATTTTTTCTGTAAATTCAAAGTTAAAATATAACAATACCAATTCAGTAAATAATGGAAAAATACATACAGAATAAGTAATAATAATAATCATTCATTTTTGTTACAGCTGGTGCCATTTCCAGATTCCTTTTTTCTATGCATCACAATCCTGCTAATCAATATCCTGCTACCTCTGTCTTATATGATTGATGAACACCTCACTCCATCACTTCTTGGACCTTCCTTTTTTTCTTTTTCCATCTGCCTGGGAGAGTACAATTCCATATTGTTGGCCGGCAATCAAAACCTTGTAACTCCAGAATTGAAAAACATGTTATGACAAAGAAGAAACCTTATAACTTATTGATTTTTACGTAAAAATCTATTATATTTGAAAATTAGTGATATGCCAGAGATGTGAGTTCTTGGGTCTGAGATTAGAGTAGACGAAACCCCACTATTTTTCCTTGCCAGAGATGCAGGTTTTTGGGCCTGAAGTTAATAGCTGAGGTAATGCAGGATTTTTTGTAATTATTAATAGATGGCAGCAAAATCTATTTGGAGTTACAAGACTTAAAAGCATGCAGACAATGCCTTTGGTTTTTTGAATAATGCAAAAATCCACATTTTACTCTTGAATAGAGTTACGAGGTTTTGATCACTGGCCAATAATGTCTTTCTTGACCAAAAATATTCCTCCATTCTTTCTAGATAATCATAAGAGGATATCATAGTAGTTTCTTTGTTTCAATTGTGCCTATCATCGTTTCAATTGTCATTATTTGTCAAATCACTTAATTAGGTATAACTGTAGCTTCTTCTCCAAAAGCCCCATCTCTAGTGCCTCCAGAGGCTTTTAATTAAATTTTTTTGTTAACTCTCATACTTCAGACCCAAATGTAGTACTTCTATCAAAAATTGCTTTAATATAAGTTTTTTTGTTTCTATTGTTGTAGGAGTGCCATCTTATTCTGGTGGAGAGACTCAGAACCAATAATCCAGGCAATCATGTGGGTAAGAGGCGAGGGAAGCAGCATCTATATCCATATGGGGCAACTGATAATGAAGGAAGATAGGACTCTTTAGCCTTGGAAGGCAACCTACTTAAGAAAAGGAAACCCGATTCAAATCTTGGCCTTCCAAATAGGGGGTTGGACATTAGGCCTGCTCCCCACATCACAAAAAAATTAAATAAAACATTTCCTAATGAAGACAAGCCAAATGGTCTGAATCCATCCATAGTAATTCTGCCCAAGGACAGGTCTTCCACTGCAATCATAGCATTTTCATGCTATGCTTGCAGCTTTACTAGGGAATTGTAGGTGAGGTAGCTTCCCGTTGCTTTCCACACTGGTGAAGGATGAAGATGATGGCCATATGATTTTGGGGACCATTTGGGCCTTAAAGTTTTCCTGACATTTGTCTTACAGGTGAGGAAAAACCCCGATAAAAACCTCACCCAGAAAAACTGCCCCGACCGGGGATCGAACCCGGGCCCGCTGCGTGACAAGGCAGCATGCTACCTCGAGACCACAGCGGTGGACTATGGTCTGAATATTAGAATAAATAATGAAAATATAAATTTTGGTAGTAGTTAAGTTGGACAGATCTTGTACATATGCATTTTTTGCACAAACAAAGTTTACATTGACAACCATGGACTATATTAATATTCAACAGAAAGGAACGAATAGTATCAACATAAAATAATGGTGTGGTCAACCATAGCTTCCTTGAAAAGCTAACAAAAATAAATCTCAATCTCCACTTTCTTAAAAATCTAATAAAAATAATTTCCAGCTGCTTGTTTAAAAAAAAAAAGCAAAAATAACTCACTCTAACCATCTAATGCAATTACTCAATTAAGAGAAGTCAAATAATTAAAGGAAGCCTAATTAATTTTTATTAACTTTTTAAGTTTAATCGCTATATCCATCCATAGTAATTCTGCCCGAAGGCAGGTCCTTCACTGCAATCATAGCATTTTCATGCTATGCTTGCAGCTTTACTAGGGAATTGTAGGTGTGGTAGCTTCCCGTTGCTTTCCACACCGGTGAAGGATGATGATGATGGTGATGATAATGATAAGGGTGATGATGGCCATACGATTTGATTTCGAGGACCATTTGGGCCTTAAAGTTTTCCTGACATTTGTCTTATAGGTGTGGAAAAACCCCGATAAAAACCTCACCCAGAAAAACTACCACGACCGGGTATCGAACCCGGGCCCGCTGCGTGACAAGGCAGAACGCTACCTCGAGACCACAGTGGTGGACAATCACTATATAAAGAGTTAAAAATGTAAAATAGTACTTGATTTCTCAGTCATCGTCAATCATAACATTGGATAAAAACTTTGTTGAAGACCTTTTGGAAACATGTTCCATCTTCAGCTGTCATAAGCAGAATCTTAGTTTGGTATTAAAATAACACACAAAATAAAATACATGTAAAAAGTGCATCAGTATAGAGACTGTCCAAATTAACTATCGTCAAATTTTTATTATTTTCTAAAATTATCTGTGTCAAATTGCAATTATTTACAGAACCGTTGGCCTACAATCAGCTAAATGTTTCTTTGACAAAAATTAATTTAGATTGGTATGATTATTTTGTTTACAATTGTGTTAAGAATGTTTTTGCTTATAGAGATCTTGTAAAAATGCTAGCAGTACGAATGGTTTAATAGGCTACCATACAATTTTATTATCAAATAATGACACAAAAGTACTGTAGCAACTATTGTTGACAAGACTATTATCTGATTGTTGACGATATATAACTTTTGCGCTTAACTGGCCCTTTAATAAAAAAACAGAAACTGGAGAGAGAATATTAACAATGCTCAGGAAAAAATTCCTGAACATTATTGCACAATAGGAAAGTTCAGGAAAAAGATTACATTGTTGTCTTTATCATAAACATTCTGCTATGTAACTTGTTATTCGCCCCGTGTTGTAGGAAAAATAAATTGTAATTTAAGCAACACTTTATTTCTATATATTATAAAATTAAGCATTTTTTCACGTTACTACAATACTAAACAATTTTAAAAGTACCAACTGAATAACTAAAATGTCATTAAGTGAAATCTTTCAGAAGTAAAAAAATCATTTTTTTTTTGCAGTAGCGCTCTATGCTGAAAAATAAACTCTTTCATACAATTTTAACATTATTATTTATTGTGTGTTTTTAAATTTTTGAACATTTTACTGAAACATGGAAAGTGTTTTCTTTGTGTACTGTGTGGAAAATGTAGCCTAAACTAATATGTATTATAGTAGTGCAAAAACTATTATTTATACAATGATAGTTTTTTTTAATGTTGGCATGAGAAAGAAATTATTAAATACAAACACAAATAAACTAGTGATACTTTTAGTCATGTCTTACAAATGAAATCTCTTTAGGCCACCATATAATTGAAATATGAATAAAAACATGATATTGCAACAATATTTGAGATTAAATTATTTTTAGTCTCTTCATCTTACCTCAATATTTAAGATGAACAGACTAAAAATAATTTAATTAAAATAACCTCAAAATATCACTTTCTAAAATAAAATATTAATATTTGAGATACATAGTAAAATAAAATGATATCTTCTAATAGTGAATGAAGAACATATTTTTAATGACTCACCTCATATCATTTCAAATTTCTTTTATACCAGCGGTTTCAAACAATATCTTGTCCCTCTTCAGTCATGGCTATGTACATTCACATAAGAGCTCTGTACACCCCCCTCAACGTAACACAAGAATTTTATTTAATGAAATAAGTAATTTGATAAATTAATGAAATAAGAAATTTGATAAATTGATCTCTGACTTTGACAACATCTGAATCCTCTTTTAATCGGAGAAACCATATTCATTTAAACGTAACTCAAACGAAAGCTTAGTGCCACTTTCTGAAACTTATCTTTCAGGTGGGTGTACTCGGCGCCGGAGACCTCTCAAGTGGAAGCATGGCTTCCATGACTGAAGAGGGACAAGATATTGTCTGAAACCGCCGGTATCAAATAAATTTGAAATGATATGAGGTGAGTCGTTAAAAATATATTCTCCACTCACTATTAATGATATAACCTCATAATGTCTACTTCCCAATATTAATTTAAATGATATCTTCTACCTTAAATGACAATGAGTCATGATACAAAAATTAAAATCAAGGACAATTAAAATGAATACCAAAGCACATAGGCCCTTACTTCTCATTAATAAAAGTATGGTGTGTTTAGCTAAACAAGACATTCTGAACCAGAGTATTTTCAGAAAATTAATCTCTCACAGAGCGTTTCTAATATCAATGTGAACTGTTAGCAATCCACATTCAGTCTACCAAATCACCGTGGACTGCTGCTATCTCTTGCGCTAGACTTCATCCTCAACTGAACGAATTGGAATCTGCTGCTTCTGTGCAACGGCATTCAAAACATGCACCAACTGGTCCAATTTCTTGTCCATAATTGACAACTGAAATCAACAAATTACTTTCTCACTTATACATTCTGTATAATAATACAAGTTTATTCATAAATTACAATAGGAAGTAACATTATGATATAATAAAAACAGTTAAGTCTTGTAGACTGCAATGGGCAAGTCATGAGGCACAAATGGGGAATGAAAGACGTGCATGGAAGCTTCTTTTAGGAAAACCAGAGGGAAAACGCCCAGTTGGTAGACCAAGAATGAGGTGGGAGAATAACATTAACAATGATTTGAGGGAAGTAGATTATACAGGGAATAATTGGAAAACTTTAGCTCAGGATAGGGATGTATAGAGAGCTTATGTCCATGCTGCCATTAACCTATGGGTTCGATAGTGTCAGTAAGTTAGTTAGCAACATTATGAGGTTCTTCTTAATAAATAAGGTGGATCTGGTACATCTTACCTCACAAAAATATTTGTGTTTCATTTGGCATGTTGTCCATACCATCGCTAGCTTATTTAGACTATTGACTTTTGTGCTGTTGGCCCTTGATATCGACTCCCACACCATCTTGTGGTTGACTGAAGAATTTGTGAATCAAATTCCCAGGGAAAAAGATGAAGTGGAAGTCAACATTCAGGGTCGACAACATAAAAATCAACAGTCTGGCCAAACTGATAATTCAACATATTGAAACCTGTCAAATGAAACATAAATATTTATGAGGTAAGATGTACCTCACACACTATGCTACTATGGTGCTGCCCATTGTTGAGCGTAGTCTCTCCTTTGTTAGGAGTTACTAGACCAAATTAATTTTTACTTATCTTATTTGCTCATAGATGTCTTGAATGGCATACAGTCAACACACCGTAAGATGTACCAGATTCACTTTATTTATTTATTTATACAGAGTGTCCCAAAATTAGACCGACAAACTTTCTGTTAAGGAAGGTTTTTTGCTGCGGTGCTTCATTTACGGGCTGGACAAGTTAATGTTATTACTGCCTCCTACCCAGTTGCTTTAGATACGTAAATTACATTTGTTTACAATATGTATCTTTCAAAGGAAACACACAAAAGAAACAAAACAAAGACGCTTCAATTCGGTTAGCATGTTTACTTCCTGAGCTCATCGTTGTGTTTCCTTGACATTGTGCGTTAGATTGCTGGAATGGCTGCTACATACTAGTTTATTTACAACATGGAAAGGTACACGTGGAATGAGATGACAGACATGCTGTTGGTGTATGGAAAAGCTGGTTTGGGTCGTTCGGCTGTAAGACTTTACCAAGAACAGTTCCGAAACTGAAGAGTTCCTTATCATACTACATTTTCCAGTCATTGAATGTAGACTACATGAAAGAGGCTCCTTGGATAGATGAGCAGAAGTTCAAGGATGGCCATGTTCTGTACGGATTCCTGAGAATGAGGAAGATGTGTTGCAGTGCATTGAGAACAATCTTGCAGCTAGTACTCGCGCCATCACTCGACAATTGCACCTAAGTCGTAGCACTGTGGGAAGAATTCTGCAGGAAATATTGTTGCACCCTTTCCATCTTGAAAAGGTCCACGCAATGAGGCCTCAAGACTATCCTCTGTGACAGCAATTTTGTCAGTGGTATCTGTACAAAATTGAAAACGATGTACTGTTTGCATCCCATGTCATGTTCACAGATGAAGCATGTTTCACAGGTGAGCAGTTATTTAACAGTCAAAATTCACATGTTTGGGCCTTAGAAAATCTCCATGCTACATTTCAGAGGTCACATCAACTGAGATTTGGTGTTAATGTGTGGGCCCGGTATTGTGGATAACTTCTTATTAGGACCATACATTTTGCCCGCCCAACTCAATGCTTACAATTACTTAGTATTTCTGCAACAAGTTTTGCCAGATCTAATGGAAACAGTTCCCCTTCATATCAGACAGGACATGTGGTTTCAACATGATGGGGCACCAGCTCACATTGGTGCTGAAGTACGTCGTCATCTTACGGCTACATACGGCAATCACTGGATACCCAGAGGTGGACCCATTGCCTGGCTGGCACGCTTCCCTGACCTTACTCCACTTGACTTCTTTTTGTGGGAGCACATGAAGACTATCATGTATGAAACATCTGTTGAATCTGAAGAGGACCTTGGGGCACAAATAACCTGTGCAGCTGGCGAAATTAGAGAAATGGCCGATGTCTTTGTGGGTGGGAGGCAGTAATGACATTAACTCGTCCAGCGCTTAAACAAAACACTGCAACAAAAAACCTTCCGTAACAAAAAGTGTTTAAAATAATGTTATCTATCAGCTCCCAAAGTTTGTCGGTCTAATTTTGGGACATCCTGTATAAGTTTATGTTATTACAATTAATGTAAAACATTAATTAATTCATTTTTGACTAGATGAATAAGACTAATAACTTCAAGATATGCAGTAAACCTTCAAATAAATAGTCATTTTTTGGCAGTCAACAAAATGCAATTGTGCTGTGCAGGTACTGGAATTCTATGATGTAATGTATACTCGTCCAGCGCTTAAACAAAACACTGCAACAAAAAACCTTCCGTAACAAAAAGTGTTTAAAATAATGTTATCTATCAGCTCCCAAAGTTTGTCGGTCTAATTTTGGGACATCCTGTATAAGTTTATGTTATTACAATTAATGTAAAACATTAATTAATTCATTTTTGACTAGATGAATAAGACTAATAACTTCAAGATATACAGTAAACCTTCAAATAAATAGTCATAGTTTGGCAGTCAACAAAATGCAATTGTGCTGTGCAGGTACTGGAATTCTATGATGTAATGTACACTTTCCAGTCAAGTTGTTGTGGGATTACCCCATGATGATGTGTTTTAGTTATAAGCTTGGGAGTTTTGGTCATAATGTGCTTCTTTTTTTTAAGATCTACTCACATTATGTTGTATTAGTTCTACATTAATACAACACAATTAAAAAAATCCTATATAAATAAAAATGCACAGAAATACAATTTATAATATACATTCTTTTCCTTCTAATAAATCGGCAAGAAAGTCATGATACATTCATTAGCTCCTACTAAACAATACCCACAAGTTCTCCATCTCGCCTCCAACCCTCAAAGTTGTGGACCTCTTTTGGCGCTAGCGATGGTGCATGATAGGAACTTAGAAAAATTTTTCACATCACATGTTGTAAAGTATTTCCAAAAGTCCTAATGGAAAAATTGGAAAATAAAGGAAAAAGAAAAAATGTTAAAAGTTGGGTCCATTTAAATAAAATGGTGAGTATATAAAACAATATAAACATGATGTGTACACATATGTAAAGAAGATAATGGATTTGATCAAGAAAAATAAGATTGCCTCCTACAGCCATATGGTTTCAGTGAACAACAGAGGTTAAGTAATTGATTTTATCTTAATGTAGGAATATAAAATAAAGAAGCTTAAGTAATACAGATGGAAAAAGACATCCAAGAAGTTAGAATAATTTAGGAAGACATTCAATACCACAAACACTCCAGGAAAAAAAAATTATAACTTTCAAGAAATTCTATGAGACAACTAGAATTAAAATAGGCAACAAGTGATGAAAAGAAAAACATAGGACACAGAGAGACTAGTATAAAAGATAAAGTAAATCAGTAAAAATAAAGTGGCTCTTACTAAGCCAATTGCAAGAAATTAATATTAATAATAAAAAGTCCACAACTGTGTTCTCTAGGTAGTGTGCTGCTTTATCACGCAGTGGGCTCAAGTTCGATCCCCGATTGGGATAAATTTCCTCAGTAAGGTTTTCTTTTAGGGTTTTTCCTCACCTGTAAAATAAATGTCAGGAAACTTTAAGGCCCAAATGGTCCCCGAACACCATCTGGCCATCATTATCATCATTATCTTATTTGCCTCATTAGATTAAGTTTAGTTTAAGGCCTCTCCTGGCACATCATTACCATCTCCATCACCTCTCATAGCATTGGGGCAGAAGTGGGTTAAAATACGCCATGTCAGGAGATAATACCAAAAATGTCGTAATGACAACCAGGTGCCATTATTAAAAAATGAATAATAATAAAGGTAATAATAGTAAAAATAATCAAATAATAATATAATTAAGAAGCATTTTTGGTAATGTAAATAAGAATAAATTAATTTAACTTTTACAGGAATTAATCACTATGAGGTTTAATTTATGGTAAAATCAAATGTTTCTTACCTCTCCTCTTGTAAGTAGAACTATTTTGGCGACTGATGTTATGTCGATCAGAAGAAACTCTTCTTCTTCTTCCCTCTGTTGGTGGACCAATGAACCTCTGGATCAGGTCAGAATTTGTGGGAATTTCCAAGTTCACAAGTCTAATTCTGACCTGATCCAGAGGTTCATTGGTCCACCAACAGAGGGAAGAAGAAGAGTTTCTTCTGATCGACATAACATCAGTCGCCAAAATAGTACTGAAGATGAGACCATTATGGTCTCGAAATCGCGATCTACTTAGAAGATATGTATGAGGAGAGGTAACTAACATATGATTTTACCAAGAATAAATTGAATTCAATTATATAACTAACTAACTAACACACTGGCACTATCCAACCCGTAGGTTCATGGCTGTGCGGACATAAGCTCTCCATACATCCCTATCCTGAGCTAACGTTTTCCAATCATCCCCTGTATAATCTAACCCTCCATGGTATCTTTACCTTGTCGTGGTGGAGTGTCTTGCATGCTTAAATGATCCCGAGAGCTATACCGGCAGTAGCATTGCTGCAGATAGGGTTATGCCAGACTGGTCGAAATTAATAGCCAGACGAAAATTGTACCTTGGTTGAAAGAGTGACGATCTTTCACCGTAAGAATACAACCGTCAAGAAATGCGGAGATCGGTTCAACTGGGGTAAAATTTTCTGGAGGTCAAATAGTCCCCCATTTGGTTCTCTGGGCGAGGACTTGAGGGAACCCATGCCAAAGGCTCAAATTAAGTGATATAGAAAATGTATTTGAATAATAACATAACATCAATAAGATTAACCCATTGGAGACACGTTTAAAGCACCTAGCATGTTCACTGGGAACCCATTTAAATCTCCTCACCGCTACTCCGACTGCGCTGGACTTTAAATCAGAATACAAAATACACATACTGTGTTCTATCACTTATGTTTTCAGATATTTTGTTTAGCCCTGAATTTCTTTTAGTATCTTGTACTTTTACGAATAGCAAAGGAATGTGGCCTGCCTGCTACCCTCTTTTGTGCATTGTAAACCTTTATGTTTTGTTATTTGCAAGGCTGTGAAAGTTGACAAACATTTCAAAAACCATCTTTTTGTAACAGTTCTCGGACATTGCCTTGAAAGTAAACACAAATCATATGTTCAAACAAGACCGAAAAAAATAACTAACGCAATATAATACTGTACATAATAAAAATAAATATATGAAATATAAATAAGCATAGACCTATAGATTATAAAATGAGGAAAAGTTCTTCGTATATTCTTTAATTATCTTAGTTATATATCGACCTGTAAATTATAAAATACTACAGATAAAACCTGGACGAAACTGACCTAATATTTCTACCATCAGTAGCATGCACGGTTGCGTTGTCACTGTATATTATTTCATCGTTCAAATCTTCGTTCCATTATAATTCACTACAATCACTGTCACATCCACTACTTCACTTAGTTTCTCAATAGCAATAAGATCTCTCCTATTTACGCACATATTGCAAAAAAAAATTACAACTGTGAATTTTAACAAATAAACACTGAATTTATATTCACTTATATTTTACCGTAATAAATGCCTACAGCTATAGTCTACTATTCTATAAATAATAACTAAAATAAACTATACAATACACTAGGCCTATACATATTTACTTTACATAAACAAACAACAAATTTTACTGACGGTGAATCGAAAATTTAAACCACTAAAAAAACCTAACTTCTTACAGTGGGGGTTATAACACAACAATGAGTGTAGGTCGTGGAGGAGCTCTTTGGACTTTCTACCTGCTCACGAGGGAGACTCGTTAAAAGTCTCCAATGGGTTAACAGTAACTTGATACTAATGCCAGCTGAAAAAAAACAAACAACAGTACTAATAGCTACATTTAGCAAGACAAACAATGACAACATTTATCACAAAGAAGAAACTAAGCTGATTTCTACCTTTAGTGCCTTCCTTTGGCCAGCAACCAATCGAAGGGACTATTATTATGCTTTCAAGTCTTATACGAGAATTTCCCGGGGAGGGAAAATTTTCTATAGGATCGTAACAGGCCTTGGCCTAATACTTGGAAGGAAGAAGAAGAAGAAGAAAAAGTATGATGGATGAAAAGAAGTGATTAGCCTACTTGTGTTTTACATATTCTTAGTCATTGTCAGTAAAACTAACATATTGAATGCACAGAAATACAATTTATAAAATAAGTCCTTTTTCCTTCTAATAAATTGGCAAGGAAGTTACGATGTGCTCCTAAGCTCCTACTAACCATTATCCATAAATTCTCTATCTCATCTCCAGATATGCTTGTATAGGAAAGCTGTATTATATCCTCCAATAGTCTTGTACTGTAATACTAAAGCTGGAAACATTCTAACAACCTGACATATCAAAATCAACTACAAAAATTACACTACAGCAAGTTGCTCACTTATTACATGGAGCAATGATTGCTGTGAATAACTGTAAATAGCAATTTATCACAACAATGTTTTAATTCCTTTTCATTTCCATTTTATATTATTTGTCAATAATGACCACACTTTCATCATTTTATTCTTTATAAAATAAAACACAGATCACAGGATACCCAAACAAATGTTAAGATATCAACCTGCAGGAAGAAGAAGACCAGGACATCTACTTAAAAGACTTCTGGATGGTGTTTCTCTTGAGGCCGAAACAGGTCAACAAATGGCCTAAATTCGTGAATGTACTATGATGATGATAAAATAACAATTAACCTTAGTTGTAATTCTGCTAAAAGAATCAGCAATCAATCTGGGATGCAAATCTGCCCAATTAAAACCACAGACACTAGTAAAAGTGATAAAACAAGACAAGAAACATAACCAAATTAATTCCGACACATATTTTACCCTTGGACAGGGCATATTCTTTGAATAAATATCACAATCAACTTCAGTTCTAGGGGGCACGCCGTAGCGTAGTGGTTAAGGCACTGAGCTACAAGCCGGAGGGTCGAGGGTTCAAGTCCCGTTGGGGTCAGGATTTTTAAACTGACCCAAACCCTCTGGCGGCACTATGGCCCTGGGGTCGACTCAGCCTCTAACGGAAATGAGTACTAGACGCTTGTTCTGGGGTAAAGGCGGCCGTCACGCAGGGCTGACAACCCGGCTGACACCAAGTGCCGATTGTCTAGAAAAAGTGGGAGCCTTAACCTCCTACTACCCCAAAGGCCTCCTGAGGCCTGTTGTGGGATCACTTTACCTTTTTACTTCAGTTCTACCTGTTTTATGACCTCATACAGCAAACTCCCGATTATCCATGTGCAAATTATCCGGGCATGTCTCTTTTTATGTTAATATTATTAGTTTTTTTTAACATCTTAAAGTAAAGTAAAGTAAAAGTAAAGTAAAGTAAAGTAAAGTAAAGTTATCCCACAACAGACCCGGAGGCCCTTGGGGTAGTAGGAGGTTAAGGCTCCCACTTTTACTAGACAATCGGCACTTTATGTCAGCCGGGTTGTCAGCCCTGCGTGACGGCCGCCTTTACCCCCAGAACAAGCGTCTGGTACTCATTTCCGTTAGAGGCTGAGTCGACCCCAGGGCCATAGTGCCGCCAGAGGGTTTGGGTCAGTTTAAAAATCCTGACCCCAACGGGACTTGAACCCTCGACCCTCCGGCTTGTAGCTCAGTGCCTTAACCACTACGCTACGGCGTGCCCCTTTTAACATCTTAATGATGGACAAATTATATTTGAAAAGAAAAATATATTTCCTAGACTGGGGTTTGAACCCAGAAGCACTACTGGCTTTATAAGTAATGTTTAAATTCCCAATAAAAAGTATTCTTAATAAAGAAACCGCCATTTGCAAAAATCGTAGCAACGGCTAGTAGCATTTGGGGTTAGGGAATTAACTATGTATAAGAGAAAAATACATGTTTAGATTGGAGGTCTAGGTAGCTCAGATGGAAGAGCATTGACATAGAGAATCAAAGGTCCTGGGTTCAAAGCCCAGTCTAGGCATATATTTTTCTTTTCAAATATAATGTCTCTTTTTACTGTATTTTTTTAAAATACTGTATTTTGCATTGTTGTGAAAAAATTCTTTATTTTTAAACATGCTACTGTGAACTGCGTTTATAAACTAGCACAATAGAGTAACCTTCACTCAAAACCCCCTCCCCTGATGCGTTTAACGGTACCAACCAATATTCTGAGAATACAATACAATTTCAGAAATTTCCATTGTGTGAGTCACTGAAAGTTTGTTGTTACAGATTGAAACCACGGATATGCTGTGGCAGTGGGTTTATCGCTGGTTAGTAGTGTGGTCATTGGTGGTTACTAGTGTGGTTATTGCTGATTATTTGTCATCGCTGGTTATATAACATTTTATGAATATTTGTTGTATTTAAGTAAATCCAGGAAAAATATGTGAGGATACTTTTATGTCTATGTGTACCAATATTTGATATTAACAAATTATTATAACATATTCTTAGATATTCTATAAGTATAGTTATAAAACTAAAAAAATATATTGAGCTAAATATACCTGCTGCTCTACTCTATATAGACGTGCTCCAATTGTCATAGGCTTCACATTGCCAGCTCTGTCAATCCCTGCCAAATAACTACCAGGTTTGCCAAGCGTCTGATCCAGTCTTCTTTGTAACTCCTGAAAAAGAAAAAAAATCAAATGTTCCTTATATTCTGCATAAAAATTGTTAAATTCAGCTATAAAAAAATTCTTCTTCATATGTTTTAGCAAGTATAAAGTATAAATTATCTGATGGGCTATTGGCAATAAGGGGAAAGGGCTGAATTAATTATTTTTAAAATTTAAATCCTTTGAAAGTTTTTTTTTTTATTTATGATAAGTTTATATTTTTCAGCTTATATGTGCATAAATTTTACATTTCTGTACATGTATTTCATTACCTAGTATGAATTCTATGTTGAAATGAAATACAAAAGTAAATAAAAAAGGAATCCCAAAGAATGCAAATTTAACAGGCAAAATCCACATAATAAATATACTGTATATTAGGCCTGGGACATATTATTTTTCTCTTACAATGTAAGTTAAAAAACTGAATTAATTAAACAAATTAATCTCCTATTTCATAATACCAACAAACTCTCTCAGTAGCACTATCAAACCCAGAGGTTCATGACTGCATGGATATAAACTCTCCATAAATCCCTATCATAAGCTGATATTTTCCAGACATCACCTAAATAATTTACCTCCCTCAAATCATGGTTAATGTTATTTTCCCATTTTGTCTTTGCCTACCTACTGGGTGATTTCCATTTGGTTTTCCTACAAGCAGTTTCAAAGCACTTCTATTATTCCCCATTCAAGCTCATGTCTTTTTTTCTTTCCCACTCCTCCCACATATTCTGCCCATAGAAGTATACAAAACTTAAGTGATTTTATTATAATTAGTTTCCCATAAAGATCATGAAGCTTACTGTTATGTATCTTCTCGATTCACTTAAATGTTTGTCTCTCTCCAGACCTAAAATTTTCCTAGGAACATTGTTCTCGAATACTCTTAATCTTTTTTTCCCGCTTAAAGTAAGAGACCATATTTCACATTCATATATTATAAAAAGAAAAATAACTGCTTTATATATTTTTTAGTATAACATTTTTTGAAAGAAGTTGGGATGTCAAGAGTCCCTGTAATGCATAATAGTATGCTTTTCTAGAATTGATCCCATGTTTAATTTCTTTCTGCACTTCATTCCTGTTTGTAATTATTGTCCCTAGGTATTTGAACTCGCCACTTCTTCAAAATTTCCCTCATTTGCCATTAACTGTACATTTTCCATTATATAATGTATTTCTATGTATGATTGTACATTTAGTTTTATTGATGTTTACTTTCAATCACAGTTTCTTAATGTTTCTTAATAGAGTGTGCATATTGACCCTTAATATCTACTTGCTATTAACTAACAACACATCATCAGCATGAACCAACAGCTTATTAATACCATTGAGTTGTAGGCTTTCTCCATCCTCTGAAGATTTGATGGCATGGTCTAGTACAAAATTGAATAGTGCTTCAACCCATTGTGAATTTCAAAAGTATCTGAAAACTGTTTGCCTACACGCACCCTACTCTTTCTGCCATTTTAGACATATTTGAATAAGTCTCACTTTTTAAGGATTCCAAACTCCACAGGATACTGCATAAATTTTCCCTCTTAATTGAATCATATGCCTTTTTATATGTCTAAATATAGTTATCGGGCTAAATATTAAGGAAGGTATATGAAGCAGTACAGGAACAAACACATAGAGAATTAGAATGATCCAGGAATTGAAAGAATTATATAGGGATTTAGATCTGATAGGAGGTAATAGAAGAAAGAGACTGGAATGTGTAGGACATATATGTTGCGGATGGAGCAGGAAAGAAGTGCAAGAATGCAAGAAAGAATTTTAGAAGGGAAACCAGAAGGAAGAAAAAATGTTGGAAAACAGAAACTAAGATGGTTAAATAAGGTTGAGGAAGACTTAAGACAACTGCAGGTTAGAAGATGGAGACAGAAAGCTAGGAATAGAAAAGAATGCGCAGATGTTGTGAAGGAGGCCAAGGTTCTTATAGGACCATAGAGCCAAGAGAAGAAGAAAAAGAAGAAGAAAAAAGAAGAAGATAGTTATCAACTTACTTACTTACTCACAGGCACTATCGAACCCGTAGGTTCATGGCCGCAAGGACGTAAGCTCTCCATACATCCCTATCCTGAGCTAATGCTTTCCAATCATTCCCTGTATAATCTACTTCCCTCAAATCATAGTTAATGTTGTTCTCCCGCCTCATTCTTGGTCTACCAACTGGGCGTTTTCTCTTTGGTTTTCCTACAAGAGGCTTCCATGCACGTCTTTCATTCCGCATACGTGCAACATGTCCTGCCCAATGCAGTCTACGAGACTTAACTGTTCTTATTATATCTGGCTTCCTATAAAGACCATGTAGTTCATTGTTATGTAGTTTTCTCCATTCACCTGTCTGTTCATCTCTTCTCCATTCACCTGTCTGTTCATCTCTCTTTGGTCCAAAAATGTATTCTCAAAAACTCGTAATCTCATTACCTCCCTTAAAGTAAGAGTCCATGTTTCGCACCCACATAATATAACTGGTAGAATAATAGTTTTATATATTTTCAGTTTAACGTTTTTTGAAAGGAGTTGGGACATCAAAAGTCTCTGCAATGCATAATAGCACGCATTTCCAGAATTGAGCCTATGTTTAATTTCTTTGTGCATCTCATTCCTATTTGTGATTATTGTTCCTAGGTATTTGAATTCAGGTACTTCCTCAAAATTTCCCTCATTTGTCATTAGCTGCCCATTTCCATTATATAATTCATTTCCTAATTTCTTGGTATTACTCAATAGTGTGTGCGTGTTGTCCTTTAGTATCTCCTCGCTATCGGCCAATAGTACTACATCATCAGCATAAACTAACAGCTTATTTTTATATTTGAAGAGAAAAATTTTCGCCTAGACCGGGACTCGAACCCGGGACCCTTGGCTTTCCGGGCCAAGTGCTCTACCAACTGAGCTACCGAGGCGAGTTACGATCTAGACGCAAATTTTTCTCTTATGTACGTTGTAATTACCTCACGCCAAATGCTTGAAACCATAGCTTCTATCTTTGCAAATGGCGGCTTCTTAGTTAAGAAGACATTTATTGGGAATTTAACACTACTTTATAGCCAGTAGCCCAATGTAGATCTTTTCCCAAACAGCAAGTTCTTTTGGTTTTTTTATTTCTTTAATAATTTAGCTTCTTTCTCGATAAGATGTTTTTCAGACCATGCATGGGCAGTCACTGCAGATTTTTCTACTTCCCCTTTCTTGACATTCCTGAGATATTCTTTCACTCTTGTTTTCACATTTCTCTTAGTTTTTCCTTTGTAGAATTTCACAAAGAAGCAGTTTTCAATAGTTTGACACATAGATCAGTGAACATACCCATGAACAAAAAAAAAATATATGAAAAAAACACATAATCAACGTAGCCACAAAAAGTGGTTTTGCAGAAAGAATTATACTCAAGAAAATAAACAAGTTCAAAAGACAAAAATTTATTAATCAAAGCACTCTTCTAAAAGTAAAAGAAGAAAATTTAAAATTCAGAAAATTCACATATCATCCATTAAAACACCACAAATTTCAAAAAAAAATTTAAAGATTTCAACATAAGGTTAACACCCAAAAATGACTACAGCATCACTAGATTAATTAGATCTAATAAAAATGAGGAAATAAAAGAAGAAAACAAATCAGGGATTTATCAGATTAAATGTGAAGAATGTGAGAAATTCTACATAGGAAAAACAAAGATAAATTTGAACACAAGAGTGAAAGAACATTTCCAGGAATATCAAGAAAGGGGTAGTAGAAAAATCTGCAGTGGCTGCCCATGCATGGTCTGAAAAAATTGTATCGAAAAACAAGCTAAATTATTAAAACAAATAGAAAAACCAAAAGAACTTACTGTTTGGGAAAAAATCTACATTCAAAAGAGCGAAAAGAAGAAATTGATGAACTTTGAAATTCCTGGGGAGAATAACCTGGTTATGAGGTTCTTCAGTCTGCCAATGGAAGGAGCGAAGGATGGCTCTTCAAGATGACAGAACAACGGTCGTGATGATACTGAGGATGGAACAGAAACTATGTTCCGAAACTAGTTTATAGTCAAATAAGAAGAACAAATTGAGGTGAGTGATATAATAATTCTACCTAAATGAATATACCTCATAGTATGAATTCCTAAAATAAGTAATGTTTGGTATGTATTTATTGTATATTGTGGTCCATATTTGTCAATTATTTGAACTTACCTTTATCCGCACCATCATGTTGAGATGACCTTGGCTGTACTGTTCGATAACATCACGCACATCATAAGGTTTGCGTGCTTGCTGGAACTTTCGCCGTGCGACAAAGTACTTTATCTTGCGAATTGCTCGGATTGCATTGCGATGTGCTTCTGTCAGCCTGCGCCAAATTAAACAGCTAGCAATTGTAACAAGGAGAACACATATATAGTTTCAACGTTAACAGTGTTTGAAACAGTTTTGTGCATCCATTCACTGTGTCATAACAAAAATAGTTTTTAGTACACAGCAGTTTATTAATTTCATTAAATTATGTTAGTCATAATTATTATTATTATTATTAAGTAATTATATATAAGCAATATATTAAGTCTTATAGTGTATTACTTTGTTTTTTTCATGTATAGTAGATAGGAGCTGTTCTTCCTTTCTGCATATATATTCTTTCATTAGGTTTAATTTTATTTATTATTATTATTATTATTGTTATTATTATTATTATTATTTATTTTGCTTTCTACAAGAAAATGGTCACTACCAATTTCACTTCCTCTGTACACTCTGGTATCATTTACAGACTTTTTAAATTTATTATTAATTAGTACATAATCTATTATAGACTTTGATCCCCTTGCTGCCCATGTATATTTGTGTATTTTCTTGTGTCTAAAGAAGGAGTTTGTGATTCTTATATTATAAGATTACATAACATCACATCAAAAGCTGCCCTAAAATATGGAAGTGAAATTTGGATTTTAAATAAAAGAAACTCTCATAAACTTCAAGTAAGCCAAATGCGCTTCTTACGATCATTGTTAGGAGTTAATAGACTGGATCACCAAAGGAACACTACTATCAGAGGAAAACTTGGAGTAACAAGTTTTAGGGTCGCATGTTTGGACGCATTAGACAGTAAAATGCCTTCTCTGCTGAGCAAGTTGTATGCTAATACAATTTTGCTTACTCAGAAATCTGTTCATGCGATAATAATTGGTTAAATTTGTAAGCTACCTGCGGAGGTACCTTACATGAGCAACTCAAATTAAAATCCCGAAGGGAACCGAACGGGAACCGATGGTAATCGATGTACTTTGCTGCTTTATCCAACATTTATCCAAGATGTCGGACCTTGAAGACTTCGATCATGTTTTCGGTATACACGGAGAAGAGGAATTTGATAGAGTCTACCAAAGAATTCAACTGGAAGAACAGGAGAATCGGCGTAATATTGCGTGTCGCAGACGTGTTTGTATACGGTATTATTTGCGGGATGCAAGCATAAATGCATTCCTCTATAGCAGACGAAAATAACGGAAGTGGTTTTATCGCTGAGAATTCTGGGTAATTCGTTGCCAATATTACGAAAACGTCGACTCTCGTGCATGACCGTTAAGTCGGCCGTTAATTCGTTCTCAGCAATTGCTCACGGTGAATCAGCTCACTAGTGATTGGAAGTAATTTGAGTAGAGAGTAATGTTCTAACATACGACCCATGAAGATATACAAAGATACCAACAAGAATGGAAAAATCATCTGAGAAGAATCGCAAGAAATAGACTTCCAAAATTGGCAGTCCAATATACCCCAACTGGACATAGGGACCAAGGAAGACCAAAACATCGGTGGAAAGATCAAGACCATCTTCGCTAGGTTTACCGTACAGGCCACATGGCCTAAAACGAATTTGTTCATGATGATGATGATGATGATTATTATTATTGTTATTATTATTGTTATAGTTTATTACTTTCTTTGTTTTTTTCTCATGTATAATAGATAGGAGCTGTTCTTCCTTTCTACATATATATTCTTTTATTAGGTTTAATTTGAATTATTATTATTATTATTATTATTATTATTGTTGTTGTTAAATTTGACCAGGTAATTGTTTAGTATCTAATATTATTGTTATTTTTGTATTTTGTATTAACTTCATCAAGCTAAATAAATAAATATAATAGAATGAAGGGAAAAAATGTGATTCTTGATCTAAAATGTGATTCCTTAGCGAACGTGGATGCCGAAATGATTTAGTTAAATTTCATTGAGTCCAAGATCTCTCTTCTTAACTTCTATCTATAGCATAAAATGGAAACCTCTACTCGGTTCCACCATAATGCTACTATTAGTGATGGTCTGTGATGTTCATAGATACTGATTGAGCAGGCCTGTTGCTTCATCACGAGGGTAAGTGAAATGAAATGGAACTAAATGGATGATATAAGTATGGAGAAGTGTTTGGAATGAAGATTGTGGCATAGAAAAAAAGGGAATAACTCCAAGGAAAACCTGTCCCTACTCTGATTCATCAACCGCAAACCACATATGGAGTGACTGAGATGCAAACTTGGACCCAGAGGTAGAGGGCTAGTGTATCATCTAAAGATTAATATAAAAAAAAAACTTTTTACATAATTTTAAAACATGGATACTTACACAGAAGGAAGAAAATAAGCTAAAAGTTTTCAAAAAAGTAGCCTAACATGAAATGTATGAAACCAAAGGGGATAAGAATGGAGTTTAATTGGAACACTGAAAGAAAAGTTCATTCAAAATGTAAATATAGATGGGAGGATAACATTAAAGTGGATTTAAAGGGAATAGAAATGGAAAATATGAACTGAATTCCATTAGTCAAGAGGATCTTAAAAATGTTAAAAATGGGGGAAAATCTGCAATGGCTGCACATGCATGGTCAGAAAAATACAGAATTGAAAACAATTAGATAAATCTAAGGAACTCACAGTTTGGGAGAAAATTCACATCCACAAAAATAGAAGGAAAATCTTTAATTTTTAAATTCCTGGAGAAAGAGATTTAATTTGGAAGTTCATCAGTCAGCCAACAGATGGGAGCAGAAAGCATTCTACAGGATCACCTACTGCCAATTCAACAGTTAGAAGTAAATGATAATGATACTAGAGTATCAAAACTATAGCCTTCAAGAAATCTATAATTATGAATGAGGTGAGTCATTAAAATTCTAACTTTCTATTAATTAGAAGAATGTATACTTCAATTATTCTGTAGTCATATTTTTTTGTAGAAGTTCATAGATTTAATTGTTATTTATGATTAAAGATGGATGACAAAATGTTAGAAGAGGATAGTAGAAATTATGACAATCAAATCCTCATGGACTGTGATATCCTAATCAGATATGAAATTACACCATCTTAACCAACTCATGGGACAGACTTATTTTTTCTTTTCTTGAGCACGCTAAACTATCTTCAGTAAACAATGAATAATTAAATTCTTAACTATCTTAAGGGCAAAATTAATAATATAAACATCTTAATAACTACTTAACAGAAAAATATATACACTTATAAGTAGCTTAATGTATATGTTAAATTATTTACTGAATGATTTCTGAAAAATATATTAGTTTTTAGAGTTCCATGGCACATATAACTGTAAAATCATGAGAGTAATGTTTGACTGCTGTTTTTTACAAATTCAAAATTGCAGGGCCTATCAATCTGACTATGATTTTTCTCAGTTGACAAGAGAAATGCAGGTTGAAATTTTAATACCAAGATTCATTTCAATGTTAATCATTATTTTATTATATTGGAATTATGACAATTATGCTACTAGCGATGCATCAAGACCATCAACTAGTAGCACATACTCATCCTGCTGATGATGGAAGTTAACTTCCGAAAGGACTCCAAATAATATTTTAAATATGGGTACGGCACAAAAAGTGGACATCTGAATTTCGAGATAATTTTGGTTTTAAAATGAAGCTTAGGAACATCAAAGATGAATACCTGAAAAAAATTTGCGGACCATCCAGAAACAAAGCTGTAAAATAACAATTTATAAAGCACTATTCCCTATATTACCTGAAGGAAGTGGCTGCCATTGTGGTCGTGGCATCAGATTCAATATTTAGACATTAGTCCAGAGTGAAAACATGTTTTCTTCAATAGAGATGCAAAAAATAGAATAAATATTTTATTGTAATAAAAGTGCACTACTGTATTTCCAAATGCTATATTTCCAAAATTACATAGCAAAGAGTTTGAAATTTAATAAAAATCACATCCTCACAGAGTTTCTTAAGTAAATATGGTTTAACTGAATCGAGTTTTGACAATAATCGATACGTTATCGTATGTATTTCTTGAAAATGAACAATGGCAAATTAGCCCTTACAAAATATTCAATAAATAGATGCCACTTATTTATAACATAATCTTCGAAATTTGTAATATAATAATTTATTAGAATACATGTATAATAACCTAAAAGCTCACCTAACTTATTTCAATTACTATTAACATGTGAAAGTAGTAAATAGAATGGCATTTAGACAATATTAAATTACAGGTATGTAAATAAATTATACTACATGTGTAAGAAACTAAAAGCTAACCTAACCTAATTATATATAAGAAACTATTACTCTAACCTAGTTTGTTTAGTCATGGTCCGCAAATTGTCTTGTGTTTACATCTTTGGTGATCCTAGGCTTCATTTTAATGCCAAATTTATATGGAAAAGGAGATGTCTCGTACAGTAATCGCATACAGTATCACTATGTCCTTGAGGCAATCCTCTAATGAGGAAAGTAGTAAGTAAAGTAAGTAAAGTGATCCCACAACAGACCCGGAGGTCCTTGGGGTAGTAGGAGGTTAAGGTTCCCACTTTTTCTAGACAATCGGCACTTTATGTCAGCCGGGTTGTCAGCCCTGCGTGACGGCCGCCTTTACCCCCAGAACAAGCGTCTGGTACTCATTTCCGTTAGAGGCTGAGTCGACCCCAGGGCCATAGTGCCGCCAGAGGGTTTGGGTCAGTTTAAAAATCCTGACCCCAACGGGACTTGAACCCTCGACCCTCCGGCTTGTAGCTCAGTGCCTTAACCACTATGCTACGGCATAATAAAAAATAAATAAAATGTGTATTTTGTAATGCTTATAAAATGTTATTTTACTGCTTTGTTTCTGGATGGTTTGCAATTTTTTTTTTTTTTGTGTTTTCATGTTTAGTGGTCCTAAGCTTCATTTTAAAACCAAACTTATCTCGAAATTCAGATGTCCACTTTTTGTGTCATAACCTTTAAATACATCATTTTAATAAAGTTGAGGATGATGGTACCAGTCAACAGGTACATTTTTAATTTTTATCTTATGCATTAAAAAGTAATTCAATGAACGTGAAAAAATATATATGAATACACAACATACTATTATACCTACAACAAATATGTAGTATGTGCTCAAAGATGTTGAAGAATCTTAAAAATAGAATTGAAATTAAAAGAATAAATGAATAAATAAATAAATAAATAAATGAACTCACGTGAAAATATATTTTACCGTGTTTAAAGAAAATGGCTGAATTTTCGAATGGTGCAGTTATGTAGACAGATGTGATTGAGTTGTAGTTTTAGATGTCAACATATCAACTCTCACTATCAAAGAAATGCAACTAAACAAAACATACAAATATTAATACATAATAAAATAAATAAATAAATAAATATAATAAGCAATTAAACTGAAATAAAAAAACATTTGGGAAAACATACAATATTGTATTACTTATACAATAACCTAATGTTTATTATTATATATATATATATATACACCTTTAAAGTATAGCCATCCTGAATATACCCTTAAAGTATAGCCATCCTGAACTTGATTGAAATCTTTTCTTTTAAATACTTTAGGCCTTTTGGAATCTAGAATTTGGCATCCTCAGTAGAAGGTTTTTTTTTTTCACAGTACACAAATGAAGGACTGATTTTTTAGGTTTGTGAAAACTTTTCATTTTTACACATGAGATGTCATTAATGATCATCATGTGTCTGAGATCATAATTGACTTGTGTCCATTCTCTGTTTGTCACTGCGTTGGTAGAATAGTAAAAACTGGCTATCTTTTCTTTGCCTTCATAATGTGTTCATCAGTGACATGCGGTGGTCAGAGCAATTAATCCAGCTGTGTGACGAAAATATGACTTATTGCCTTGTATTTTTTTTGTTAAATCTGGTAAGTCTGGAGTTGGCCTAACTTGTTGTATAAGGTCATTTTTCTTGTTGAAAGGTCTGCACGAAAATGATCCACTAGGTAAATTATAACTTATAGTCACATTCATTTTTACTAAATTGACAAATCACATTTTATCAGTAAGACTTTAAAACACATTTTAACAAACTCAGTGCTGATAGTAAATTCAACTGTTGCTTTCCACAAATGATGACATATATATATATATATATATGGTATAATAAGAAAAATAAATGCCTGGACGGGATTCGAACCCGGATCTCTGAGTCTGTACCTCAGCGTGATATCCATTACACTACCAGGCGAATCCAATTCAAACACTTATTTTTTCTTATATATGTATTATACTCTCCATTATTACTAGATGTCGCGAGAACACTGTCTTCACTGCCATCTAGTAGCTGACTATACAAGTAAGCAAATTAAAGAGAATATTTATTTTACTTTATAGCAGTGACACTTTATCGATGTTATAATTAAATCTTAACATTGAGCAATGCAAGCTTAATATGGTATGATAAGAAAAATAAATGCCTGGACGGGATTCAAACCCGGATCTCTGAGTCTGTACCTCAGCGTGATATCCATTACACTACCAGGCGAATCCAATTCAAACACTTATTTTTTCTTATATATGTATTATACTCTCCATTATTACTAGATGTCGCGAGAACACTGTCTTCACTGCCATCTAGTAGCTGACTATATCAAGTAAGCAAATTAAAGAGAATATTTATTTTACTTTATAGCAGTGACGCTTTATCGATGTTATAATTAAATCTTTAACATTGAGCAATGCAAGCTTAATATGGTATGATAAGAAAAATAAATGCCTGGACGGGATTTGAACCCGGATCTCTGAGTCTGTACCTCAGCGTGATATCCATTACACTACCAGGCGAATCCAATTCAAACACTTATTTTTTCTTATATATGTATTATACTCTCCATTATTACTAGATGTCGCGAGAACACTGTCTTCACTGCCATCTAGTAGCTGACTATATCAAGTAAGCAAATTAAAGAGAATATTTATTTTACTTTATAGCAGTGACGCTTTATCGATGTTATAATTAAATCTTTAACATTGAGCAATGAAAGCTTAATATGGTATGATAAGAAAAATAAATGCCTGGATGGGATTCGAACCCGGATCTCTGAGTCTGTACCTCAGCATGATATCCATTACACTACCAGGCGAATCCAATTCAAACACATATTTTTTCTTATATATGTATTATACTCTCCATTATTACTAGATGTCGCGAGAACACTGTCTTCACTGCCATCTAGTAGCTGACTATATCAAGTAAGCAATTAAAGAGACTATTTAACTCATGCCCCAAATGGAGTCAATGACCAATCACGTTTCAATGATTTCTGTTTTACAACCAATCAGAGTCGTGTTTCACCAAATATTTATCAGTGTTATAATTACCATATTAAAGAAAGCTCCTCCTTACAATATTGCGTTCCTTTGGCAATAAATAGTATGATCTGGTTGCAGTGATAAACAAAAGAAGCGGTAGAAGCGTACCTATCGTTTCTCATTTGTTTTCAAACAACGCCGTTTACATTAAATATATAAATATTTTAAAATAACTATCGTTAAATAATGATTTGTGAGTAAACAGCTTAATTTTATTCGTTAAATAGTCCTAACAAATGCCACTCTTGATTTCCAAATTCTCTAGATAAATTCACTCCTCACTTCGTGAGTCGTGAATTTATCGATAATTTGGAAATCACTCGTGGCATTACTTATGAATATTTATTTTACTTTATAGCAGTGACGCTTTATCGATGTTATAATTATATCTTTAACATTGAGCAATGCAAGCTTAATATGGTATGATAAGAAAAATAAATGCCTGGAAGGGATTCGAACCCAGATCTCTGAGTCTGTACCTCAGCTTGATATCCATTACACTACCAGGCGAATCCAATTCAAACACTTATTTTTTCTTATATATGTATTATACTCTCCATTATTACTAGATGTCGCGAGAACACTGTCTTCACTGCCATCTAGTAGCTGACTATATCAAGTAAGCAAATTAAAGAGAATATTTATATATATATATATATATATATATATACATGTTCATAATAATTCAATTGTTGTTATTCAGATATATATAGTATAAATAAAGCTTCTTAAATTAACAGGTTGCTATAACTGACAAAATGTACCACATAATTTTATTTATTTATTTTTGTATTTTGCAAAAATATAACTAACATAAATTAAATATTATAAATTAAAAAATGTTATTTCTAAAATTCTATTATTTATTGAGGAATTGACGCTATCCAAATCATGAATGTTTCATGAATCATTAAGTCAAAAGGTCATTCGACCTTGGGTATACTTCGACTTGTGACGTTTCTAGGTTCAGCTAGCTGGTGTTCAATAAAGAATCAAAGGAATAAGACACATGCTTCGTCTAGCGGGTTATCGCTGGACTTAGCAGGTACATTCATTTAGTGGGTTATGGCTAATTCAACTGCAGCGAAATAGCTCGTGTTGGTGGGGATAACATAGAGGACACACTCTATGTGCTCCTCTATAGAGATAATATGAATATGCAGAATATGGCGGGAATTTTGAATTTTGATGTTCTTGCATGAGAACATTTAGTAATGTAGATTGTCCCCTGAAGGTGTTACTGGCACCTCGCAGGGCAAGACAATTGAAAGGGCTGCCTTCTTAAGGTTCATCATCATAACCTCTCATTATATCAGCCCTAGGGAGAGGGTTGCCTCTTCCGCTCTTGTCAGATCATTGAGGGCTTTCTCCTTGTTACGCCGAGATGGGTCCTTATATTTCGCCCTAAGGAGAGGGTTGCCTCTTCTGCCAATTACAATGTTTGAAAGCTTGTTCTATCTTGTTGTTCTTGTCGTTAAGGTCTTCACCCATATCCCTGGGCAGGGGCTCTCGATATACCCCGAGAAACTGACAACAAAAATTGCAAGCAGCTGAGATGTGATTTTTAAGAAATATATCAGGATATACTCTGCTGGATAAGAAAAGAAATGAAGATATAAAAAAGGAACTACATATTTTCAAACTTACAGACCGAATAATTAAATATAGGGATGACTGGAAAGAACATATTGATAGAATGCTAGAAGGAAGATTTCCAAACTAAATTATAAACCGCACAGAAGGAGAACTGTTGGATGCCCACACAGAAAATGGCCTCAACAATTTTAACAATTCTAGCTTTCATGAAACTGGAACTAGCCAACAGGCTTAATCCCTGGATGATGATAATGATGTTCTTGCATAATTGATTTGAATGAAATTTGGCAAATATGTTATTTTATTTTAATCTGAAATAATTAATAGACTAACTACCCTAGCAGTGCTGGGGTAGCTGGGGTTGAATGCACGCCACTGGTGTTTAAACAGAGTATTATTGTAGATGGTAGTAGCAGTTGGCGATGGAGATTTTGTATAAAGTCTATCTTGCAAAACATATGAAGATAAGATGGTATATTCTTTAATGGCATAATTCTCATTTAATTTTCTCTACATTTATAAGAATTCTGTAATATGTTACCAAATTATATCATTACCACATTAAATAATGGGTACCACATTTTAGTCTAAATAATTTTAGTCCTATGTCAGTGAAATCCTGTGCAGTTTTTTTGTGCTTTTGTTGTCATGGATTCCAAAAACCCCATGGTGCAACAGGCCTAGAAGCCCTTTTCCTTCTCACCCAGCTGCTGGCTCACATCCACATGCATTAATCACAGAGGTGGAAGATCATGCAGCCAGTATAGTGGTAACATGTGATCAGCATGTCTGGTCCCCCAGCCTAGCCACTATTTATTATAGCTACCCAAATTCCTCACAATGCTGGGGGGTATCAGTTCTATATTGGCCAAAATTCCATGAGAAAATTTCTTCCCCCATGGAGAGTCGAACCAGTGCAAGTCCATTAGCTCTGCGCCAAGCTATGATACCTTAAATCACTCTGCTATGGTGCTTATTGTCATGGAAGCTGCTGCAATCCTATTCTGTATATTTTTAGTAAACAGTAATCAAGGGGTCAGACAAGGATGCCCGTTATCTCCTGCACTCTTTAGTATATATATAGACAAGATCATTGTACAATGGCAATCAAATTTAACCACAGAGTTTAAAGTTGGCGGTACGATTCTAAATACCATACTGTTTGCAGATGATCAGACAATCCTTAGCTCTTCAGAAGACAATTTACAAATAGCACGATATAAATTAAACATAGCAAATAAATTCAATATGACAATCTCTGAAAGTAAATCGAAAGTAATGGCATTCAACGGGAAAGACCATATGAGGTGTAAAATCAGTATTAATAACAGTATAATACAACAGGTGAATAATTTTAATTATTTAGGATGCAACGTATCATACTGCCAGAAGGAAGATATTAATATTAAATTAAATAGATTTTACAGAATGTGTGGCACTATAACACGGACACTGAAAAATAAAACTTTGAGGAGCACACAACTAAAATTTTACAAAATTATGGCAGTGCCTGTCTTAACATATGCAAGTGAAAATTGGACTCTTAACCGTTCAGACAGAAGGAAAATAGAAACTGCAGAAATGAAGTTCCTACGTTCAGTAGCAGGTGTGACAATTTTGGACAAGAAAAGAAGTGAGGATATTAGGAAGGACTTAAATATTTTCAATTTAACAAATAGAATTGACAACATGAGAAACAACTGGTATGAACATGTCAAGAGAATGCCTACAGATAGAATCCCTCAGCTGTTACTAAAGTACAAACCAATAGGACATAGAAATGTTGGACGCCCATTTACTAGATGGGAGGATTCATTAAATCCCACTTGATGTGAAAACAGGTCAAAAGGCCTAATTTCATGAAGCAGAAGAAGAAGAAGTGTGCCGCTTGCCTGGAACATAATTTGTAAGTATTTTAAATATGGAACAAGCATCAGTCTTATATCTCTGTAAAACATCTGTGTGTGTGTGCGCATGTGTGAGTGAGTGTATAATACGTTTGATACAATGTAGAATATGTGTGGTATAATAGTTAGTGTGATTGAGAAGTGTCCTAAACAGCACCAGAATCAATATCAGGCTACATAGAACCTTTTCTTTGAATTTAGGGTTTGAAATGGTCCACTTAGCTTTCTGAGGACAGCTGTAGAGCCATTTGAAGTAACTAATCACATTATAGATAGTGAAATTTGTGTCATACTACCTAATGATGCAATCACTTTAACCAAACCTTGACTCATCACATAAGACCCCCTATAGTACTGGTGCACTGACTGCTCTACAGAAATGATATCCATGAAGGACATTGCATGTTAAATATTGAAAACACCCTAACAGTAACGCACAGAGAAAATAATCCAGCGAAGATAAACATACTCAAAGAGATGGAAATCATGAAAGCAGCTCACAACAAAGACAGCCTGATAAACGAAAACGAACCCAATACATGCAACCCCGTCTACCAGATCTTCAGTGAAACACCAGTTTTGAATCCTGCCGATGATGGGACAAGTCCCAAAATCGTTACACTTAAATAATTAATTAAGTTGAGGAGACGGACCTTTCAGGTGAATATTCCATAATTTTATATTAATTTTAAACAGGAGTACACTAATTAATCTGTAAAAACTGAAGAAAAAAAAATGTACAAAGGCAGAACCAGCAGTGATTTTACTATCAGATTTAAAGAACACTAAAAATTTAAAGTATGCAGAAAATAAATCTAGTTATGCAAACCACATAATTGAGGCTGATCATGATGTGGAAAATAGGGAAAGTACCTTTATTGCAGTCCATAGAAAGAGGAAGATTACAAAAATAAACATACTAATAAAATTCATATTAAATTCTATTAAGGAAATAGTCATACAGTAAAATGTTAAAATATATACTTTTAGGTAGGTGCCATCGTCCTCAACTGTGTAAAATATTTTCTTGATTTTAAAAATTAGTAACTGTAGGCCTTTCGGAAGCCTACTCCCATCATCAACAGAAGAAATAAATGCTACTAACTGTTGTTATTGTTGTACGACATTTTGGACATTGATGGTCTTGAAGCATCGTCGGTAGCAATTGATTCAGATGCTTCAAGACCATCAATGTCCAAAATGTCGTACAACAATAACAACAGTTAGTAGCACGTATTTCTTCTGTTGATGATGGAAGTTGACTTCAGAAAGGCCTACAGTTACTTATTTCTAAAATCAAGAACATTTTTAACACAGTTGAGGAAGATAGCACCTGTCAAAAAGTATATATTTTAACATTTTACTAAAATAATAAACATATTGTAGGAGAAATAAACAACAACATTATTTTAAATGAGAACACACATAATAAGAGCAATGTTCTCTATTGGATTGTCACCAACAATGAATAATACCTTTCTGCTGATGAGGCCTATAGTTTTAAAATAGTTAAATGAATTTCATAAAACCTTTTTGGGAAATAACATTATAAGGCTTTCAAGTCAATAAATAAAACAGGTCATAATTATCTCACCTCTTACACTCCATGTTCTTCAAAGTACAGGATCACAGCTTTCAGGAAATTCCTATCTTCAGCCATCAACAGTCATAAAGATGGCTGAAGACAGGATCAACTGTTCCTAAAAACCATGACCCTGTGTTTTGAAGAACACAGAGTGTATGAGGTGAGATAATTACAACCTATTTTATTTATTAATAGTTAAATGAAGTTGGAGAAAATGATACTATAACAGGTATTATTATTTACAATTTTATATCCCAAAATGTTATACTAAACAGCAAATAAATAAGTATATTTCTGAAATTGTTTAAGTTGAGTGTAACTATTATCCTATGTAACTTTTATACTGTAACCTATTAATTCTGTTTCAAACACTGTATAATGAAGACATCAAGACACAACAGCTAGTAAATACATGAACACCACACCACTTAGTAATGTCACTTTATTGCCTCTGAGGCCTATAAACTACTTTAGTAATTACTTACGAAGTAACCCTCTGAGGCTCATCTATGTCGATGTCAATCTCATCGGAAGCTGCTTCTGTAACACTGCTTGTCTGACTTGTAAAAAGTGAACCTCTGCCTTCCCTCCGCACACGATTTGGAGTTCCTAACATCATAATATACAATAAATCTACTTGTATATCTAATCACATAAAATTGCCATTAATTTAAGATAAATGAACCATATACAAAAGTAAAAATTTATGGTGGTTTGTTAAAATGATAAATTATTGGAAGTATATAAAACAGTACATCAGTTTTGAATGTTTTTATTTTAAATTCATCACTTCTCACTGAAGGACAAATTATATTTGAAGAGAAAAATTTATGCCTAAACTGGGATTTGAACCCAATGTCTCCAGATTTCAATTACCAGCACTCTAAACCACTGAGTTACTTAGGATTTCAATTTAAATGGAATTTCATCTCTCTCTTAAACAATCCCCATGTGCCTCGGAGATTGCATAATAGAAAAATTTCCATTTAAATTGAGATGCCTAACTAGTTCAGAGGTTTTAGAGAACTGGTACAGAAAACCAAAGACAGGTTCAAATTTCAGTTTAGGTGTAAATTTTTCTTTTCAAATATAATGAGTACGTCAGTTGTTAATTACATAATTATAAAATTCATAAAAATAATTAAGAGAAATGTTTATGTTGATTGTAGTATTATAAAAAGCATAAACATGATGAGTTTGTGGTGATTATAGTGTTATTAACCCATTTGCTTCAGGTTTAAATGCTGAATGCATTTTCCAGAAACCGGATTTAAGCTACGGTAAATTTTCAGACATTGAAACAAACTAAAGATAACGATACTTGAGATTACAGTAAGGGTGAAAAGGCAAAAACACTTACCTCTACTATTCATAAATGTTAACAAAAGATTACCCTGCCAAGGGATGTACAAAATATTGCAAAATAACTAACAGCAGAGTTAAGCGAGTGTACCTCGTCTTCTGAGTTATAGGCCATTTAACTGCTGGCGAGTCTACCTCGTCTTTTGAGGCGAATGAGTTAAAGGAATAATCATTACCAACAATAATTTTTGTAATCAAATGGTAAAGAGAAAAATTTATGCCTGAACCGGGAATCGAACCCCGAACCTTCAGCTTTCCGTGCTGATGCTCTTAACCATTGAGCTAATCCAGGCTTCCTTCCCATCCAAGCATAAATCCTTCCTTTACTTTACTGTCTTGGTCCCACATTCAAATGCTATGAATCATCATTCACAAATACACAATGAATGGCTTCTACCTGAAGAAGACACGAAGGGACTCCACATAGCTATAGCATTATTTATTAAATTAATATTAAGAAGCTAAAGCTGTTACTATGATTGAAATAAGTATATTAAAGTACACTACTAAATTATTGTAATCAAATGGTAAAGAGAAAAATTTTATGCGTGAACCGGGAATCGAACCCCGAACCTTCAGCTTTCCGTGCTGATGCTCTTAACCATTGAGCTAATCCAGGCTTCCTTCCTTTACCTTACATTTGAATGTGGGACCAAGACAGTAAGGTAAAGGAAGTATTTATGCTTGGATGGGAAGGAAGCCTGGATTAGCTCAATGGTTAAGAGCATCAGCACAGAAAGCTGAAGGTTTGGGGTTCGATTCCCAGTTCAGGCATACATTTTTCTCTTTACCATTTGATTACAATAATTTAGTAGTGTACTTTAATATACTTATTTCAATCATAGTAACAGCTTAAGCTTCTTAATATTAATTTAATAAATAATGCTATAGCTATGTGGAGTCCCTTCATGTCTTCTTCAGGTAGAAGCCATTCATTGTGTATTTGTGAATGATGATTCATAGCATTTGAATGTGGGACCAAGACAGTAAGGTAAAGGAAGGAATTATGCTTGGATGGGAAGGAAGCCTGGATTATCTCAATGGTTAAGAGCATCAGCATGGAAAGCTGAAGGTTTGGGGTTCGATTCCCGGTTCAGGCAAAAATTGTTCTCTTTACCATTTGATTACAATAATTTAGTAGTGTACTTTAATATACTTATTTCAATCATAGTAACAGCTTTAGCTTCTTAATATTAATTTAATAAATAATTTTTGTGTTCGTGAGAAATGTAAGAGTGCATCAGGAATGTGTTTACTCAGATATTTGAAGAGTATGTGAAGCTACTCACAATGACCCAACGTAGGCAATGATGAGTAGTCTACACGGTAATGATATTTAGTGGATTGTGTTAATCAGAGAATGTGGATTTGATTTATATTAGAAAATAATTGGTTACACTTTTTGCCAACAGACAAAATAATTGAGTGTATAAATAATATGACATACCAGTCATCATTCAACACATGATTTGCCACAAGAAAAACAGACTGGCTACTTAAAAGAAAGACCATCTACCATACTCAAGTTATTTTAACAGAATGACAACTAAAGTGGAGCTCCACTGAATCTGAAAAGGGCTCCCTGATGGGATTTGCTATGCAAGTATTTAGCTGTCCCACAACAGCAACGGTTGTGTCCCCTAGTGGCAGATAGGGGAATGGTCAGTGGAAATATCTGTCCTCCCAGCTAAGTTGATGTCAACTTTCGGACCATTTGTGGAGTCATCAGGAGGTGAGCAACCTCATATACTAGCTGCTCAAACTACTATAGAGTACTTCTCTGTGCTGGATCCACATCAGCGGCAGGACATGTCCCCAGTTGGCAGACAGGGGGTATGGCAAATGGGGGTCAGTCCTCTCGGACAAGTCCGATGGACTCATGGGCCATTTGTGGGGTTGACAGGAGATGATGTACTAAAATGCTCATATTATGGAGCAAGGCTCCGCACTGTTCTCATATCAGTGACATGATATGTCTCCAGATGGCAAACAGAGCATATGGTCAGTGGGTCTGCTCATCAGCCCTCCCGGCTAAGTCCGATGGACTCGTGGACTATTAGTGGGGTCAGCAGTCGATGAGCGTCCTGTCATACTATGTGTTCCCTTTTGGAGCTTTCGAGTTCCATATTGGACTCGGCGCAACAGCAGAACACATCCCCGGCTGGTAGACCAGGGCATGGCCTGGATCAATGCAGTTTGGTTGTACTGTTAAATTATTTTGAGTCTGTGAAATCTTACCTCAATATTAATGTTGATTTGTTCTTGAACATGTTTTGATTAGTCATCTAATGAGTCACAAACTCAAAATAATTAAATTAAAAGAACCTCAAAATATTACTTCCTAAAATAAAACATTGGTTGTACTGCGTTGACTCGTGGCTCAGTTTACGGATTCATGAACCATATGTGAGGTCGCCAGGGATTGAGCACCCTGATATACTATAGAATGCTTGTACTGTGGGGACTTATATGATGTAATAGGTCCCTTGCCGGTCTCAAAAGTGGCAGCAGGACACATCCCTGGTTGGTGGATCTGTGATGCTTTCCTTACCTAGCAATCCTCCCAGGTAAGTCCAATGGACTTGTGGACCAACTGTTGGTTCATCAAAGGGTGAGTGTCCTGGCAAACTATTAGTTCAATAATTCTACCTGAATGTTGAACTCAGAATTTTGGAATGGGTTCCAGATGTAGAGAAGGGAGACATAGACAGCCGTCACACATATATGTGACAATCGTTCTTTAAAGGTTTCTATTTGTAACTCTGAGACCATCTTCTTGTAAAGTGAAGAGTGCCAGAGATGGGACAGATAGGATTCTTGAGATCTGCATCATTTGCAAATTGTAATTGAATAATTAAATGAAAGATGTTCAGCCCTGATCCTCAAATACTCACCAGTTACTGCCACATTTTAGTCACTTGCCAAGAAGATGGCCTCAGATGAAATTTCACTTCACTGTTACCCCGTAAAGAAATACTAACACTAGGAATATTTTATTTCAACCAATGGAAGTTATTAACAAATTTTATTGGTGCAGTTATAACTGATCATTTAACATGTATCTCAAATTCTGCAACAAAACAAATTCCATGATGTAACAGACCTAGAAGAACCTTGATCTACCAGCCGGTTGTTGGCCTCACATCTACATGTATTAATCACAGAGGCAGATGATCATCCTGCCAGTATAGGGGTGACATGTGATCAAGTTGTCGGGTTCCTCAGCCATTATAACTGGTTTTCTCAACCTGGAGCTGCTACTTAATGTAGCTACCCAAATTCCTCACGATGCTGAGTGGGCACTGATCTCATAGTGATTGAAATTCCATGAGAAAATTTATTCCTTCATGGAGACTTGGACCAGTGCAAGTCCTTTAACTCTGCGCCAAGGCACCTTGCTTCAATCACTCAGCTACAACGCAGTACTCAAATTCTGCAATATCTAACATAAATTGCTAATGCATTCTCTTACTAGCTAATCTACCAAATATCATTACCATGCTCTCTTTATGTAATAATAAATAAGTTATTCAACTTCATAATATTTTTGTTACAAACTTGTGAGCAAACCTTGATAAGTTTTTTTTTTCACAGTTTATAGTCCACTGCAAGTAGTGTCACTTCAATTGTAACCACATTTTACTTTATAAATTAAATAAATCTGAACAAAATCATAGACAGAATATGAAGTCCAAATTATATTATATATAAAAATAGTTTTATTATGGATTTATACTATACTCTATCCAAAATAAGACATGCCCTTAACATAAATATATATTACTCCACTCAAGTGTTTATTAATCCTTTGTTATGTTGCAGTTTGCCCAAATCTTCTGGCAGCACCAGGCAGCTGTCATGCAGGGCTGACAACCTGTCTGCATCTTGTAGCAATTGTCTAGGAAAGTGGAAGCCTTAGCTCATACCACCCCAAAGGTCTCCTAAGTCCTGTTACAACTTGCTTACATCTATATTATTAACCTCTGTAGATGATATAAATGATAAATACTTAAGAACCTCAACACCTATTTAATAACATAATTTAAAAAACAAAACTCCTGGCACAACAGGCCTAGAAGGGCCTTAGCCTACCAGCCGGCTGCTGGCTTCACATCCACATGTCAATCACAGAGATAGATGATCATCCAGCCAGTGTAGGGGTAACATGTGGTCAGCATGTCGTGTCCCCCAGCCGTTATAGCTGGTTTTCTCAACCTGGAGTTGCTACTTATTGTAGGTACCCAAATGCATCATGATGCTAGATGGGCACAGGTCCTGTACTGGCCGAAATACCACGAGAAAGCTTCTTCCCCCATGGAGACTCGAACCAGCTCAAGTCCTGTAGCTCTGCACCAAGGCTTCCTTACTTAACCACTCGGCTACGGCGTGGGACATAATGAATTAAAAGGAAATATGTTTTTAAAAAATTAACTTACATTAATTGAACTTGTTGCTTAAAGGCAACATCAATGATCAATGTTAATAAAATTCAAGATAAAATACCATTGAGGTATTAGTCACAAAATTAAAATTATAAAATAAAATTATTAAGAGAAGACTACATAACAATGAACTACTTGGTCTTTATAGGAAGCCAGATATAATAAGAACAGTTAAGTCTCGTAGACTGCAATGGGCAGGACATGTTGCGCATATGGGGAATGAAAGACGTGCATGGAAGCTTCTTGTAGGAAAGCCAGAGGGAAAACGCCCAGTTGGTAGACCAAGAATGAGGTGGGAGAACAACATTAACTATGATTTGAGGGAAGTAGATTATACAAGGAATGATTGGAAAGCATTAGCTCTGGATAGGGATGTATGGAGAGCTTATGTCTGAGCGGCCATGAACCTACGGGTTCGATAGTGCCAGTGAGTAAGTAAGTAAGCATATAAAATTATTAAATTGTTACCTTGTAGGTCCATCTCCTCAACTTTGTAAAATATTAATTTTCTGTAGGCCTTTTGGGATTGGTCCCATCATCAGCAGAAGGAGCAGGAGATACGTCTATATCTGCTGACCCTGAATGCAATACTTCACATTTTTCAAAATATTCCATTTTTACTAAAACATTATGGTTTTACTTCTCTTTTTTATGGTATCCACAAAATATCAGTTCTAAGTTCTTCATGTGTATCTTAATGCACCATTCAGAAACACCAGCAAATTTAACTGTGTTTACTCACAATATCATTCATTAAAACTTCTGTATTTGTCTGCTTCAACTTGGAAAAAAATAAAAATGTTAAAATATATATGTAGTCCAATATGCCCATTTCACCAATTAATGTTTTAAAATGGTCAACAAGTTTCTACAGCCAAGCTGTCATTCTCAAGACCAGATATTGACTGAAGACAGAATTGAATAATAAGTAAAGAAACAAATTCAGTTAAAAAACAAACTACGTCACATGACGCAATCATTCATAAGTGAACAATAAAACATACTAAAACTAATCCTCTTTTTTTCAATTAGAGAAAAGAGGGCGCTGTACGGAATAGGGCCCTTGTCTTTATTCATTATTTTATCCTTATTTTTATAAATTTCCAAACTTTCAAGGACGTTAAGGAATTTGAAATCCATGACCGAACGAACCAGCCTAAGGTTACTTTTATTGATAGCATGACCGTACTCAGAAATATGTTGGGCAACTCCAGATTTTTCAATTCTGTTGAGTCTGAAATGGGCAATATGTTCATTAAATCTAGTTAAAATGGATCTTCTGGTTTGCCCAACATATTTCAAGTCACAGTCATTGCATCCAATTTCATAAATACCGGATTTCTCTATACAATCGACTTTATCTTTAGGGTTTATGTTGACGACATTTTTGCTATTTTTGATACCAAAAAATGCAATGTACAGGAATTTGTTGAAATATTAAATGACCGGACTCCCAGCATAAATTTTACTTATGAAGAGGAGGAGAATGGAAGGCTGCCCTTTCTAGATATGATAATAATTAGAAATAATTATAGATTAGAATTTGATATTTATAGGAAAGAAACCAGTACATTTAGATATATCACGGCAGATTCGTACCATTGTAATCAACATAAAATGGCCAGTTTCAATTTTTTAGTTCACCGTCTTACCACTTTTCCGTTAAGTAAAAATAGATATAATAAGGAATTACAAACCATTAAAGATATCGCTAAGTGTAATGGTTTCAATGGAAATATTATTGGTAATTTGATTCGTAAATTTGAATTTAGAAAACTTATTACTGATTCTACAGCCTTCCATTCTCCTATTAATAAAGCTAATTTTGCAATTTTGCCGTACGTTCCCTCTTTAACTAGAGGTTTGAACAAGATATTCAAAGGACTAGATACTAAATTGATTTTACTTCCACTTTGACATTAAATAGTGTACTTGGAAACCCTAAAGATAAAGTCGATTGTATAGAGAAATCCGGTATTTATGAAATTGGATGCAATGACTGTGACTTGAAATATGTTGGGCAAACCAGAAGATCCATTTTAACTAGATTTAATGAACATATTGCCCATTTCAGACTCAACAGAATTGAAAAATCTGGAGTTGCCCAACATATTTCTGAGTACGGTCATGCTATCAATAAAAGTAACCTTAGGCTGGTTCGTTCGGTCATGGATTTCAAATTCCTTAACGTCCTTGAAAGTTTGGAAATTTATAAAAATAAGGATAAAATAATGAATAAAGACAAGGGCCCTATTCCGTACAGCGCCCTCTTTTCTCTAATTGAAACAAAAGAGGATTAGTTTTAGTATGTTTTATTGTTCACTTATGAATGATTGCGTCATGTGACGTAGTTTGTTTTTAACTGAATTTGTTTCTTTACTTATTATCAATTCTGTCTTCAGTCAATATCTGGTCTTGAGAATGACAGCTTGGCTGTAGAAACTTGTTGACCATTTTAAAACATTAATTGGTGAAATGGGCATATTGACTACATATATATTTTAATATTATATCACCAAGAAGATCACTTGTGTATTAAAAAATGTTAAAAATTGTCCATTTTGTTTCATTCTTTAGGGGTTTTCCATTTTGTTTCATTCTTTAGGGGTTTTCCTCTTGGAAGTTTTTGTATAATGAGATCATTTATTTTTAAACTTTTTTTATCAATTTACTCTACAAACATAATGTTATTCACCACAATATTGTTTGTTAATAAGTACAACATATATACTCCATACAACATTCAGATATATATTACTAATATATATTACTAATGCTATAACAAACTTTCATTGTTTAAATTGTCATTGGCATTGTTGTGTATTTTTTAATGCCTCCAGTTTGTCATTTTAAACATTTCTGGTGTTCTCCCCTGGCAATGGCATAATTGTAACCTACTTCTGAGTTTGGGGCACCTGAAAGGCGGGGTTATGTTGCCCCCATGATATGATGAGCGATAATGATGATAGTGGTGCGCCAGGAGACTCCTAATCCTAAGCTTAATGTAAGATGAATATGAATGATGATGATTGCGATGGCCATATAATTTCGGGGACCATTTTGGCCTTAAAGTTTTCCTGACATTTGTCTTACAGGTGGGGAAAAACCCCGATAAAAACCTCACCCAGAAAAACTGTCCCAACCAGGGATCGAACCCGGGCCCACTGCATGACAAGGCAGCATGCTACCTCGAGACCACAGCAGTGGACGCATTGTTGTGTATTATTATAAAAAATAAAACTATTCCACTTGTTTGCTTTATATATGTGAAAGATAGTTAATTGTTATAGTAATATAAAATTATAAAACTGTACCTTATTTTGCAATCTCCTCAACTGTTAAAATGATTAAACAATGTAGAAGTTTTGGGACCATCCTATCCTCAGCATAAAGTAATTGGTTACTATCCAGCTATTATCCAACTAAATAAATAAGGTGAATCCGGAGTCATCTTACCTCGTAACATGTTCTGTTCTATGAGAACATGTTTCGATATGCCAGTACTACACCATCATCAGCTTTTGCAGACTGTTGAATTTTGTTATGAGGGCCCTGGCGACACCGTCTCCATCTTTTGGCTGACCGAAGAACTTGTAAACCAAATCTTTTTCTTTGGGAATTTCAAATTTCATAACCCTGCTTTTGATCTTTTTTACATAGATCTACTCCCAAATGGCGAGCTCTTTTGTACTTGTATTTTCCAACTGTTGTAATCATTTTGTGTTTACATTGATTTTGTGCTTTTCTGACCAAACATGAGCAGCTACTGCAGATTTATTTCTATTTCTCCATTTTAGAAATGTAAAAAATAGAGAAGTAGAAAAATCTGCAATGGCTGCTCATGTTTGGTCGGAAAAGCATAAAATTGATATAAACACAAAATTATTAAAACAGTTGGAAAGTACCAAAGAACTCACTGTTTAGGAGAAGATCTACATAAAGAAGAAGAAAAACAGGGTTATGAATTTTGAAATTCCCAGGGAAAAAGATTTGATTTACAAGTTCTTTGGTCAGCCAAAAGATGGAGTGAGAGTTGATTTACAGATGTTATCACACAATTTTCCATTATTACCAAAAGTGTTTTAAAATTCCTGTTCAATAAAATCCTGTAAATGTTGCAAGTTTAGTGGTTTGTACTGAAAACTTTGTCCTTTAAAATTTCCCACATTGAAAAATCACATGGAATGAGGTCTGGTGATCTAGGTGGCCAATCAATTTTCACCACGCTTTGCAATCCACTCTTCAAAATGGTCATCAAAAAATACATCGACGTTTAATCCATAGTGCGGTGGAACACCATCTTGCTGCCAAACAAAATTGTTTCTTACTGCTTCAAACATAGGGCTGTTTTTTAATTCTACTGTAACTTCATTTCTTAACATTCGGTGGTAACTATTGGAAGTCATGATCCTTGAAAAAATAATGACCTGTCACTTTTTCGCTGCATATGCCTGCCCAAACTGTAACACCAGGTACATTCAATTCTTCCTCAATTACAACATATGGATTTTCAGAAGTCAAATACATGCAATTATATATAATTGTAGGCTTTCACAGCCGGCGTCTTGATCCATATTTGGTTCGTCTTCCGGGCTTATAGGCCGTGGTCTGGTTAAATTTGGATCCCAGCACTGCATAACACGACAACGAAGCCTATGACTTCTGCACACGGCAATACAGCGCAAAACTCGGTGCGCGCAGAAAACCTCCCCTCCACCCGGGATTTAGCTATAAACAGAGAGACAGTTTCCAACGACCAGCCAGTCTGCAGCCGACTGTTGAGGAGTTCACAGAAAGCACGCAGTATCTCCTGATGATGTCTACCGCAGCAGTAGACGAAACGTCGAGTAAGAAGACAACCAGACCACGGCCTATAAGCCCGGAAGACGAACCAAATATGGAACATGCAATTATGTTTGCTAACTTTTCCATTTAACTTAAAATATGCTTAATCAGACCACAAAATTGTTTTGTAAAAGTTGGGATCGTTTTCACATTGGATCACATACCACTCACAGAATTCATGCCTTCGATCAGCGTTTGAGGTTATATTCTGAAGGTCCCATATTGAAACCCCTCAGTTTCAACCGATCTGATTTATTTTCCTTGCAACCATGTTCAGTTGTTAACTGACTTATGCCACATCGTGTATTATAATTTTTATATTCTCTGACTAACACCTCAATGGAATTTTACCATAAACTTTATTAGTATTGACAATCATTATGGATTCCTTCTTCCCTTCCTTATCATTGGTGTATTTCGGCCAATGTTTACATCAAGAGCAGATCTTAATTTGGATAGACAATAGTAAGAAAGGAACTTATTTGAGTATAAAGTATGAATGAATACGTACCTGCTTTTGGTTCCTCAATATAAAATACAACATCTCCTTCACTCTCACGCCGAGCTGGGTTCCCACTACTGTCCAACACGTTGCTAGGCACTTCCATTCGGTTTTTTGATTTCCTTCTTTTTAAGACACTCGCTTTCTTTGCAACCTGGATAATGAGAGACTGTTGGACCAATCAGAGTTTAGCTGGTTGCAACACCCAACACTCAACAAAAACAAGCAACAAGCACTGTGCCATTGTCATGCGCTCCAACCTGCCAGTTCAAGTTATGCTTCTCAAGTGCAACATCACATCATAAATCTATTTCACTCTAAGTAATATAAATATATTAATTAATTTTTTTTTATTTAAAAGTTCCAGATGCTTTCATTTGTCAATTGAAATGTTATAAATGTATTAAGCAGAATTTTACCAAAACTCTTTCTTGAAACATTTATTATAATATCTTGCAGAAAATTTTCCATTTAAAATATATGCATAATTGAATATAAAGGCAGTGGGGAAAAATAAAATCATGTATGCAAGAAAAATATATACATTGTCCAATAGAGTGTCCCAAAAATTGAAGTATCTTATTTTCAATGCATACCTTCTTAATTTATTTGTATAATGTTAAATCAATTGTAAGTGTAATATGGTGTATGTAGGCCCACAGTATCGCATGCCGACTTGCTTCGAAACATGTCAGTACTTGTAAGAATCAAATGAATCGTGAATTCTTCTTACCTCATACTTCTATGTTTTTTTAACACAGCACTGCAGTATCAGAGAACAATCTTCCCCATTGTCAGCTGTTTTCACAACTGTCAATTTTTTTTTTGCCAGTAATTATCCAAACTGCCATCTGGTGTACTTTTGAAGGAGTAATTTTCTAAACTGCCATCTGGTGTATTTTTGAAGAACTTTGTAATCAAGCTAGGTTCGTCCAGAATCTCGAATTTGTGGTTCTAGTATGGTTTTTTTGAATATATATCTTTTCCCAAACTATTAATTCCAAAGGTTTAGATAGATGTTTCAAAATTTTTCTATCTAAACCTTTGGAATTAACAGTTTGGGAAAATATATGTATTAAAAAAAACCATACTAGAACCATGAACTTCGAGATTCCGGATGAACCAAGCTTGATTACAAAGTTCTTCAAAAATATGCCAGATGACAGTTTAGAAAATTATTCCTTCAAAAGTACACCAGATGGCACTTTGAATAATTACCGGCAAAAGAAAAAAATTGACAGTTGTGAAAACAGCTGACGATGGGGAAGATTGTTCTCTGATACTGCGGTGCTGTGTTTAAGAAAACATAGAAGTATGAGGTAAGAAGAATTCATGATTCATTTGATTCTTATTAATAAAACCTCATAATGTTAAAATTCCCAAATTTATTATATTAAAAAATGTCCGTACTTGTTAACTCAGGAAAATGAAATTTGAACAATAATGTTTTTTTTATTGTAAAATAGTAAATAGTTATATGTTTTGGGCATATTGATGATTTATTTACTAAATAAACTTTTAATTGTTCTAGAATCCTTCTACACTAACTCACCACAAATTTTCATGTCATATGTTTGGTATGAAGTCGGCAGCGGTTGTTATTAATATATTTGTTATTTGCATTATTAAGGTTAAACAGAAAAAGTAGAGGGGTATGCGTATTTATGTCTTGGGAGTCTTGGGACATCACAAATGATGTATACAACTTCATGTCTCACAAAATAAAAATTGCACTATATTATCTCCTCATAATTAAAGGAGATCTAACTTCAACTGTCAAAGTTTAGTAATATTGCAGTAGTTTGGACTCTGAGTGTGTACTGGCGCTAGTGAACTCAATAAACAAAAATGGAATCTCTGCAAGAAAAAATTGTGTGTTCAAACCTGTAACACGAGTGCAGTAAAAATTCAGAAAAGTACACCAATGAGAACTTCCAACATGATGGAGCATCCATCAATGGATGAATAAACTTAAAAAACACAGGATCTATTTTAAAGAACAAGAGCAGTGGCAGACTTTCCATTTCGAATGAATGTGTTGAAGAGGTGTGCAAGCCATTTGCAAGAAGCCCCACAAAATCAATTTATCAACTCAACATTCCATGATCGAGAGTCCATAAAGGTCTTCATAAATCTCTGCGCATATAAAGTGTAGTTAGTACAGAAACATTTGCCAAATGACAAACCATGTCGAAAATCATTTGCTGTAGACATGTTTAATTGCATTGAGGCAAACTACAAGTATCTCAGATCTGTTTTAGTGATGAATTAAGTTTTATGTTTCAGGAAAAGTAAATAAACATAAATGCAGAATATAGGAGTCAGAGAATCCTCATGTACCCATAGAAATAGAACGAGATAGCTCGTATATTAATGTCTGATGTGGTCTAATGAAAGACTAGGTCATGGGACCATTTTCTTTGCTGAACAAACTACATTAAAGTGCTTTATACCTCACCTCATAATCGTCTTCTAACTATACCGGTTTCAAAGTTTAGGCAGCATCATCTTCAGTAATTTCATGTCGACTGATGTTATATCCATCAGGAGTTCTGCTTCTTCCTCCCTCTGTTGGTGGACCGGCGAACCCTTGGATCATATCAAAATCCCCGGGAATTTCGAAATTCATAAGTTTTTTTTTCTTTTTTTATGTGGATTTTTTCCCAAACCATGAGTTCTTTTTGTTTTTCTATTTGTTTAATTCAGCAAGGTATAATTAGAAGACTGGGTATGAGGTAAGGTATAAAGCATTTTAATTTAAACAAACTTAAATTAAACCTCATAGCAATTTTTCCTATAAAAGTTCAATATCACAGGTATTACATACCAGGATATGTTAGTATTATTTGTAATTCCGCAAATTGAAGATATTCCCAACATTGTCTTTCAGCAAGACAGTGCACTGGCTGTTAAGGATTGTTTAGGCCAACACTTCCCAATGCATTGGATCAGATGAGGAACTCTAACAGAATGGCCTGCTTGTTCCCTCAACATCACCCCATGTGACTTGTTTCTCTGGGGCTTTAGTAAGGATATCGTCTACAAGACAGAGGTGAGGTCTATCATTGACCTCCAAGAATGCATTACTGGTGTCTTCTCTCATGCAAAACCTGCAATTCTATAGCTACATGGATGGAACTGGACAATCATATGGAAATCGTCTGAGCAACAAATGGTGCGCATATACAGACATTCATAGTTAAATGTGGGAAATAACATTATGAGGTTCTTAATTTAATGAATGAATAAGTTATATTCTTATCTTACCTCATATTTCATGTATTTTTTAAACATTGGAGCTGCAGTTTTCGAAAAGACATCCTCTTCATTTTCAACTGATATTATGACTACCAGATTTTTGTTGGCATCTTTATCTATAATGTTGCCATCTGGTGTTGATTTGATGAACTTTGAGATCAGGTCCTGTTCATTGGGAATTTCAAAATTCATGGATCTAAATTTGTTCTTTTGAATATATATCTTCTCCAAAACTGTCAATTCTAAAGGTTTTTCCAAATGCTTTAGAAGTTTGGCCTCTATTTCAATTTCATGACTCTCCAACAAACTATGTATTGCAATAGCTGATTTTTCAATTTCACCATTTTTTAAATTTCTAAAGTGTTCCTTTGTGTGAGTGTGCAAATTCCTTTTTGTTTTTCCATTTAAAAATCATGAAATATGAGGTGATAAGAATCTGACTCATTCATTTATTCATTGAATGCACAGACATGTTGACATTGTTAAACAAAACTTTCACATGTGTGTATATGTTGAGAAATAATTTAATATAAGTAGGAAATAACACTATGACGTTTCTTTTAATTATTATTAATGAGTTGGTTATTTTGACTCACCTCATATTTCTTGACTTTTATGCAGACTACGATTCGTTGCTTTTGCACAACATTGTTGAGTTGGAATGCATCGACAATGTTGTGCAAAATTGACGAAACCTGGTCTGCACAAAAAAAAAAATTTAATGTGAGGTGAGTCAAAATAACCAACTCATTTTTAATTAATTGAGAAATAATATTTGTTTTTACTGTAGTTCTATAACATAGTTAAATTTTGCATATAATCTATATACAGTATATATAATTTATGGACAACCTGTATACCTTCCTTTTAACATTCATGGAAATTTCAGAAAGAGTCTTATTTTGAAAATTCTCATTTATGAAAGCATTCTTAGTACCTGAATAAATATTAAAGATAAAACCTGGCTACGGAAAATGTATGGCAGAGATTAGAAATACTGTTGAGGGTTTTGACTAGTTTACGGAATATACTCAGTTTATATTTTACAATTGATTACAACTTGAATTGTGAGGCCTAAGCCAATGGCACAGTATGTACACAACATGAAAATGCACACCATGCTCAATGACTTTAATAATTCAGAGTTATCTGTTAGCAAATTAGAAAAAAAGGAAAATTTATTAGTGTTACTTTCTGTCCAAGAATAATTTCAAATAAAGAGTAATGAGAGAATTAAGAAATAAAAAGGGAACTAAACAACACATGCAATGAAGTGGTTAAAAAAAGAACTTCATTACAATGTAATCTTTATATAAAAAATGAATGTGAGTCTGTCTGTCCTTTATGGACTCAAACACAACTTGAGGAAGAGAATCTATTGGTGATCTTTAGTGGAGGCCTTACACTCTTTGGAGGGGTGATGGAAATTACTACTACTACTCCTGACGCGACAGGTCTAGAAGCCCCTTAGCCTACCAGCCGGCTGCTGGCCTCACATCCACATGTGTCAATCACAGAGGTAAATGATCATGCAGCCAATGTAGGGGTGACATGTGGTCAGCAGTCGAGTCCCCCAGCCATTATAGCTGGTTTTCTCTACTACTACTACTACTACTACTACTAATGAAATAAATATAATTTTTAGAATTCCAAGGAAAAAACCAAAAGAAAAAGTAAAGTGCAAATCAATATATATAATTTTAGCACAGAATATTAATATATCTCAACATTATTTAAGGACACCTGGTAGAGTTTGCTTGCAAATTGTTATGACTAGTTAACATTTTAAACAAACTGTATTTTCTATGGAACTACACTACCTAGGACAATAAAATTTTTACATCCAATTAAGGCAGGTTTTCTGATGGTACTACTGTCATTGATTTTTATCTAGCATTAATTGCTTTCATTTTACCAGGGTTTTCAAATCAAACAATAATTTACAAAAAGTATATATACCTCCCCAACTGGGTACACTTTTCTCTGTAACTAATCATCAGTACTGCACTATTCTTTTTACTGACATTGTTTGTGAGTGGCTTGAGATACCAGTGAACAATTTGCTCACTTGAGAGATTAATGTATTTTATAAAAATTATTTATATTAAATTTTTTTTTGATTACATTTTTTTTCTTGAAAATAGTATATTTAACAACAAAATATTTGACTGACTGGCTACAGCTAGACACTCTAAACATCCACAAAAAAGATTCAAGCTTCTGTGTTACATAGATTCTGAGAAATGTGCACCTGAAACTTAAAAAATCAAATTTTTTGTAAATTATAACATGATATGAAAACCCTGGTATTATAAATGCATCAGGGCATAACTGCAGATGCCGTAAAAATAAGGATAAAAAGACAGAGACCGAGGCGAGATATACTGACGTTTTATATCAAAAGATAGGGAGAAAAATAATCACCCTTAAAAATATAACTATTTTTCATTCGTTTCATACAAGGGCTGTTAAGAAGTAAAAAACGAGTAAAAATGCGTGATATCCGGAACCTATTGGTAAATTCGGTCACAACAACAACAGATGTGGGCCAAAAGATATCAACATGTTGATGGGAAAAACAAAGATTTCCATTTTGACCTGATGAAAGTCTCGAACCATCGTATGTAGGGTAAAAGTAAGAGGCGAATGTAGGTTAGAAGTGAAGGTGGCTGATGAAATTTCCACATGGAAAGCAAACTTTCCACCCGAGATTTTCCCCCCACAAATCAAGGGCAGTTCAGCAAAATATATACTCGCGACTTGTAGGAAAACATTCAGATCGAGGGCAGCTTTTGGGAACGCTCAGAGACGGACATGAATTCAAACCTCGGGTTGTGTGAGTATATTTGCGATTTATAATAAGTTCCTGGTTGGACAAATTGACTTTGAAATATTTGAATAAATAACTTTGAAATATTTGAATAATTAACTTTGAAATATTTGAATAATTAACTTTGAAATATTTGAATAATTAACTTTGAAATATTTGAATAATTAACTTTGAAATATTTGAATAATTAACTTTGAAATATTTGAATAATTAACTTTAGCTTCGAAGTAGTTTAGATCTGTCTATAAAAGAGAGTCGAAGGAAGGACCTCAACTTTAAACGAAATACTACACTCACTTCTGAGTTCTCTCATGATTTAACGTAGCTATATAAGTAAATTCACGTCATGAAATAATAATGTTACTTTGTATATAAGACTATAATTACGAGTATTTTTAATGTATCATATTTCAGTAAGTGTTCATATATATATATTTGTGAAATAAAGTTGGTATTGTTGGGTTATGTGTGGAATTTAGAACGGTTCAAGCATTCCTTCCATAAATAAAAGCAGACCTTGAAAGATCCCTAACCTTGATAATAGCTGAACGTCTTCTACAGCCAGACTGGTGACAGCAGATAAACGATTCTCCAACACCATTGCCTTATTACTCTAACAGCGTAGAATACGATTTACATAAAAAAACCTTGCCCTTTGAGCTAACCTCGCTACCTATAACCTATCCTATAAAGGTTGTAATACCTGGTAAAATGAAAGCAATTAATGCTAGATCAAAATCAATGGCAGTAGTACCATCAGAACACCTGCCTTAATTGGCTGTAAAATTGTTATTGTCCTAGGTAGCGTAGTTCCATAGAAAATATAGTTTGTTTAAAATGTTGACTAGGCATAAAAAATTGTAAGCGAACTCTACCAGGTGTCCTTAGTGAAAATATAAGGAAACAAACTACTAATTATTAATGGAATATTGTTTGAAAGGTATATGATAGTCTGATATTAAATCTTCAATACATTTTAATAATGTTATTTGACAATTCTTATGACAGAATGTACAAATATGCACAGTGTTTTAGCAGAAAGACTTAAGGTCATGAAAAATGATACTAAGGCATTTGGTAAGTAATGGCAAACACTGCTATAACATCATAAAAATTGTATTTAGGCTATTTCTGACATTATGGACTTCATTTACAGTCTCCTGCCAAGTCAACTATACATTGCCAAATTCTTGGAAGATGCACACTTCATCTGCAACACCATTTCTGAATATATCTCTCATCTGATCAATCTAGAGCTTTCTGGGAATAAACTCTTGACTGAAATGGAATGCTCTCGTAGAGGGGTACTTTGATCTTTGTGATAGTCACAAGAGCTCATGACCAGCGAATTTGGTGATTGTTTTGAGTACTTCCCATTTCCACCTTGTAAACAAATTCTACTGAGCATTTTTAGGGCGACATTATTTACTAAATATGAGAAACAATTAATGTATTCACAAAATATCGCTATTTCAAGACTTTCAATATTACAAATTATACAACAAAGACTGCTCAACAACATACAATGGTCACCACTAGGATCACTGGTTTAGAACAGTGTTCCATCCATCCATCCAATGGCTGATATGCTCAAATTCGAACTTTGGCCTCCCTTAACTTCTGCCTCCAATCATTTCTATTTTGCGCAGCAAGCCTCCAGTTGCGACACTTAAGAAGGTTTGCAGCATCTTCCTTAATACCATCCTCCCATCGTTTTTTCGGTCTTCCAACCCATCTATTCCCCATAAAACTTGCTGTAAGCACCTTTTTTGGTGCTCAGTCTGTTGAGAGCCTTTGTACATGGTCAGCCCATTCTACCCATTCACTTAGGGTCGTATGCAAATATATTACTCTCTACTCAAATTACTTCCAATCACTGGTGAGCTGAGATCGAATTAACGGCCGCTTAACCGGTCATGCATGAATGTTGACGTTTTCGTAATATTGGCAACGAATTACCCAGAATTCTCAGCGATAAAACCACTTCCGTTATTTTCGTCTGCTATAGAGGAATGCATTTCTGCTTGCATCCCGCAAATAATACCGTATACAAACACGTCTGCGACGCGCAATATTACACCGATTCTCCTGTTCTTCCAGTTGAATTCTTTGGTAGACTCTATCAAATTCCTCTTTTCCGCGTATACCGAAAACATGATCGAAGTCTTCAAGGTCTGACATCTTGGATAAGTTTCAAACTACCATCGGTTCCCTTCGGGATTTTCACATAAGTTTATATCTTGAGCTACGATCTTAAGGTACCTTGTCAGGTAGCTTTACAATTATTACCGCGTGAATAGATTTCTGAGTAAGAAAAATGTGTTTGAATAAAACTTTATCAGCAGAGAACGCCTTTTACTGTCTAATGCGTTCAAACATTCGACCCTAGTCTCTTGTATAGCTGTTATTTGTATATTATATTGGTGTAATTACTGTAGAAGAGATTTTAGGCTCCCAGTTTTATAAAGGTAATAACATACAAAAGTAATGGCATTTTGTGGAAGAAATACTCTGCGAGCAAAAATAGTAATTAGAGATGAAATTATTGAACAAGTATCCCACTTTAAATATTTAGGATGTGACATCAGCTATGGGTATGATAAAGATATTGAACACAAAACACATCAGTTTCAAGCTATTTGTGGTACAATAAATAGAACATTGAATAATAAAGCCCATAAACAAACAAAATTAAAATCTTATAAAACAATGGCTGTCCCTGTCCTTTGTATGGGAGTGAATCTTGGATTACCACTACCAAACAAGAAAGTAAAATCCAAGCAGCTGAGATGAAATTTTTAAGAAGAGTAAAAGGCTGCACTAGAATGGACCAGATAGGAAATGAGGATATCCGTGAAGAACTGCAGATCTACTCCATAAAAGAAAAGAATTTAACAACAAGATACAGTGGAAAGAACATGTAGAAAGAATTGAAGAAAGTAGATTACCAAATAAAATCTTCCATTATTTTCCAAGAGGAAGAAGAGATGTCGGACGTCCTCGGAAGAGATGGTCTTAGATCTATTAGTGAAGACGGAACAGGCAACTGTTGCCTAAACCAGGAAGTGAAGAAGAAGAAGAGTTTTATAATGGGTTCTAACATTCCAAGTGCCAATTCGTAAGTCCATTTTCCTTTGTTTTAGTCGTCGTTGTTGTAGACCATCATTCCGAGACATGTTGGGTTTCTGAACGTATTTGTTTTTACGGAGTAGGGATGTCAACCCCATGCCCTACCTCCAGCAATCCTGGGGGGTCGATGATTTTCTGTTGGGTTTTTATCCCTTAAATGGTATGTCCCAATTTTTAAGAGAACAGTGTTGCCATAACTATTTAAAGTCCATTTATGAGAGCTGGGAACGTGATAGATTCACTATTTAACCTACAAAAATATGAAATTTGATTTAACTGACATTATTTTGGCAAAATTTTATAGATAACAGAGAATTTATTTATTTAAAGTCAGTGAACACAGCAGGGACATAGGAATAACCAACAATTAAACTATAAATGTTAGCTAACTGGTTAACACTACATTTAGGTAGAATACACATAAAGCAGATCTCAAGCACACACAACATAATGTTATTTTGTATTAATAAATAATAATAATGGGGAATATTTTAACAAGAGTTTGCCATGCAGTTTCTTGTGTCACTTTTACTATAACAAGTGTTTGTGTTGTCTGCTTGAGACCTTCAACATCCAACTAACCAACCAACATTGTGTAACAGTCCTATGTATTAAAAGTCTTTAGAGCATGATTTTTTCTTTTAATTCCATTCTTATTTATAGACATTTTAACTTACAACATCGTATTACATTGGGAATTTTTGGTTGTATCCAATAAACTGTGTGTGTCTACGAGACTTCTCAGGTTAAATTTGGTTTCTAAACATTACATTCAATTTAAGTAAAATTTTATCACCCCACCTCATATCTTTCTTCTTCTTCTTCTTCTTCTTCGCCGCATGCAAATACATTAGTCTCTACTCAAATTACTTCCAATCACTGGTGAGCTGACTCACCGTGAGCAAGTGCAAAGATCGAATTAGCTACCCACTAATTGGTCATGCATGAAAATCGTCGTTTTCGTAATATTGGCAAGAAATTACCCAGAATTCTCAGCGATAAAACCACTTCCGTTATTTTCGTCTGCTAGAGGAATGCATTTACGTTTGCGTCCTGCAAATAATACCGTATACAACGACGTCTGCATCGCGCAATATTACGCCGATTTTCCTGTTCTTCCAGTTGAATTCTTTGGTAGACTGTTATAAAATTCCTCTTCTCCGCGTATACCAAAAACATGATCGAAGTCTTCAAGGTCCGACATCTTGGATAAAGCAGCAAGGTACGCGGCAAGGTTTCAAACTACATCGGTTACCATCGGTTCCCTTCAGGATTCTCACGATTCGTTTCTCTCTTAAGTTACCTCGTCAGGTAGCTTACTAATTTCAACAATTATTATCACATGAACAGATTTCTGAGTAAGCAAAATCATACTAGGATACAACTTTCTCAGCAGAGAATGCCTTTTACGGTCTAATGCGTTCATAGATTCGACCCTTAGACTGGTTTCAGGACATTATTTCATTCCATCCTCTGTATTTTCACAACCGTTGTTATGTCGTCTTAAAGAGCCGCCTCCTGTTCCCACTCTGGTAAACTCAAGAGTCGGCTCTTCAAGACGACATAACAATGGTCGCAAAAATACTGAGGATGGAACCAAATAAGGTCCCGAAACTGGTCTAAGAAGAGGAAGAATATGAGGTGAGGTGATAAAATTTTACTTAAATTTTACTCATAGCGTCGTTCCTAAAATAGTCAATCACATTAAATTTTTCCATAATTTATAATAACATTCTATGGGAAGTAACACTACGAGGCGAATTATCAATATCAATATTATATGTATACATAGTACACACAGGAATTATACAATGTCAGCCTCAATAGGCTGGTGGTTATGTTTCCTACTTTTATCGCAAGTTCAAACCCAGCAGGGTCAATAGATTTTTAGGATGGTTAAATCCAAGTCAAGTCCTCTGGGGGGGGGGGGTTTAGGCCATGGGATCTGAGTCTGAAGATCTTTGAGCTCATAAAAGAACTTCCTCTGAGCAAAATTTAACAACCTTCCCCATCCAAGTAATACCTTAGTTGCCTACTAGATGTCTCATTGTGGCAATGTGCTGACCACATGTCACTCACTGACATCTGTAGAGAAATATGCATAATACATCAAATGACTAATACACAACATTGGTTTTATCTATATGTGAACAGTCATTTTACTTGGCTCAACATAAGACTATTAGCACATCACATATTGCTTTTATTGTTTATTATTTGCTTATGAATATTAATACAGCAATACCAATAATAATGCAATATACTCATATTTAACTGGATTAGCATGTGAACACATGGATAAATGTATTAATATTTGAACCTTTGTATCGAAGCAGCTGTAAAAACCCGAAGATACATAGATAGAGTAATCACTACATTCAATTTTACTTAGTTTGGCATAGATACAATAAAACAATAGATTTCCAAGACCCTTAATTCATGAAGGGAGAATGAACAAAGAAATGAAACACCAAAATCCCCTTTAAAATTACAGCAACGAGAGTAATTATCTTCTCATAGTGATTAAGGATGGAAAATTCTGAGAAGTATATATGGACCCATTCAGAAAAGAGGAGAATAACAAATACAATACAATGATGAATTATATTACTTATATAAATTACCAGACATTGTCGCAAATATTAAAATAGATAGATTGAGATGGACAGGACATATCCACAGATAGAATAGTAGTAAGACAGTTAAAAAATAATGATGGACTATCCAGATGGAAAAATAAATGTTTGAAGACCTAAAGCTAGTGGATGGATGGAGTTTTGGAAGATGTCCAAAGATTTAAAATTGAAAAATTTGTGGACAGTCGCCCAGGAATGGAGAGGTTGGAGGAAAGTTCTTAGGTAAGATGTGACTTGACCCGAGTTGTTAGGCTAAATATGATATTGATAATGAGTGATTCAGGATAAAGCAAATGATGTAAAAATTATAACTGCATTTCCATATCATATACACCAACTGATAATTAGAAACTATTCTTCCTGCCGCAACCATAGGACATCCGTTATCATTTGACCTACTATTAACCTTACAAGGGAGTTAGTGCAAGTTTTGATTGCAATTACAAAAAAGTTTTGGTATGTATGAATATGGGGGGCACGCCGTAGCGTAGTGGTTAAGGCACTGAACTACAAGCCGGAAGGTCGAGGGTTCAAGTCCCGGTGGGGTCAGGATTTTTAAACTGACCCAAAACCTTCTGGCGGCACTATGGCCCTGGGGTCGACTCAGCCTCTAACGGAAATGAGTACCAGACGCTTGTTCTGGGGGTAAAGGCGGCCGTCACGCAGGGCTGACAACCCGGCTGACATCAAGTGCCGATTGTCAAGAAAAAGTGGGAGCCTTAACCTCCCACTACCCCAAGGGCCTCCTGAGGTCTGTAGTGGGAATACTTTACTTATGTATGAATATGTTTGAGGTGCTGATTACAAAAATGTATAAACCAAGTGCCATCATCAAAAACACTATAAGTTACGAAGATGATATTCTGCTCACAATGAACCATACCTAATATGATATTATGACGTCAGTAACTTTCTTCTTCCTCTTCCTTCCAAGTATTAGGCCAAGGCCTGTTACGATCCTATAGAAAATTTTCCCTCCGGTGTTTCATAGGACGGCCCAGTGATCTTCGTCCTCTTGGTACATAATTATAAACAGCTTTGTGGATCCGATTTGAACTCATTCTTTCTAGATGGCTTTCCAATTTAGTTGGTACTGTTTAATATATTCCAAAATTGGCGTAGTCTTCAATTCTTTTAAGATATCGGTGTTCGTTTTCTGATCCCATCTGGCGTAACCCGCTGTTCTGCACATGAATCTCATTTCACAAGACGTTATTCTGCTTTCATGTTGTCTTTTTAGTGTCCATGCTTCACTACCATAGGTCAACACTGGTCTAGCCAAAATGTTATATAAATGTAATCTGGTGTTTTTTTGTACAAGGGATGGTTTCATAACTTGATTAATAATTCCCAAACTTTTATTATAACTAGTAATTTTTTCAGGGATATCCTTTTCATCCCAGATAGGGAGATAATATCCAAGATATTAAAATTGATTAGATCTCTCTAAAATTTTATTCTGGGGACAGACTTTACTTTGTATGGGGTCCTTCCTATGAAAAGCCATAATTTTAGTTTTGTTAACTGATATTTCCATATTAAATTTCGCACCTTTAGTCATCGTAAATTTTTTTTGTAGCTAATGTAGTTATTTGTCTCTTCTTCTAGTTGAATCACTCAGGACATATCGTGATAGAACTCATATCGATGCTAACTGACCTCAAAAAATGGTGTTTACAGTCTAGACCATCCCTGCTGGGTGCACACTTTACATTCACTCACTTGAGGTGCTATTCTTCCAACAGTTCAAGGCAGTGCTGAAGCAGATTGAAGATCACAGTATCCGTAAAGACTATTAGTTCACACCATCGTCAAGGGAATCAATTTCGTAGCTAATACATATTCTACACAATCAGTTCTGTTTTCTAGTCTTTACAGACTTTGTTCGGTGCTCCTGGACTGTAGCTGGTTACGATGACTTCAGACCAGATAGGTTTTAACGCCTCCCAAATGTATTTTTGATGTTCAAAAGCAGTGTGACTCGGAAGACTGCTTAATGCAGGAATTCATGAAGTGATAAGCAACTCTGTTTCTGGCACTTTATACTCTGTGCAGTAATCTTTTGCCAAGAGCTACCAACAACCCAATTTTTTAACTTGGTGACTGAACATGGACATGATTGTGTGCATATTTGTAATGTACATGTAAAACTCTTACATGCAAACAAAAACTTTTTTGCAATTGTAATTTGCGCTAACTCCCTTGTTAGAATAAAATCTTCTTCATCTGCCTTGAAGCATGCAAATATGAATACAGTAGAATAAATTATTTACTATCATTTTGGTATTATTTTATGAAAGTGAGGATATTTACTATGAAAACAAAATTTCAAAGACATGCTTTCAAATGATCTGTTGGTATAACATGAAATGTCCATTGAGATATAAATATGTTAATGATGACATAGGAGTTAAAATAATAGAAAGGTGAAACAAATCTTGTGTTCAGAGCCTCAAGGAACCAGATTAAGAGGTAAACTAAGAAAAGATGGTGGGATTGTGTGTGCCAAGATCTTAAAAAAAGTCAACCAAACCATTGGGAAAGGCTTTCTGTGGAGAGGGATGTCTGGAGGAGGCTCATTGAGGAGGTAAAGGGACCTCATAGGGCTGTAGTGTCATTTAAGAAGAAGATGACATAGGAGTTAAAATGAATTATGTTGCTGAGAGTAAAAGTAATGTAAGTATGCCAATTTTAACTATATATGATGAGAATATGTAATAAAACTTATTTAATATTTAAAGGAAATGCCACTATGAGGTGAATTAAAAAATAGGAGTTTTCAATAAATTTATTAACACAAACAAAAATGAAAATATTAATGAAGGTAACAAAACAGGAATTTATAAAATTGATTGCAAAGACTGTAAAAAAAATATATATATAGGAAAGAAAAAAGGGATTTGAATACAAGATTGAAAGAACATCTTAGAAATGTTAAAAATGGAGAAATAGAAAAATCTGCAATAGCTGTTCACGCATGGTCAGAGAAAACAGAATCAAATAAAAAGTCAAGTTACTGAAACAGTTAGATAAATCTAAGGAACTCACAATTTGGGAGAAAATTTACATCCACAAAAATAGAAAGAAAATAATGAATTTTGAAATACCCGGAGGAAAAAAAAATTGATTTGGAAGATCATCGGTTCAGCCAACATAGAGAGCAGAAATCAACCTACGGGATCACCAACCAGTGATTCAACAGTTAGAAAGAATTCACAATGATGCTTAGAGCATCGAAACCCTGGGTCTTCAAGTAAACTACAAATATGCAGTGAGTCATACATATCTAACTCCCATTATGTAATAAAATCCTTCAAATCGATTAATGTTATTCTCCCATCACATTCTTCACCGACTTTTGAGTTACATAAGGATAATGTTAATTTAATTACAATCCAGCATTTGCCTTGATGACATAAGAAAAGACAATCAGTTTGATCAATGTCAGGATTTGAACAAGTGACTTCTTTAATACAATCATATATTTAATTTTTCATCAAGCATCCATTGAATTATATACCATTAATTACAATTTTTTTGTCACATAATGATTTAAATATTAACAAATTTACTCTAAAGATTCAAATGCTAATCCAGCTATACAAATTACTTCTATTCCACATCAAATTTCAATATGACAACTAATTTTGTAAATTCCCATTACAAACTTCAAGGGCTTAGAGATTAGATATAACATTTTGAAAAGGAATCTTTGTTAAAAAAAACTGTTTTCATGCTGCAGATACATGTGTTTAATATCCGGGAATAAATCAATGGCATACCTCGATTCCCAATTATTTATCATCCCGTTTCCAGTGTCTATCCTCAAATCATAACTTAAACACAAGATCACAACATAGTCTCTTGCTTAATATACCGCAACATAGGACATCACATCACTCCATGTCATATACCAACTTCATGTCTCGTAACTGGAATTCCCTACCACAAGAAATAAGGGGCTGCCGGACATTGGCATCTTTTAAAAGAAATCTAAATTTATATTTGCTCTAACCTCGACTTCATTATTACCCAGAGTAAGGTATATATATTAATTGGTGTTTCTCGTATAATTTATCATATTTATATTATTATATTATCATCATCATCATAATGAACAAATTCGTTTTAGGCCATGTGGCCTGTACGGTAAACCTAGCAAAGATGGTCTTGATCTTTCCTATTATTATTATTATATTATTATTATTATTATTATTTATCATAAGTATTATTATTGTTATTATCGTATAAAATGTTGTTTGTACATGAAATTTACATTGCTACATTTAATGTATCTTTAACTGCTCATAATTAGTATAGTGTATATTTATATTTGTCAAATATTTATTTGTATTTGTGCTGGTTGAGTGGAAGAGAAGGCCTTATGGCCTTAACTCTGCCAGAATAAATAAAGCATTATTATTATTATTATTATTATTATTATTATTATTATTATTATTATTATTATGGCAATAATGATTTACAGTCCTATACTGTAACCGAGCTGTTAAAGTCATGATGCTTTGGAGCAGAGCTATGAGACTCGTGCTTGATCGAATCCCCACAGGGAAGAAATTTTTCTCATGGAATTTCAGCCAATAAAGGACTGATGGCCACCCAGCATCATGAGGAATTTGGGTAGCAACAATAATTAGTGGCTCCAAGTAGTGAACCCAACATGCTGACCACTTATCACCCCTTTATTGGCTAAATGACAATAATCACACCATGGAGTTTTTAATAATGATTTATGACTCAATTAATTACTTTTAAACTCCATGCTGCGACAGGGCTAGAAGGCCCTTGGCCTACTAGCTGGTCTCACATCCATATGTATTAATCACAGAGGTAGACGATCATCCAAACACTGGAGAGGTCACATGTGGTCAGCATGTCGGACCATTATAGCTGGTTCTCTCAATCTGGATTACTACTTATTGTAGCTACCCAAATGCCTCATAATGCTGGATGGGAACTGGTCCTACACTGACCAAAATTCCATGAGAAAAGTTCTTTCACCATGGGACTTGAACCAGCCCAAGTTCCATAGCTCTGTGCCAAGGCATCTTGTCATAACTACTTGTCTATGGCTGGACTTACTTACATTTACATAACCCAACATTCACTGATTTTGTGACATGTCAAATGTCAACAGAAAAATAAAGGAACTTCACTTTTTTACTGTACATATAAGTCACTAAGGTAGAATTTTTTATCACTCACCTCATATTGTTCTTCTTATTTGACTATAAACTAGTTTCGGAACATGGTTTCTGTTCCATCCTCAGTATCGTCATGACCGTTGTTCTGTCGTCTTGAAGAGCTGTCCTTTGCTCCTTCCATTGGCTGACTGAAAAACCTCGAAACCAGGTCATTCTCATCAGGAATTTCAAAGTTCATCAATTTCTTCTTTTCGCTCTTTTGAATGTAGATCTTTTCCCAAACAGTAAGTTCTTTTGGTATTTCTATTTGTTTTAATAATTTAGCTTCTTTCTCGATAAGATGTTTTTCAGACCATGCATGGGCAGCCACTGCAGATTTTTCTACTTCCCCTTTCTTCACATTCCTGAGATATTCTTTCACTCTAGTTTTCAAATTTCTCTTAGTTTTTCCTATGTAGAATTTCTCACATTCTTCACATTTAATTTGATAAATCCCTGATTTGTTTGCTTCTTTAATTTTCTCATTCTTATTAGGTCTAATCAGTCTACCGATGCTGTAGTCATTTTTGGGTGCTAACCTTATGTTGAAATCTAAAAAAAAATTGAAACTTGTGGTGTTTTAATGGATGAAATGTGAATTTTCTAAATTTTATATTTCTCTTTTACTTTTAGAAGAGTGCTTTGATTAATAAATTTTGTCTTTTGACTTGTTTATTTTCTTGAGTATCATTTTTATTGCAAAATCATTTTTCATGGCTACATTGATTATGTGTTCCTAAAATAAGTAATATAAGTCACTATTAGAACAAGCTTGGTGGTCACCACATCATACCACTGTTATAGTGGATAAGTACTACCACAATGTTAACTACAGTACAGAAGTTAGATTAGTTTGTGTATAAACAATTTTTCTTACAGTGACCAAGTGAAGTTTCTTTATTTTTCCCTTGACATTGATTTCTTGTTGGATTTAGGTTTGGGTCGGAATTAATTCAGGTAAATTGTGGTAGAATTGGAATCTCTTTTCAGGGATCGGAAGTTGGTACACAGGAAATGCTTTATAAAAAAAATGTTTGTTGAAATAATTCAGATATATTCCAAGCCAAGTTCCAAAAGATCAAGTAGATTCTAGTGATAATATTCTTCACCAAATATTTAAAATCAATTCTCCTTCTTAAATATTTTCATCTTAAGTATAAAAATGTATTTTTCTAATTTTCAGAATCAGATAGATTATAAATTTTATCTGAATAATTGTTCTCGCTTCCATTCAGGACAAAACATTGATATAGAATGAATAAATTTAACATGTTATAATATTAAGTTCATTATTATGTCACATGATATTATTCTTAATTTATATTGGTTAATAATTCTATTAAACATAAGGTTAAATCTGATTACTCGTATGAGAAAGATAAGTGTTTTTAATTCAAATTACAATTTAGTTTACTTCATTTATAAGGGTATGAAGTTATTCAGATTTTATTTTTCAAGTTTAATAGAAATATTTAGAATTCTGACAACAATGAATTAAAACAATTTTAAAGCATTATTTAAAAAAAAATCTTTATCTAGTAAAATATTTTTATTATTATTATTAAGAGGTTCTCTATCACCTGGAAGACCTAATGAAGAACTGCTTCAGGGATGCGTAAACATGGGAGGAAGAAGAATTAAGTGTATAAGATTTGCTGATGATATGGCTTTACTAGCAGAAGATGCAATGACACTGAGGAACATGCTGATGGAGCTAAATTACAAGTGTGAGGATTATGGGATGAAGACAAATATAAATAAGATGAAGGCCATGGTTATAGATAGGAAACCAAGGAAGATAAAGATGAGGATTAAGGATGAGGTCATTGAGCAAATGAAGAGCTTCAAATACTGGGGTTGTACTATCAGTAGTAACATGAACTGCGGTCAAGAAGTAAAGCAGTGGATAGCAATGGCAAAAGAAGCTTTTAACAAGAAAAGAAGCATTTTCTGCAGACCTTTGGCAAAATAATTACGGAAGAGGTTAGTGAAGTGCTTTTAGTGGAATGTAGAGTTGTATGGTGCAGAGACTTGGACATTACAACGGAATGAGGAAAAGCAACTGGAACTTTTGAGATGTGGATATGGAGAAGGATGAAATGTATAAAATGGACAGACAAAATAAAAAATAAAGACGTGCTAGACAGAGTGGGTGAAGGAAGAACAATACTGGAACTCATAAAGAAGAGGAAAATAAATTGGATTGGCCACTGACTAAGAAGAAACTGCCTGCTGATGGATGCCCTAGAAGGAATGGTTAACGGAAAGAAAGTTAGAGGCAGAAAAAGACATCAGATGATAGACAATATTGAAATAAATGGTTTGTATGCGGATACAAAAAGGAATGCTGAGTTAAGGAAAGAGTGGAGAATGATGATTTTGCAGTGAAAGACCTGCTCTTGGACAGAACACTATGTATATATATACATATTATTAAGAGATCTTTTTATTTCACACTAACAACAAAATATTTACATTCTTATTTAAAGTTATATTTAAGTATAAAAAGAATTTTAAAATACAAAATTATTTATTAATTTTAACTTTATTACTTAGATAATGTTAAAATCCTGCTTTAACATTAGACATTGCCACAAAATCACTGAATGTTGGGTTGTGTAAATTAAACAATTGAGTCATAAATCATTAAATTACAATTAATTTATCCCCAGCAGACATGAGGAATTTAAACACTTGATGCAAACTTGTTGTACCAGTAGAACAAAAATGGTAAGTTTACAAAGGTTCCTATTCAGAATGTTATTCATTCAATCTCCTCTACATACTTTGTAATGAGAATTTCCACACATCCTAGATATACAGTTATAAGCTATGTTATCAAACTATCATGCTGATTTCTATATGAAACATCAATGCGCTTATATATTTTTGTTTTACCTTGTTCTAAGATCTTCAACATATCAAAGCAAATAACTACATTTTTTCAATCAAACAAATGTCTAATAAAATACAAGCTGAAAAAAGAAGATAATCTACTAGATGCCAATAAGATTTATTGATTATTGTATTAAATGTACAGATTGAAAATAACATTAAAACTCATGTGTTTTTTAATTTTTTTTCATAAAACTTATGATAGAATTTCAAAATACAATAGGAAGTAACATTATGAGGTTTTAATCATATTTTGAGTTGTGTTTTTTGACTCACCTCATAATTCTTGATTTTTATGCAGACTAGTTTCGTCACTATCTATGCAACATTTTCGATGCTTCACAACTGTTGTCTGGCAGTTGTCCATCCTGTAAATTGATTTCTGTGCCCTCAGTTGGCTGACCGATGAACTTCCAAATCAAACTCAATTTACATATGCAAGAATGAAAAGAAAACTATGAATTTTGAAATTCCCGAAGAAAATGAAAGAGATTTGATTTGGAAGTTCATCGGTCAGCCAACAGAGGGCGCAGAAATCAATTTACAGGATGGACAACTGCCTGACAACAGTTGTGAAGCATCAAAAATGTCACATAGATAGCGACAAAACTGTCCGCATAAAAATCAAGAATTAGGAGGTGAGTCAAAAACACAACTCAAATTTAATTAAAATAAACTCATCGTGTTTTGCCTCACATATATTCAATTATGAGGTTTTACTTAACAAAAAAAAAGTTTGGTACTGTATTATTTCTTACCTCATATGGTTGTTTCTATTAGACATATGTTTCAAGGCTTGTTTGCCCCAAATCTACAACTGTTGTTGTACCAACTGAAGAAGGGGCAAACATGCCTTGAAACATATGTCTAATAGAAACAACCATATGAGGTAAGAATAATACAGACCAAACTTATTTACTTATGATGGAAATTTAACATTATGAGGTTTTTAAATTAATAAACTTGAAATGAGTCATTATTCACCTCACCTCATAGACTCATGTGTTCTCCACAGCACAGGATTATGGTTTCAGGAATCATTGTTCCCAACTTCAGCCATCTGAACATTTGTAAAGATGGTTGAACATGGGAGCAACTGTTCCTGAAACCATGATCCTGTGTTGTGAAGAAAACAAAGTTATGAGGTGAGATGAATAATGACTCATTTTATTACATTTAAATTTCCTTAATTTTAGAATATTAGTCAGCTGTGGTGGACTAGTGGTTATGTTCCTTGCATCTGGTCACAAGAGTAGCAGGTTTGGACTTAGCCAGGGTTGACTGATTTTTAGAGGATGGGAAATTCCAAGGAGCAAACCCTCTGAGAGGGAGTTTAAGGTATGGATTTTTAGGCTCGTAAAAGTTCCTTAAGCCTGAACAAAGAGGCCTCTAAGCAAAATTTACTGACCTCCTTTATCATAAGTAATGTCACGAATGATTTCCAAATCATCAATAAACTCACAAATCATAAAGTGACGAGTGAATTTATCAGAGGATTTGGAAATCAAGAATGGCATTTGTTAGGACTATTTAATGAATAAAATTAAGCTGTTTACCAAAAAATCATTATTTAAATATAGTTACCGGTATTTTAAAATACTTATATATTTAATATAAACAACAATGTTCGAAAACAAATCAGAAATATGAGGTAATGTATATTCGCTGCAACTTGATCATATTATTTATCGCCCAATAGGATCACAATATTGTAAGAATGCACCCCAGTGGAGAAAATAATGAAACACATCAAACTGTATATTATAATCAACATTATAGGTTATTCATTTATTTTATTTAGTAAACAACTTAGTAAAATCACGAAATCTGTTCATTATTTGCTATATTCAATATATTTGTTGAAGAAAAATAATGCTCTGACCTGTTCAGTATATTAAAAAGGAGGAACTTTCTTTATCACAAAGGCAGGAACTGATAAAGAGAAATCGATAAAGAGTGAGGTGAAACATGACTGTCATTGTTGTAAAACAAAATTCATTGAAACATGATTGGTCATTGACTACCATTTGGGGCATGAGTTTTGCCTACTAGATATCTCATTGGGTCGATATGTTGACTACATACCATTCATGACATCTTTAGGGAAATAAAAGTAACTAAATTAACTTGGTCCATTGGCCACAGTGAACCAGTGGTTATGCTCTTTGCCTCTAGTTCTGAGAGTCGCAGGTTCAAACCTGGGCGGGGTTGATGGATTTTTTAGGGCAGAAAAATCCACGGAGCAAGCCCTCCAGGAGGAGTTTTAAGCTGTGGGTCCCAAGTCTGAAGATTTTCAGGCTCGTAAAAGACCCTTAAGTCTGAATAAAGAGGCCTCTAAGCAAAATTTACCGATCTCAAAATCCTAGTAATATCTTAGTTGACTGTTAGATGTCTCATTGGGTCGATATGTTGACTGCATACCATTCATGACATCTTTAGAGAAATAGGCATAATTAAATTAACTTGGTCTGGTAACTCGTAACAAAGGATAGGCCAAGGCCCAAACTGGGCTGTTAAGCCATTGCACATAGAATTATAGAATATTAGCATGAAAAAAATTAATCATTTCAAAATTATTTTAACAGGTTTACACCAGTTGTCTATAGAGTATTAAGGGCTCTCCCTCAGTCAACAAAAATTACATACGTCTGTTTAAATGAAAATTCTTCTGATACAAAATATAATTAAGTTTAAAAATGTTGAACATACCTTCCTTAGATAAGTTAATAGAATATAGGTGAATGACATCACAAATCACATGACTCTGGATGAAGAAGAACACCAGATTTCATACAAAAACATCTAGTTTCACTGTTTTTTTATTTTCCAAATATTTTGCATCTTCTTGTTGTGGTTCTTCATTTATTTGTGGGTGAGAAATATTGAACATATGGTCCTTTTCCCTTCAATATAGTGGGTATGGAGGATATTTTGATAGTTTCCAACAAGGGGATGTAACTTCATTCATTAGACAGGAAACAGATGATGATAGTGACGACTTTGCAGGTGATTGTGAAACTGTCCTATCATTTTCTTAAATTTCATTCTGCAGCATTGTTGTCCTTACATTCTGCATGAAAGTCAGGAAGTCTATCTTCTGTTTATTTAGATAAACTTTTATCGTTTACCTCATATTCTTCTTCTTTCTTATACTAGTTTCGCAACTTTACATTTCAGTTCCATCTTCAGTAATTTTTAGCTTTATTTTACCTGGCAGAGTTAAGGCCTTAAGGCCTTGTCTAATTTTGTGACCGTTGTTCTGTCATCTTGAAGAGCCACCTCTCACTCCCTCTGTTGGTAGACTGAAAAACCTCAAAATCAAGTCATTTTCCCTGGGAATCTCAAAGTTCATTAATTTCTCCTTTTTGTATTTTTTTAATGTAGATTTTTCCCAAACAGTGAGTTCTTGAGTTTTTCTATTTGTTTTAATAATTTAGCCATCCTTTTGATGTTTATCCGACCATGCATGGGCAGATTTTTCTACTTCTCTTTTCTTGACATTCCTGACATGCTCTTTCACTCTGGTTTATATCTTCCTCTTTTTTTTTTTTTTTAATTTCTTGTACAATCAGTAACTCTGAATAGACTTCACTGTATGAGATGAAAAAAAAATTTTTTTTTGCCATTTGACAGTTTTCCTTACAAATGGATATACAGCTAAATACTGATCTCCTGTGCCCACACCATGCATGTGCTTACTGTATTCACCAATACATTCAGGCTTCATTTTACAGTTTGCCTATCTATCCTTTGTTTCCATCATCTCTGCTGAGTGAAGAATTAACTAACTAACTCACTGTACTATCAAACCTGTAGATTCATGTGTGGACATAACCTCTTCATATATCCCTATCGTGAGTTAAAGTTTTCCGATCATCTCCTCTATAATCTACTTCCCTCAAATTGTGGTTAATATTATTCTCCAAGCTCATTCTTATCTTATCAACTGGGTACTTTCCCTACAATAAGCTTCCATGTCTATGTTCATTCCCAATTTGTGCCATATGTCCTGCCCATCGCAGACCACAAGATCTAATTGTTCTCATAATATCTAGCTTCCTATAACATACATGTAACTCACTGTTTAATAGTCTTCTCCATTCACCTGTCTGTTCATCTCTCTTTGTCCAAAAATTTCCCTAGTTGAACCCATGTCTGCATTTCTTGACGGTTGTATTTTTATGGTGAAAGATCGTCACTCTTTTGACCAAGGTACTTTTTTCATCTAGCTTATCACCTTCGACCAGTCCAGCATGGGTAACCCTATCGGCAGCAATGCTACCACCGGCATAGCTCTCAGGATCATTTAAGCACGCAAGCCACTCTACCACGACAACCAAAAATTTCCTTAAGAACTTTATTCTCAAATCCTAATCGTTTCTTGGCCCTTAAAGTAGGAATCCATGTTTTGCATCCATATAACTGGGAGAATAACAATTTAATCAATTTTCAGTTTTAACATTTTTTTTTAGAGAAGTTGGGATGACAAGAATCCCAGTAGTGCCAAAACAGCATGTTATTTCCAGAATTGAGCCAATGTTTGATTCCTTTCTATACCTCATAACTATTTGTAATTATTGTTCCTTGTTATTCAAATTCAGCCACTTCTTCTAAATATCCCACATTTGTCATTAACTATCAATTTCCATTATACAGGGTGTTTCATAAAGGATGGCGCAAACTTAAATGGTTGAAAGTACACGATAATAGAAGCAACAATGTTCCAATAAACATGGGTCTGCAAACGAGCCGTTTGCGAGATAATTACGAATGTATGGTTACAAGCCGCCACTGACTTCATTGTAAACATCGTCCTAGTTAGTAGACATTTATTTGAATTTAGACTTCACTATTAATTTTTCATCTCATTTAGTTCACATTTCACAGTTCACTTCACTTATGGGTTACCTATTAAAGGAGATGTTAAAGTGTCTTCCTTGCATCTGGATGCAATACTGAGCTCGTCTCTGCAATGAATGTTGAATTCTTTCGAAAACCCCTGGATCATTTCTGAATTTTTGACAAGCATGTACAACTCTCTGCTCCAGTTCTTCAATCGTGTTAACGGGTGTGCTGTACACTTCGCTTTTGAGGTGACCCCAGACATAAAAATCCAAAGGATTTAGATCAGGTGATCTTGGAGGCCAAGGTACAGATCCGCCTCGACCTATCCATCTGCGTGATAGATGCCGTCTCACAGCAGCAGCAGCAGCAGCAAAATGTGCCGGAGCTCCATCATGCATGTACCACAAACTCCGACGTTGCTGAAGGGAAACATCCTCAAGCAATCCTGGAAGATGACGCCGCAGAAACCTAAGGTACCTCCATCCATTAAGTTTTCGTGGAAGAATGTGTGGCCCAATGAGATAATCACCTAGTACGATGTTACAAACAATGATGTCATTGGTGGCTTGTAACCATACATTTGTAATTATCTCGCAAACGGCTTGTTTGCAGACCCATGTTTATTGGGACATTGTTGCTTCTATTATCGTGTACTTTCAACTATTTAAGTTTGTGCCATCCTTTATGAAACACCCTGTAAATGCACTTCTATGTGTGAACATGTATTTAGTTTTATTGATGTTTACTTCCAGTCTCAATTTATTAGTTTACTCAGTAGAATGTGCATGTTGGCCCATAGTATCTCCTCGCTATTGCCAAATAATACTAAATCATCAGCATAAACCTTGTATTTCAGTCTTTTCCACCGATTCCCTGAAGTAGTCCCTGCCCAGAAAAATAAATGGGGGACTATTTTACCTCTGGAAAATTTCACCCCATTGGAACCCCAGCCAGTGTTTCTTGATGGTTGTATTTTTACAGTGAAAGATACGCATTCTTTCAACCAAGGTTCTTTTTGTCTGACTTATCACCTGTCTGGTATGGGTAGTGAAATGCTAACACCATATTCATTTTCCCTCTTATCCATCCATGCCAGCAATAAAACCTCACCCTCTGCTATGAAAAGTAATTTCCCCTTTCCTCAATTATTTATGGTTATCCTTGAAATTCTTGGGCAGGCCCCTGTTCTGACATATAGGGTCGTATGCAAATACATTACTCTCTACTCAAATTACTTCCAATCACTGGTGAGCTGAGATCGAATTAACGGCCGCCTTAACCGGTCATGCATGAATGTTGACGTTTTTGTAATATTGGCAACGAATTACCCAGAATTCTCAGCGATAAAACCACTTCCGTCATTTTCGTCTGCTATAAAGGAATGCATTTATGCTTGCATCCCGCAAATAATAGTCTTATGTTGTGCCAAGTAAAATGACTGTTCACATATAGATAAAACCAATATTGTGTACTAGTCATTTGATGTATTATGCATATTTCCCTACAGATGTCAGTGAGTGATATGTGGTCAGCACATTGCCACAATGAGACATCTAGTAGGCAATTAAGGTATTACTTGGATGGGGAAGGTTGTTAAATTTTGCTCAGCTTGTATTTTATTAGACATTTGTTTGATTGAAAAAATGTAGTTATTTGCTTTGATATGTTGAAGATCGAATTAACTGCCGCCTTAACCGGTCATGCATGAATGTTGACGTTTTCGTAATATTGGCAACGATTTACCCAGAATTCTGAGCGATAAAACCACTTCCGTCATTTTCGTCTGCTATAGAGGAATGCATTTATGCTTGCATCCTGCAAATAATACCGTATACAAACCCGTCTGCGACGCGCAATATTACGCCGATTCTCCTGTTCTTCCAGTTGAATTCTTTGGTAGACTCTATCAAATTCCTCTTCTCCGTGTATACCGAAAACATGATCGAAGTCTTCAAAGTCCGCCATCTTGGGTAAGTTTCAAACTACATCGGTTACCATCGGTTCCCTTCGGGATTTTCACATAAGTTTATATCTTGAGCTACGATCTTAAGGTACCTTGTCAGGTAGCTTTACAATTATTACCGCGTGAATAGATTTCTGAGTAAGAAAAATGTGTTTGAATAAAACTTTATCAGCAGAGAACGCCTTTTACTGTCTAATGCATTCAAACATTCGACCCATAGTTCCACATGTCAATGCTTTACTTTAAAGCAATTTTTTCAGAGTTTTACTCTCTGAACATACATAAATACTGAATAACTATGTCCAAAATAAAGGTCTGCTTTGAACTGTGTAGACGTATATCCTCGTGTACACGTTCTACATATCTCTACATTCTGTGGATCCTTCTGCATTGTATGTTTTCATGTCTCTTCTGCTTTGCTCCTATTATGATGTTATCCCCATGCACAAGTAAGCAGCTCTTCGCTAAGCACAGGCAGGAGTAATTTTTTTTTGTACTTCGTTCAGTAATGTCCAGGAATAGTGAGTGGAGAACACATTTTTAACGACTCACTGTATACAATTTGAATTTCTTTGATACCGATGGTTTCAGACAACATCTTGTCCCTGTTCAGTCATGACTTCTAGTGATGAAATTCTCTGGATGTTGATTTCTCTATGGACATCTCCTCTTGTGCTGCCATCTTTGGTTGGGATTATAAATTTTGAAATTAAATTTTTATCCACCGGAATATGGAAGTTCTTAGATATTTATTCTTCTGAATGAATATCTTCTCCCAAACTAAAACAAAAAGGAATTTGGAAACACAGACTAAAGAACAATTTAGAAATATTAAAAATTGTGAAATTGAAAAATCAGCAATTGCTACACATAGTTTGCTAGAACATCATAAAATTGGAAAAGAGGCAAAACTTTTGAAACAATTAGATAAACCGTTGGAATTGACAGTTTAGGAAAAGATACTCCTTCAGAAGAATAAATATCAATCTATGAACTTCGATATTCCGGTGGATAAAAATTTAATTTCAAAATTTATAATCCCAACCAAAGATGGCAGTACAAGAGTTGATGTCCATAGAGAAATCAACAAGCAGAGAATTTCATCAGTGGAAGTCATGACTGAAAAGGGACAAGATGTTGTCTGAAACCGTCTGTATCAATGAAATTTGAAATTGTATGAGGTGAGTCGTTAAAAATATGTTTTCCACTCACTATTAATGATATAACCTCATAATGTTTACTTCCCAACATTAATTAAAATATGTCCAGGAGTTGAGCTGACTCCCCTGGCCATATTTAAATTTCTTCATTTTCTTTTTTGTCATCTGTTACGCTGTTCAGAAGAAATTAACTTTGGTTTGAGAGAGAGAAATGTATTGCAAGTATGAATGTTTATTATATTTATTTTCTTTAATTTTCAAGTATGTTTTACTACTCAAAATTGTTCAAATTCATTATTAATTTGTTTATTCCATTACAGCATAATACATTTTCAGAGTGGGTTTTTTTATAATCCATGTCACAAATATCAGGCCAAGGAATTTCTTAATTTCTTCTAATGTAATGGGAGACCATGTCTGATACATGTTGTGTTTAGTGAAGGGGTGTGGTGCAGCCGCGATGACCTGGGTTGCGTATATATATATTTTAGGTCACATACATATTTAAAGAAATCGGATGTCAAAAATAGTTCCACAAAACAAAACATATCTTCATCAATATGTCACAGTTTAGGCCTGTAATTGTATGGAATTATACATCTGGAGGCCAGCAATATGGCAATTAATTTTCTTTACAAATAACTTCAATTATTGAATTATCATTGGTAAATGATACATCATTTTGTATGATAGATCACTATTATCCTCACTGTCAGGTGGTATCAAATCATCTTCTGAATCTTCATACAAGATAATTTTGAGAGCTTTGTCAACTGACACATTTTTCTGCCTCTATTTTACACATAACCACTCCACATCTAATATTATTATATAAAAACTAATTTACTCAGTTTATAAAATTAATATATATAGCTTTCTTGGGGTCAGAGTAAACAAATTGCTTTAACCGTTAATGGTTAAATGTGACTTAGAACCACTAAACGTATCTTTGTGGACAACTAGATTTTAGAAACTTTAAATCCATTGATCTGGACAGGGTTACAGACCTTGAACTCAAGATCATTGGCAAAATAATTTTCCTCTTACTTACTTACTCACTGGCACTATCGCACCCGTAGGTTCATGGCCGAGCGGACATAAGCTCTCATACATCCCTATCCTGAGCTAATACTTTCCAATCATTCCCTGTATAATCTACTTCCCTCAAATCATAGTTAATGTTATTCTCCCACCTCATTCTTGGTCTACCAACTGGGCGTTTTCCCTCTGGCTTTCCTACAAGAAGCCTCCATGCAAGTCTTTCATTCCCCATACGTGCAACATGTCCTGCCCATCGCAGTCTATGAGACTTTACTGTTCTTATTATATCTGGCTTCCTATAAAGACCATGTAGTTCATTGTTATGTAGTCTTCTCCATTCACCTGTCTGTTCATCTCTCTTTGGTCCAAAAATTTTCCTAAGTACCTTATTCTCAAATACTAGTATTCTCGTTTCCTCCCTTAAAGTAAGAGTCCATGTTTCGCACCCATATAATATACTGGTAGAATAATATTTTTATATATTTTCAGTTTAACGTTTTTTGAAAGGAGTTGGGACATCAAGAGTCTCTGCAATGCATAATAGCACGCATTTCCAGAATTGAGCCTATAATTATTTTCCTATATAAAAATGAACAAAAATTGTTATATCTTGTTTATTTATTATTTCATTACCTTTTGTAGATACTTTAATATATAAAGGCATTATCATATTTACAATCTTTAAGTGTTGTTGTTTTCTAATGGAGAGATTTGACACTTAAGTCATTTTCTCTCTGGCTTCCCAGTACAAGCGAACAAGGTCCTTAGAGCAATCTTTAAGTATATCAATAGGTTATGTGCTTGTATTAATTTAGTTTAATGATGCTATTAAATAGGTCCTGGTAATGAAATCCCAATGCACTTCAGCCACACTGCTTGTTATTTTTTATAATTACAATAAATTGAATGTTAACAACAGATATTCAACAGTAAGGAATTTGGAAATTGGTATGGACATGACATTTTCATAGCATAACCAAATTTTGTTCAATATTCTGGAATAGAACGCATGACATTAATTAAATGGAAATAATACTTAGTTCCAAAAATGGTAAACTTAATTACCAATAAATACTTACCTTGCCTAAAGGTGTCGATGTATTTTGGTTCGGTTGACTTGTATCTTTAATATATATTTTCCATGTGGCAACACTGTTGAATGATTTATCAGCAGCATAGCACCGCCACAAACACTGTATTAACATGGCTGCTGCCGGTATCTGTCGGTTGAAGTGTTTCTGGCGTTGTTTCTGTTGTACTTTAAGGGCAAAACCAGAACCCAGTATGCCCTGAAAACAGATTTTGCCTAATTAAGCAAAAAGTTAATGTAGTGTGAATGTAAGATTGTTTTCTTAAGAACTGAATTTGATGCATCCATTTTGCTATAAATGTGCTGTAATCCTATCTGTTTGCTCCACATAAGTTTGCACTTTACCGCAACGGTACAGCCAAAGAAGGAGGCTGGCAAAAACAAAACAGGAAGCAACTATTTTTCCCATCCATGTTTTGGGCACAGTGTCACCATAACCTATTGTTGTTACAGTGATCTGAAACACAAAAATTGTCATTTTATAGAAAAATAGGTGAATGATTGGCATTGATATACACCGTGTCCCATTCAAAGCTCCCACATTTTAATTAATCATAACTCTCAAAGTACGCAGAATTATGAAATGAGGTTGGTATTAAAAGAAAGAGAAACTCAAAGAATTTTTGTTTTCATTGTTGCAGTTATTCACCTGTCACATGTTGGACAATAGTGACAAAACAAAATCACGACTCCTCAGCAACGAGCACAAACTGTTTTATGGTATGCAGAGACGAAGTCAATAATTACAGTGCAAAGAAATTACCGGAAAGAATATAGAGGATAATGCACCTGATGGGAAGACCATTAAGGCGCTGGCTTGAGAAGTTTCTGGCTACTGGAAGCATTAAAAAAGAATCAGGAGGTGCTCGTACACATGTTTCAGAAGAAAAGATTGAAGAAATTAGAGCAGGATTTGAGAGAAGTCCACAAAAATCAGTTCGCCAAGCTTCTCGCAGTTCAATGGACATGTTGGACAGAACGTGGCACGAAATAGAATATAGACTTGATATTGTTCGTGCTATTAATGGTGCATATATAGAGGTGTTTTAGTGTGTGACAATGTATGGCAATGAAAATTCTTTGAGTCTCTGTTTCGTTTAATACCAGCCTCATTTCATAATTCCGCATACTTTGTTAGTTATGATTAATTAAAATGTGGGAGGTTTGAATGGGCACCTTGTATAATTGTAGCAATATTAATAGGAGTTACAATATTCACAACTCACCTCATATTTGTAGATTTCTTGAAGACCAAGGTTTCGATATGTTATGTTCATTATCAATTCTTTTTAACTGTTGATCGGCAATTGGTGATAATGTAGGTTGATTTCTGCTCCATCTGTTGGTTGACCAATGAAGTTCCAAATCAAGTTGGGAGAAAATTTACATCCACAAGATTAAAAGAAAAATAATTAATTTTGAAATTCCAGAAAGAAAAAAATTTTATTTGGAAGTTTATCGGTCAGCCTACAGAGAGAGCAGAAATCAACCTACAGGATCACCAACCACTGATTCAACTGTTAGAAAGAATTGATAACAATAAGTAATATTTCTAAACCTTGGTCTTAAAAAAGTCTACAAATAAGAGGAGGGTCGTGAATATTACTCCTTTTAATTAAAATAAACCTCATTGTGCCACTTCCTTTAAATATTAAATTATAGCAATGTTCATTTTCTTTTATTAATTACACTGGCCAACAATGAATTTTCGCCAAATGTATGAATATTGTATGAGGTAGAGATCAATATGCTGATTCTAGATCTGGTTTCATTTCTGTTCTATCACATATAGTTTTCTAATTATTCTCAATTAATTATAAGTTCAATGTTCTTATTATTAATTTCATACATCTCAATGATGGATAAATCATATTTGAAGAGAAAAATTATATGCTCAGACCGGGACTTGAACCCGGGACCCTTGGTTTTCTAGTCCAAGTGCTCTACCATTTGAGCTACCTGAGCAATACCGATCTAAACGCAAATTTTTCTCTATATACATTTATATGTGTTTAGATCGGTACTTGCTCAGGTAGCTCAAATGGTAGAGCACATGGACTAGAAAACCAAGGGTCCCGGGTTCAAGTCCCGGTCTGAGCGTATAATTTTTCTCTTCAAATATAATTATAAGTTACTTTATTGATACTTGTGCAGTAAGCCATGAGACAAAGAGTATGACACCCCTGTGTGCAGCACATCTTTCTGAAATAATCTCATTGTTTGGGGCACATTGAATTGGATTCAGAGAATTGGAGAACTTGAATTAATTCATCACTGAATATCTATATTCCATATGGTAAATAATCAATTAGTAACACATTTATAAACATATAATAGGAAAATATGATGTAAAGCCATTAGATAAGAATTGTGAATGCTGAAATCACAGAAATATTATTATAACTCTGGGTTGGTTTGAACCTTTTTCAATCCTTTCACAATGCTAACAAATTTTAATTTTGTTGTATGTTCTATATACGTTACTAATTACTGATGTACATGAATTTTTCTTCTTCCTTAAAGTAATTTTCAATCCCTTAGGTTATTTATCTATCTATCTTCGGGTTTTTACAGCTGCTGACGTCCTCCTGTGCCAAACCTCCAAAGCCTACGATCTTGGGCATCTTCAATGTTTAGCCCTCTTGCTTGCATTAATGTCTTCATGTTTTCCTTCCATGTTAACTTTGGTTTCCCTCTTTTCTTCTTTCTGGTCGGATGCCATTGATATAGTTGCTTTGGCCATCGCTCATCTTCCATTCTTAAAACATGTCCTAACCACTTTAATTCCTTCTTCTCAATTCTTTCAATTATGCTTTCTTCTGCTTCCATTATGTTCTAATTTCCTTATTTGTGACATGTTCTAATTTTGACTTTCTGGCACATCTGTGTAAATAATCCATTTCTAGAGCTATTAGTCTATTCTTGTAGTACTTATTGATTGTCCATACCTCACTTCCATACATAGCAACAGATTCCACCAATGTGTTACCAATATATTTTTTTGTATCTTTCCAAATTTGCTTATCCCACCATATGGAATTTAACGATGATATTATTTTACTACTCAATTTAATTCTATGTTTTATATTCTCTTTGCCTATACCTTCAATATTATCCATAAATGTTCCCATATATTTAGTTTGTTTCACTTGCTTTGTTTGGATCCTTCCTCCAATATTAAATTTTCTCTTTTATTGCTATTTATTGCGAGATATTCTGTTTTTTGTAAATTTACTGTGAGACCCCATGATTCATATGTGTTTTTCAAACTTTTTATCATGAATTTCCATATCAAATTTGTCTTGCGCTAAAATCAGTTGATCATCAGCAAATTGTAATGTCAGCAAAAATCTGTTGCCTAGTGGGATACCCATACCTTTGCAGCTTTATTTCCATTTCATTAATGTAAATACTCCCTTAGGTTAATTATTGGAAAAGGATTTCCATCCAATTCTGTGCTCTCATATTTTAGTTATATACATCTATATTGATAGTTGTCCTCTACCTTCAATAGCTATCGATCTGCTATCTGGTTCTGGGTCTTCCGCTTGACTCTTTCACATAAATTCTATAGGACTAAATGAGACCTAACTTCATATTTCAACTCAAGAACCCTTACTTGACTTTTATAATCTAAAAAAAAAACTAATTATGTATTGAGCTAGTCATCTATTAGTCACTAAATAAAATAAACACTAGAATAAAATTTAAAATAAAATTCTTTAGAAGACAGGATATGAGGTGAGGTAAAAATAATTTAATTTTAAGTTAAACCACATAGTGATATTTCCTATAATAGTTTAAAAAAATAAACACTATTTTTAAACTGGAAAATTTAAAATCCCTTTCCAATAGTTAACCTAAGGGATTGAAAATTACTTTAAGGAAGAAGAAAAATTCATGTACATCAGTTATTGGTAACTTATATACAACACTAGCTGGCCCGGCGGACGTCGTATCGCCTTTAAATATTTTTACGTTAATTTTTCCGATGTTTTAATAGTTATCTGCTATTTGGGGCAGAAACAAATCCAACAAATCAAAGATCATAAAAATCGGTCTAGCCGTTCTTGAGTTATAAATAGTGTAACTAATCTGACTTTGTTTTATATATATAGAAGTCCCGGCCACGCGTTGCTGTGGCTAAGGTATACATTAAATTATGTTGTAGTAAACTAAGTGAGACATCTAAATCAGAAAGTTTTTGTTTTACACAATTTTTTAGTTCTGGTACGTTAACTACACCCGGTATAAATATGGGTGGTGGTTTATGTGGAAGTGGTTTTGTTGATTGGGATGAATTTATGTTGTCTGCATTCTCAGTATCATCCATAAGTATATCATAAGGATTATAAACATTTATTGATGGAATATTTTGAGGAGGCTTGCTGATTTCATTATACTTTCGTTTTTTTTCTACAAACTTGTTGCCAGTTTGGATTCTCATCATATCAAGAAGTCTCTGTATAGTAATATCATCTTGTGATATATTATAGTCATCTTGTTTTTCATTTAATTGAGGCATGGAGATTGTTTCTGTAATATTAGGCATATTATTATAACTAGCACACTTACTTACAGTTCTGTTATTCCGTTCTTTAGGACCTTCATATGTTTTTAAATTGACATTCTTCTTAATTGTAAGATTTATGTCACATAGGCCTATACCAATTTGCGGAAATTCACTTGATATCTTATCATTCATGGTCTCTAGAACTGATTCGCCATATTGTTCAATGTTCCTTCTCGGTCCAGTTAAATTTAAATTAAGTTGCGGTATTTCAGCCAGATTACTTAAAACTAATACTTACACATGAAATTAATATTATTATCAACATATTGAAAATAAAATAAACACTAACACACTTAAATTATGAAATAATCAATATTTGTAATTCAATTGAAATTTGCGGTTGCAACAAAAAGCACAGCCACCTGGTTAAATAATAAACCAATTACCTTACACGGCCATCTGTTAGAATCGTAGGGAACTCACAGATAATTATAACTCTTTGTTAAATAATAAACAAATAATTTGCATTAAAAATAATGCGACTATAAATTTAGTTATAAAACTTCCCTAAGTCTCAAGTTGGATCAAAAAGCACACAGTGTTCAAAATTTTATGAAAATCGGTTCAGTAGTTTAGGATTCCATCGCAGACAAACAATGTGAAATGTAATTTCTATATATTAAGATAAAACAAAATTAAAATTTGATAGCATTGTGAAAGGAATGAAAAAGGTTCAAACCAACCCAGAGTCATAATAATATTTCCGTGATTTCAGCGTTTCTTGTCCAGCATACACAATTCTTATGTAATGCCTTTACATCATATTTTCCTATCATATGTTTATAGATGTATTACTAGTTGATTATTTGCCATATGGAATATAGAGATTCAGTGATGAATTAATTCAAGTTTTCCAATTCTCTATACTCACCAAACTGAATCCAATTCAATGTGCCCCAAACAATGAGATTATTTCAGAAAGATGTGCTGCACACAGGGGTTCATACTCTTTGTCTCATGGCTTACTGCACAAGTATCAATAAAGTAACTTATATATTTAATTAATGTTGGGAAGTAAACATTATGAGGTATAATCATTAAAATTCATCGGAGAACATATTGTTTAAACAACTCACCTCATAGGATTCATGCTTCCATGATATCGCGATTTCAAACATAGTCATGTTCATCATCAGCCATAACTCCGACTGACGAAATTCTTCGGCCGTCAACTATTCTATTGTCGCCATCTTCAGTGCTGCCATCTATGGTTGAATTTATGAACTTCGAAATCAATGTAATTTCGTTAGGGATATCAAAATTCATTGATCTACTTTTGTTTTTCTGAATGTATTTTTTTTGGAATTGACAGTTTGGGAAAAAATATACATTCAGAAAAACAAAAATAGATCAATGAATTTTGATATCCCTAACGAAATTACATTGATTTCGAAGTTCATAAATTCAACCATAGATGGCAGCACTGAAGATGGCGACAATAGAATAGTTGACGGCCGAAGAATTTCGTCAGTCGGAGTTATGGCTGATGATGAACATGACTATGTTTGAAATCGCGATATCATGGAAGCATGAATCCTATGAGGTGAGTTGTTTAAACAATATGTTCTCCGATGAATTTTAAAGTAACTTATAATTAATTGAGAATTTTATTTATATACAGAATTTTAATTTTTACATCTTTCTGTGCTTAAAGTTTTATTTTTCTTCTCCACTCATCTCTCTCCATCCAATCCATGTCCTCCAGTCCTCTTGCTCTCAATCCGGTTCTTATTTCCTGCATCCACGAGTTTTGAGGTCTTCCTCTCCTCCTCCTTCCAGGTGGACACCATTCCAATGTTTTCCTGGGTAATCTTTCTTCTTGCATTCGTCGTACGTGCCCATACCAATTTAATTGCTTATACCGTACATAATCTACTATTGAATAACCAATATTCAGTTTTTCTCTTATGACAGTATCTCTTATTTTGTCTAATTTTGAACATCTTGCTGCTCTCCACAAGAAATCCATTTCCATCGACATAAGTTTTTGTTGAATTTCCAAACTTCAGCTCCATATGTTACAGTACTTCTTACTATATATTTGTATATATTTGTAACTTATTTTTCCTGGTTATATGTCTGTTCCATAAGACTCCATTCATCATTGCTGTTATTGTTCTATCTTTATTTATTCTGTTTTTAATATCACTTTCTTGTTTATCCTCTTTATATAATTTTACTCCCAGATACTCAAATTCTTCACATCCTCTAATATACCCCTTTTGATCTTCTAATATCAAATCTTCGGTTTTGGCTCCACATCCCATATAAAATGTTTTTTCTAAATTTATTTTCATACCCCAGTTATCGTATTCGTCCAATAATTTTCTGAACATAAACTCGATGTCTTCATATTCTTGAGCAATTATTATCTGGTCATCTGCAAATAACAGTGTATATATTGTATCTGTTGATCCATCTCCAATTGGTACTCCCATTCCTGAACTTTTTTTGCTCCAGTTTGACAGTGCTTTATGTATAAATATCTTAAATAATGCTGGTGAATATGCTACAACAACCTTGACGAAGGCCTTTTGTTACTTTAATTTCTTTTGATATATATTTTCCAATTTTAATTTTAGATACTGGCAATATCCAAGGACCCATGACATGTTAAATTAGAAATAGAAGGGAAAAGTATAGAACAGGTCATGAAATTCAAATATTTAGGTATAGAAATTAATAGCAACAACAGAATAACAGATAAAATCCTCCATCAAGCAAATAATGTAAGCAAAATATCGGGATGTTTAAACAATACTGTTTGGAAAAATAAAAATTTAAGAATAGATACAAAAGTAAGAATTTACAAATCTGTCATAAGACCAGTTCTAACACATGGTTGTGAATGCCGAACAGAAACTCAAAAAACAAAACAAATCAATGAAACAAGTTAAAGTTTTAAGGAAAATGGTAGGAAAATTGCTGAGAGAGAAAATTTGCACCTCTGTTATTAGAGAAGAATGTGAAATTGAACCTATAAACCACTGGATAAATGATAGAAGACTAAACTCAAACGATCACATAGATAGAATGGAGAACAGTAGATTAGTGAAGAAAGTACGTGACTGGACACCTCAGCAGAAAAGGCCTTCAGGACGACCACAACTATGATGGAAGGATGTCACCATACCCCGGACCTGTAGTGAATGAACACGCAACAAGCTGCTAGCTTTCAAGTAGAGGAAGAAGAAGAAGAAGAAGAAAAAATTTTAGACACTGCATTTTTATACAAATTTTTTATTGCATTAATAATTGTATCGTTTTATGGCCATTCTTGAGAATATTCGGATTAATACCTTAAATTATGACACAGAACACTGTTTCTCCACATCTAAATAAATAATCTCTTAAAGCATTTATTATTTTTCAAGGGCATGCAAGGAGGACATTACTACTAGGTATGAACCCCCCACCCCCCAATCTTTGAACTTAAGAAAATTACACATTTAGATTCGCGGACTTTTAAATCCAAAATTTTCTAATTTTTCACTGTAACAGTAACAAAATCTTAATTGGTATACGGCATATTCCTCCCTCCTACCCTCCTTCAGTATAATGTATGTGTTTGTGCTGCACCATGTTCAAATTACAACAATGCTATCTTTATATTTGATGAGAAATCTTTTAAATATTTGTGTCTAGATCGCAACTCGCCTTGGTAGCTCAGTTGATAGAGCATTTGGCCTGGCAAGCCAAAGTTCCCAGGTTCGAGAGTCAGTCTAGGCGAACATTTTCTCTTAAATTAATAATAAAAACATCAATGCTATCTTTATTTTACAGAGACCTGCCACCTTGTAACGACTACATAATAAAATTAAGCTGACACAATATGAAATTTAACTTTTCATTAAACATAGTGAAAATGATTGTTTTAGCTGTTATGCAGCACAGATGTTAATTTATTGTACATTGCTGGATTGAAAGAAAATAATATTAGTTTCCTGTCATAAAAATCCAAAACTTGGTTGTGACTAAAAATAAATTACTCACCACTCCCCACCAGAGAGCATCAGCATAACTACGGAAGTCAGTGTCATTTTCTCCATCTTTGCTTTTTTCGTCTTTTTCTGCCAGGTACACAAAATAACTGCTAAAGATGAGGCCCAGGAAACCAATGTATAGTGTTGTGATCAGTTCCTGCAAAAAATTATAATTCTTTGTATGATGCTTTAACTAGTGATATTGTGTGACAATTTTTAAACATTTCTAAATATAAATCTTATTGGAATTATTTTTTTTTAAATTTATTAATCTAACATCTACATAACTTTGCCAGGAATACACATGATTTCAAATATGAAAAACTTACTCAGACCAGTATCAATACTTTGTTTCTTTACTATCATGCTATCATATTATTATGGATATAATAATAATAATAATAAATTGTATTATTCATTCAACTCAATTCTGTAAATGCATGCAATTATGCATACAGGGAATCATGTCATCCCAACTTCTCTCAAAAAAATGTTAAACTGAAAATATATAAAAATGTTATTCTTCTTGTTATATTATATGAATGTGAAACATGGACTCTTATTTTATAATAATAATAATAATAATAATAATAATAATAATAATAATAATAATAATAATAATAATAATAATAATAATAGCTTTATTTTACCTGGCAGAGTTAAGGCCTTAAGGCCTTGTCTACCACTCAAACAGGTTTTAAAAAAATACAAAAAAATAGTCTTACATCTAAATTACAATATATATATATATATATATATATATATATATATATAAATAAACGATTACAAGTTATGAATACAATACAATTAATATTTATAATGTATTTTGATTTACTCTAAATTTAACGAATTAAATATATAATATGTACAAGATATATATATATATATATATATATATATATATATATATAAAGAAAATGAGGAAAAGATTAATGACATAGTATAAAATTAAATAAATAGAGAAAAATTAATTATTAGACAACAGGTAACTGTATAAGCGTGACTTAAAGGTGCCAAGTGTGCGGCAACCCCTGATATCTTGAGGAAGGAGATTCCATGAGCACGCAGAGACTACTGTGTAGGAAGTAGAATAGGAGGAAGTAAGGGAGGAGAAAAGATTATCAGTATTTGACAATACAATTCTCAGGAAACTTCTTGGACCAAAGAGAGATGAACAGACTGGCAAATGGAGAAGACTACATAACAGTGAACTACATGATCTTTATAGGAAACCAAATATAATAACAGTTAATTCTCGTTGATTGTGATGGGCAGGACATGTGGCATGATTGGGGAATGAAAGAGGGACATGGAAGCCTTTTGTAGGAAACCAGAGGGAAAACGCTCAGTTGGTAGACCAAGAATGAGGTGGGAGAAACACATTAACCATGATTTGAAGGAAGTAGTTTATATAGGGGACGATTGGAAAAAATTAGTTCAGGATAGGGATGTGTGGAGAGCTCATATCCTCGCGGCCATGAACCTACGGGTTCGATAGTGCTAGTGAGTTAGTTAATTATGCATTCAACTGTTTCATGTATACAGCGAAATAATGTGTATATATATATGACATATGCTATAAGCTTTTGGAGTTGAGGATTCAAATCTCAATGGGGACAGCATTTTTAAACTGGCCTAAACGTTTGATGACGCCACAGCCCTAAGGTCGACCCTGTCTATATTAAAATAAGTACTAGGCTTGTGATCTAGGCGAAGGGGCTATCACGCAGGATTGACAACCTGGCTGACATCTCTGACTTTAACCTCTTACTACCCCAAGGGTTTCCCAAGACCTGTAATAAAATCAGTTGATTAGAACATGTTTCTGGAAATGCTTATTTTCCAAGTTAAGACCTTCAAAACAATTATATTCACAGGAATGCTTTTCTTCCGCCAGGTAGTTGTCTTTACGGAAGATGTAAAAATGTCCATCTCCAGCTTGTATACAGGCCACACACAGATATCTCATTGTCCACGTCTAATATCAAAGCATTCTGTTAAATCTTCTGTCATAAGAAATTAAATGAAGATATAAGAAAGGAACTAAATATTTTCAAATTTGGAGACCGAATAATTAAATATAGGAACGACTGGTAAGAATATATTGATAGAATGCTAGAAGAAAGATTTCCAAAATTATTGTTAAATTATAAACCGCACGGAAGGATAAATGTTGGACGCCCACACAGAAGATGGTCTGAACAATTTTAACAATTCTAGCTTTCATGAAACCGGAACGAGCCAACAGACTTAATCCCTGGATGATGATGATCTTCTGTCATGGCATGACAGTCAGTAGATTAAGATATCTCCGAAACTAAATCTAAATTCAAAAGTAATATTAAAATAGTAACTCACTGGCACTATCGAACCCATAGGTTCATGGCCGCGTGGATATAAGCACACCATACATCCCTATCCTCAGCTAATGTTTTCCAATCATTCCCTGTATAATCTACTTCCCTCAAATCATAGTTAATTCTATTATCCCATGTTACGAATACATAGAGGATTGTACATAGATATTTAATTATTTCATAGATTATTTTAATTATTCCAAATAAAAGCAGTTGTTGAAATAAAGCATTTAGACATATTATATTTCAGGACACAGTTTTGATTATGGCAGAACAAAGTTTTCAAGCTAACTGTAAAATCTCTGCATTTAGACTAATGGAATGTTTAATACAGTTAGTTGGAAATGTAGGTCAGAAGTTTAGTATATAAACCTTGGAAAATATGGGACTCGCGTCTGTCTGCTGAGTGTGCTGATGGGTAAGACTGGATACCATTTTTCTTAATAAATATGCTAGGAAAATTAGAAAGAGAATTCAAGTATCTTAAATATTTTGACACTATTTTTTAAAGTATAAGAGTTATTAAATAATTATTAAAATGTAAATTAGGGTAGTTTTATAAACACCCATCTCCCTCTCTCAAAGCACAAGAAAGTTCGAATGTAGGTTTTCTTAATATAAGCTTAGATTAGTTATTTAGGGTTACAATACTTAGGGTTATTGTATTCATTATTCTCTAGAAATAAAATAGATAAAATTAAGAATCCATTTATTTATTTCCGAAAACACGTATGCCTTTATAACTAATACATCCACATACTAACGCTCGGCTAGAACCTCATGCTACCAAAATTCCAAGTCCCGAAGGTCCTTTAAGCCCTAAGAAAACCAACAGTTTGTAATATCCCACTTCATTCTTGCTCTACCAATTGGGCATTTTCCCTCTGGTTTTCCTACAAGAATCTTCCATGCACGTCTGTCATTCCCCATTCGTGCCACATATCCTGCCCATCGCAGTCTACGAGACTTAACTGTTCTTATTATATCTGGCTTCCTATAAAGACCATGTAGTTCATTGTTATGTAGTCTTCTCCATTCACCTGTCTGTTCATCTCTCTTTGGTCCAAACATTTTCCTAAGTACTTTATTCTCAAATACTTGTAATCTCCTTTCCTCCCTTAAAGTAAGAGTCCATGTTTCGCATTCATATAATATAACTGGTAGAATAATAGCTTTACATATTTTCAGTTTAACGTTTTTTGAAAGGAGTTGGGGACATCATAAGTCTTTGCAATGCATAATAGCATGCATTTCCAGAATTGAGCCTACGTTTAATTTCTTTGTGCATTTCATTTCTATTTGTGATTATTGTTCCTAGGTATTTGAATTCAGCACTTCCTCAAAATTTCCCTCATTTGTCCCTACAGTTATATTTTTTAATAGTTAGTAATTTATCAAATAACTCATGACATTACACACAAAAAGTAAGATTAACAAGATGTTTCCAGAAATAATAATTTCTGCTTATGTGAGTCCTTCATGGACAAGTGATTACCATATCCCCTTTGATTGAAATCCGGCGGCGATATCGATGAAATTTTAAGGGCGTAAAAATCTGAGCATGGTTCCTTGCGGAAGAAAATTTAATCCGTGGATTTTTAAAAAGATTTATGGGAAGTACAAGAACCTTAATCCTGAAATAAGATGATGATGATGATAATAACAATAATAATAACAATAATAATAATAATAATAATAATAATAATAATAATAATAATAATAATAATAATAATAATAATAATGGTATATTACAATGCGAGGTTGGGAAGTGGTTTTTACAGAAGTGAGTACATGATTAAAAACAGAGCGATAGTGAGGTTTTTAATTTCCGAGATTCTGTACAACACTTTTGAAAACGCGTGTTGTAGATTATGTTTTGAACGATGGTGTTTTCAAATAAATAATAGTAAAATAATATCATTCGGTATATAATGGAAATGGACAGCTAATGACAAATGAGAGAAATTTTGAGGTAGTGGCTGAATTCAAATACCTAGGAACAATAATCACAAATAGGAATGAGATGCACAAAGAAATTAAACATAGGCTCAATTCTGGAAATGCGTGCTATTATGCATTGCAGAGACTTTTGATGTCCCAACTCCTTTCAAAAAACGTTAAACTGAAAATATATAAAAATATTATTCTACCAGTTATATTATATGGGTGCGAAACATGGACTCTTACTTTAAGGGAAGAGAGGAGATTACGAGTATTTGAGAATAAAGTTCTTAGGAAAATTTTTGGACCAAAGAGAGATGAACAGGCAGGTGAATGGAGAAGACTACATAACAATGAACTACATGGTCTTTATAGGAAGCCAGATATAATAAGAACAGTTAAGTCCCGTAGACTGCGATGGGCAGGACATGTTGTGCGTATGGGGAATGAAAGACGTGCATGGAAACTTCTTGTAGGAAAGCCAGAAGGAAAACGCCCAGTTGGTAGACCAAGAATGAGGTGGGAGAACAACATTAACTATGATTTGAGGTAAGTAGGATAGGGATGTATGGAGAGCTTATGTCCGCGCGGCCATGAACCTACGGGTTCGATAGTGCCAGTGAGTAAGTAAGTAAAATAATATCTTTGTTGGAAATATTTGAGTTCATAATAAAAAACTAACTGGCGTTAGCAGTATGGCCACTGTATATATGTTAAATGCCGGAAATAATTTAGTTGCGACTATAGCAGGCCGTGACACCAATCCGGCATAAAATTGCGGCAAGTACGAATTTACCGTTTTATATTGTTTTAAATAAAGTTCAGTTCATTTAAAATGCAGTGGTATGGTTCGTATAATGGTATATTAACACTGTCTTTTTGGATATATTTTTATGTAAAAAAATACATTGTACGTAGTATACAAAAAGGGTAGTGATTTTACTTCCCGCCCTAGGTAGGTAATTTATAATATTACAGTATAGTTATTTAGTTCTTTATAGGTTGACAACCCCGAAATTTAGGACATTGAATTTTCAATCGTGGTCGCCATTCCTATAAGCACGACAGAAAGAACTATCGTGCATAAACAACATTTGTAGGTCCTTTAACGACCAGGTTTGAATAGTGACGCTAATAACCTGAAGATCGTCGTTAAATCAATTACTAATTTTTGCTTCAAATATACAATTATGAAAATCAAATCAATTTGCTGAATAACAGAGAACCTAAGGGGGGAAATGCACCTTTTTTTTTTAAATTAGCGTTTGCACTGGGATGCCTTAATGGTGCAGTGGAAGAACACTAGCTATAAAGCTAGAGGTCTCGGGTTCAAATCCCGATTCAGGCGTTAACTTTTTTCAAAATAATAACCTTTTTAAAGTTTATTTAAAATTAAATAAAAACTGTAAATAGATAAATACTACTAAAGGATAAAGCTATCCCACTACAGACCTCAAGACGATAGCAGGAGGTTAAGGCTCCCACCATCTTAGACAATCTGCACGTGATGTCAGCTGGGTTGTCAGCCCTGCGCGACGGCCGCATTTATTCCCATAACAAGAGTCATTTCCGTTAGAGGCTGAGTCTACTCCAGGACTATGGTGCCGCCAGAACTTTTGGGGCAGTTTAAAAATCCTGACCCACCGGGACTCGAACCTCCGACCTTCCGGATAGTAACATATTACCTTAACCAATTACACTACGGCGTAAGTTATGACGAGGTCTAGGGTTTTTATGCAATAAAAGATAAGATTGCAATGCAGGTAGTATATATTATTCAACTGTTTGTGTGTGAAACCAAAACAAAAGATAGTCATAAATAGGGCTAGGATTTTTATGTATTAAAAGTTAAGATTACAACATAGTATAATGAGGAGTTAGACTTCTGACTGTCTTTTGTTTTGGTTTCACGCACAAACAGTTGAATATTATAATGAGAAGTTAGACTTGTAACTGTGTGTTGTTTTGGTTTCACATACAAATAGTTGAATAATATATACTATCTGCATTGCAATCTTATCTTTTACTACATACAAATCCTAGCTCTAGTCTTAAGTTTAACATCTCGTTATACTATGTTGCAATCTTACCTTTCAGTACATAAAAATCCTAGTCCTAGTTATGACTGATGTGCCTCTTCTGCTTCTAACGCCAAAAGTAAATATTATCCCTTAAATTGGCAAAACAATAATTTCTTCTGCCAGTTATTTAAATGTTTCTGGCCTCAGTAAAAACAAAATAATGTTAAACTGTAAGTTATTATTGTACATCATTGTGTAATTTGACACAAATATAAGAAATTTCTACTCTTTTGTTTATGTATTGTTCTAAAATAGTACATTACGATGCGAGGTTGGGAAGTGGTTTTTACAGAATCGAGGCAAAATGTTAAAAATGGAGCGATAGTGAGGTTTTTATTTTCCGAGATTCTGTAAAACACTTCACAACCGTGCGTTGTACATTATTTTTTGTGCGATGGTATTTTCAAAATAATAAATAATATTAAAATTATAACATTTTTGTTGGAAATATTTGGGTTCATTATAAACAATTAACTAACGTTAACAGTGTGGGCAATGTTTATTAGTTGAAACAACAGGAGGCCGTGAGAAAAATTATTGATAACATGGTCGCAAGTACGTATTTATTGTTTTATATTGTTCCAAATAAATTTCAGTTTATTTAAAATGCATTGGTTTGTTTCGTATAATGTGTATTAACATTGCCTTTTGGATATTTTCTGTATATACATTGTACGTAGTATACACAGAGGGCAGTGGTTTTACTTCCCGCACGTGGTTGAAAATGTAATATTACAGTATGGTTATTTAGGTTCGCAATCTCGATATTTAGGAAGTTGAATTTTTAATAATGGTCGCCATTGCTGTAAGTACGACAAAACGAACTATCCCGCAAAAACAATATTAACTATATTAAAACAATGTAATGTTATAGGATGCACTGTCAATTTAAGGGCTAATGTGGTCACTTTTTTCATAAGTAATGCCACGAGTGATATGCAAATTATCGATAAGTTCACGACTCACGAAGTGAGGAGTGAATTTATCTAGATAATTTGGAAATCAAGAGTGACATTTGTTAGGACTATTCAACGAATAAAATTAAGCTGTTTACTTACAAATCATTATTTAAATATAGTTATTTTAAAATATTTATATATTTAATGTAAACGGCGATGTTTGAAAACAAATGAGAAACGATTGGTACGCTTCATTTGCTTCTTTTGTTCATCACTGCAACCAGATCATTATTTATTGCCAAAGGAACGCAATATTGTAAGAATGCACTCTAGTGGAGAAAAAATGAAACATATCAAACTGTATATTAATTCATTTCTGATGTCCTATGATGTAAATATGACAATTATATTTTTCTGGAATGTTATTACCTGGGTAAAAATACATTTAAGAAAGTGCAAACAGTGGTTTCTTTTTTTGGTGGTATAATCAATTGCTACAAATGTTTTTATATTAACTCCCACATGCGCTATGTGTTAAAATTCATGCACTACATATACAATCTTGTAACCGTATTTCTTACAGGGTCAGTCACTGCAAAATAATGCTTTGACCTATTTAGAATGTTAAAAAGGGTGTGCTTTCTTTATTATGATAAACTTTAGTTGGTAAATTCTAGGCGAAACACGATTGTGATTGGATGTATATCAAAAATCATTTAGGCCTAAATGTGATTGGTCATTGAATCCCGGGGCATGAGTTAAATAGTCTGTATAAAGGACTGTTTACATTAAGCACCTCTGAGTAAACACGTTTATAATTCGTCTCAATTTTTAGTAAAAAAATTAGTGATAGGTAGATAGCATTTTATTTAACGACGCTCTTCAATGTCTGACTATTAATGTCGTGATTCAATGCTGGTTGTGAAAGGGCAGAAAATTTTATTCAGAGATATATTATTTTAGGTTTAAGTTCTTTAACGAACGGCAAATATAGTAAGTAGGATCTGTTACATAATTTGCTTTCTGAAGAAAGCCGTATTCTGGAAATAAACACTTTAAAAAAATCCATTGATCTTCCGGATTTAAACCCGCGAACCATGGATGCAGTAGCCACTATACAAATCAGAATTTTATGAAAGAAAAAGGAATCATTCCTCAGTATGGAGGATCATAATTTAGAACAAGGCGACATGATAGTTAATTTCCTGTATCTGTTACGACCTTCGAGTTACTATTTTAGTTACAAGAACCAATAAATCGATAATGTTATATTTCCATTCATGCAAGTGGTAAATATCGATTGCTACAATGTAATGAATAACTAAGTAAGTAATTTCCATGTGGACAATCTAACATAACGTAAAGAAAACACAAAGTAGTGTGTCCCATTTTATAGTCTCACTGCTCTCCTAGAGAGCAGAACGTCATCCACTAATCGAATTATACATAATAAAGTAATGAATTATAATAAACAAAGTGTCACTATGCATTTTATCATAAATAATGCCACGAGTGATTTCCAATTTATCTAGAGAATTTGGAAATCAAGAGTGGAATTTGTTAGGACTATTTAACGAATAAAATTAAGCTCTTTACTAAAAATTAATTATTTGAATATAGTTACCGGTGTTTTAAAATATTTATATAGTTAATGTAAACGGCGATGTTTGAAAACAAATTAGATATGAGAGGTTATGTACATTCACTGCAACTCGATCATATTACTTATTGCCAAATACGATCGCAATATTATAAGAATGCACTCTAGTGGAGAAATAATGAAACACATCAAACTATTATAATCAACATTATAGGTTAATCAATTATATGTTGAATAAAAACTCAGTAAAATCACTGAATCTATTCATTATTTGCTATATTCAATGTATTTGTTGGAGAAAAATAATGGTCTACCTGTTCAGAATATTAAAAAAGGAGGAGCTTTCTTTATCACAAAAGCAGGATCTGATAAAGAGAAATCGATAAAGAGCGAGGTCCCGACTGTCATTGGTGTAAAACAGAATTCATTGAAACGTGATTGGTCAATGACTACCATTTGCGACATGAGTTAAATAGTATTAATACATCACTACTAATATTACCATTTTAAATGTAGGCCTACATTACATAGGTGCCCCATTCAAACCTCCCACATTTTAATTAATCATAACTAACAAAGTATATTAAACGAAACAGAAACTCAAAGAATTTTCATTGTCATACATTAAAACACCTCTATATGTGCACCATTAGTAGCACGAACAATGTCAAGTTTGTATTCGATTTCGTGCCACGTTCTGTCCAATATGTCCATTGGTACTGTTGAAATTGTGTCAAGGATACAGGTTCGTAAATCATGAAGATCTTGTACTGGAGTCGCAAACACACGGTCTTTTACATTACCCCCGGAGGAAAAAGTCCGGTGGAGTGATGTCTGGCGAACGTGTTTTATGTCATCATTGTACAACATGCGACAGATGAATTAACTGCAACAATAAAAACATAAATTCTTTGAATTTCTCTTTCTTTTAATGCCAACCTCATTTCATAATTCCGTACACTTTGAGAGTTATGATTAATTAAAATGTGGGAGGTTTGAATGGGACACGGTGTATATTATGCAAACCCAGGACCCACGGACCTAACTGCTTCTTCATCTTAATCTTGTTACACAATTAATGAGAAAAAAATTATACATACATAAAGGCAGGGATTATTTATTATCCCTTACTTTCCCCTTGATCTGTTGTTTTATTTATATTTCCTCGAAAACACACACAACATTTTAAAATAGCGCTCTTAAAAGGACAACAAAACATGTACATGTATTAAGTTTGTCTCTTTCTTTCTTTCTCCATCTCTATCCCCCTCCCTCTCTCACACAGCACACATATTTACTTACTTAGTTCCGCCGATTATGTCCTCCATACAAGATTACACAAAATACAGAGAGGATCTCCCGATCTACGGCCGGACTAGCGGGAGAAGCGCATGTGGCCGCTGAGTCCTCACTCCGCGTCACGCGGCATTGCAACTGCACGGCTCACTGTGAATCATAAATTCGCGCCGCCTAGATATTGAAACTTAACCGCCTGGCGAGACAGTTGAGTTTCTTGCTTGTAAGGTGAAACACGCGTTGTATATTCTCGTATTGGTGCTCTTAGTTCATAGTTATGATGTCTCGATTTGTATTTACAGTAGAGCATAGGGTATTTATGCGCGACAATTATGTGGAAACAGAGTCTTGCAGACAAGTCGTTAGACAATTTTGAACACAATTTCCAGATGTAAATCCTCCAAAATAGGCATACCGTTCGACAACTTGTAAACATATTTAGAGAAATGGGTTCTCTGCTCGATATGAAGCCAAAGGTAACAAAACGTGTGCTTACTGAGGAAAAAATTGATAAAATAGGAGAAAGATTAGAACATATGCCAACAAAATCCCTAACACGACTTGCACAAAGACTGGTGTTTCGAAAGCGTCAGCATTGCGAGCTACGAAACTTTTACTTAAAAAATAAAGTGTATACAAGAAACTCCCACACATTAGACAATCTGAAAGATGATATCAGGACAGAAGTAAACTCAATAACAGAACAGCATCTAATGCATGTGAATGAGGGTTTCCTAGCAAGGTGTCGATTATGTATGGAAGTAGGAGGAGAACATTTTCAACATCTCCTGTCTGTAAGGTACTTTACTTATTTTCGCTATTTTTCATGGTCATGCACGAGCCAAGTGAAAGAAGTAGGAAAAGAGCCGTAACAATAATTACACTGCCGCTTGACGCGGATGAGGACTCAGCGGCCGCATGCGCTTTTCCTGTTAGCGCGGCCGTAGGTCGGAAGATAAGCTCTGTATGAACTGAATTATTAATTTACAAATATTTTATTCAACTCGACAGTAACTATCAGCTACAAATCTGAGCGTACGAACAACGTGTGAATAATATATATATATATATATATGTAGTATTCTCAATTCACACAAGAGGTAGCGGAAAATTGTTCCGCCTGATATCTAGTGGCCAACATAACAGTTAAGCAAATTATTAAAGAGAATATTTACTTTATAGCAGTAACGCTTATATATTTAGATGTTATAACCAGGGAGCGTGGTTCTAGTAAATATACAATGAAGTTAAGAATGCACGGAATATAAGGAGGGATGACGTACCTGTGACCGTGCAGTGTTCAGTATAAACAAAATGATGTTCGGTGGAAGGTATTACACCCTGCTTCAAAATCAGTTATACCAGGATAAGGAATTATAGAATACCTACAATAACATTAGCGACTGACCTGTGAGGGCACCTATTGCTTCGTCTATGAACACAAAATTAGTTTTATCTGTTACTTCATCTCTTATGTAATTTAGGCATTATTCATAGGCTGTTGGTAGATATGTTTTTCATAATTATGTTTCTGAAGGCATTTTTCTGTTAGTATATTTGTTTACGAAATCTAGGATGCTGTACTTATTTTAAAGGAATATCTGCTCTTATTAATGCAATACACAAATCCTCGAAAAATTCTGATGTGTAGTTTGGGTCTGCGGAGGTTGAAGCTACACTTTCCCTTTTGTTTTTTTTTTAATAATACATCATTTTCCTTGTGTTTTCTTGAAATGCAGTGTTGTTTAACATGATGTTTGAAACTTCCTTTGAGGTCTATGTGACATACCTTACATTTCGCCATTTGTGCTAAATTCCTCCACAAACGATTATAATTGTGATGATGATGATGATGATTTTGAGTTCTATGTTACTTTAAGCATATTACTACTCTGTATGCAGCGAATAAATAAAACATTCGCTACGAAACACTCTGTTGTACAGGAAGTGTTCTGCGCAGTACATACTCCACGTGGTAGGTGATATGAAATGTCCGTTTACTTACTCAAACGCCGCTCCCTGGTTATAATTATAATTTTTACATTTAGCAATGAAGGCAAAAATGATATGAAAAGAAAATGAATGCTTGTGTCGGGATTTGAACCCAAGTTTCTAAACTCTTGTACGTTTAGCGCTCTAATCATCTGGGCTACTCAGGAATCCTAACACAAACATATATTTTTCTTATATATAGTAATCTCAATTTAAACGAGAGGTAGCGCGATATCGTTCCAACTGCCATCTGGTGGCCACTATAACAAGTAAGCATAGGCCTATTTAAAGAGAATATTTACTTTATACCTGTAACCTTGTATATTTAGATGTTATAGCTATATTTTTGACATTTGGCAATGAAGGCAAATATAATATGAAAAGAAAAATAAATGCTTCAGTCGGGATTTGAATCCGAGTTTCTAAACTCTGTACGTTTAGCGCTGTAACCATCTGAGCTACTTAGGAATTCTAACACAAACATTTATTTATATGTATATATGTAGTCCACCGCTGTAGTCTAGAGGTAGCGTGCTGCCTTGTCACGCAGCGGGCCCGGGTTCGATTCCCGGTCTGGACAGGCTCCTGGGTGAGATTTTTTCTGGTTTTTTTCTCACTTGTAAGACAAATGTCAGGACGCTTAGGGCCCAACGGTCCCCGAAAAATCATCTGGCCATCATCATCATCATCATCCTTATCATTATCATCATCATCCTTCACCGGTGTGGAAAGCAACCACACCTATCCATCCATAGCATTTTCATGCTATGCTTGCAGCTTTACTAGGGAATTGTACCTGTGGTAGCTTCCCGTTGCTTTCCACACCGGTGAAGGATGATGATGATGATGATGAGATGATAATGATAATAATAATAATAATACTTTACTTATTCTGGCAGAGTTAAGGCCATAAGGCCCTCTCTTCCACTCAACCAGCACAAATACAAATAAATATTCGACAAATATTTAGTAGTAGTAGTAGTAGTAGTAGTAGTAGGACTTTATTAGACAAAAAGTAAGATATTTACAATATTATTTACAAATATGGGTCGCACGGGCAGTAAGCCGTACGTGCTGTTGACAGTCCGTTACAATAAAGTAATAATTGGTACTAGTGTAAAGAAAAATAAACAACAAAAACAGCAATAACATTACAATTACATAAAGAAAACACAATAATAATATTACAATTAAATAATAACACAATAGCATTATATACTAAAAACATTAACATTACAATTACACAAAGAAAACACAATAATATTACAATTAAGTAATAACACAATAGCATTATACACTAAAAACATTAACATTACAATTACACAAAGAAAACACAATAATACATTACAATTAAGTAATAACACAATAGCATTATACACTAAAAAGCATTAACATTACAATTACATAAAGAAAACACATTAATATTACAATTAAATAATAACACAACAGCATTATACACTAATTAATTTATATATAATTGTTAATAATTAATGGTATTGCATTTTGATAACATATATTTATTCATGAATGAGTGTTGTCCTTATTTTTCGCGTTTTGTCCAGAAATTTACCGAGGTTTATCCAATTTTATGGATTTACCAATAACTCGTAGCATGCCAATCTTTCCCGATTTGAATTTAGAAATCTTTCCGGTAATAACTGACGTCTCCAATATTCTAAATCATTACATTTTCCTAATATATGTATCTCATCTTCAAAGTTCCCGCACATTGGACATATTCGCATATCGTGATCGTCGCTAATTTTTCGAAATTTCCATGCCCCTAGCCTAAACCAAGCAAGCCCTGATATCTCCTTAAATCCTAGGTTGAGTATATACGATTCTTTTCCCCAGACGTGTTTTAGGTCTCTTTGTAAACACAGTGAGCGTTTTCCTGTACATTCGGCGAAAGTATCTTGTTGGTTTATATCTAAGTACCTCCTCCTTATTTTTCTCCACACGTTCTTGCGATTTTCAGTCCCTTTTTCCCATATCCAGCCCATCCCAATCTTTTGGAGTTCTCTCCTAACCTCGTCTGCCCAAAATTTAACATCTATGTTTTAATTTGGTGGTCGTAACAAATTGCTCTAAGCATTGTTTGTTCACCTTGGATTACTCGCAACCAGTATTTGAGTACACGAATTTTACAGTTAATGTCGTCCTGGAATGACCCGAATTCATATAAAATTCCACAGTTAGAAACGGCCTTACTAAGTCCTGTAATATACTTTAGAAAATGCGTATATACCTTATTTAGTATTTCCGTTCTTTGGAAACCCCAAATCTCACTACCATAGTGCATTACTGGCCTGACCATCGCTCCATACATTTTTTCTAATGTGCTGACTGGAATATCAGGCACTCGACCCAGAATACCGAGTACACTGTTAAGTTGTCCCCTCCCTTTAAATAATGCTATATCAATATGTTTTTTCCACTTTCCGTTCATTTTCAACGTCGTACCAAGATATTCAAAATGTTTCACGTTTTGAAGTACTTGATCTCTGTATTTCCATTCCTCTGCTCTACCATAAACCCTCCCATTTTTAAAGTTGTTTTTGTCTTACTAACATTTACAGTCAATCCCCAATTCCTACAGTATATTTCCAGACCTCTTTGCAATCCCTTGATTGTCTTGGAACAGATAATTAAATCATCTGCATACAACAGGACTGGGATTCTAACATTTCCTATCTCCGGAGCCTCAATTTCTCCTTCTAGCATTACGTCTACAATATCATCAACGAATAGATTAAATAGCATTGGTGATAAAATGCAACCTTGTCTCACTCCCCGATTGGCTTCACTGCTCTCTGTAATGTGCCCTTGGTCTACTTTTATACAAAATTTAACATATTTATAAATTGACATTAAAGCATGTATCATTTTATGAGACAATCCTTTCCGATTTAATTTTTCCCAAAGTGCGCTTCGGTCCACAGTATCAAATGCCATCTTAAAATCAATGAATGCACAAAATAATTTACCCCCCTTCATTTTCAGATTGTCATCAATTAATGTTCTCAGAACAAATAGGTTGGTCACCGTGGAGTACCCTTCTCTAAAACCTGCCTGATATTTTGAGAGCCTATTGTTCTCTTTAGCCCATTGTCTTATTCGTTCGTAAAGTACTTTACAATATATTTTTCCGAACACTGACAAGAGACAAATTCCCCTGTAACTTTCTGGTATCTGTGCCCCACCTTTCCCTTTGTATAGCGGTTGGATGACACCTGTCGCCCAGGCTTCCGGATAATCTCCTCCATTAAAAAATTTGTTGAACGCAGTTTTCAAAACGTCTAATAATTTATTGGATGATATCATAGCCTGACCAGAGGCTATAAGATGGCAGCCCCATCACTGGTCTTGCCTTCCTTTGGCCAGCAACCAATCGAAGGGACTATTATTATGCTTTCAAGTCTTATATGAAAATTTCCCGGTTCTGGAGGGAAAATTTTCTATAGGATCGTAACAGGCCTTGGCCTAATACTTGGAAGGAAGAAGAAGAAGAATGATATCATATTTTTCAAGAATTCCCCTGGTATTCCATCAATTCCAGGTGCTTTACCATTCTTTAAACATTTAATGGAAGAAACCACTTCATTTTTCGAAATATCCTGATCCAGTAATTGAATATGAATTGGGTCAGGGATCTGAACTATATTTCCTTGATTATATCTTAACCTCTCATTCCAGCACCCTATCAAAGTAACTTCTCCATTCCCCGGGCGTTATTCTTGTCCGATTTATGGACTTTACTATGAGTTCCCTTAACGCTTTCCATATGTTCGCAATGTTTCCACTTTCAGTCGCGACTCTCATTTCTTCGGATTTCTTATTTTGCCATGCTAGTTTTGTTTCTGCCAATAATTCTTTATATTCCTTTCTCTCTTGCGCATAATTTTTTCTGCTTTCATCTGTGCTTTCTTTTCTAAACTTTAAAAGACTACTTTCGACAAATTTCTTCTTCTTTCTACATGCATTATTGTACCACCCTTTGTCCTTCTGGTTCATTGCGTATTTAACCTTGAATTTTTCCCCTGCTTTTTGAAAACATTCTGTCAAAGTTTTAATAATTTCCTCCCCGCTAAGATCATTTAATTGCAGATCCTGTATTAGCGTTTCCAAACTTCTGATAAATTCTTCTCTCCGATCCTCGATCCACCTGAAACGTGTAATTGGCCGCAATATTGTTGCCACCTCATCATTAACTGTCTCACTAATACCTTTCATATTTAAAATAAGTTTGTTTGGGAAGTGGTGTGATTCGATTCTGGAAACTATACAGAAATTACTTAGGACTGGAATCATGTCTTGTGTGCATATTGAATAATCGATTACGCTACTTCCATTTTTATTAATAAATGTCAGTTCTCCATTTTTATCTTCCCCATATTTCCCATTCAGAATTTCAAGTTCAAATGCATCGCAAAAAGCTAACAATTGGTTTCCTTCTGAATTTAAAATCTTATTTTTGCTTCTCCTACCCTCACCTCGTGTTTCATTATCATCCGATTTTATAGTGATATTTTCCTCCCCAATCCTACAGCTAAAGTCCCCTAAAATTATTATTCCCGCTTCCGGAAACCTATCTTTTATTTCTGCCAACGAGTCAGACAATTCAACGAAAAAATTTGGATTGGCATACCTGGAATTTAGTGGTTGGCGGTAAATAGACAACAGACACATTTCTGCTCTTTCTGTACGGTAATATATGCAAATTGCCTCTTTTAAAGTAATATTTACCTTTTTAATATATGGGTCTAAGTTAGCTTTATATAAAATGGCAACACCGCCTGGATATCTACCTCTCTTTCCTCTCTTTTGATTACCCTCAAAATAACCTTTCATATTTCATAGATTTACGCATTCATTAGCTTTTAACCATGTTTCTCCTAGAGCTAATATATCAAAAGTCTCAATAAACTCTACATATCTGTCCATTGAAAGTTTTTGTTTTAACCCTTCGATATTCCATGAACCGACTGTCAACAAACCCTATTGTGTTCCCTTGTCATTAGTCTTACCTGTATTTTTCGAACTTCCCCCTCTCAATAGTTCCTTTTCTGCGGGTAAATTCAGAAGTCTTAGTGATTTTCTTGTTGGAGTTCTTCTGTCCGCCGGTCGTTCACCTCTTAGAGGTGGGGTATGCTTTTTGCGTTCGGCCGTTTTTTGCTGTATGTTTATTGGATTCCTGGGAGTTAGTATCGTAGTGCCTCCCTCTCTCTTTCTCTCGTGTAGACGTTTCTCCCTCCTCTGCTGTAAGGAGACTGTAAGGAGACCACCTGCTGTTGAAGCGTCCCCTGTAGGTTTTGGGGACTCGCTGTCAATTACCTCTTCAAATTCATTTTCAGAGTTGTCCATATTTTGTAGTTGTTCCCTGTTCCAGATTCGTCCATTTATAATCAATTTATTAAATTGCATGATTGCATGGCAGCCCTGCCTCCTCGCCTCGAGCATGTGTCGCTTAAGAAAGTCCCTTTCGCGGCGCACCTTCTCACTAAAGTCTTCGGCAATATTGATACCGGTCCCTTTAAGATATTTACTGTCTCTAAGGATCCAACATTTTATTTTGTAGTGTGATAATTTGCATACAATCGGTCTCTTCCCACTATTCCAATGACCTACTCTGTGCGCTCTTTCAATATCACTGTCCACCAAATCAATCCCGATTTGCGCCACTACTCTTTTAACTATATGTTCAGTTTCCTCCCAGCTCTCTCTGTCTTCTTCATGCACACCATATATCACAATATTATTACGGCGACTCTGGTTTTCGAGATAGTCTAATTTAGATTCCAGCCATTTCAATCTGTCCTCCATCCGATGCATGTTCGTCTCAATATCACGAATTTTTTTCACCCACGTTGCACGTTTCAAACCCCTCTTTCACTTCAGTTGACAATGTTTCAATCAGCTTTCTAACTTCTTCCATAATGCTTTGTCCCCTGCACACTTCAACCACTCTAACAAAAACACGTCTGCTCTTCTCGACGGCTAGCACAATAATAGATATACACTATACTAATTATAAACAGTTAAAGATACAATAAATGTAGCAATGTAAATGTCATGTACAAACAACATTTTATAGGGTAATAACAATAATACGGTAATAATAATAATAATAATAATAATAATAATAATAATAATAATAATAATATAAATATGATACATTATACGGGAAACACCAATTAATATATGTATCTTACACTGGATAATAATGAAGTCGAGTTTAGAGCAAATATAAATTTAGATTTCTTTTAAAAGATGCCAATGTCCGGCAGCCCCTTATTTCTTGTGGTAAGGAATTCCAGTTGCGAGAAGTGGAGATGGTATATGATATGGAGTGATGTGATGTCCTATGTTGCGGTATATTAAGTAAGATACTATGTTGTGATCTTATGTTTAAGTTATGGTTTGAGGATAGATACTGGAAACGGGAAGGTAAATAATTGGGAATCGAGGTATGTAGTATCTTAAATAAGAGAATTAGACAGTGCGATTTTGTTCTCTCTTTTAGATGTAACCATGGCGGAATAATGGAGAAATGTGATCGTATTTTCGAACATTAAATATGAATCTGATACACATATTAATGATAAGTATGATGATGATGATGATGATGATGATGATGGCCATATGATTTCGGGGACCGTTTGGGCCTTAAAGTTTTCCTGACATTTGTCTTACAGGTGAGGAAAAACCCCGATAAAAACCTCACTCAGAAAAACTGCCCCGACCGGGGATCGAACCCGGGCCCGCTGCGTGACAAGGCAGCACGCTACCTCGAGACCACAGCGGTGGACACCATACCTATAATTCCCTAGTAAAGCTGCAAATTATAGTATGAATCGGACGATGTCAAAGACATTAATCAACCGATGATCTATATATACGCACATACTATGAATGATTCCTAATAGCCAATTTTGTCGGTCCATCCAATCTCCTGGTTGTAGATGTTTCTACTTCATATATAAACATATTCCCTAACTCCAGGAGGTTTTAGGTCTTCCTCTGCTTCGTCTTCCCTCGGGTATATATATATATATATATATATATATGATATGAAAAGAAAAAAGAATGCTTGAGTCGGGATTTGAACTCGAGTCTCTAAAGTCTGTACCTTTAGCACTCTAACCAACTGAGCTACCCAAGAATTCCAAGACAAACATACAATTTTCTTATACATGTAGTATTCTCAATTCACACAAGAGGTAGCGGAAATATCATTCAACTGCCATCTAGCGGCTAACGTAACAGTTAAGCAAATTATTAAAGAGAATATTTACTTTATAGCAGTAACGCTTGTATGTATAGATATTATAAATATATTTTTGACATTTGGCAATGAAGGCAAATATGATATGAAAAGAAAAAAGAATGCTTGAGTCGGGATTTGAACTCGAGTCTCTAAAGTCTGTACCTTTAGCGCTCTAACCAACTGAGCTACCCAAGAATTCCAAATATATATATATATATATACACACATTGTTCTTTAATCATGGAACAGAAGTATGTATGAACGGACAAACACACCTCATTATAAATCTAAGCTACATTTTTTAAAATAACGTATTATAAGACATTAATTATATATTTTTACCTCCAGTGGGCCAGAAATTGAAAATCTAGCTGGGGGAAAAAAATATTTGCACTCACCTTCATCAATTTAGGTTACACCGGGGCAAATGCTTTCGCAGGATCCGGGGGGTCTCGGATCCAGGACCATCCAGGAGAAACCAAAAGGCATTGTTCACCACTGGTCATTATATTGGCTAGGCCGCAGGGCTTTTCCACCAAGATCTACTTTCCAAGATCTACCTGGGTAAGTCAGTAGTCTTCAACTAAATTATTAAACTTCTTCAAGTTATTCTAATATGGAGGCCTTTAATCTTCTGCGTTTTAATATTGGAAGGTATTATGTCACAAGTGAATCAAAAAACATTGAAAAATCTTTTGGGTACAGTAGAAGAAAATGAGATATAACCAAAATTGTAGATTAAGGATATATGTATTAACAATAAGAAGAATCTCAATATGGTCTTTGTTTTCGATCTTTAATCATGATAGTGCACTTAATGTCTGCAGGGACGGGGGGAGGGGGTGTATGAGCGTGCGGTGTGTATATGTGTGGGGGTGTGTGGGTGTATGTGTGATGTGCTTTTTTTTTCTAATTTGTTTTTCTAGCATTTTTTTTTAATATTAATGTACGGAATGAGGATGAATGTAGATATGTATTATTTTGATTATGAGTGCAGACATAGATTTTACTTATATGTAGCCTGTTATTGTTGTTTGATACAGGTGTATTTGTAGGTATTTGTTTATATTATTAGTTTTATTTTTTTATTCATGGAAAAATAATGCACGTACGGCCAAGCAGGCCCGTGCGCAATGTAAATGCATATGTATTTTCTTTATTCTGAAAAAAAAGGCAATAAATTCCATATTCTATTCTATTCTATTCTATTCCACATAGTGTACGCGGCAGCTTCTCTGCACGGCTGTCGTGCGAATAGAGTTTTTAATTAATGCAGGAGTTTAGCTTTATTGTTATTGTTATATGTCCAAGTTGACTTACATCAGTTTCCACGGAAGTGGATGGTATACAGAATTGCACAGTCTAAAAATCATCATCATCATCATCATCATATACACTACTCATGAATTCAGGGCATTGCTGATCTGTTTCGGTCTCAACTAGACTAACTAACTCACTGGCTCTATCGAACCCATAAGTTCAAGGCTGCGCTGGCATAAATTCTCCATACATTCCTATCCACAGCTAATGTTTTCCTATCATCCCCTGTATAACCTACTTCCCTCAAATCATGGTTAATGTTATTCTCCCACCTCGGTCTCGGTCTACCAACTAGCGTGTGCTCAGGTTTTCCTGCAAGAAGCTTCCATGCACCTATTTCAATTCCATTTGTCATCGCAGTCTATGAGACTTAACTGTTCTTATTGTATCTGGCTTCCTATAAAGAACATGCAGCTCACTGGTATGTAGTTCTCTCCATTCACCTGCCTGTCCATTTTTCTTTGACCCTAAAAATTTGTTTAAGAATTTAATTCTGAATTACTCGTAATATTTGCTCATCCCTTAAAGTAAGAGTCCATGTTTCACATTAATATAGTATAACTGGGAGGATAACAGTTTTATATATTTTCAGTTTAACTCTTTTTAGAGAAGTAGGGACGACAAGAGTCCCTGTACATCATGATAATTTCTATCTTTATTATAAATGAGTTTTAATGTACGGAAAACTGAGTGTTAAAACAGGCGTTTTACTTTTTTCAATTGAATATATTCATTTAGAGATTACAGTTTATTAATAAAATTTATCTTTCTGCATTTTTGCCTCTTTTCCTCCCCCCATCAATTGCTCACTGCCTCTCTCTGTCTGCCTCTCTCTTTCTCTCACTGTCTTTATATCTCTCTCTCTCTCTCTCTCTCTCTCTCTCTCTCTCTCTATCTCTCAGACACACATCCACACACATATTGATATCACACATTTTTTTTGTCCAACCCTACCAGGTTGTATTTTGTGACATTTCTGGCTTTCTTCCCTGGGATTATCGGAAATATAATACATTTCTTAGTTTGGGGCACCTGGAAGATGGAATTACGATACACTGATAACATGATGGGTGATAAATGATAATGAAACGCCAGTAGAGTCCTTAACCTAAACTTAGCCTAAATCTCAGACCGTGGACAACCATAGGAATAATTCTCTTTAAGGAAAAATTCATATGGTCTGGCCGGGAATCGAACCCAGGACCTCATGTACTGTAGTCGGAAACGTTGACCACTTGCCCATGAGGCTGGGTCAAATATCACCCAAAATAATGCTCAGAAATACAAACACAAGATCATCGCTTCACAGTGAAGTTATGAAGACAAATATAAAGTTAATTTGAAATACTTTACAACATGTGACGCGAAAACGTTTTCAAAGTTCCAATCATACTCCATGCGCATGTGCCATCAAATACGAAGTGGTTTATACTATGGAACTACAGGATGCAGCCAACATATACACGATATTTAACGAACCTAAAACCTAACCTAAAGCAATTTAAGTGCTTTAATCTGAGAAAGGCCAACCTAAAAGCTAACCTAACGCAATTTAAGCACTCTAACTTGTGAAAGAATGTAACACCCAAAAATAAATAGTAAGTTATAAAATTTTGAAGTATATGTGTACAGTTAATTAGTACATACTCTACGTTGGCTGCACTGAAACACGTTTTTGTTGTTGCTTAGAATATTCGTTAAAATCAAAAAGGCTGTCATGTGTTCATGCTACGTACGTAGTTAAATATCATAGAAAAATATATTTAAATAATCGTTAAAAGGTATAAAAATCATTATAAATGGTAGGAAATAATATGAAAAATTAAACCCTAAGAATAAAATTTAACAGGAGTATATGAAGGAATTAAAATCGCGTCACAGGTTGTATAGTTTAGCCGGTTAATTATTTTTTTACACGCTTTATATTAGCTTGACCTGTCTATGTAACTGAATCTTTTAACGCGATTTTCGCCCACTTAAAATCATTGGATCGACTTGAAACTTTGCATACTAGTAAAAGACCCGTGACAATACAATAATTTCATATTTTGTTTCTAAAATCCTGGCCAGAATCATCAGAAAATAAAAAAAAAAGTGTCTTTTTATCTATGTAACGTAATTTTTGAACACGATTTTCATCCACTTAGAAACATTGGATCGACTTGAAACTCTGTATACGTGTAAAGGACCCACGACAATACAATAATTTCATATTTATTTTCTAAAATCCTGGCCAGAATCATCAGAAAATCAAAAAAAGTGTCTTTGTATCTACGTAACGGAATTTTTGAACACGCTTTTCACCCACTTAGAAACATTGGATCGACTTGAAACTTTGTGTACTTGTAAAGGACCCGTGATAATACAATAATTTCATATTTTGTTTCTAAAATCCTGGCCAGAATCATCAGAAAATCAAAAAAATGAAAACTGGTATAATAGGTTGCGGACTTGTCGACTTTTTAGTCAATGGTTGTAAGAGCTCACTTGGTAGAGCGGTGGACTCTAGTGGTATATAATTTCAGTAATCCATAGGTCGCTGGTTCAAATCCGGCTGGAAGGTTTTTTTTTTAGAAGAGTATTACTTTTAGCTCATACTACAATAATATCGAATTTAAAGATATTTACATTTTTATCTTATTCTGTAAAATATTAAAACTAAAAAATAAATAATAGTTTTAAAAACTAAAACAACACGCTTTATTAGAAAACCGAACTAAAAAAATGAAAAATAATTTTAATTTCCAACACGCTTGGGAAAATAATTTTACCATCAAAAGCGTGGGGTGCTTTTTATGATTTTTACATTTTCTTCTTAGAGACTTTACTTTTACCAATATCTGTTTATTAACAAATATATTAATTTATATTGAGCACCCCACGCTTTTGATGGTAAAATTATTTATCCCAAGCGTATTGAAAATTAAAATTATTTTTCATTTTTTTAGTTCGGTTTTCTAACAAAGCGTGTTGTTTTAGTTTTTTAAGACTATTATTTATTTATTGAAAGGTTCATGATTCACAAAAATGTTGAGGGAAAAAGTTAAATTTACTCCTGTAAATATGATTATAAATTGAACTTTTAATCACTTAGGGTTTATTGATAGTCCTGTAAATAGGGGGTATCATTGAATAAATCCTGCTATAATTGCAAATACTGCTCCTATTGAGAGTACATAATGGAAGTGAGCAACTACATAATAAGTGTCATGTAGAACAATATCGATAGATGAATTAGCAAGAACAACTCCTGTTAGTCCACCAATTGTGAAAAGGAATACAAAACCTAAAGATCATAAACAGGGGGCACTGTATGTTAGTTGCGACCCATACACGGTGGATAGTCAACTAAAAATTTTAATTCCAGTAGGTACCGCAATAATTATAGTAGCTGAGTTGGGAACTTGTAAAAACGTTACCTGTCTGTGTATGAAGACAACGGAACCTAAGAGCCGCCAGGTTCCTCCCTGACGATCCACATGGAGCATGCGCAATATTTGAAGGAACCTGATCCCTCTGATAGCCGAAGTCGCAAACACTTGACCGTTGGAACCCACAGAGAGCACAACAATGGAAGCCACCACAACAATTAGATCTGAAACACATTTCAATGGCACTTCAAACTTCCTTCATAATCATTAGAAACATTCTTCTAGACAATACATGTCGTTAGCTAAGCACTTCATGTTCATTTCAAACTTTCTGCTTTGATGTCAATTTTACTATCTTCTGCTTATATACAATTTAAAGTAGCTTTGTTTATATCTACTAATAATAGTAATTTACATATTCTGGTATATTTCAACTTAATTTTACAATGTTAAAATATTAAAATAGGTACCTGATATAGCAGTCGTCCTCAACTAAATCTACTTCTGGGTGAAATTTCTATTTTCTACATTTTTATAGCTAGAGACTTGATTTTTTATACACACATTCACTGCATGATACATAATGACGTGTTTAAGTTTCATTCTTGTGAGACATTTATTTTACGAGTTATTAAATATTATATGATGCAAGTTAAAAATTTAATTATACTTGTTGGTAGGTGCCGTCGTCCTCAACTTTGTTAACATAATGTATATGAAATGAACTGGAGCGCTTTCGGAAGTTACCTTCCATCTTCTGCAGGTTGAGTTTCCGTTACTTGTTGTGTACGGTGATGTATACTCCAACTGTTTGTAGCAGCAACTGACTTGTTTTTGACAAAAGCGCTCCAGTTAATTTCATATACAATATATTAACAAAGTTTAGGACGACGGCACCTACCAACAGGTACAATTTAATTTTTAACTTTCATCATATGACTTCACCTCAACGGAATTTGATATGAATTTCACTAGTATTGATTAAATATATTTTAAAAAAATGCATATAATATAATTAAATGGGTTCCACAATTTATTAGTAAAATGTCTGATTTTTTACAAGACCCCTAAAATATTTAGAAAAAATCATGCCTTAGAATTCTTATAATGTGAATACAAAGGGAGAAAAAACTGTTGTACCTCATGCGTGGAATTAAAAAAAAATAACAATTGCACACATTTTATTTTTTAATTCTTAAAATACTACTTCAATCATGAAACCCATGCACTACTTTGTTACCCATTTTTTTAGGACATGCAGTAAAAATTTGAAGCTTCTAGTACAAAATTTCTGAATTCCATTCAATTTTGAATGTACAAAAATGCAGTGAAAATAGGTGTTGAAAAACAAGTTTAAATATTTGCATGTAGGTGGCAATTAACTGGCGCAGCCTTTTAACTCTGACGTAATTTAGGGCACTTAGAAGCGCCATAGGCCTCTGAAACTTTGCCAACATATACATTAGAGTACAGGCTATTTTTTAGTACAAAAAAATATCAATTTTGATCTCAAATGGTCACCCATCACCTCCCTTAAGAAACTTCGTCACGTGGTTAAAACATATGAGGTACTTATTTTAATATTTTACCATTATATTGCATAACTTCAACGGTGTTTTACAATGAATTTTAGAAGCATTGATTAATTTTACCCTCTATAAATAAAATATTTAAACGATGTTATGTATATATTCTGGACTACTTAAATCACAGGCCGCCCACATATATTTTTTGTAATAAATAAACAAGAAATGGAGGAAGTTCCTAATTATTGGTACCATATTACCTTGTATTCAATCTTAGTTCCCGTAAAATATATTTCCTAAGAATAATATTTCTATCGATGACAGTTCCTTACACAATTTAGTCATATGGCGGATAAAAATAGCATCATGGTTCTCCCAATAGACGGAGTTGACAGAGTAATACAGGGTTCTTCATTTTAACCTACCGGGCACAAGGCGTTTTGCAAATCCACAGCCGGCTTTGCTCCTACATAAACTTCGCGCGTAAAGCATGTATAAAATCATATCTTAGAGAAGATGCTCGAAATGTCGTCCACTCTCGGCTGAACAGGCATTATATCGGGAAAACACATTCTGATTCACTTGATTAAGTTGGGCCACTGTAATATTTCCGATTTCATTCCTCATATTTTGTTTTAGTTCTTCCAACGTATGAGGATTTGTCTCGTAAACTTCGTATCTCAGGTTACCCACAAGTAAAATCCACACACTGTTAGATCAGGGGAGCGAGAGGGCCATGCTTACTTACTTACTTACTCACTGGCACTATCGAACCCGTAGGTTCATGGCCGCGCGGACATAAGCTCTCCATACATCCCTATCCTGAGCTAATGCTTTCCAATCATTCCCTGTATAATCTACTTCCCTCAAAGGGTCATGCATCAGTTCTTATCACTCTATCTTGAAACACTTCCCTAATTGTATTCATGGACTCCTCTGCTGTATGAGCAATAGCAGAATCTTGTTGAAACCACCCATATGATTTCTCCCCTTCTGTCAGTTCCCGAAAAAATGAGGTCAAAATGTCATTTCGGTACCTCTCTGCATTTACAGTCTGCTAGTAAAATATTGGACCGATTATGCGTCTAGCGTTAACAGCACACAAACTCCAACTTTTCGATCATAATGAGGGATTTCTTGAACGCGATATGGATTTCGGATGCCCAGTACCGATTGTTACGAGTGTTGACACGACCAATTAGGTGGAACCATGCCTCGTCGGAAAAGAACAGAAGCTGTGGAACAATTAAACATCACTCACTGATAAAAAAAAACATTCACATAATGTATTCGTGTTACTGGGTCACCTTGTTTTAAACAATGGACACGTGTACACTTATAAGGTTTTAGTTTTAATAATTTAGTTGCTCTATGTGTAGAAGACTCTGAAATTCCCACCTGTTGTGCTAATTTTGGCATTAATTTTGTTGGTGTACGTTCAAAACTTGCACCTATTTCATCTAAGAGCGATTCCATCAAAATGTCATACCGAGATGAAAATTTTTAAACTAACGCAGGAATAATTTTGATGACATAATATGTATCTTTAAAGATCAGATTTTCTGATTCTATGAGATAATGTTTCAAATGTGTATTATTTTAATCTAATATTAGTGGAAGAACTTGTCATATTCCAAACCTGTAAAAAAACGCAGAATTTTATCAATTTTTTGTTTGATGATTAGGTCGTATTAATTCGTTTTATTTCACAAACTGTTTTGTTAAACCATACTTTGGTCGTCCTTAGTCGTAAATGTAATAATATTAATTGCATTCTAATGTTCTAGATACCTTAAAAATGTCCTATAATTGTTAACTGTAAGCTGTGGCCAGTCAGTCACGGAAAACGTATAAAAATTACTGTACACAAGATAATAATTCATGGATTAAAGTTTTCTCTTGGATTCTCTGTTATCGTTACACAACTAACAAAAAAAATATTGATGAAATTTTTTTGTAAAGTCATTATTTTTCTCGCCAGAGTCCCGTGACTGACTGACATTTCGTCCTCTCATTTATATTGCTAATACGCATGGCGCAGTCAGTTGCTTGCTGCTCTCCGCTGAGGATTGACATAAACATGGTTTACAAAATCTGGTAGACTGTTCGGTTCAGCTGATCCATAAAATAATTACAGGCCCTTCTGTGTCAATTTGAGCTAAAAGGCAGTCAGAGGAAGTCTTTAAATATGTTCGGGTAAACGTTGCAGTAAATGAAACAGCCGTACTTGTTGATTTCTCAGAAAATTATACCTACAAAGAACAAAATGATATCCAGGTAGTTCATTGGAACAATAAGCATATCTCAATATTAACTGCTGTTGCCTAGTTTAGATGGAAGGTGACAGAGATGTACAGAAGGAATGTTATGTTCTAGTGTTACATGGCATAAAGTAGTAAAATTAAACAAATAATAGTTCAGGAGGTGACACAAAATGAGGTAGAAGAAGGGAAGAGATTTTTAGAAAAGTGATTTCAACATCTTGCGGCTATCCCGGCAACTCATGGAGTTCACCATGTGAAAGTGTTGAAGCCGTACGTTATAGAATATTCACAAATTTCAAATGAACAGTTCGTACTAAAAATTTATAAGTTTCGTGTGTGAAAGAAAATTGTATTTTTATTAGGGTATTTAAATAATTCCTCATTGTGCGATTCTTCAATATGTACGTTATTAAGTGAGTCACTAGATTATTGTGCTGTACCGCAATTAAAAACAAGTGCGCGGGATCTTACGTGTTAGAAAATGATGTATGCGTGTGGGCTATCTTGTACTTGAAAGGTTCTGGCATTAGTTCGACCTTTTACATGTCATGTGTGTGTTATTATTTCGGGGATTCACAATGCTATGTTGCCACATTTCCTTTGCTCGCATTGCACTTTGTGAAATAGTGTCTTGCATGTTGATTGCAACAACAGTTTTAAATCATATGAAGTTACTTGTATAAAAATACATTGGCGTGGCGTATATGTGATTAAGTATAACCTGTAGTGTAAAGGAAATATATTATTGGATGTAGCATTATTGGAAACCAACAGAGTGAAACTACGTATGACAACGCTGTACTATGTGCTCCAGGTGGGAACAGACACGTCAGTCATAAAGTAAGATTTCGCGCATTGTAAGGGATTTGTTTCAATTGTTTAATTTAAAAATAGAACTCATGTCAGCAATATAATTTGTAATTGGTTGCTTTGGAAGAATTATAACATTTTCCACATTTAAATAAAAATTTTAATAATCTGTATGCTGTACTTTTTCGTTAAATTTTAGTCTTTCAAGTTGAGATGTGTGAAAGTTAATTTTAGTGTTCTGGAACGAACTGTGCAAATTCCATATAGGTATTTTTATTTATTTCAATGGTTTAATCTAATAACAGCATTATAAATATTAAATATAGCCGCGGTGGACTAGTGGTTATGCTCCTTGCCTCTGGTCCCGAGGGTCGCGGGTTCAAAGCCGGCCGTGGTCGATGGATTTTTAGGACGGAAAAATCCAAGGAGCAAGTCCTCCGGGAGGGACTTTAAGCCATGGGTCCCGAGTCTGAAGATTTTCAGGCTCGTAAAAAATCCTTAAGCCTGAATGAAAAGGCCTCTAAGCAAAATTTTACTGAATTTTCCCGTCCTATTACTACCTTGGTTTCCTAGATGTCAGTATGAGGCGGAACGCTGACCACAGACCACTTAAAATGACATCTATACGAAAACAAGCGTAACTAAATTAGTATGGTTCAAATTCTTCCCTGTAGGGGGAGAGCGCCCAAATCTCTGTAAAGGGAAAACATAGGCTTATATAAAAAATATAGCAACAGATAAATTGCAATCAGATATGGATGTAATAAAATGATATGTATATTAGGCATATTTAACTATAGAGAAGGCCCTTTGTTATTAAGAAGTTAATACTCTTTATTTTGGGAAATTTTTAATTGTTCGTGGTAACCGTGTTCAATAAATTACACTATTTATTTAATATTTTTACAGCATATCGAATTGTACATTACTTATACGTGGTAAAATATGTGTAGTACTTTATTTATCTCCGTATTATCGCTTTTTATCTATTATAATTTAATATTATCTTGTAATATTTGTATAGTATTTGCAGCTCCACAATATTATATTCTTAATAAAATTCAGGCAAGTCAGTCAGTCACAGAATGGATTCAGTCAGTCACACATCACATATTAGGTTATAACTCCGGTTGTGGTTTTTCTTTCGTTTTTTATTGAGAATGTAACTTGAAATATTCCCTCAAAACGGTATTTTGGAAAATTGAATTAGGAATCACAGTTCAGAGAATTATGCAGATGTACATGTTAAGCTGCATGATGAGTTGACATTTATGTCAGTCAGTCACATATACTTTGATAGATAATAAATAAGTGTTTTTCTTCAGAAGTTGTATATTTATGTACAGTCTTAATCACACACTTTTCCTCTATCATATCATGTTTCACCTAACTTTGAAATGATCTATCGTCAGGTATAGTTGGAGCTCCATCTTTCACTCCAGCAACGTCGATTCTCGGAGATGTAGGGAATTTTAAAACTCCACTTGGGTCAAAATCTTGTATTTGTGTGAAAACTAAGTAACTCACTGACTTTATCAAACCCGTAGATTCATTGCCGCGCAGACATAAGCTCTCCATACATCCCTATAATGGTAATGTTTTCCAATCATCCCCTGTACAATCTACTTCCCTCAAATCATGGATAGTGTTATTCTCCTACCTCATTCTTGGTCTACCAACTGGGCGTTTTCCTTCTGGTTTTCCTACAAGAAGCTTCCATGCATTTCTTTCATTACGTATTTGTGTGAAAAGGGACAAAAAAGGGTAAACAACGCAAAAAACAAAATGTAAGAACAACAAAGACAAGAAAAACGGCTAGTCTTCGCGGAGTGATCGGTAGAGTCCTTACATTCCACTTCGGTAACCCGTGTTCGATTCCCGGCAGGATACAGAATTTTAAATATCTACCTTGGGTGTGGGTAGCTTGTTCTGGAGATAAAGGTGGCAGTCGCGCAGGGCTGACAACCCAACTGACATCAAGTGTCGATTGTCTAGAAAAAGTTAGGGCCTTAACCTCCAAGGACCTCTTATGGCCTATTGTGGGATCATTTTACCTTTTACCTTGGGTCTGGGTATATGTCCTGATCTTATGACCTTATATGGTAGTAAATAAAATGGTGACCAAATGTAAAAGAAAGAAAAGGAATTAAACGAAGGGGGTGGGAAGTATATTTAAAAAAAGGGCATCTATGTATATACCCCTATTTCCCCTTGCAAGAGTGTTCAACCAAGAAATTTAGTTACGCTTATTTACCCATAGATGTCAGCGAGTGGGAAGTGCATATCGCCTCTGTGAAACACTTAGTGGCCAACCACGATATTACTTGGGTGGGTAACTGTTGGTAAATTTTGCACAGAGGCCTCTTTATTCAGGCTTGCGGTTCTTTTACGAGCCTGCAAATCTTCTGACTCGGGGTCCATGACTTAAACGTCCTTCCCAAAGGACTTTTTCCTAGGATTTCTCCATCCTAAAAATCCATCGATCCCGGCCGGATTTGAAGAAGTGTCCCTGAGAACTATACGCAATGAACATAACCACTAGCCCACCGCAGCCGAGAAGAAGGGTATTAGATCAAATTTTAAAAAATAGGTAGTTTAATATTACGTTCATCATCGTCATCATCTGCATTCATGGATTAGGTCTGTTGACCCGTTCCGACTTCAGCCCATCTTTTTCTAGGTCTTCCCACATCTCGGGTGCCTTTAGGTTTGTATTTTGTTTTGGATATCTATTTTCATTCATTCTGCCTATGTGTTGCTTCCATTTTTGTCTATATGTATCTATTTTATCAGTTATTGCAAATATTTCAAGTTCCTGTCTTATTTCTGTGTTCTTGATTCTGTCTTCCTTAGTGCACCCTTTAACACATCTCAAAAATTTCATTTCTGCCGCCGTTATCCTACTTAGATCTTGTTTTTATGTATCCAGGCTTCTGAACCATAAAGCAGTACCGGTACTGCCAACTTTTATAAAATTTCAATTGGGTCTCTCTTGTTGTTTTGTTATTTAGTGACCGTTTTATCGTACCACATATTCCCTGGAATTTTGCTATTTTATTAGTTATATCATTATCATAATTAAATTAAATGTCACATCCTAGATAATTGAGATGGTTCACCTGTTCTATGATTTTGTTTCCTATTACTATTTTGGATCTAATTTGATTTTTCCCTTGGAATGCCATTACCTTAGTCTTTTCTATGGATATTTTGAGATTATATTGTTCACATATATTATGTAGTTTAAAAATATTCCTTTGAAGTTCGTCTTCCGTATTTGCTATTATTACCTGGTCATCAACATATAATAATGCTTTCAAGTAGTGTGTTTTATCTAATTTTATTCCTTTATTTGTTTCTTCGTTCCATTTTCTTATTATATCATTGATGTATAGGTTAAACAAAACTGGAGAGATACTGGCATCCTTGTTTAACTCCTTGATTAGTATGAATTTTATTTTTACTTACTTCATTTCTAGTTTTTATAACAAGAGTTGAGTTCCAGTACAAACTCTTTATAGCTGCTATTAAGTGTCTCGGAATTCCTTTTTCTTTTAAAATTGTCCAAAGTTTTCCTCTGTCTACTTTATCAAATGCCTTGACAAAATCAATAAAAGCTATGTGTGTTTCCTTGTTATATTCTCTTCTTCTGTTTATAAATTCTTTTATCGTAAATATATTATCCATACATGAACGCCCTGGTCTGAATCCACTTTGTTCTTCTCTTAACATTACCTCTGATATTTGTTTAAACGTAAATGTTAAGATTCTTGAGTATATTTTATAGCCTGCAGTTAAAATGCTTATTCCTCTGTAGTTGTTGCAGTCGTTACGTTCTCCTTTCTTAAAAATAGATTGTACTATTGCTGTTGTCCAGGTTTCTGGTATTGTTGCTTGTTTAAAACATAAATTTAAAAAATGAAATAATCTCAGTTAAAAAAAAATCCTCCATATTTTATTAATTCCATATTAATTCCGTCTATTCCAGCTGCCTTTCTGTTCTTGGTTGTTTTCAGTACTTCTTCTAATTCTTCCATTGTTATCATATCTATTCTTATCTCACACTCATATATGTTATATTTAGTTATTTATTGTGTTCACTATTCATTAAATCAGAGGGACATATGCCAGAAGTTCAAAGGTACCCTAAAATATAAAATAGGATATTTTAAATGTATTAAGTCAAAATAGTAAATATAAAATATTATGCAATGTTGCTACAAACTTAGAATGGAATTGTAATTTTATTAGTAACCACAAATCAGCAGCATATAACAGAAATATTTTAATTATAAACAAACAGTGTAAAAGGGGTGTATGTGGTTGACAGGAAGTAGAGATTGAAGGACACGTGGCATTTACCACACACCCAGTCTCTGGGGACGTGACGTAACTGGGCCCTGCCTCTGGGAATACACGCAAGAAACCCAATATGGGCTTCAATCCTGAACAACCTCCCAGTTTAGATGAGGTTATATTACATGTTAATACAATTGTATGTACAGTATGCCTCAACACTGATGCACATTTATATTAATTTAGGTTTGAAAAATAGCAAACTTACGTAGACTATATTTAAATTATTTGTTGTTAATGTTTCTCGACAAGTAAATATATTCCATGTCATTAATAGTTTTTTTTCCCCCTCTCATTTTTCTATCAAGTAAATTTTATATTTCATTCCTTCAAATCTAGATTAAATAAAAATATATTATATATAATAATTATACAGGGTCATCGAAAAAAGGTTGCAGAAATTTCAAACAATCATAGCTCAGGAACTATTTGACATATTAAAACGAGTATTTTTTTATTAAATTCACCAACTCAAAAAGTTTTCTTTTCTTACCTTAGAATGTTTCTATGTGCGCTCAGTTGGTTGCTCTGCAAACATCCAACCGATAGTCGATTTCGGCCCAACAACGCTGGATCATCGCAGGCGTGATTGTTGTAACAGCATCGGTGATCCTTTGCCTTAAATGTTGCAGATCTTAGATCGGTTCAGTGTACACAATATTTTTTACGTATCCCCGTAAAAAAGTCTAGGGGGTGTCAAGTCGGGGCTTCTAGGAGGACATTGAATAGGACCGGACCTACCAATCGACTGATCAGGGAATCTTGCATACGGAGTATCTCGAACTTCTTGGGAAAAGTGTGCGGCACGCCATCTTGTTGAAAGAATAACATTACGTTATTTTCTTCTTTAATTTGGCCTACTTGTGGGAAAACGTACTGTTCTAGCACAACTAAGTAAACAACTCCTTTGATAATCTGCTCAATAAAAATGGAAGGGCCAATGACCTGATCGTGCATAAAAAACATTGAGGTAAAAAACATTGTGTACAGTGAATCGATTAGAGATTTGCAACATTTAAGGCAAATGATCACGCCTGCCATGATCCAGCATTGTTGGCCTGAAATCGACTATAGGCTGGATGTTTGCAGAGCAACCAACGGAGCGCATACAGAAACATTCTAAGGTAAGAAAAAAAGCCTTTTTAAATTGATGAATTTAATAAAAATATACTCGTTTTAATATCTCAAATAGTTCCTGAGCTATGATTTTTGTTAAATTGCTACAACCTTTTTCGATGACCCTGTATTATATATATACCATGTAATAATTTTGTTTATTGTAATTAAGATGCAAGAATAATTTTTGTATTTTTTTTTCTGTCCTGATTGAGGGGTAAACTAGGTCTTAATGTAAAATAAAGCTATTGTTATTATTATACACCTCACTGAGAGCATTATTTTAACAATTAATAATTATTTATTTTATGAAAATAATATTAAGATTAACAAATATTTTCAATTGGTAGCAAATAACGCCTTAAGAACATATAAGTCCAAAAAGTCGCATAACAACAACAGTTAGTAGAACACAATTATTCTGCTGATGATGGAGTCGACTTCCGAAAGGCCTACAACTTTTAAACAGAAGTTTTAATACAGTTGAGGACAACGTATCTGCCAAAAGGTATATATTTTAATATTTTACTTTACGACTATTTACCTCACGGAATATAATATGAATTTTATTAGGGTTGATATAACAAATAAACGATGAAATAAATTAATTGTTTTCCACCCATTCCCTGTGTAATTTATCATCATCATCATCATCATCATCACTCCAGGGATTAGGCAATTGCCCGTTCCGACTTCATAATGCATCAGCCCAACGTCTTCTAGGTCTTCCAACATCACGTCTTCCTTTTGCTTGATAATTTCTTGCTAACAATGGATATCTCTCCTTACTCATTCCATCCATATGATCAATCCATTTCTGTCTGTAATTCGTGACCTTATCCAATAAAGGCTGTACTTTCAATTCTTCTCTTATATCCTCATTTCTTATTCTATCAAGTCTTGTACATCCTTTAACTTGTCTTAGGAACCTCATTTCCGCCGTCTGTATTGTATCCTTCTGTTTTTTCATTGGAGTCCAAGTTTCACATCCATACAATATTGTGGGAACCGCCATAACATTATACATTTTTATCTTGGTTTTTTTTTTCTAATTTTATTTTTGAATGTTCTCTGTATTGTTCCACACACCGTCTGAAATTTATTTATTTTGGAGTCAATATCTCTTTCCACATTGTAGCCAACATCACAGCCCAAATACTTGAAACTAGACACTTGTTCTATACTTTGATTTTCTAAAATAATTTTGGATCTCACTGGATTTCTTCCTCTAAAAGCCATGGTCTTCGTTTTCCTTACAGAAATTTTTAGATCATATAATTTACATATTTCATTTAATGCATGCATAGATTTCTGTAAGTCGTCTTCATTTTTCTGCATTACGTATGATTACATCGTCAGCAAATAGAAGATTATTTATGCACACTTTATTATCTATTCTTATTCTGTGTAATTTACCTCCCTCAAATCATGGAATAACATTAACCATGATTTGATACAGGGGATGATTGGAAAACAAAACAGGATAGGGAAAGTATGGAGACATTATGCTCGCGCGGTCATGAACCTAAGGGTTTCATAGTGCCAGTGAGTGAGTTAGTTAATTGCTTAGTTATAAATTATATTAATAACAATAGGAATACTTAAGTACCGATTTTCTAACAAATAATAAGTGAATTTATGAAAGTATTTGTCAATAAATTAAGAACAAATGCCACTGAACAAATATCTCTCGATAGTTTAGTTTAACTCCTCTCTTTGCAGGTTCTTCACGATACCCGGGCCTTAGATGGGGAACGATCTGTCAGAGAGATTTTTGAACCCTAATAACTAACTCACTGGCATTATTGAACTGGTATGTTCATCGTCGTGCGGACATAAACTCTCCACATATCCTTATCCTGAGCTACAGTTTTCCAATCATCCCCTGTATAATCTACTCCCTTCAAATCATGGTTAATGTTACATTCTCACCTCATTCTTGGTCTACCAATTGGGCTTTTTCTCTCTGGTTTTCCTACAAGAAGCTTCTACGCACCTCTTAATTTTTAACCTTCGATTACATATATACTTTTCTGACCACACAAGATTATTGAGAGCCTATCGAGGAAAGTGATCTGCTCAATGCCGGTCACCTCCGAGACAACACGAACATTTAAGATAACACCTATCGTTCACTCAGACGTTCATATTAAACAAGGTGAATATGATGGTAAGCAGATGGCATTCGGGGAATAACCGAGCCATACAAATTTCTTGATATTTGTCTCGTAGGCGAGGGAAAACTGCAAAAAAATGTTCACACAGGAAACATATTCCGGCTGGGAATGAACCCGCCCCACTATGTCTGAGGCAACAACGTTGTAACTAGACCACAGGCAATAAATAAATAAACAAATAAATGCATTGTTGTATTATAAGAGCAAATAAGATAAAGTCATCCCACAACAGGCTCAAGGGGCCCTTGAGGTAGTAGAAGATTAAGTCTCCTACTTTTCTAGACAATTGGCACGATAAGTCTGCCGGGAGCCCTGCGTGACGACCGCCTTTACTCTCAGAACAAGCGTATGACACTTATTTAGTTAGAGGCTGAGTCGACGCCAGGGTCATGGTGCCTCCAGAAGGTTTGGGACAGTTTAAAAAACCTGACCCCACCGGCATTCGAATCCCCAACCTTCCAGCTTGTAGCCAATTGCTTCACCCACTATAGGAGTAAATACGATTTAATATAATAACAAATTAATTGCTGTGTCGTGGACACGGCCGTGTGTTTTACGTGAATACGTATACGTAACGGGTAATATTTTCTTTGAGCGTATTGTATTTATGTCACAATCACTTTTGAACACTAAGAAGTCCTTCGGCTTTGATATAGAAGCGATTGCATCATCCACTTGGTTCGGCTCGGCCGCCCCAGCTGCACATATACTGGCGCCGTCGTTCATCTGGTTGTAAGCCTTCATTCTTTACATTCCCGGTACCGCTTCAATATGGCATGTGGTGTTTTATGGGTACCACTGGATTGCTCTCGAGAAGACCTTTCCATCCGTATACGATATCTATATTTTTATTTGGCTTTTGACGAGTATAGGCCGACATTGCAATTATTTATTTTAATATTTTACTTAAAATACTGTAAACTCCAAGTGCGACAGGCCTAGAAATCCCTTGGCCTACCAGCCGGCAGCTTCCCTCACATCTATAGGTGTGAATCACGGAGGTAGACGATCACCTAGCTAGTGTAGGGGTGACATGTGGTAAGCATGTCGGGTCCCCAGCCGTTATAGCTGGTTTTCTCAATCTAGAGTCCCTACTTATTGTAGCTACACAAATGCCTCACGATGCTAGATGGGCACCGATCCCATACTGGCTGAAATTCCATGCGAAAAAAATTTCCCCCATGGGACTCGAATCAGCGCGAGTCCCATAGCTCTGCGCCAAGACTTCTTGCCTTAACCACTCGGCTACGGCACTTAACACATACATATTCACTATAACTATTTCACACAAATAATTTATTTACTCAATCGATAGATCTTGACGACAGTTCACGATTGAAACTCAAAACGAACGCCGTAAACGAAAATTTATACTAAATGTATATACTAAAAATTTATAGTGAACAAAAATTATGTGACGCGGCGAAACCACCTCAAAATTGCGGCGCTTCCCCCTCCGCCGCGTGAGATGCGTCGAAAACATTACCCAATGCACAATAAATGAAAAGAAAAACATAAACCAATGAATTAACAAATAGAATAATATAGTAAGCAAAAAAAAAGTGGATATATCATTTTTTAATAAAATAATACATTAATTTTCTTTTTTTTATGGATACTTCCAGCCTTGATTCACCTATCCTGAGCATTAAATCGTGTAATGAAATTATTTTGGAGGCCTTGGTTATTTTTAAAACTGGAACTCATAACACTCCTACTTGTACTGAAAGGGAACATTTTCCTGGAAACTGCAAGTTGTTTAATCTGCTTTTTGTTCATTACATTTCTTACTTTCATGTTTAAACTCTGACCTTTGAAATATATAACAACCATAGAGACCAGCCATGTAACAAACAAACAGCCTTCTTAATGCCACCCCAGTCTTTGATCCGCCCCTCCTTTTATATGGATAAAATTAAGTCACTTGATGGTCACAGTTGCTCTTGCATAACAACATCAATTATTATTCAGCTAACAGCGTCAAATATTACTACAGGGTAAAATTAGGTAAATTCGTGAGGTCTACCTTGACGCTATGCTACGAAACGCACGCTAATTCCAGCCCTCATGGGAAAATCATATCCTGATGGAATTTAGGCTAATTTACAGAGTGATTCAGAAATATGGCTATACGTCTGAGCGCATTTTGTGACGAAAATATTATTATTAAAAGGAAATATTGTTATCATTGGAAAGGGAATCCTTCAAATTACAACAATAGAACAAAACAAATCACTTACAACAACACTAAGCAAGTCACTTTATTGATTCAAACTGTTCGCCGTTTACATCCGAGCATAATTGACAACGCTTTGGGAAGTCATTCATTGCGTTATGATACATGTTTAGAGGAATATCTCTAATTTCTTCCTCAATCATTAATTTCAGCATGTCGACGTCTCGACGGCTGCAATGCTACGTTAAACTTACGTCTTGCGGCTAACGATCATTAGCATACGTTATTACCCATGCAGCAATTGTAATTTGCTGTTGCATATTCAACGCCATTTTAACTAATGACGTAAGTTCTACACTGTTTTGTTTTATTCCATTGTTGTAATTTGAATAATTGCCTTTCCAACGGTAATTTCATATTTCCTGTAATGGTAATATTTTCATCACACAACGCGATCAAACGTATAGCCATATTTATGATTCACCCCGTATAGAACCTGTTCTCAATTTAGGTTAATCCAAATAACCTGTTCCCATCGAGCATCGTGAGAATTTCAGGTAGCTAAAATAAGTAACAGCTCCAGGTTTATAAAACCAGTTATTGCTTTAGGACAGAGCCGCCCAAACTTATTAGTAGCGCGGGCCAAATAATAGAAACCTCAAGGTGCTGCGGGCCATAAGCCTTATTATAGCTGTTGTGGATTATTATTATTATTATTATTATTATTATTTCTAGTAGATATTAAATAAGAAACGATGTAATTAAACAAAAGACAAATGTTCAAACTCCAATTGTGGATTTCATATGAAATAAACAATTAAATGTATGATCATGTAAAAAGACAGAAGACAGATTCCCAAGAAGAATACTAGGCTACTTTATAGGAGAAGAAGAGAACGGCCAAAAATAACGTTGATTGATGGTGTTTTGAGCAGTATGAGGGGAAAAAGAATTGGACGATGGAGTTTGGAATGACAGAAAGATATGGAAGAGAATGACAGAAGAATAATTGGGCGCAGGAAAGTGTGAAATATTGTGAAACGTGCTAAAATAATAATTATTGTTATTATTAACATTATTATTGTTATTATTATGATTATTATGATTATTATGATTATTATTATTATTATTATTATTATTATTATTATTATTATTATTATTATTATTATTATTATTATTATTATTATTATTATTATTATTATTATTAGCGTGTGTTGATTACCTGTTTTTCTAGTTATGTCATTTTGTTTCACAAGTTCTCGTTCCATTATTGAGAGACAAATATTATAGGCCCACCCTTAACATATCTCAACTTATTAGAATGTTACAGGGCTACAGGTGCCGAACAGAAAGTAATGGAGTGCCTTATCCGGTCCGCGGATCGTAGTTTGGACGTCCCTGCTTTAGGGTATCCAACATGTTGACTATATGTCAGCCCTATGCTGGCTGGAAAGTCATTCACTTCTATAATTGGCCGATGCTCCTATAAAGCTTGTTAAATCTGAAATGATTACAATAGGATAAGGGCTGATTTAATTCAGTATGAATAAAAATGTATTTTGTTAAAAGAGTTTAAGTGATACTTCCATCAAATACTTAGGCCTAATGATCGATAATATCAGGGATGGCGGTAGTGCTGGAAAACGGTCAAATTTAATTGATTTAACCGCGGTGGACTAGTGGTTATGTTCCATGCCTGTGGCCCCGAGGATCGCGGGTTCATACCGGCCGAAGTCGATGGATTTTTTTTGGGATGTGGAAAAATCCAAGGACAAAATCCTCCGTGGTCCTGAGTCTGAAGATTTTGAGGCTTGTGAAAGATCCTTAAGCCTGAATAAAGAGGCCTCTAAACAACATTTAAAGACCTTCTTCATCCTAGTAATAGCTTAGTTGCCTACTAGATGTCGCTTTGGGTCGGTATGTTGACGGGATACCATTCATGACCTCTTTAGGGAAATAAGGGTAAGTAAATTAACTTGGTCTAGTAAATCCTATAAAGGAGAGGCTAAGGCCCAACATTGGTCTGTTACGCCACTGTAGATGTAGAACTTCACAAATGTTTACATAAAATTTCCAAATTGTGTATATTGCTTTCTCACTACTTCACTTTATACACAGAAATAATTACTGCTGTAAGAGCCTCTTCATAGTTTATTTTAAAATATCTTCACACTCAGTAATGGCTTTATTTAACATATATAGGCCTACTTGTCTTCGCAATTAGGTCACTTTTACTCGTCCACAACTCTAACCCAGACTGGCCGGTCAATCGATTCGTATCTCTTCCTATATGCGATAGTCAGAAACATCTGAACGCCAGTTTCTATTTCTCTCGAATAGAAAGTCCGACAGAACGATTCTTCTAGAATCGACATATCTGGAAAATTATGCTTCCAGAAACCAGATTTAGAGATGTCGTTTGCAAGCTGCATACGACACGAATCGAACTCCTATTGATTTATAAGGCGTCTTTGCGCCGCCCGCGAAATTCAACAGTAATTTGAGCAACGAACAATATTTCATCACAATATTTTGACACGAAGGGGTTATAATAGTGTGTGTGTATATATATATATATATATATATATATATATATATAGACACATGTACAAACTTCGTTTTTGCTCTTTTAAAAGCTGAGTTCATATGACATAACCTCCTTTACGTGAGCACCCGATAATTGATAAGTATATGAAATGCCCGCAGATCAATCCTAGGATTTACGACCTTCTAGGTCTGTCTTTACGTGGAGTTTAGTGGATTATATCCCATGGTACGTTTGTTATTTTTCTCAAGACTAGATTTGCAAATATTTAACTAAGTTCAGTTCTTGTGAAAACATAGTGCAGATGATTATTTGTTTCTCAAACATATGACTACAATCATCATCATTATAGTACATTCACGGATTTAGGCCATTTGTTGACCTTTTTCGGCCTCAAGAGAAACACCATCCAAAAGTCTTTTGAGTGGACGTCCTGGTCATATTTCTTTGCTGTGGGTCGTCATATTTCAATTCCTTCTGAATTTTTTCATGTTGAGACTTGAAAGTAGTTTTGAAGTTCCTTAGGACAGGTTACTGGCCCGACGCTAAGTAGTCCAGTGGTAGGGCTGCTACCTTCTAGTCTCTGGACAGACATTAGGATACTGCATTTACTCAGTACCCGATGGAACGGTTATACCGCCGTGACTCGGTCCTCAGAGCCTCGTTTGTGAAAACGGGTTGTACCACGATAAGGTGAGGATGAGAATTGGGTAGGAGAGGTTATACACACGTCACTACCCCTTACAACCCTCTACAATCACATGATCATTAATATAATTGTTGAAAACTTCGTGTTTTTAAAGAAGTTCTTTAACAATTCTGATCTTTAGCGTCGTAATTCAAATATGGGCAAGAAAGGGGCAACAAATTTTACTCACAGGCTTCTTATTTCATGTTTGAGATTCTTATATATATATATATATATATATATATATACATTAAATCTACAACAAGCCACCCACTGTTTTACTTCAAATCCATATATATATATATATATATATATATATCATCATCATCTGCATTCATGGATTAGGTCTGTTGACCCGTTCCGACTTCAGCCCATCTCTTTCTAGGTCTGCCCACATCTCGGGTGCCTTTAGGTTTGTATTTTGTTATTTGTTTTGGATATCTATCTTCATTCATTCTGTCTATGTGTTGCTTCCATTTTTGTCTATATGTATCTATTTTATCAGTTATTGCAAATATTTCAAGTTCCTGTCTTATTTCTGTATTCTTGATTCTGTCTTCCTTAGTGCACCCTTTAAAAGATCTCAAAAATTTCATTTCTGCCGCCTTTATCCTACTTAGATCTTGTTTTTTGTGTATCCAGGCTTTTGATCCATAGAGCAGTACCGGTACTGTCAACATTTTATAAAATTTCAATTGCGTCTCTCTTGTTGTTTTGTTATTTAGTGATCGTTTTATCGTACCACAAATATATATATATATATATATATACACACATTAAATCTACAACAAGCCACCCACTGTTTTACTTCAAATCCAAATAAAGACATACTCAGGACATTTATGCCCCAAAGAATCAACCAGGTTTGAAATTGTGAATCTCGGAACCAAAGCAAGCATAACTGCTTTAGTAAATTCACGATGTCTTTATAGTGGAAATAAACAATTGTCACGTGACTACATATCCTCTCATTGGCTAAGACCATCAAACACACCTCCGTGCACAGCTCACATGTCCACTAATTGTATCGGGTTCTGAAAATTACAAAGGTTTAATAGATTAAACGTAATGGTCTAGTGGATATGTTCCTTGATTGTTGTCCCGAGGGTCGCGAGTTCAAACCTGGCCGTGATGTATGGATTTTTTAAGGATGAAAAAATCCAAGGAAAATGTCCCCCGGGAAGGACTTTAGGCCATGGGTCCCGAGTCCCTGTACGAAAACAAGTGTAATTAAACGGTTTAATTTCTCCTCTGTAGGGGAAGAACGCCTAAATTTCACTGAGGGACACAAGGGCATATTACTACTAATAAATTGAATAAAGTTGTTACCTATATCTCCATCTCTCTCTCTCTCTCTCTCTCTCTCTCTCTCTCTCTCTCTCGATCTCTCTCTCTCGATCTCTAATGAAATATGAATTAAATTGCAATGTGAAAACCACGCTTTTGCCTGCAGATTCTTTTCCATTACTTTAGATTTATTTATTTAGATTTATTTATTTAGCCTGGTGGAGTTAAGGCCATGTGGCCTTCTCTTCCACTCACCAGAACAAGCATATGTTACATATGAATACAAAAAAAAAAATACAATAATAGTCATATAAAACAGGACAAAACATATGTTACACACGAATACAAAAAAAATACAATAGTAGTCATATTAGACAGGACAAACATGTTACATATGAATACAAAAAAAAGTTACAATATAGTTATTGATAGTTATTGAACAATTCATTATCTGTCATATTGAATAATAATGAAATTAATGTCTAATAATAGAATGAAACTAAATACAATTAAAATTAAATTAATGATACAATGAATAAAAAAGGAATAACAGTTCGAATCTACTATGCATAAAAAGAAGAGAAAAAAACACTACAATGAATTAATCTACGCTTTTTATACAAGGCATTAGGTAAATATATTAACAAATCCTAAGTCCACCAACACATCATGAATTTAGTACAGTCCACCGGGAACGACACGAAATTTTAAATAATACCAAACAAAAAAGTGGACGATATAACATAGTTGATTGAAGCAATATACTATAATCAAAGGTCGCGGGTCAGATTCCCCAACAGGTTAGTATTTGTAAAATGGATGTAATTCTTCCGATTCTGGGGTCGACTCATTCTATAACTAAAATAAGTACTAGACGTTCTGGAGATAAAGATGGCCATCTTGAAGGGCTAACATCTCGCCCTGATTGTCTATAAACTTCTTACTACCATAAGGGGCGCCTAAGATCTGTACTGAATACTCTTTCCCTTTCTTACACAATGAAACAGTATCACAAAATTACAATGTTTCTCCCTAAATTCGTTTCATTGGTTTAAATATTGCTATATGAATGTTAATATTAGAAATAATAATGTAATAATGCTCACCTATTATACAAATAGGTTTCCGGATGAACCTGAGCCGGCCGCAGAACCCCATGTACTTGGATCGACACCCGGCAGACCACAGCCGCACTATATACTCTAATCCGAAGAACACAACCAGACATATTTCCTGCAAATAAACAACAGCGAGCATAAATAACATGCACTAAATTGTTTTTGATATACATATTTATTTTATCATACAATGGACGGTAATTAGATACTCGACTATAAAAGTTACTGTATATAGAAAAAAGACTATAATAATAATAATAATAATAATAATAATAATAATAATAATAATAATAATAATAATAATAATATATTTTTTAATTCAATGCCATCACTTGTCATTTCTGGTATTTTCTCCTGGCATGGCGTTACTATAACCCATTTCTGAAGTTGGGGCGCCTGGAAGGCGGAGTTACGCTGTCCCGATGATATATAATAGGTGACGATGGTAATGATGAGCAAGGTGAGGCCTTAATCCTAAACTTAATGAATATGTTAACGATGATAATGATGGCCAGATGATTTTTGGGGACCGTTTGGGCCATAAAGTTTCTTGACATTTGTCTTATAGGTGAGAAAACACCCCGAAAAAACATCACCCAGAAAACTTGTCCCGACCTGGAATCGAACCCGGGCCCGCTGCGTGACAAGGCAGCACGCTATCACAAGAGCACAGCAAAGGACATAATAACAATAACAACAACAATAATAATAATAATAATAATTATTATTATTATATTACATAATAATAATAATAATTTATTATTATTATTATTATTATTATTATTATTATTATTATTATTATTATTATTATTATTATTTATTATTATTATTATTATTATTAACTCCGCCATGGCCGGTCCCAAGCCCGGATGAGAAAGGTGGAGGGGGAGGAGTAACAACCTCGTTAAAAATCCAGGGTTCAGTTGGCTCCGACTGATAGTACTCTGTAAGGGCCCCTAGCCAGGGTTACGGCGAAGACCTCAACGGCAGATTCGGCGCAGGAGTCCTTCATCACGGCGGATCTGGCGGAAGTGGCAACCCTCTAGATGGGGTTAGTACATCCAGAAGCTGGACCTAAAGCTTTGAGGTGGCAGCCCCACCAATGGTCTACTCTGCATAGCGTTGGTACCGCGATCAGAGGAAAACATATTACTCGTATTCTTCACAATGGAAACTCGGACGGACTTAACCAAAATGTCGGACGTCCTCGGAAGAGATGGTCTTAGATCTATTAGTGAAGACGGAACCCGGCAACTCTTGCCTAAACCCGGAAGTGAAGATTATTATTATTATTATTATTATTATTATTATTATTATAGTAGTTTTATTTTATCTGGCAGAGTTATGGCTTTAAGGCTTGCCTACCACTCAATCAGGTTAGAAAAAAATACAAAAATTACGGTTACATTTAAATTACAATTATAAAAATTATTACATAGTAAGTTAAAATATTAAGGGGGATTTATGGACCAATTAACCCATTCGTTCAGGTTTAAATGCTCAATGCATTTCTCCAGAAACAAGATTTAAGTTACCGTAAATTATATTTTCTGTATTCAGACAATCAAAACAAACAAAACATAACGGTACTTGAGATCACTATAAGGGCGAAGACAAGAACAAATTCCTCTACTATTCATAAATATTAACAAAATAATACCCTGCTAAGGGATGTACAAAATGTTGCAAAGTGTATAAGAACAGAGTTAAGCTAGTGCACCTCGTCTTCTGAGTTTAACTGCCGGCGAGTCCACCTCGTCTCTGGAGGCGAATGTGTTAAGGAAGGTGGCGTATGGAGAAGTAGATAACAGTGAACTATATGAGTTGTATAAGGAACCATGTGTTTCCACGATGGTTAAACTCAAAAGACTTGAGTAGACAGGACATATTCATCGCATGCGGAATGGACGTATCTCAAAGAAAATTCTCTATGCAACTATAGCGGGCAGGAGAAGAGTGGGAAAACTGAAGAACAGATGGATTGATGTTGTGGGTGAGAATGCAAAGAAGATTCAGGGAATGAGGAACTGGAAAAGGAAGACTCTGGATAGGTAGATTTCGACGTGCTTATTACAGGAGGCCAAGGCCCGACATCGGACTGTAGCGCAATAGAAGAAGAAGAAGTTATATCTACAATACAATTATTATTTAAAATATATTTTGATTTACTCTAGATTTAACGAATGAAAAAATATGAAATGTACAAGATAGAAAATTATATATATCCATCCATAGTAATTCTGCCTGAAGGCAGGTCCTCTACTGCAGTCATAGCATTTTCATGCTATGCTTGCAGCTTTACTAGGGAAATGTAGGTGTGGTAGCTTCCCGGTGCTTTCCACACCGGTGAAGGATGATGGTAATGATAAGGATGATGATGATGATGACGATGGCCATATGATTTCGGGGACCGTTTGGGCCTTAAAGCTTTCCTGACATTTGTCTTACAGATAAGGAAAAACCCCCTATAAAAACCTCACCCAGAAAAACAGCCCCGACCGGGGATCGAACCCGGGCCCGCTGCGTGACGAGGCAGCACGCTACCTCGAGACCACAGCGGTGGACAATAATAATAATAATTATATATATATATATATATATATATATATATACATATATATATAATAACCATAACCCGTATCCAACTCAGGGTCGGGTCGAGCGATTAGATGAGATGAAGAAATGACGAGAGTGGCGGCCGACCACGCTTGATACACCATCAGAGGGGCAGATGAATGAAATGAAACGAAAAGGATGAGTATCGAAAAATGGTGGAATGAAATTGTGGCAGGGGAAAACGGGAGAAAATCCAGAGAATAACCTGCCCAAGCTCCGTTTCCTCCACCACGAAACCCACATGTAGTGACCGATACTCGATCTCGGGACCCCAGCGATGAGAGGCGAGCGTCTAATCGCATGCGCCACGCAGCCGCCAAAAGATGGAAAAATAAAATGGTAATACTAATAATGACATAGAATAAATTTAGTTCTGGAAAAAAATAATTTGACAACAAATAATTGTATAAGCGTGACTTAAAAGTTTCAAGTGTGCGTCAACCCCTAATGTACTGAGGAAGGATATTCCAATGTCTAAAATAATTTGATATTTCTAAAACTGGTAAATATTCAGACACATAAATTAAATGTAAGGACCGCCCTTACGTAACGTACAAAAATACCATCCCACTAATATATTATGTCACAAGGTTGTTCTTGATCATATTCAATGTTCAGACGTTCATGCAATTTACATACATACAATGTCATATCATATGTTCACACACGCAAAGGCACACGCATACAGGCATACAAGTTAGGTTAGGTAGGGTATTAACGCACAAACACACGGTCATCATTCACCACCCATCGGCATATTTCGATGATTACACATGTTAAGAATATCATCATATCCTTTAAAAATCTCTGCATCGGCAAACGGTTTCATTTTGCGTGCTAAAATTTCTGCTACTTCATATGATGCTTTTGTTATCAATTTATTTTCACTTACGGTATCCAACATGATTTTCCGTTCAAACACTATTGACATTTTTAATGTTTTTAGTTTTCCTGCTCTCAATTTAGAATCTTACGATATTTGCACTCAAAATTTGAATGCACCGTTTTATAATGTATATTAAGAATAAATCGTTTATAACCTTGAACTACGTCTCGACATAATAAACACATCGCACTGCCTTCCTTTTTAGCAGGTATGAAGAAAAATTCATGCTCCCAAGTATCTTGAAAAACTCTTCCTTCATCTTCGAGTTTTCTCTTTTTCCCTTTCGAAAAAGCACCAGCCATTATTAAAACCCTGAAATTCACTTCACTTCACTTCACTTCAACTAATTAGGTAAACACAGTATCCAATCGTTTGTTCATAGAAAATAAATTGTATAATATTTCATTGTGAAAGATTCGGACAATGTAGAAGTTTAAACGGTTTTAAAAACAAACGTACACATATTCAAAACCAATAACACTAGCCAGGACATTGCATTGCATTGCATTGTTGAACACGTGCGGTACTGTACTGCCCGGAATGACACAGGGATATCCAAAGTTTTGTAGAATTTCAATAAGGATGATATTATTTTATACTTAGAATTTAAAATTTAAATGTAATGTAATGAAGGTAAAATTATTCCAAGAGCCTTAATAAATATCTTCAAGAGCCGCATGCGGCCCGCGGGCCGCGTAATGAATACCGCTGATCTAGAGAATTTGGAAATTAAGAGTGGCATTTGTTAGGACTATTTAACGAATAAAATTAAGCTGTTTACTCACAAATCATTATTTAACTATAGTTATTTTAAAATATTTATATATTTAATGTAAACGACGATGTTTGAAAACAAATGAGAAACGATAGGTAGGCTTCATCTGCTTCTTTTGTTTATCACTGCAACCAGATCATAATATTTATCGCAAAAGGAACGCAATATTGTAAGAATGCTCTCTAGTGGAGAAAAAATGAAACACATTAAACTGTATATTAATTCATTTCTGATGTCGTATGATGTAAATATGACAATTATATTTTTCTGGATTGTTACCTGGGAAAAAAATACATTTAAGAAAGTGCAAACAGTGGTTTCTTTTTTTGGTGGTATAATCAATTGCTACAAATGTTTTTATATTAACTCCCGCATGCGGCATGTGTTGACATTCATGCAGTATCTTATATAATCTGGTAGTCGTATTTCTCGCAGGCTAAGTCACTGCAAAGTAATGGTCAGACCTGTTCAGAATATTAAAAAGGAGGAGCTTTCTTTAATATGGCAAATATAACACTGATAAATATTTCGTGAAACACGACTCTGATTGGTTGTAAAACAGAAATCATTGAAACGTGATTGGTCATTGACTCCCATTTTGGGCATGAGTTAAATAGTCAACAAAAAATAATACTTTTATTTTATTATAAGGTCCACCGTTGAGGTCTCGAGGTAGTGGGTGGTGCCTTATCACGCAGCGGTCCCAGGTTCGATCCCCGGTTGAGACACGTTTTCTAGGTGATGGTTTTTTCGGGGTTTTCCCTCATCTATAAGGCAAATGTCAGAAAACGTCACGGCCCAAACTGTCCCCGAACATCATCTGGCCATCATTATCATCATTAACATATTCATTAGGTTTAGCTTGAAAAATGGAAGCTGATCAGACATGTTCTCCTTGTAAAAGATTGTAAATGGATTGGATTTCCGATACCTAATCCAGTGCATCCTTAGCCATGAAACTGTGAACCGAAAGTACCTTTTTCCGGTTCAGTTATTCATCTTTGTGCTCCTCCAGAACATTTATGAAGCCTGCCAATGTCCCTTGTTCCGTGTGGCTACCCCTTCCCTTTTACCCTTTCCTCCGCGCATCTTTATAGCGCACATCCCCTCTACCCGCGAACCTTTTATATGCTTGGTAATCTCAACGAACCTTATCATTCGATCGGCCTAGCAAGTGGCGTTATATTGTGTAGAAGTGGATTCAGTATCCGAATCCAGCTTAAGTACACCATGCATCGGTAAAGTTAACATGGTGATTTATAAGATAAACAAGTGGATTGTGACGAGGAATGGTCGGATTTGAGTTAGTCCAATCAAGCATGGAAAAAGGAATTCCAATGGAGTTTGGACATGTATGAGTGTGACAGTTTGTATGGTATGTTATCTATTCAGTTATACTTTGTTATTATCTATGTCTGATCGATTGATCGAGATCAATCTTTTGTTATTCATTTATTACTTTGTTTTTACAATCAACACTTGTTTTTCATTAAAAGCTTAACTTTTATATTACGCCCCTTGTTGTTATTTAAGAGTAATCATTGTTCTCTATCCTGTAACGAAGTTATTTCATTTTATGCAATTTATAATCAGTATTTATATTTATATGCACGTTCAACTGGAAAAGAAAGATGAATTGTTAGCCGCCTTCTATGGGCCCGAGGCAGGCTGTTTTCTCATTAATAACTTCTTTAGATATCAGGAACACGTTACTAAGTACAGCATAGTCATAACCCAACGATCCCGGAAGGTAGCAGTAGCAGTGAAGGTGGTTCATTCGCCACATATTGTTAAGTCAGAGTGGAGGTATAGATACGCTACAATTGGTTTATCAGAGCGTGGTTTTGGGTTTTTGAGTTCAACGGTTTTTTGGGTTCAAGTTTTTTGGATTCAATGTTTTGGGTTTTACATGCGCACAAATTGTCGCAGATGAGTAATTTTGGGTTCACTAAGTACATATGATAGCAAAGCGTTTGTTTTGTGTTTTTCACATTACAAGATATGCTGTATGTTATTAACTGTGGTTCTTGTAGTATCAATTTAATTCAAGTTTCGGAGTTTTGGTCTCAAACACCAAGACAAGGGTATGAACTCTGTATTATGGTCCTTAATGAAATTTAGAATTAGAAAATCTGTATCTTTTCAGAGATATTACCCTGCGGATTATTACTTGTTTTCGATACTTGGTATTTATGGTAAAGTTATTAAGTATTAGTTTACGTGTTTGCTTTACGTTACGTAAATATTGACTCATCTTTCTTTATAACAGAGACTGATTTATGCATATAAAACTACGTTCGCCTATAATTGTTTACATCTTGTGTCTATTATACTTTGTAATCATGCCTAGTTGGATAGATGTAATATCCAAAGACCATCTCGCTCGAGAGTTAAACCTACTAGGTATTGAGGTTGAAGGTGATGTAAACATACGTCAGCGGCTTAAAAATCATATGAATTCTCTCTCCCCGGCTGAACAAATGTTAATAAAGCGTAAGTTTATTGTAGATAGTGCAAATCAAGAGGATTATTTGGCAGAACAACATAAGAATATAAGTGATCATAGACTTAGCTCTATCAAAGATTTTTCGAGTGGAACTGTCTCCAACCTTTCTCCTTTTTTGGAAGAGAATAATCAGCGGATTTTCCGAGAGTTAATTAGAAAAGTTGATCCCTGCGACGGTGAAGATAAGGAATCGCTAGTGGTCTTCCTCATTAAAATTAACTCGCTCTTCGAATTGAAATTGGTTCCCGATGAGTATTTTGTAAACTCGATTTTGAGTTGCATCGGAGGAATTCTATTGAAAGTCTGGAGTGAAGTTGTTAAGTGAGATTCTCTTGGATGGAGAGTTTAGAACATGTGAAGTGTTCATTGTTGCCTCCTAGATGTTGGAAGACTTTTGGATTAAATTTGTCTCACGACGATTCAAATGCCTAAGGAATCTTTGTTGGAGTTTATCTCCAACATACAAGGAGCTTCACTTGTGGTTGAAACCTTTATTTTCGGAAGAAAAGTTAATTGAACTTATTCTGCAAAATATGTCCCCGGCTACTAGACAGCATTTGGTTTTTGCTACTAAACCGCAAAATGTAGCCGAAATGTGTGTCTTGGCCAGGAAGGTGGCGGATTTCGAGATCGCTGAAAGACAGAGGGACTTTAGTGAAAGAAGTAGAACTGACAATTTAAGTAAATCTAGTACTTCGGCGAGTCGTTCTTCTTGGGCAATCAAAGAAAAAGAATTCTACAATGTTGGGAAATTTGTTCAGCGGTATGGGAATCTTTCTAGAGAGGTTCGATTTAATATAGTGTTGGTTTATGTCCTACGTGGTTTGTTTATATATATATATAAATATATATATATCTATATATGTTTTGTTTGGGATATTGAAGTATAGTTCCGATGGATATAAGTATTTGAGCTGATTGTACCATCCTTTTGTTGTCAGAGTTACCAGAATGAGTTTCTTTATATGTAGGTCAGGTCTTGCTAATGAGACGCAAACTAAATTCTAAAAAAGGGTGAATAGAAGTTAGTCGGCGTCCATGACCACATTATAATACAACATGTTGATCTAATTAAATTACGTAATACTGTGGAGTAAACTCTAGCATATTTGTAGAAAAAAGAGCTGTATGTTAAGCTAGATATTTTGTATTATGACACATGTTGAAGTAGTAGTATATCTATGGTTCTGCTTTCCTGCTTTTGCCTGTTCTTTGTTTCAGTTTACCTTTCCTAAACATTGGCAGTTCGACTCTTTGTAAGCCTGGAATGTTCGGCAGTCGAGCGCTTGGAGGATCCGGCCGACCCCCGAGTGCCCAGCTGACCAACATAGTGGCTTTTGGAACTACGGATTCTTGAAAAGCGGTGGAACGGGATTGCGATCCGGCAATCCAATTATCATATCGTCACCCGGGTCTTCACCGGGAACACCGCAGACTTGTACTATGGCGGCTGAATCAAATGGAGTTTATTTTCAGCGCATGAATAGTCTACATTAAAGCGAGTGTGGTGATTGTGATATTGGGGACGATGGAAGATTTGCATTAAAGTTACCGCTGGAATCCGATAGTGTTTATGTGCCCCTCCCAACGTGGGATTGTTTCTCTGGACATTACTTTAAAGCCTATGGACTCTTTTTCTTTTTACTCGGAGGGTGTAGGGGGAGCTATTGAACCGAAAGTACCTTTTTCCGGTTCAGTTATTCATCTTTGTGCTCCTCCAGAACATTTATGAAGCCTGCCAATGTCCCTTGTTCCGTGTGGCTACCCCTTCCCTTTTACCCTTTCCTCCGCGCATCTTTATAGCGCACATCCCCTCTACCCGCGAACCTTTTATATGCTTGGTAATCTCAACGAACCTTATCATTCGATCGGCCTAGCAAGTGGCGTTATGTTGTGTAGAAGTGGATTCAGTATCCGAATCCAGCTTAAGTACACCATGCATCGGTAAAGTTAACATGGTGATTTATAAGATAAACAAGTGGATTGTGACCGAGGAATGGTCGGATTTGAGTTAGTCCAATCAAGCATGGAAAAAGGAATTCCAATGGAGTTTGGACATGTATGAGTGTGACAGTTTGTATGGTATGTTATCTATTCAGTTATACTTTGTTATTATCTATGTCTGATCGATTGATCGAAGATCAATCTTTTGTTATTCATTTATTACTTTGTTTTTACAATCAACACTTGTTTTTCATTAAAAGCTTAACTTTTATATTACGCCCCTTGTTGTTATTTAAGAGTAATCATTGTTCTCTATCCTGTAACGAAGTTATTTCATTTTATGCAATTTATAATCAGCATTTATATTTATATGCACGTTCAACTGGAAAAGAAAGATGAATTGTTAGCCGCCTTCTATGGGCCCGAGGCAGGCTGTTTTCTCATTAATAACTTCTTTAGATATCAGGAACACGTTACTAAGTACAGCATAGTCATAACCCAACGATCCCGGAAGGTAGCAGTAGCAGTGAAGGTGGTTCATTCGCCACATATTGTTAAGTCAGAGTGGAGGTATAACACGCCACAACTGGGTGTTTTTTTTTTCATCAAGCTTTCACTTAAAATATTTTCTTAGCTAAAACTCTTCGCCAGACTTCACAGTAAGATGGAGAGGATTATTTTTCCTTGAGTGATAACCTGAAATCAGTCAGAAGGGCAAATATCTATTGAGTCTTACTGCACAATTCAATTGAGCCAAAGTTTGAGTCGTTCGGAAGATTGGAATGACCACTGATCATAAACTTTTGATCAATGGTTTCAAAGTTGTTGCCTTCATTTAAAACTAGGCTCAAAAATGTTTTCCTGTGCTGTATGTGAAAATCAACCTACTAATATTCATTATCATATGTAATACCACGAGTGATTTTCAATTCATCTAGAGGGTTTGAAAATCAAGAATGACATTTGTTAGGATTATTTAACGAATAAAATTAAGCTGTTTACTAAAAAATCATTAGGCCTATTTTAATATGGTTATTTTGATATATATATATATATATATATATATATATATATATATATATTTAATGTAACCGCAATGTTTGAAAACAAATGAGAAATCTTTGGTTATGTTTCATTTCTTCATGCACTGCAATTTGATCATATTATTTACTGCCAAATAGGTTCGTAATATTGCAGGAATGCACCCTAGCGGAGAAAAAATAAAATACATCAAACTTTATATTATAACCAACATTATAGGTTATTAATTATTTCTTTAGGAAATACCTCAGTAAAATCATTATTTAAAAACACTATTATTGAACACAGAATTATCAAATGTGTATTTCCAAGGAATCTGCCCATTATTTGCTATATTCAACGCATTTGTTCGAAAGTCAGTAACTGCAAAATAATGCTCTGACCTGTTCAGAATATTAAAATGGAGAAGCTTTCTTTATTTTGGTACACAGAATTCGATAAATGACGAAGAGAAACACGACTATCATTGGTTGTAAAACAAAATTCATTGAAACGTCAATCCTCATTAACTCTAGTGAGTTGAATAGTCATTATATAGTAATGCAAAAATAAACTTTTGTATATTTTTGTTTGCGACAAAATTAAATTCTTCAGCCGAAGTTTCTGAAATATATTTTCTGTAATATTTACCTAACGGACCTATTACATAATTAATTGAAATTATTATGATAATTTTCTTTATTCTAATGTAGATGTAACAGTAATTTTTATATATTTTTTTCTAACCTGGTTGAGTGATGTTAAATATAAAATTGCTACCTGGTAAGTCAGTCGTTCAAATAAATTATTAAATAGTTCCAATATGGAGGCCTTTCAAAAACAATGTTTCATCTTCTGCATTTTAACTGGTACTGATGTTGTCGTATAGTTTGTACAACGGGTTTATGTCTGCAGGTACAACATCAGTACCAGTTAAAATGCAAAAGATGAAACATTGTTTTTGAAAGGTCTCCATATTGGAACTATTTAATAATTTAGTGAGGATGACTGACTTACCAGATACCAATCTTATATTTAACATCTTATTACATAACCTCAATTGAGCTTTAATATGAATCTTAAAAGTGTTGACTAATCGAATGGTAGACAGTGTCTTAATGCCTTAACTCTGCCAGGTTTATAAAGTTTTATTAAGAAATACTGTCATAAGAGAAAAATTAATATTGGTTATTCAATAGTGGATTATATACAGTATAAGCAATTAAATTGGTATGGGCACGTACGACGATTGCAAGAAGAAAGATTACCCAGGAAAACATTGGAATGGTGTCCACCTGGAAGGAGGAGGAGAGGAAGACCTCGAAACTCGTGGATGCAGGAAATAAGAACTGGAATGAGAGCAAGGGGACTGGAGGACATGGATTGGATGGAGAGAGACGAGTGGAGAAGAAAAATAAAACTTTAGGCACAGAAAGATGTGTAAACATTAAAATTCTGTATATAAATAAATTATTATTATTATTATTATTATTATTATTATTATTATTATTATTACAGTCCACCGTCGTGATCTCGGAGTAACGTAGTTCCCTCGGTCGGGTCAAGTTTCCTGGATGAGGCTTAATCGGATTTTTTCTCGACCTATATGACGAACGTCGGGAAGCTTGAAGCACAAATAGTCCCAAACACCATTTACTTATCATATTTGCCATGTTTAGTATGAATGTTTGAGTAAATGGTGTGATTTATCTTAAATGTTCATTCTGTCTCGGAGTTGGCACCGTATTGAGACTGATCACTCTTGTGGTAGGCCTTCCGGTATGTGACCCAAGACCGGGTGGTGTGGGACACTAAAGGTACCTACTTCTTCTTCTTTTCTATAGACTTATGCCTGTTTATTTACACACACTATTCCAATGATGAATACATCTCTTGAGGGTCTGCCCACTCCTCTTTATCCTCAGGATGTAGATTATTCGCTGCTTTAATAAGCCTCGCTTCGTCAGCTCTGTCCACGTGTGCATTCCACTCATCTTTCCGTGATGTAACAAATGTCTCAACATCTACAACAAGCAAAAAGGAATGGAATGCCTAGCCTAGGTGGACAGAGCGGACCTAAAAATGAGAAGAATAAATAAATAATTTTTTTGTTTACAGTTTCATCTATTTTCATTTCTTAATATTAATAACTAGCGTACCCGGCAGACGTTGTCCTGCCCGAACGTTCAATTCTCATGTCATGGGCGGACGATAAAAATATGTTACTTTTTTACCATAAAATTCAGCAATTAGGACATAATTAGATATTATTAAATAAGTTCGCAAGAAAACCTCTTACAGCCTTCTGTTGTGGCTCAAGAAGTGTGAATGATGACGTCACATAGCCATGAACATTAAAATTGTACCCTCCTTTGCGGATAAGTTAAGAACCGTCATATAGCAATTATATTAGAGCGAAAAAAAAAAAGATAAATTGATGAGAGTGAATCAAAATAGTTTCCCCCCCAGATAGATTTCATTTCTGACCCATACTGGCCGACATTCCATGAGAAAAACTTCTTCCCCCGTAGAGACTCGAACCAGCGTAAGTACCGTAGTTATGCGCCAAGACTTCTTGCCTTAACCACTAGGCTACGGCGCGAGACTCTTGGTATCAATGAAAGACAAAAATAGTTATTGTGAGTTATCCGCAAGAGATAAGGGACTGTTGGTATCAGTGAAAGACAAAAATGTTTTTTGTGAGTTATCCGTAAGAGATAAACATATGCTGTCGCGGACTTTTTTGTAGAGCTTTTTGAGATATTCAATTCTGTGTACATTAATTTTGTGTATTTCTTATGGTTTAGACAGCGTAAGCCATTTAAGCGTCCAAAGAGCTACTTTTTTCACGTTTTCCACTACAAAGGGCGATTTTTAAGGGTGTAGGAGTTCAGTATCACATCTCTCTATAGCCTATGTTCATCCCGGGAATCTCCTGAACATTTTGCAAAAACCCCATCACAATCGGATCAACGGTATGGCCGCGCATATAGTACGAACAAACAAACAAACAAATATATAGAAACAAACAAACATTAATTTTTATATATAAGATTATTTTTATTTATAAAATGAGTGTGCCTGTCTATCGTTTATGGACTCAAAAATTACTTGACTGATTTGAATGGGGTTTTCACCATCGTTTAGATAATTTTTGATGTAATTAACGTGTATATCATATCGTCGTACGTACTATAGGGCCGGAGCTGAAAAAAGTGTATCGGTACACTAAAAAAGTGCTTTTTGGGCGCTCAAATGACTTACGCTGCCTTAACCATAACAAATACACCAAATTAATGTACACCGAATTGAATATAAAAAATCTCTAAAAACGTCGGCGACTGCATATGTCTGTCTTTTACGGATAACTCTCAATAACAATTTTTGTCTTCAAGCTCATTGATGCCAAGAAGATCGGGATAAGTAGATTCCCGGACAACGCCGGATAATCAGCACGGGATATCTAAAATAATTACTATGTAAATTTACAAAATTTACAATTATTTCTAATTTTACTTATTCAACTAAACATCTAAAACGTATTTAATTTATTTAGGTGTATCAGCGCACGCCGGGTATTAGCTGGTTATATATAAGTTGGTTTAAAATGATCCACTTATATTACAATCACCCTGTATATGATTATTGCCTCTGTCATAAGATATTTCACTTCCCCAAATATTTCAGATCCTTTATTCCAGTATCTGCCCTTCCCTCAGTCAGTCGCTGGCAACTTGAGCACTGCCTGCGGCAGCTTGACATTCCAGCTGCTCAAAGTACCTGCAGAGATACCAACTTCTGACAAAAACACGCCGCTTCATCCTCCAAGCAAATGTTATTGAACAATCTATGTGCATTTCGAATATTAAACAATTTTCGTGTTGCAGAAATTGCCTAGTTACCTGGTCTAGCAGATTTACATAAACAATTAATACAGAAAGAAAGTCGATTCACCATGGACAAGAAGGCTCTCAAGGGTTTTAGGCTTCCCCGAGAATCAAATTATTTTATCTTAGATCGTGCCTCAAAAGCTACCGCTTGAGCCAACTCGTTCGCTATATGTTTTTTACTTGGATATTATTATTATTATTATTATTATTATTATTATTATTATTATTATTAGTAGTAGTAGTAGTAGTAGTAGTAGTACCACAAGAAATAAGGGGCTGCCGGACATTGGCATCTTTTAAAAGAAATCTAAATTTATATTTGCTCTAAACTCGACTTCATTATTATCCAGTGTAAGATATATATATTAATTGGTGTTTCCCGTATAATGTATCATATTTATATTATTATTATTATTATTATTATTATTAATATTATTATTATCGTATCATTATTGTTATTACCCTATAAAATGTTGTTTGTACATGACATTTACATTGCTACATTTATTGTATCTTTAACTGTTTATAATTAGTATAGTGTATATCTATATTTGTCAAATATTTATTTGTATTTGTGCTGGTTGAGTGGAAGAGAGGGTCTTATGGCCTTAACTCTGCCAGAATAAATAAAGTATTATTATTATTATTATTATTTATTATTATTATTATTATAGTAGTAGTAGTGGTAGTGGTAGTGGTAGTAGTATTATTATTATTATTATTATTATTATTATTATTATTTAAGTTTAACAAAATGTTGGGTTTTGTTGCGATTGTATTTTAATGTAAAACAATATACTTTTTTGCGCGATAGTGCGTTTTGTTGTACTTGCCAGCAATGACGACCATTATTGGAAGTTCAACTTCCTACATTTCGGGGTTGCCAACCTATATAACTATACTGTAATATTACATTTACACCCACGTGCGTGAAGTAAAACCACTGCCATTTATGCATACTACGTATAATGTATATACAGAAAATATCCAAAAGTTAGTGTTAATATACATTATACGAAACAAACCATTGCATTTTTAATGAACTTAACTTTATTTGAAACAATATAAAACACTAAATACGTACTTGCGGCCATGTTATCAATAATTGTTCTCAAGGCCTCCTGTTGTTTCAACTAATAAACATTGCCCACACTGTTAATGTTAGTTAGTTGTTAATAATGAACGCAAATAGTTCCAACAAAGATATTATTTTACTATTATGTATTATTTTGAAAACACCATCGCGCAAAACATAATGTACAACGTACGTTTGTGAAGTGTTTTACAGAATCTCGGCCTCGATTCTGTAAAAACCACTTCCCAACCTTGCATGGTAATATACTATATACTGATGGGGTGGAAAAGATCACATGGCGTAATATCATCTGGTAAATAAATAAATATTATAATGTATTACTCCACCGCTGTGGTCTATAGATAACGTGCTGCCTTGTCACACAGCGGGCCCGGGTTCGATCCCCGGTCGGGATACTTTTTCAGGGTGAGGTTTTTATCGGGGTTTATCCTCACCTGTAAGACAAATGTCAGGAAAACTTTAAGGCCCAAACGGTCCCCGAAATCATATGGCCATTATTATCCTTATCATCATCATCATCATCATCATCATCATCATCATCCTTCACCGGTGTGGAAAACAACGGGAGGCTACCACACCTACAATTCCCTAATAAAACTGCAAGCATAGCATGAAAATGCTATGATTGCAGTGAAGGACCTACCTTCGGACAGAATTACTATGGATGTATAGTGTATTAAACTAACGCTAAAATTCAGATATTTTATGTTCGAATCGTTGTAGATATAACTTACTGTGGATGATCTACATTATACAGTTACTGCATTACACTTATATAAATATATATTTATTAGTAGCATTTTATCAGATAATATCCTGAAATGCCTTAAAAACTGTTTAAATAAAACATGCAATTTAAGAATATCGTGACTTGTTTATTCTAAATTTAAATACAGTCCAAAATAAGATTAATAAAACATGATCTTAAATTGGAAAAGCTAATCAGACAGTTTGTGTTGTTGGCAAGTTGTTAAGTTACTATCTGATGGATTTAATTGACATTTATCTAGAAAGTTCATTAAACGCTAACTTAGTTGTCAGTTTATATCCCTTTGTCCGCTCAAGGTATTGCATTCTGCATTAGTTCACTGCAGTTGCCACATTGTTTACCTAATGTAGCAGGTGTTGAGTGGAAACGCTGATTTCACCATATAACATCCATCGTCACGTTTAAAAGCAATCAAAAGTCATTACTAGGAAAATAGACTGAAATCTGTTAACTATCAAGTTTACCTATTCATTCACTAAACCTATATATTGCCGTTCTTAGCCAAAAGGATGTATCTCAACTTTTTTTAAATTTGTTTTTTTATCGTAAGTAATGCCACAAGTGGTTTCCAAATTATCGATAAATTCACGACTAACGAAATGAGGAGTGAAATTATCATAAGTAATGCCACGAGTGATTTCCAAATTTATGTAGAGAATTTGGAAATCAAGAGTGGCATTTGTTAGGACTATTTAACGAATGAAATTAAGCTGTTTACTCACAAATAATTGTCTAACTATAGTTATTTTAAAATATTTATATATTTAATGTAAACGGCGATGTTTGAAAACAAATCAGGAATGTGAGGTTTTGTTCATTCACTGCTGCTTGATCATATTTATTGCCAAATAAGATCGCAATATTGTAAGAGTGCATCCAAGTGGAGAAATAATGAAACACATCAAACTATATATCATAATCAACATTACGGGTTATCCATTTATTTTTTTAGTAAACAACTCAGTAAAATCAAGGAATCTTTTCATTATTTGCTATATTCAATGTATTTGTTGGAGAAAAATAATGCTTTGACCTGTTCAGAACATTAAAAAGGAGGAAATTTCTTTATCACAAAAGCAGGAGCTGATAAAGAGAAATCGATAAAGAGCGAGGTGAAACACGACTGTCATTGGTTGTAAAACAACATTCATTGAAACGTGATTGGTCATTGACTAGCATTTGTGGCATGAATTAAATAGTCTAGACTATTTAACTCATGCCCCAAATGGGAGTCAATGACCAATCACATTTCAATGAATTTTTATTTACAACCAATCACAGTCGTGTTTCGCCTAGAATTTACCAACTAAAGTTTATCATAATAAAGAAAACACCTCCTTTTTAACATTCTGAACAGGTCATACCATTATTTTGCAGTGACTGACTCTCTAAGAAATACGGCTACCAGATTGTATATATAGTGCATGAATGTCAACACATAGCGCATGCGGGAGTTAATATAGAAACATTTGTAGCAATTGATTATACCACCAAAAAAAGAAACCACTGTTTGCACTTTCTGAAATGTATTTTTCCCAGGTAATAATCCAGAAAAATATAATTGTCATATTTACATCATGGGACATCAGAAATCAATTAATATACGGTTTGATGTGTTTCATTTTTTCTCCACTAGAGTACATTCTTACAACATTGCGTTCCTTTGGTAATACATAATATGATCTGGTTGCAATGATGAACAAATGAAGTGTACCAATCGTTACTGATTTGTTTTCAAATATCGCCGTTTACATTAAATATATAAATATTTTAAAATAACTATATTTAAATAATGATTTGTAAGTAAACAGCTTAATTTTATTCGTTAAATAGTCCTAACAAATGCCACTCTTGATTTCCAAATTCTCTAGATAAATTGGAAATCAAGAGTGGCATTTGTTACAACTATTTAACGAACAAAATTAAGCTGTTTACTCACAAATCAGTATTAAAATATAGTTATTTTAAAATATTTAATGTAAACGGCGATGTTTGAAAACAAATGAGAAACTATTGTAATGCTTCATTTGTTCATCACTGCAACCAGATTATATTATTTATTGTCAAAGGATCGCAATATTGTAAGAATTCACCCGAGTGGAGAAATGTTATAACCAACATTATAGGTTATTAATTAATTTTTTATGCCCTATGATGTAAATATGTCAATTATATTTTTTTCTGGAACGTAAATGCTGGGAAATAATACGTTTAAAAAAAGTGCAAACAGTGGTTTATTTTTTTGTGGTATAATCAATTGCCACTAATGTTTTGTATCATTTCCCGCAAGCAACATCTGCTAGCTTCGTGCACTGTATATACAATCAGGTAGCCATATGCAGTCACTGCAAAATAATGCTATGACCTATTCGGAATGTTAAAAAGGAGGAACTTGATTTTAAAGTGATAAAATTAAATTGATAAAATCGAGGTAAAAAAGACTGGGTTTGGTTGTAAATAAAAAAATCATTGAAATGTGATTGGTCATTGACTCCCATTTGGGGCATGAGTTAAAGAGTCGTAGTAATGCTTAGTGGTCACTCTATATAGGCTATTTACTAAACTAAATAGTCATATCTGCCACAAACAACGCTAATGAATTATAAATAAAATTTTATTAAAATCCTAGGCAAAATAGCAATAGGCCAATATTATATCCTAGGGTGCTTAATATCCTGGTCCCGCGCCGTAGCCAAGTGGTTAGGACAAAATACCTTGACGCAGAGCTACGGCACCCCATGGAGGAAGAAAGTTTCTCATGGAATTTCGGCCAGTATGGGACCGGTATCCACCCAGCATCGTAGCTGTTGTAGGTTCATAACATGCTGACCACATGTCACCCCTACGCTGGTTGTTTGATAATCTACCCCTGTGATTAACACATACGGATGTGAGGTCAGCAGCCGGCTGTTAAACCAACGGCCTTATAAGTTTATCGCACCATAGAGCTTTTAGTTTAATATCCTGACATAAATATTGCTACTAAAGTCTGTCAACTCCCGCTCGAATTTCGTACCTCGAGCTTCCCAGCGTCATTGCTTCTACGGAGGTACTTGGCGTGGTAGGGGTCTGCAAACGCATGCGCGGGAGCAGAATGCAAGGGAAAGCGACCGCGGGTCCCGTTGGATCAGGTTTTCCGTAAGTAGTGAACAGTCTTCATAAGCAAAATAATGTATACAAGACTGCGAAAGCGAAAGAGAATTTATTAAATAAATTAACAGACGGGACCCACATTCTGCAAGCCTTACGTTTTGAATATAAGCCTGTATATTACTTGTGTACATTTTTATTAAATATGTAGATATGTTACTATTGTAAATAAAAAATGTACTCCGACAGCACAAACGTGTGTTTAGAATTTATCTTCTTCTTCTACTTCACGGTTTAGGCTTATTTACTAGCCTGTTCCGGCTCCAAATTGCTGCTCTTTCCATCTTTTCCTTGGCCTTCCCAAGCTTCTTCTTCCTCGTGGTGAATTGTTGTATGCTGCTTATGGTATTCTATTCTCAGTCATCCTTGCCAAGTGTTCTTTCCAGTTTGTTCTGTATTTCTCTATTGTTGAGTTTAATTCCTCTATTTGTAGTTGTCTTATTTCTGTGTTATGTTTTTTGTCTGTTCTTTGATATCCTGCTATTGGTCTGAGGAATCTCATTTCAGCAGCTTGTATCCTGGCAGATTGTTGCGTTGTCACTGTCCATGTTTCGGATCCATAAGTAATAATAGGCACTACCATTGTCTTGTATAATTTCATTGTAGAGTCTTTCCTGGCTTTATTTTTCAAAGTTCTTTTTTAGTGTATCTGTTATATAATTAAACTTATTTATTTTGTTATTTATATCTGTTTCTGCTCTGTGTGATATTTCGCAACCTAGGAAGTTATATGTTACTACTTGTTCTATAGGTTTATTTCCTAATATTGTCTTTGTCCGAACTGGATGAGCACCCTTGAAGGCCATTGTTTTTTATTTTTGTGAGGATATTTCCATGTTGTATTTTTTGATATTTCATTTAGTTTATATAGCATTCTTTGTTGTTCGTCTTCTGTTTTTTTCCTATTAAAACCTGGTCATCTGCAAAGGCTACTGTTTTTATTACTATATTTCCTAAGTTAATTCCCCCAGTCGTCATTTGCTTCCATGATCTTATCATGTCGTCGAAATAAATGTTAAAAAGAGTGGTTGATAGTGGACAACCTTGTCTAACTCCTCCTGTTATATGTAGTGGTTCCCTTTGATTTATTTTTGTTTTCTCATACATTTTCTTAATTACTGCTATCAAGTGTAATGGAATTCCTTTTTCACTTAATATGTTCCATAATGTTGGTCTAGACACTTTATCAAATGCCTTCTTATAATCTATAAAGAGGATGTGCGTCTCTAAGTTGAATTCTCTTCGCTTCTCTATTATTTGTTTTAAAGTGAATACGTTGTCTGTGCAGCTTCTTCCTTTCCTAAATCCTGTCTGCTCTTCTGATATTATTGCATCTACTATAGTTGTTAATCTTTGGTTGATCATTTTTGCATATATTTTATATGCTGCACATAGTAAGCTTATGCCTCTATAGTTTTCTGGCTTTGTTTTATCGCCTTTTTTAAATATTGAGATTTTTTTTCCAATTTTCCATTCTTATAGTATTGTATTTTGTTTCCAGCATTTGTTATAGAATTTTAATAATCTTTCTTGAAAATTCTTTGGGGCATTTTTTATCAGTTCTGTGTTTATATTGTCGATATATAAATTTATTTCCACGCGAAATTGTTAAGAGAAAATTATAAATTATGGGATTTCCTTCCATCTACCAATAAATAAAAATCTTCAAAAGTTTATTTTTTTGTATGTTGTAACCAGGTACCGGAACTTTGACAAAATGCCTTTTGAAATGTGTTAAATCTATCTTCAATTTGAGAGTGAATCTGTATGGATTATACCTTGGTGATTAAAATGCCACAGTTTTATGTTGCCTTTTTAAATATAAATATCTAATTTACGAAATAAATGCCTTTTTTTGCCTTTATTTGATTATTTATATATTGTTCATTAATTTACTATTAACAATTGCCTATGTATTTTAATTTATTTCTATAACCGTTACAATGAAAGTGACTCAGTTCATAATTATTCTCTTCGCAACAATAAGTGCTGCCGTGCAAAAAAATATAATTATAAATAGCAGAAAGCATTTTAATTACTGCATGTGTTTATTTGAAAAGGCAACAATGAATGCGGGTCTAACTTAATTTTTCTTCCAGTTTTCATTGCGACGTTATTCTAGCTAGCAGCATGATGCCAAAATTTAGTGTTCCTTTACGCAGTAAAATGCAAAGTTATGTTAGTACTTTTGGATCCGACGTATTTTGTACTGACGGTAACGTACTCCTATGCAAAATATGCGAGCAGTCAGTGAACTACGAAAATTAACATTTTATATCGTAACATATCAGTGCAATCAAACACAAAAATGCACTTTACAAGGCTACTGGGAAGATTTCTTTGCTTCCAACAGTAATATTGCAACATCGAGTCGAAAATCTCAATTTGTAAGTTTGTCTAATTGCCTTTTATTGCATATTTTGGCTATTAATAAAGCCTTTTTTCCTGCCTATTTATAATGCTTTGCCTGCCTATTTTAAGGACTTATTATGCCCTAAACTTCCGATCTCTAGTTGTAACGTTAAGGTGCACTGAACTTATAAACTGAATTTCACGTCTCAGTTTGATATACTGTAATTAAAAAATAATATATCTGTCAGTTTATTGTATTTTTAAAAAGCAACCTTTCGTCTTAAAAAAAATTTCTCAAAATGTAACTACCCTCTGAACTTGATAGTGGAAAAATAGCCACTTTATGCGTCATTTGTGCACTATCTCTTGAAAGTCAATACGGTGAAACATTTTTCTAAAACGACGTACATTCAATTAACGGTCAATTGACCATTTTATTTTGAATTATCATCCCCTAGGAAGGAGATCTTCGGGAAAACCATTCAGAAGATGGCAAGAGACCGTAAAGGGCCACCAGGTCTAATACATGGAAGGAAGATGATGATAAATAATAGTGTTATTCCGCACTAACCGGAATTCAATCACTGTACCAAACAATCTAATTAGCCTATATTTCTACTAGTTTTCCTCAGTCGTCAAGGCAAATGCGGGATTACGAGTAGAATTTAATTACTAGAACTCAGTTCATATTAATCACCATTTAATAATGTAATTAAATACATTAACATCAATGAACTTATCATAATCATCATCATTCATATTCACCTTAGCTTAAGTTTAGCATTAAGGACTCTCCAGGCGCACCACAATCATCATCACTCATCATATCCTCGGGGCAGTGTAACCCCACCTTACAGGTGCCCCAACCTCAGAAGTGGGTTACAATTACGCTAATGCTAGAACAGAACACCTGAAATGTCGCAAATGATAACTTGGATATTAGCATTGGATTTAAAAAAATGACCTCAGATGTTGAAGAGCCTTTAAATAACCATGAAATAAAGTACCAAGAAACTGGATATTTATCCTTTAGAGAAATAGAATTTTTTGGATGAAATAATGGTTGCTAGGCAACCTTCATTTTAGAGTAACACGATTTTTATATCCGCTGAACGAATGCCCATTTGAACGGCTCAGATTCTGTCGATAAATAATATGTGAAGTCATTGGGTTACTTAAAAAAAAAAATAAATACTTTTACAAGATTATCTGTATTAATTTTTAGATTCCCTGGTTATGCGATGGTACCTTACCCACTAACTAACTAACTCACTGACATTATCGAACCCATAGGTTCATGGCTGCGCTCCCACATCCCGATCGTGAGCAAATGTTTTCCATTCATCCCCTGTATATTCTACTTGGCTGTTGTATGGTTTACGTCGCAAAAAAAAAATCAATTTAATTTCTTATGCCACTGATGCACTAAACACTTTTAAACACGTTTAAAACATTTTGCAACACTTTTAAACACGTTCTAAACATCTTCAAATGTTGCAACGATCTTTTTTTTTATATTTATATGTTTACGTAAAACATGATCGTCCTACAATCTTCCTTGCTACCTGCTATTTTCCCTCCTCTTCCTATGTTGTTCCAACGTTGCCACCATCAACAACCCAAAATACTCCACATGTTGCCAACATCATTTCCACGTTCCCTGGATTTCACGTACGTTAGAGTAATTGATTTGTGTTACAGTAATTGATTTAGGTTTGGTTAGCTTTTAGGTTCCTTGCTTTTTAAATGTGATTTGATACGTAAAATAAATTACCTCTTCATATCTGTTATTCTATGAAAAATTCAAAATTTCGGACGGTTACCACGTAAAATCATATTTCCACTAGTTCATTTCGTGTTAATTATACATTTTTAGACAAGTTCTGGGAATTTTGTGTCAATGTTGGCCATACTGATTTCACATACATATACCGCCAACTGCTGGAGGTTGCATTTATCTTTCTGGGATTATATGGAGCACTAGCGCATGCGCACTGCGATTCTGTAGAACGTAGACGAATTTTCTTGCGACGCTAAGTGTAGCATATCCTTCTACTTCCCTCAAATCATGGCTAACATTATTCTCCCATCTTATTCTTGGTCCACCAACTGGGCGTTTTCCTTCTGGTTTTCCTATAAGATGCCTCCATGCCCCCCTTTCATTTCTCGCCCATGCGACGGATCCTGTCCATCGCAGTCTCTAATTCGTCCTTGATCTTATCATCGTCCATGGTATCTTTACCCTGTCTTTGTGAACTAGCTTGGGTGCTTAAATGACCCCTAGAGTTATGGCGGCGGTAGGATTGCTGCCGAAAGGTTTACCCATACCAGACAGGCCGAGGACGATAAGCTAGACGAAAAAAGTGCCTTGAACAATAGAGTGACGATCTTTCACTGTAAAAATTCAACCGTCAAGAAACGCGGACAAGCGGGTAAAATTTTCCTGAGGTAAAATAGTTTCGCATTCGGTTCTCTGGGCGGGGACTACTTCAGGCAATCCATGCCAAAGTCTCAAACACAGAGACATGTTTCTAGGAACATGAAATAATATGACATTACACAATAGCGGGACGCTGGAGATTTTAACGCGGGAATTAGATAAATCACCTTTGGATATAGTCGTTTTACAGGATGTTAGATGACCAGGAGAAAGCGGTTAAGAATCAGAAAGTTTTTCATGATACTACGGGGGTGCAGCAAGACCTGAATTTGGAGCGGGGTTTTTAGTCCGAAGGCGGATTCTCTTCACTATCCGAGAAAATAAGTTTGTCAGCGATAGGATACAATACATAATTCTAATTGTATTAAGCAATGGAGAACTTTTCTAAATAAAGCTTTTTGTGACTTATTTCGTAGAATAGTGGACGCTGTAAAGTAAGTATTGTTGTAGCCATCATAAAATAGCAGTAACATTTCATATAGGTGGCTGATGGACCATAAAGTTATCTGAGGATAACAGAAACGGGCAATTGTGTAAGAATGTGTCGGGTACACATATGGTGAGCTCCAGAGTGAAATTAACGCAGTTAACAGAAGCTAATTTAATTAACATCTCCCAGATGGCTCTCTAGCGTTTTGTTTGTTATTCATTATCCCATAAAACGCGGTGTGTTGAATTTTACGACGTTTTAATTGTTAATTGACATTTTGTGTACTAGAAATAAACACATGCTACCCACAATTACCTGGACTATATAAATTGTGGAATGAATTCTGATGCTAAGTCTACAACAAAAACATTATTATAACCCAAAAAAGATTAGTTTGTATGAATAGTTTACATATATATATATATAGGGTGTTTCATAAAGGATAGCGCAAACTTAAATGGTTGAAAGTACACGATAATAGAAGCAACAATGTCCCAATAAACATGGGTCCGCAAACGAGCCGTTTGCGAGATAATTACGAATGTATGGTTACAAGCCGCCACTGAAGTCATTGTTTGTAACATCGTACTAGGTTATTATCTCATTGGATCACACATTCTTCCACGAAAACTTAATGGACGGAGGTACCTTAGGTTTCTGCGGCGTCATCTTCCAGGATTGCTTGAGCAACGTCGGAGTTTGTGGTACATGCATGATGGAGCTTCGGCACATTTTGCTGCTGCTGTGAGACGGCATCTAACGCGCAGATACGGCCAAAGATGGATAGGTCGAGGCGGATCTGTACCTTGGCCTCCAAGATCACCTGATCTAAATCCTTTGGATTTTTATGTCTGGGGTCACCACAAAAGCGAAGTGTACAGCACACCCGTTAACACGATTGAAGAACTGGAGCAGAGAGTTGTACACGCTTGTCAAAAATTCAGAAATGATCCAGGGGTTTTCGAAAGTAATTCGACATTCATTGCAGAGACGAACTCAGTATTGCATCCAGATGCAAGGAAGACACTTTAACAGGTAACCCATAAGCGAAGTGAACTGTGAAATGTGAACTAATTGAGATGAAAAATTAATAGTAAAGTCTAAATTCAAATAAATTTCTACTAACTAGGATGATGTTTACAATGAAGTCAGTGGCTGCTTGTAACCATACATTCGTAATTATCTCGCGAACGGCTCGTTTGCGGACCCATGTTTACTGGGACATTGTTGCTTCTATTATCGTGTTCTTTCAACCATTTAAGTTTGCGCCATCCTTTATGAAACACCCTGTATATGTATATATATATATATCCATCCATAGTAATTCTGCCCGAGGACAGGTCCTTCACTGCAATCATAGCATTTTCATGCTATCCTTGCAGCTTTACTAGGGAATTGTAGGTGTGGTAGCTTCCCGTTGCTTTCCACACCGGTGAAGGATGATGATGATAATGATAAGGATGATGATGATGGTGGTCATATGATTTCGGGGACCGTTTGGGCCTTAAAGTTTTCCTGACATTTGTCTTACAGGTGAGGAAAAACCCCGATAAAAACTCACCCAGAAAAACTGCCCCGACCGGGGATCGAACCCGGGCCCGCTGCGTGACAAGGCAGCACGGTACCTCGAGACCACAGCGGTGGCTAACTTGGTACGTTAGTGCGTTACGAGTTACGCTATCCAGGCATCCTAGCACAAAAATTTATTTTTTCTTTATATAAATTCTCTATTATGAGGGGTAGCAGGAACTCTGTCTCACTACTCTCTCGTGGCTACTGTAACAAGTAAGCAAATTAAAGAGAATTTTTATTTTATAGCAGAATGACACTTCTTTATTTCGATGTTATAATTAAATTTTCACATTTAGTAATGAAAGCCTAATATAACATGAAAAGAAAAATAAACGCCTGAACCGGTATATATCTGTTTATATACAATTTTTCTGTACGTGTATTTGTCACTGAACTCCTCCTAATCGACTGGATCGATTTTGATGAAATTTTTCGTGTGTGTCTGATTGGGTCCCTCGATGGTTCAGATTCACAACTGGACCCTCTAAAACCATTAGGTGTAGGAGTTCACCTGAAGTGAACATTTAAAAATCGCTCTGTCACATTTTTGTTATGTTTCACAACTAAACTCAGTATGTCCGGCTAAAATAAACCGAGGCAGGTTTTAACCAAAATTGAGCGAAATACTACAATTAAAAGTGGAAGTTTACTTGAAACCCAAAATTAAAAATTGCCTGAACGACTGCACTGATTTTAATAAAATGTTTTGTATGTGTTTGAGTGGGTCTATGTATGGTTTAGATTCATAATTGGACTCTGTAGGTGGCGCTGTGATCGGGTTATAGGATTTTTTATGTCAGATATGTAGTCATTTGCATTATCGACATATTCCATGCGAAAACAATGTTGCGTCATCATGCGAACTTCTTGAGCCACAACATATGGCAGTGAGGAGTTTTCTTGCGAACTTATTTAATAGTATAGCTAATTAGTGGATTTTATTGTAAAAAGTAACATATTTTATCCTTCGGCCATGACGCGAGAATTGAACGTTCGGGGAGGACAACGTCTGCTGGTCCGCTAATTGAATAAGTGACTGAAAGGGGTAAAATACCCAAAGCACCCCTAAAGATCGATATGAGGCGATATATATATATATATATATATATATATATCGGCCGCGGTGGACTAGCGGTTATGCTCCTTGCCTCTGGTCCCGAGGGTCGCAGGTTCAAACCCGGCCGGGGTCGATGGATTTTTTTAGGGATGGAATAATCCAAGGAGCAAGTCCTCCGGGAGGGACTTCAAGTCGTGGGTCCCGAGTCTGAAGATTTCAGGCTCGTAAAAGATTCTTAAGCCTGAATGAAAAGGCCTCTAAGTAAAATTTACCGAATTTTCCCGTCCTAGTACTACCTTGGTTTCCTAGGTGTCAGTATGAGGCTGAACGCTGACAACGGACCACTGAAATGAAATCTGTACGAAAACAAGAGTAACTAAATTAGTATGGTTTAAATTCTTCCCTGTAGGGGGAGAGCGCCTAAATCTCTGTTAAGGGAAACATGGGCTTACAAGATACGAGAAGAAGATTGTGTCCTATATTACCATTTATCGCCCCTAAGAGGATGAAGGGGTGAGAAGTGGCAAAAAATAAAATGTCGAAAGTGACAGATTACACTGAGCAACAAAAATAAACTTTTTTGTCTCAGAAAGAAAAATGTGTGATTCTGATAGTCGTTTTTGTCCTTAATTCAAATATGAGATCGGTTTTTCCCCGTCACGCAAAGTTTCCGACAGACAGGCATTTATAATTTTAAACACTTTAATATTTTCTACATACGTAACTACACAATATTCGAACTCACCTAGAAATTAAGAAATGACGATTTTCTGCTATAATTCGCCTGTGGAGCATCCCTCTTGATGGTCCAACAATAATCGACCAGCATATTAGGATTCAATTTGCCTTTATCTCTCTTTTCCATAGCTGAAATCTCCTAATGAAAGTGTTCCCCGTGCTCATCGCTCACTGCGCCAAGATAATAAACGGACGAATAAACGTTTATTAAAAAATAATTATTTCAATCCATTAATTGATATTGGAAAAAAGCTGTGGGTGATGGAGAAAATCTGAATACATATTTGAAAACACGATGAAAACTGCATAAAGTACAACTATTGGTACTCATGAGACAAAAAACATGCTGACCAGTCTTATCGAATACATGTTTTCGGTGTAGCTAAGCTGATTGTTCGCAGTCCTCATGACATTTTAGACCAATATTAACCCCAAGTACTCCTAAGGTGGCGAAGGGCGAGAAAGAATGTAAAATGAAATATTCAAAATGACGTCTAATCCATAGTTTTGTGATAGCTTATATGGTTAATGACAGTCCCGATGGTATTTATGTCTTACATTATCCTCTATCATCCCTAAGGGGGGATGAAAGGTGAGAAATGGCGAAAAATAAAATATCAAAAGTGAGGGATTAGTCAAATTCATATTTTCGGTGTAGATAAGCTGATTGGTGACGTCTCGATAACAGTTAAGGACAATGTTGACATCAAACATCCCTTAGGGACGCGGGGTGAGAAAGAATTAAAAATTATATGTTCAAAATGACCGAGGTTGATGTCTAATCCATAGTTTTTGGGTTGTTAAACTGATTGGTCACTGTCCCAATGTCATTTAAGCCCAAGTTTGACCACGGTGGATGAATAGTTAAAAAACATCACAAACTTTCAGATATTAGGCCTGTCTCTAGCCATCTTCCCTTACGTTTACCTTTATGTCGATGGCCTCTTAAGGCGGAATTCATGAAACCATCTTTATGCAAAGAGCGACTCTTTCCCCTTCTCTATGACGTAGATAGTATTCATAAAAATCCGGTTTTCTTTTCATAAAACCGGTTTTATGAATACTCTCTACGTCATAGAGAGGGGGAAAGAGTCGCTCTTTGCGTAGAGATGGTTTCATGAATTCCGCCCTTAAAGGAGTGTTTTCTAGTCGTTTGTGACACATTATTTTCTAAATTCCTAAATGCAAAACAGATAAAAAGTGGCATACGAAAGTTACAACTTTCCGATTCTACTTGTGTTAGGAGAGTTACCGAAATGTCTGTAGACATGCTCCTTTGTACTCTCGATGAAATTCGTGAATGTGACTATTTCAGCCTTGCTCTGGATTCATCCACATATATTAGTTCCACCTCTCAGTTGCTTTTATTTGTTAAATATCGTAATAAGATAGGGATTATAAAGGAAGGATTTTTAACTGTAATACCTATGACAGGCCAGACACGGGGAATAGATTTTTTTGAAGCACTTAAATCTTTTTTTGACAAATACAAAATTGACCTAAACAAACTTTTATCAGTGTGTACTGACGGTTGTCCCTCAATGGTAGGTTGTCATACAGGATTCATTTCTCTGTTAAAAAACATTTAAATAGAGACCACTTATTAACATACCATTGCATTTTACATCAAGAAAAATCTTGCTGCTAAATTTGACGAAACTTTCAGATCTGTGATGAAGTAAGTAATTAACATTGTTAATGTCATTAGATCACGTGAACTAAATCATAGGCAATTCATAGAATTTCTCAAAGAGCTTAATTCACAGTATGATGATGTTATTTATCACAGTGAGGTCAGGTGGCTGAGTAAAGGAAGAGTTTTGGAACGATTTTTTTAATCTTCGCCCATGAAATAAAACTCTTTTTAAGTGAACGAGATAAAGAATACCCTGAACTAGACTCTTCTTCATGGTGGTAAAAAATTGGTTTCATGGCTGACATAACAGGAATACTGAATGATGTCCAAATTAAAATGCAAGGTACAAATAAACTTATTACTCAGCTCACAAGTGCAATTTTTTCTTTAGAAGAAAAATTAAAAATGTATACAGAAGTAATAATGATTTCACTAGTTTCCAACATCTTATTGGAGAATATTCAGGGGAAGAAATAAACTTGCAACCCTTCATAGAATTTCTCACTGTACTACACCATGATTTCAGCGCGAGTTTTAATGATTTTAAAAAGTTTCGAAACCCATTTCGATTAGTTGAAAATCACTGGTCAATAACGACAACAGATGTCAACTGGGTTGTCAATTTTTGGTCCTGAGATTAGAAATCTAAAAAAATCAACTTATTGATCTCCAGCAGGATTCAGAACTGGAAGGTATTTTTCAAGAGAAACGAAAAACGAATTCAATTTTAGAGTTTTGGAATACAGTTCCAGAAAAACAGTTCGAAAACTTGGTGTCGTGTGCATATAAAATTCTGTGTCTTTTTGGATCAACGTATGTTCGTGAAATTACTTTCAGTAAGATAAAGTTCATCAAGGGTAAACATAGATCTCGTCTCATCAATGTGAACTTGGAAAACCTGCTGCGGATATGTGTGGCAAATCAACCAGCTCGTATTGACAAAACTGTGCAGGAGAGTAGCAGAGTTCGACCATCAACTTCACAGCAGTAATCTACACAACTGTAAGTTGCCTTAAAATTATGTACAGTGCCGTAATAATAGTAGTAGTAGTAGTAGTAATAATAATAATAATAATAATAATAATAATAATAATAATAATAATAATAATAATAATAATAATAATAATAATAATAATAATAATAATAATAATAATAATAATAATACAAATAAAAATAAAATAACAAACAGTTAATTATTAACAAAAATTAAATGACAGTAATCAGTAATTGTATTTTGTCCATAAATGTAAAAAAAAAAGCTGCGTGTTACCAAGATTGAGAACTGTGAAATTTGGTGCGGCTCTCGAACAGATATGGTTTCTTATATTTGGCTCTCTTGTAATTTCTAGTGAGTTCCACTGCTCTAGATAAATTCACTCCTCACTTCGTGAGTCGTGAATTTATCGATAATTTGGAAATCACTAGTGGCATTACTTATGATAATGCAAGTTCATTCTTGAAATATACCCTCAATCTGTGTAAAGCCAAGTGGTGTAGGTTACGAAAGTGCTTATAAATTACTATAAAGTGGGGATAAAGGCAAAAAAGAACATACATGAGCTAAAATAATCAATTTTGAACAAATTTGGTGGGGAAATTATTGTTTGGTAGTATGAACGAATTTTTAAACTACTATTCTACTAAAAGTCTTTATATCTCAAAACATGTTTAATAGAGTTACACCACTTCGGCTTTAGAACGCATATATATGGTATTTGGAATAAAACTCGGGATATAGTATTGAATTTAAAAAAAATAAATCGGGTTCGTTAACCATAAAATTTGGAACATTAGAAATGAGGGTTAATCAGAAAAAAAAAATCTAAAAACCTTTCATCATCATCATCATCATGTTTGGAGCTACAGCCGATTGCAGGCCTTGACTAAGCGCGTCCATTCATTTTTGTCTTCTGTCTTCTTTCTCCATCCATGGATCCCCATAAAAATCTCTAGCGACTTAAATTTTGAATTTTTTAAACGAATATTGGTATATGCCATTAAAATAAATCTAAAAATGTATTCACAAAAGCCTCAACGAAATCCGACCATTAGGAGTTGTAATTTACCTGAAAGCCGTAATTTAAAAATATCTCTAGCAACAGCCATGTTTTCGTTTCCTCGGAAAGTAACTAGATACATAGGATTTAATTAAGAAGAGAAAATATTTCGCAAAGCAGACAAATTAGACAATAAATTCAACTTTATGAGGAATTCACTAATTGTTAGTTTACGCAGTTCCTGCGCGAAGCTTTTTTTTTAAAATAATGTTGCTTTGATTACTGAGTTATGAGATGATATGAGGGTTGCTGATAAATGTTTTCCTTCTAAGAAAAATATCTTAAATTTCTAATTTAAATTTATAAAAAATAACCAATAATCGCCTGTTTCAATTTTATGTAAAAATAATTAAAACTATGTTAATTAGGATCACTACAAAAAAATAGAAAAATCCAAGGAGCAAGTCCTCCGGCAGGGACTTTAATCCGTGGATCCTGAGTTTAAAGATTTTCAGGCTCGTAAAAGATCATTAAGGCCTCTAAGGGCCGGATTCACCAACAGAGATAAATGTATTACTCCAGTTTAAGCTATGCATTATACATGGGGAAAACTGGCGTAATACAGTTACCTCTGTTGGTGAAACTAACCCCAAGTAAAATTTACTGACCTCAACGTCCTAGTTATACCATATTCGCCTGTTACTCGTAGATGTCTCATTGAGCCGGCGTGTTAACCGCATGCCATTCATGACATCTATGAGCAAATAAAGTAACTAAAAATTAATTTGGTCTAGTAACTCCTTACAAAGGGGAGGCTATGGCTCAACAATGGGCTACGCCAATATAGATAGACAAAAAAAAATGTTAGTAAAATAGCTTTGTATTTTAAGTAATTACATTAGCATTTATTTATGCATGTTATTTCACGACACGAAAAGAACAATTAATCTGTGCTATGTTTTTAGCCTCATATGGCGTAAAAGTATTTATAAATCTGTTTCCTAAGGATAAAAAAAACCCGTACTTTTTTGCAAAGTACATCATTTTGGGCACATACAATGGGTACTGTTAGTGCTCAATAATTATCCCCATTTACAATTACCCTCAATGGTATCTTTACCTTGTCGTGGTGGAATGGCTTGCGTGCTTAAATGACCCCGAGAGCCCGAGAGATATGCCGGCGGTAGCATTGCTGCCGATAGATAGGGTTACCCATGCCTGGTACTTGTTGAAGGTGATAAATCCCAGACGAAAAAAACGTACCTTGGGTCGAAAAGAGTGACCGCTCTTTCACATCCCGTCAGAAAATACAAAACCTTCGCAAGAAATGCGGACATGGGTTCCACTGGGGTAAAATTTTCTGGAGTGCGATGGGCATGACATGTAGCACGTGTGGGGAATGAAAGAGGTGCATGGAAGCTTCTTGTAGGAAAACCAGAGGGGAAAACGCCCAGTTGGTAGACCAAGAATAGGTGGGATAATAACATTAACTATGATTTGAGAAAAGTAGATTATACATGGAATGATTGGAAAGCATTAGCTCAGAATAGGGATGTATGGAGAGCTTATGTCCACGCACCCATGAACCTACGGGTTCGATAGTGCCAGTGAGTGAGTAAAACAATTTAATATCTCTAAGATGGCTCTCTAATGACTTTCTACAAAGAAAACTTATACATCATGAAAACACTTGGCCGAGTGAAAGGGCCTACACTTAAAATTCTAAACGTTATGTGGGATCTTAAATGTTAAAATATATATAAATAAGAATTAAATAAAAATATTTCATGAAACAAATTTTATTTTAAGAAAAACTTTCAAAGGACACTTGGGAATGTAATAGTGTGTCAGTCCATATATCCGACCACACGTGTCCATAACCAAGGGGAAATTAACCCCAGATCCCTCGAGATTGAAGCTGCACGAAATAATAATTCAGGTCTTAGTGTCAAGATTATTACATTAAAGTAGGGCGGTCCCATGTGAAAACACATAGCGCCGGGCATTGATTTGTTCCTCATATACTGACCATCCCAGCACGCTAATGTTATGACCATAATCATAACTAAAACCTTGCATACACAGCTTATCTCAAAGAAATCCCTTCGCATTGTCTAAATATATAAATTGGTATTTGCGAGTTTTTCAAGATAGATAACGTAGGTATTATTCGTTATTCCATTATTGTGCCTCATTTAGCCATTTTCCACTTGAAAACGAAACAGTATTAACCATGTATTAATATTATTTACATCATTTTTCTAGCATGTTTATATATATATATGATTAAGAAAGTTTACTTGAGTTTTCCGCGTCATGGATTCAAGGTCGGCCTCGGGCCACTGATCCCGACGTTTCGGCATGATCCCACATGTCATTACCATTCCTTGATAACTGAAGAAAACTTTCTCTTAATCATACTTAGGCCTATATCCGCGAAAATCTACAATATAATATATATATATATATATATATATATATATATATATATATATATATATATATATATATATTAAAACTATCAAAGGAAACTGTAAGATCTCTTTATTGCTTAAGCCATGTGCACTTTACCTATGGGCCGTTTCCTATAATCAAACATTCGCTAAGCCACACATGATCCATACATCTATAGATACCCACACACACACACACAAACGAACACAAAACACCCGGATACAAAAACACGGAGGCACACAAAAACACAAAGGTACACAAAAGCATATAAACATACATAGAAACACATTCAGACAAAAAAACACATTAACACAAAAACACACACTCAACACGAAACACACACAAAAAGCACATATAAAAACACATATTAAAAAAGCACACAGACATACTACACACACATAAAACACACACAAACACACATGTAAATGCGTAACATTAATATAATTCATGATAAAGTTCGGTTGAGGTATTATTCAATTTAAATATTTCATAATTTTATATTTTAATAAACATGCTTGCGCAAACACAAAACCACACATGCAAACGCACATTCGCACGCACGCACGCATGCGCACACACACATAGTTATTAGCTAGCCTCTTGCTTGTTGTCTATACATATTTTTATTGCTTAGTAATGCGGACCGAAAAAACAATATCTAATGAGCCATACGTGATCCACTATTATTATTATTATTATTATTATTAATATGTCGTAATGCGTTGCCATTTCTATTAGGAGTTACCTATTTCAAAACACAGTTCTCTATATCCGTCGTTTTCCGTCCGTATGTTATGTCATCTTCATTGAAAATTTTTGTCAGTCAAACTAATTTCCTAATGGAACGTGTAGGCTACATATCCCATACTTCCCTGTGTGGGGATTGCGGAGCTCCCTAGTGGGAGTGTTTTAATCAAGCTACGAGTATTATTTTAGTTACGATTATTTACATGTCAGAGAGTGGTGTGGGTTCGGCATATATTCTCAATGAGACATCTAGTAGGCAACTAAAGTATTAATTGGATGGATAACGGTCGGTAAATTTGCACAGAGGCTTCTTTATTCAGGCTTGCGGTTCTTTCACGAGCCTAAAAATCTTCTGACTCGGGACTCACGGCTAAAATTTCCTCCCGGAGGATTTGTCTCTCGGATTTCTCCATCCTAAAAATCCATCGATCCGGCCAAGTTTGAACCCGCGTCCCTCGGAACCAGAGGCAAGGAACCGCGTTTGTCTTCACGGCCCCTGTCTGCTATTCTCCCTATCTCACGCCTCTCGCCTACGAGAGCAGAACTGCTCGAGGTCGCTCCCTAGAACAATAAAATGATTCGTCTGTCGTAAATGATTTGCATACTTGAGTATGTTTAGGTGCCCTGTATAGACAACGTTCAGAGAGAAACTGAAATCAATCTTATCTATTAGCAGAAAGCCTGTTGCTTTACCAATACCATTTGTTATTTACTCTAGCTTTTGCGTTTATCAAAGGAAAGCTGGAATGTTATATGCAGTTCAAATTTTGGATAAAACGATCATGCCTACAACTCACTGCTATATAGATAATGTACATACCAGCTCCTATGTTTTTTATGTTAATTCTGAATCGGATTTCGATTTGTTTTAACGAACTGAACAATGTGCTTTACTACCATACATTCTTTATAGATCACGCAGGCCCTAGTATTTTGTAAAATTAACGTTAACATTTGTATAACGACGACGACAATAATAATAATAATAATAATAATAATAATAATAATAATAATAATAATAATAATACCGTGCCTGGTTAGCTTACATGGGGGTTTGGTTCTGAATTAAGTAAGGACTAGACTTAACCTCATGTAAGACACTAGGATGGGGGTCCTCAACCCCGACACGGCGCGTCCCAATGGCTGATAGGGGAAGTTCCTGTAGACATACAGGACAGGTGCGAATAAGGCCTTGCTAAATAAGCACCCGCGGATCAACTGAGGAGGTCAACGGCTTCGACGGCGGAAGAGGATTTTTCCCAACGGTAGAGAGGGCGGATGAACCGGTTCTGGAACTAACTGGAGCCAATGAAACTGGATTTCGGTCCAAACGTTGTGATAACTAAGTACTATGAAGCGTGAAAGGAAACAATTTTTACCCCAGGTGGAAACCAATCCACTGCTGTTAACAACAGTACAACCAGGCTGTCGGATTCTGGGGAGTCTGGCCAACCACGCAAAAAGAGGGTATCGGAGATCTCTGGTCAAAACATTTTCCGGAACGTTAAACATAAATTCCCTCTTGCGAGCGGGAAAACTGCATTAATTGGAGAAAATTTTAAAAGAACAAAATATTCAAACATTGGCACTCCAAGAAACAAGATTAACAGATTAAAATACAATGGATTTTGGGAACTATAGACTTTTCAAGAGTAAAACCGATAAACGAATTCTTAAAAATACACATTTGGGAGTTGCTTTTGCTATCCATAAGAATATATTAAACTCGGTAATAAATGTGAATCCCATAAATAATAGATTGAGGGCAATTAGACTAAAATGTGCGGACCAAACTTACACATTGATCAATGCACATGCGCCAATTAACAAAGACAATATAACAGATTGCAAAAAAGTAGATGATTTTTGGGAAACATTGGAAGAGAAGGTACTAAAAATTCCACAGAATCATGTTTTAATCATGTTGGGTGATTTTAATGCACAACTGGGCAAAGAAAGGAAATATAAGAAGACAATTGGCAAGTATCCAGCGCGTAAGTGGACCAACCGAAATGGACAACGACTAGTTGAATTTTGCAGACTATTTAACATCAAAATTATGTCTACACATTTAAAAAAACTATCAAAACAAATGACATGGCATGCACCAAACTCACTTCTAGGTGAATATTAAATTGATCACGTGGCAATCTCTTTTTTTCCACCATTGAGAAATTATGAATGTCCAAGTTAGAAGATGTGCAAACATCGATTCGGATTTGACAAGAATTAAATTGAAACTAAAATCCAGGAGACTTACCAAAAAGCAGCCATCAATATTGAAGTTTGCCACCAATAACATTCCGTCAACATTCGCAGAGGAATTAGAAAAGAAGCAATCACATAATTGGCAAGAACTCAAAAGTAAAGTAACTGAAACGGCACAAATGTTAATCACTCTACAAAGAAAGAGAAAGCACCCTTGGTGGAATGAAGAATGTGACAAAGTTATTGCAGCGAGGCACCGAGTATACGTTAATTGGAATAGTCAAAAAACAGAAAAGAACCATAACACATTCTTAGTGCACAGGAAAGAAGCAGCCAAATTAATCAGGAAAATAAAAAGGAAATATGAAAACGATCAATTAATTGAAATTGAGAAAGACTGTCAAACAAACAACGCGCGGAATTTCTACAAAACTTTTAAGACCAAACTCATTGGGTACAACCACAGAGTCTCTGCTTTAAAAGAGAAGATGGTCTATTGGCACTAAACAAGCAGGAACATTGCAGAGAACTTGCCAAATATTTTGAGAAACTTCTTAACTGCCCAATACCAATAAACAGATTCCCTCCACAAGAACCTGAACAATCAAATCCAGACTCATCACCACCGGAAGAAGAAGAAATTATTATGCAGATTAAAAGACTTAAAAACAATAAGGCAGTAGGTGAAGATGGAATTGTGCCAAAACTCCTCAAAGTGGCAGGACCAAAGACCATAAAATAAATCACAACACTTGTGCAAGAAATGTGGCAAACAGAACACATTCCAGAGGATTGGAAGACTGCATTAATCCACCCGTTACATAAAAAGGGAGACAGAACAGATGTGAACAATTATAGAGGGATTTCATTATTATCAGTCCCATACAAAATTTTATCTCAATGTCTGCTCGACAGAGCGCAACGGCAACTAGAACCGAATATAGGAGAATATCAAGCAGGATTCAGACCAGGCAGATCATGTCCAGAACAAATCCTGAACCTTAAGCTAATCCTTAGACACCAGAGAATTTGCAGCAATGATTTAGTGTGTACATTTGTTGACTTTAAAAAAAGTTTACGATTCGGTTGACCGAGAATCACTATTTGAAATATTGAAAGAACAAGGTTTAGACCGTAAAACTCTTGCACTTATTAGACAGACACTAACAGATACAAGGGCTAAAGTTAAATTCATGGGGAAAATTTCTGAATCCTTTGAAATTAAGACAGGAGTAAGACAAGGAGATGGACTTTCTCCACTACTCTTCAATTGTGTTCTTGATAAAGTAATACAAGAATGGCGTAAACAGAAAACAATTTTTAAATGTAATCAACCAATCATATTAGGAAGAGGAAAATTGAAGATTGATTGCCTAGCATATGCTGATGATCTAGCAATCTTAACCCGTGACGTTGTAACAACACAAAAACAGATTGAATTATTAAATGGCATTGCAGAGAAAGTTGGTCTGCAGATTTCTTTTGAAAAAAAAACGGAATATATTTCATGCAATAAACAAGCACCAAAATACCTGGAAACCAAATATGGAAAAATTAAACGAGTTTCACAATTTAAATATCTTGGTGAAATAATTCAGGGAAATGGAATTGAAACTAAAGCCAATAAAAGTAGATGCCAAAAAATGGAAACAGCATTTCGGCTTACTCACAACACTTATAATAAAAAATGCATATCTTTACATACAAAATTACGACACTATAACACTGTAATTAAACCAGAGTGCCTCTATGGAGCAGAAACATTAATTTTGAACAGAAAAAAATATATCGAAAATATAGTGAAAAAAGAATGCAAAATTATAAGAAAAGTTTTAGGTCCACAAGTCATAGGTGAAGCATTTAGACTCAGAAGTAAAAAGGAAATAAAAATATATACAGACATTCATAGTGATATTAGAAAACGAAGGTTAAAATTTTATGGCCATATTAAACGAATGAACTCAAATAGGCTTACAAAACAGATAATGGAATTCTACGAAAACAGAAGTAAAGCTCCAGTGGATACTATGAAGTGGATTGATGAAGTCAAAAAGGACTTAAAATTGGCAGGAATTACTAAAGAAGATATCCCAAACAGAGATATATTTAGAATTAAGGTGAATAAGTGGCAAGTTGACCAAGAGGACAAACCGAAGAAAAAAAACTGGAACAACTTGGACAGATGATAGAAAACAAGCTCATAGCAAAAGAATGAAAGAAATTTGGGCTCAAAGGAAACGCCTTTAAGTACTTTGCACAGTCCTACATGAGCTCATCCGCAATCAAAGAAAATGATAATGATAATAATGATAATGATAATAATAATGATAATAATAATAATAATGATAATAATAATCATAATAATAATGATGATAATCATAATAATAATGATGATAATAATAATGATGTTAATAATGATGATAATAATGATAATGATAATCATAATAATAATGATGACTATTTAACTCATGCCCCAAATGGGAGTCAATGACCAATCACGTTTCAATGATTTCTGTTTTACAACCAATCAGAGTCGTGTTTCACCAAATATTTATCAGTGTTATAATTACCATATTAAAGAAAGCTCCTCCTTACAATATTGCGTCCCTTTGGCAATAAATAGTATGATCTGGTTGCAGTGATAAACAAATGAAGCAGTAGAAGCGTACCTATCGTTTCTCATTTGTTTTCAAACATCGCCGTTTACATTAAATGTATAAATATTTTAAAATAACTATAGTTAAATAATGATTTGTGAGTAAACAGCTTAATTTTATTCGTTAAATAGTCCTAACAAATGCCACTCTTGATTTCCAAATTCTCTAGATAAATTCACTCCTCACTTCGTGAGTCGTGAATTTATCGATAATTTGGAAATCACTCGTGGCATTACTTATGATAATAATAATGATGTTAATAATGATAATAATAATGATAATAATAATGATGTTAATAATGATAATAATAATGATAATGATAATAATAATGAAAATGATAATAATAATGATAATGATAATAATAATAATGATAATAATAATAATAATTATAATGATAATAATAATAATAATAATAATAATAATAATAATAATAATAATAATAATAATAATAATAATAATAATAATAATAATAATAAGTGAAAATTAAAATACTTAGTAGTGAAAAATTGTAAAGTTAATTACGTAACATCAAGAATTATGGGAAAAACTGACCAGAAATAAATTAAAATATAAATAAATAAGCGAAAATGGAACTGAATAAGGCATATATTAAGAAAATACCATAATTCAATTGAAATAATTACACTGCATTGGAACCACCAAGGATACAGGGGAAGAGGCAGACCGAAGCAGACATTGAAGAGAACCATGTTTGAAGAAATTGCAAAGAAGGGGAAAACCTGGAGGGGAGTGAAGATGTTGGTGTCTGAATAGGGTCCGTTGGCGACGCTTTGTGGATTTCCTATGCTCCTGATAGGAGATAAATGAGATGATGATAATGTTGAAGTTCGTGATGATTGCGTTCACTATATCGTCCTCAACTATTAAATGCTAGAGAACGTTGGATAGAAGTAGTGAGGAGATATATGGAAGCTGGAGACTTGAGGCAAGAATATGCTTTAGAGAGAAGCCTCTGGCGACAAATCGCATTGGATTGAAAGAGAACCACTGAAATGTGGAATATTCCTAATAAAAAATAATAATATTAAGCATCACTTACCATCCAGAAGAGAGTTTCGTTTGCGAAGTTCTGATACTGATCGATTGTGGAAAGGACACTGAATATTAGGCAGACCAGTACCAGCATGAACCTGCCAACAAACAACAAATTCGTAATTAAAAACGTGTAAGTTTATTTAATTTTCTTTAATCCATGTTTTCATCCTTCTCATATGTTCATTAACCTTAATTTATTGCATAAAAAATCTGAAATTCTACAACTAATATTTTATATTTGTGTTATTATTACCATTAGAAAAAAAACTGAAAATTCACGGGAATGGCGAGGGCCCTTATCGTGGTTCAGACTTTGAATGAATGGACAACATATCTCCATAACATAAGACCAATCTCTTACTTCCCCTCCCAATGAAATCGCATCTTCAATTTTTTCTAATTTCAAAAAGTCCATTGATCTTACCCTTGGTTTAATACCATCTATCACTAGTTCACCGAGACAGAAAAAATGCGAAATATGATTGATAAGATAGTAGAATTTAATGCCATTTGGGACGTCTGGGCCAAGCATGTAAATAACTGGCTCAATTGTACCACCATCCTTCGTCAGCTCTTTCACCCATTCCAAACGTCAACAGAAGGATACGCTCAAATAAAGATGAAAGGTTCATCCGAATGGGTATTATTCTTTGCCATAATAGGAGATCGACTTTGTTCTTTCACGGCACTCAGTTATATGATGTTGGTTGCATCTCTTGCCCGCACAATTCACACATATATTTGTCGTTCGGGGTATGGAATATCTTGTTCTTACATATTTTGTGGTGAAAGCCGTGAATGGCTAGTCTTGTAATGGTGTGCCTCTGCTCCTGATTCTCTTTGGTCCAGTTGCGGTCGATCATTGCGGTCGTCCCATAGAATTCGATGTCTATCTCCGCTCTTTTCATTCTTCTCCGTTTTAGTAGTTTATTGCTGGCTCCGGTAGATGGTAGGCTGAGTCTCAGATCTTCTATGTAAAAAGTTTCCTTGGCCAGCTCATATGCTAGCCTTCATGGCGCATATTTTCCCACTTGAGGGCAGATTTTAGGAACCGTGCTTTCACATTCTCAATGCATTCTAAGTCACTGATCGTCATTTTTTCCCATATTTATTCCAGTCCATACATGATTATTGGGGATATTGTCGTGTCGAAAAGTCTAGTGGCAGTCTTTAAAGATAAGGATGCAATATTCTTTATTCTAACGCTTTCGTGGCTTCCGCTTTCCTTTCCTGTATGTGGTATCTGAACGAGTTCCTTGTTGTTTGTAGGGTTACGCCTAGATATCCGAATTTGTTGACTGTTGTTACGGGGTCGTTGTGTAGCATCATTATATCTTTCGTTCATGTTCACCCTCCTTTTCTGAAGTCGTCGGACAGGTCTTTTGTATATTGATGATCAGTTGGTTTTTCATTATCCAGCTTTTTAGTTCTAAATGTGTTTCTTGTAGTTATTCTGGGTTAGGCGATCCTAAGGCCATATCGTCTGCAAACATGATTAATGTGGTTGCAGTCTTTCTTTCGAGTATCTCCAATATGTCTGCCGTCGCTGTATAAAACAGTAGCGGGCTTATGGGGTCGCTCTGGAGGACTCCATTTGTCTGTGTGATGATCTTTGATCTGGTGATCCCATCTTCTATTTCGATGTAGTTGTATTGCAGAGCGTCTTCTATTATGTTGACTAGTGGGTGTTCTATGCCGATCATGTGTTTTATTTTTTTGGATCAAGAGTTTTCTGTTCAGAGAGTCGAATGCTTTGCTGTAGTCTATGAATACAGTATAGTATTTTCCTTTGGGTTTTCGTAGGGTTTCTTCTATTTCGCCCAGTAGGTACCTGACGGCTTGTAATGTGCTTCTACCTCGAGTGAAACCAAATTGACATTCAGGGATTGATACTTCTTCTTCTTCTAGTCTGTTCATTAAGATCTTCATATATATATATATATATATATATATATATATATATATTGAAGAGGCTGTTTTCAAGTGCCACGCCTCTGTAAGCATTGGGGTCACTTGTGCCTTATTTTCCTTCGTATAGCACTTTAATGAGAGATCTTCTCCAGCTTTGTTACGGTCAAAACAACATAGTAATCTGTGGCGGACCATCACAAGGCTTCACTTTGACGTCACTTAAAGTGGAACACGGAAATATGCTTCGCTCCTCCTCTTCTTATTATTGACACGCCTGGTGAAGGTGTAGATGGGATGATAATATTCGGATGTATTCTAGGGAGGGAACTAGTTATCGGAAATATGAGTTAGATTTAGTTGGCTGAGGAAATGATGTACAGGTTGTATAAATAATAGAGTTAGTTTGTTTACTTTCTTAATTAAGTTAGTTGAGCCTAAAGTACCATAGATAACAAGGTCATTTAGACCTTAAGACAAATTACAGGAATATTTAAATACTAAATTGCTTACAAAGCAGCAGTAATAATAATAATAATAATAATAATAATAATAATAATAATAATATAAAATAAATATCCTCAGCTAGTGACCAATTCAGCGTCGGGTCGAGGGAAGAGAATGACAAGGGTGCCGGCCGATCACGCCTGGCGAACCGTCACGGGGGCAGATGAACGAATTGAAATTAAATGGATGAGATGAGTATGGAGAAATGGTGGAATGCATTTCTGACAGGGGAAAACGGGAGAAAACTTCGAGAAAAATCTGCCCAAGCTCCCGTCCACCACGAAACACACATTTTTTTTTTTAAACAGAAACATTATTTAGGAACAAAAATTGTAAGAAACTGCAGACTTGCCCGTCTAATACCGATATAATTTGTTACACATAACTACGAACTATTTCTATACCTAAATTTTTCAATTACATTTTAAATCGGCATGACAGAGAAAATTTTCAATGATCAGGTAGGTAGATTCCGAACACTCTAAAAGAACATGAAATCTCCCGCCCGCAAGACTTCATTAGAATAGCAGCGTAGGAACAATTATAATTCCTGCCAATTATACACTAAAATATAGTAGCCTATATAAATGAAAACGTAAAATAAAGACAGAAAGAGGCATAATAGTACACAATAAAAAGGTAAAAGAATAAGCCATTTTTTAAATCTACTAAGTAGGCCTACTACTACTCTATTACTATGATAATTATATATTTTATAGGCTAATTTTCTTATGAGCTGTATATTGTATGTTTTTTACACGCTTTATATTAGCTTGACCTGTATCTATCTATCTATCTATGTAACTGAATCTTTCAACGCGTTTTTCACGCACTTAAAATAATTGGATCGACTTGAAATTTTGTATACTTGTAAAGGACCCGTGACAATACAATAATTTCATATTTATTTTCTAAAATCCTGGCCAGAATCATCAGAAAATCAAGAAAAGTGTCTGTATTTATGTCACGGAATCTTTGAACACGATTTTCACCCACTTAGAGGCATTGGATCGACTTGAAACTTTGCATACTTGTAAAGGACCCGTGACAATACAATAATTTCATATTTATTTTCTAAAATCCTGGCCAGAATCATCAGAAAATCAAGAAAAGTGTCTGTATTTATGTAACGGAATCTTTGAACACGATTTTCACCCACTTAGAGACATTGGATCGACTTGAAACTTTGTATACTTGTAAAGGACCCGTGACACTAGAATAATTTCATATTTTATTTCTAAATTCCTGGCCAGAATAATCAGAAAATCAAAAAAAATAAAACTGTTATAATCATACTACAGTAATATGGAATTTAAAGATATTTACATTCTTATCTTATTCTGTAAAACATTAAAACTAAAAAATAAAAAAATAAATAATAGTTTTAAAAAACTAAAACAGCACGCTTTATTAGAAAACCGAACTCAAAAATGAAAAATAATTTTAATTTCCAACACGCTTGGGATAAATTTAAAGTGGTCAACAAAAAAATCATCTCCAACACATATAGAATAAAACTAGAATTATTATCAACAAAAAGAAAATAATTTTAGCGTGGGGTGCTTTCATGATTTTTACATGTTCTTCTCAGAGACTTTACTTTTACCAATATATGTTTATTATCAGATATATTAATTGATATAGAGCACCCCACGCTTTTGATGGTAAACTTATTTTCTTTTTGTTGATAATTCTAGTTTTATTCTATATGTGTTGGAGATGATTTTTTTGTTGACCACTTTAAATTTATCCCAAGCGTGTTGGAAATTAAAATTATTTTTCATTTTTGAGTTTTTTAAAACTATTATTTATTTAATACTTATTTAAGTGCAGATAACTGCTAATATACGTATTCCTCAATCCTGGTGAAGGGAAAGAGCTGACCTTACGATATTATCTCCTTCAAGGAAAATGTACTAGTAATATTTATTGTATTGTAAGCCTATGTTTTCCCTTTACAGAGATTTAGGCGTTCTCCCCCTACAGGGAAGAATTTGAACCATACTAATTTAGTTACACTTGTTTTCGTATAGATGTTATTTTGAGTGGTACGTGGTCAGCGTTCCGCCTCATACTGACATCTAGGAAACCAAGGTAATACTAGGACGGGAAAATTCGGTAAATTTTGCTTCACGCTTAAGGATTTTTTACGAGCCTGAAAATCTCCAGACTCGGGACCCACGGCTTAAAGTCCCTCCCGGAGGATTTGCTCCTTGGATTTTTCCGTCCTAAAAAATCCATCGATCCCGGCCGGGTTTGAACCCGCGACCCTTGGGACCAGAGGCAAGGAGCATAACCACTAGTCCACCGCGGCCGACAGTATTATTTATTAATACTAATAATAATAATTTTTTATTATTATTATTAGTATTATTATTATTATTATTAGTAGTAGTAGTAGTATTATCACCATCATCATCATCATTATTAAGGCGGCTCCGTGGTCTCGCATTAGTCAGAGTAGATTTACGAGTCGCTAATCGCGAGTTAGAGGGCCCGCACAAACCGGCCGAAGTGACTGGAGTGTCTTACCAGACGTTTCTACCAATATCTCCTTCCTCCTTTCAGGAAAGATCGGTGGCCAGAGGCTTCTACAGTTCGAAGTAACTCGAACCTAAGCCTGGAAAGTTTCTTGCTCCTATATAAATACGGCGGAAGTAGAAGGGCAGTCAGATACGTGTTGGACAGCGATTTGTTGAGTGTACGAGAAATTGTGGTGAACGAATTAATCAGTGACTGTGAAAATAATTGTAACTGTGATGAGTATTAAAAGAAGATTAATTGTGAATAAAAAAATGTAAATACAAGCTTACTGAAAATTTTGGAAATAAATAAAGTGTTGAATAAAATTTAAACAAATCCTGTGTGTTCATTTATGTCGGAATATAAATAAACACGAACCCGCCAAACACCTGACAATATTATTATATAATGATATTACCCTTCATCATCATAATCTTCAAGGCATGTGCCGCTCCACGCTTCACAATATGTTATAGGTCGTCCTTCCAACGTCTATCTTTGCTTACATATTTATTCACGATTGAGCGCTGTTCTTATTTTCCAGTTTTGTCCAGAAATTTCCCTAATTTATTCAATTTTCTCGGTTTATCATTAACTCGTAGCATGCCAATCTTTCAGGATTTGAATGTACAAATCTCTCTGCTAACAAATGAAGCCTCCAATATTCTAAACCGTACATTTTTCTAATACATATATACAGTAAAACTTGTTCAAAGCAGAATCGATGGGACCAATTTTTTTCCACATTAGATAACACTCCGCATTAAAAAAAATTACAAACCAATCTTAGATTGTAGAGCACCATATATGTCTTTTTATATACCTTGGATTAATTGTAGTTCCGCTTCCGTTGGAAAATGAAGTATAGTATGTGCGTGGGATTTCGACGGTAGCACACTAAAAAATGTCCCGTTTCGTCAGTTACACATTTCTCTTAGGCGTGTATCCTGAAATTAAAGTATGCAATTTCGGTTTCCACTCACTAAGTATACTTTCGTCTACATCCTTTGATTGCCCGCAAATTTTATTCCACACTACAATGTGTCGTCTTTTAAAACTGTACACAACCAACCTGAAGATGCCTTGAAATCGTTATTCCCTACATCTAGAGCATCGGTCCGGAAATTTGAAGATTTTCTGATCGTGGACTTGTAAAACATTCCCACATGTCGTTGATAAATTTAGTAATTATTTCGCGTACCGAGAGCTTTTTTTTCTTATCTTCAATCACTTTTTCGTTAAATGACAATGATACATACGATTTAGCCATCTTTATTCTGTAAATTCAGAACGCTACCTGTGAAAGATACAAACACAATCAGTCTCAGATCTTAAACTAATTAATATTTTACAGTGCACTGGTTATTTGTAAGAAATATTTATTAAACAAACCTTTATTTCGCAAAACGAGTGTGGAGTGAGGCCCAAAGAAAATTCCAGATACAGGTAGAAACTGTACTTCACCCGGAATCATCACTTATTGTTAATTTTCCTAACGGGAATTCAATGAAGTGGAAACTAATTTATTTTTCTTTCATGAATTGTGTAGAAATACCCTTCCGTTTTCGTGTTGGACAGATTCCATTTTATATAAAATAAATGCACGTAAAAGTACTATTATTTTGCCGGGATCAATAAATCTGTTCACATAGGACAGATTTCCGCATTATTCAAGTTCCGGATTAAACAATTTTACTGTATTTCGTTTTAATGCTTCCGTCCATTGGACATATTCGCATATCGTCATTATCGGTAATTTTAGAAATGTCTATACCCGCAATCTGAACCAAGCTAGCCTTGATCTCTCTTTAAATCCTAGATTGAAAAAAATATATATAGGCCCCTCACTCACTCACACACTCACTCACTGGCACTATCGAACCCGTAGGTTCATGGCCGCACGGACATAAGCTCTCCATACACACCTATCCTGAGCTAATGCTTTCCAATTATTCCCTGTATAATCTACTTCCCTCAAATCATAGTTGATGTTATTCTCCCACCTCATTCTTGGTCTACCAACTGGGCGTTTTCCTTCTGGCTTTCCTACAAGAAGCTTCCATGCAAGTATTTCATTCCCCATAAGTGCAACATGTCCTGCCCATCGCAGTCTACGAGACTTAACTGTTCTTATTATATCTGGCTTCCTATAAAGACCATGTAGTTCATTGTTATGTAGTCTTCTCCATTCACCTGTCTGTTCATCTCTCTTTGGTCCAAAAATTTTCCTAAGTACTTTATTCTCAAATACTTCTAATCTCCTTTCCTCTCTTAAAGTAAGAGTCCATGTTTCGCACCCATATAATATAACTGGTAGAATAATAGTTTTACATATTTTCAGTTTAACGTTTTTTGAAAGGAGTTGGGACATCAAGAGTCTCTGCAATGCATAATAGCATGCATTTCCAGAATTGAGTCTTTGTTTAATTTCTTTGTGCATCTCATTCCTACTTGTGATTATTGTTCCTAGGTATTTCAATTCAGCCACCTCCTCAAAATTTCCCTCATTTGTCATTAGCTGTCCATTTCCATTATTTAATGAATTTCTATGTGTGACCATATATTTAGTTTTATTGATATTTACTTCCAGTCCTAATTTCTTAGTGTTACTCAATAGTGTGTGCGAGTTGTCCTTTAGTATCTCCTCGCTATCGGCCAACAATACTACATCATCAGCATAAACTGACAGCTTATTAATACCATTGAGTTGTAAGCCTTCCTCATTCTCTAAAGATTTAATTGCATGCTCTAGTACAAAATTAAATAGTAGAGGAGATAGTGCATCTCCTTGCTTCAACCCATTCTGGATTTCAAAAGTGTCCGAAAACTGTTTGCCTACACGCACCCTACTCTTTGTGCCATTTAGACACATTCGTATAAGTCTAACTAACTTTTTAGGATTTCCGAACTCCAGCAGGATACTATATAACTTGTCCCTCTTAATTGAATCATAAATATTTTCCTCAAACTTGTTTCAGGTCTCTTCGTAAACAAGGTGAATGTGTTCCCATACAATCAGCGAAAATATTTTGTTGCTTTATCCTATATCCAAGTACTACTTGTTTATTTTTCTCCACACATTCTTGCAATGTTCGGTAATGTGATAGGGCCTCTATGACATTCAAGCATGTTTTAGAACACCCTGTTCTTTTGATGTGTAAACTTAACGGTAGATGCTCCCATAAACAGAGAGAATAATGATGTCAGGGATGTACAATAGCTTACTGTCGTAAGTTAAGACTTTTCATAGAGGGTAATAACGACCAAGTCACTGCACAATGGAATAAGGAGCATTACTTACTTTTATAACGTTAACAAAAATGGTTTTTACGACCTTGCTGGTTGCCATAAACTTGCTTTAATGTTTTGTAATGAAAATATCTGCACAACTATGACACTTAATCCATTATGACTTTTAATTATATTTCATATTCGACATAAATTTAACATTTTAAGCCAAAATGTCAAGAGACACACTTACCGATCAATGTTTTCTCAATTCGTGGGCCGCGATACAGAACACAACATCAGTTTATATGATTGTATCAAACCGAATGGTATTTATTTTTTAATTGGTTGCGCTATTTTAGGACGAATTCCTAATGAATTGAGAGAGGTTATTGCATTGGTTATACCAATAATTCCAATCTTGATTAAGCTACTCAATTAATTAAGCTATAAATTGAATTTTAAAATTTAAGTAACGAGTCCATGTTTCGCATCCATATCAAATATATAAAAATGCATGTTCGTTTTTATTTAATTCGCTGCCGATTGTGATGGGGATTTTTGCAAAATGTTCAGGAGATCTCCGGAATGGACATAGGCTATAAGAGAGTTATAATACTCAACTCCTTCAACCTAAAAATCGCCCTTTGTAAAAAACGTGAAAAAAGGCGCTTTTTGGATGTTTAAATGGCTTACGCTGCCTAAACCATAACAAATACACAACATTAATGTACACAGAACTGAATATCTCAAAAAACTCTACAAATATCCCCGACAGCATGTGTTTATCTTTAACGAATAACTCACAATAACCATTTTTGCCATTCATTGATACCAGCAAGATCGGGATAAGTACATTTCCGGGCAAGCGTATCAGCGCACGGCGGGTATTCTTTTACGGATAACTCACAATATCGAATGTTCTCTTTCATCTCATTTATGCCAAGAAGATCGGGATAAGTAGATTCCGGGGCAACGCCGGGTAATCATCAAGGGGTATCTATAAAAATAATTATCATATAAATCGGTCCTTTCACTTATTCAATTGAACATAAAATCATTAATTTTCGTTTTTCAGCTCATTTATTCCAAGAAGATCGGGATAAGTATATTCCCGGGCAACGCCAGGTAATCAGCACGGGGTATCTAAAAATAATTACGATATAAATGTTTCCTTTTACTTATTCAACTAAACATAAAAACACATTAATTTTCGTATTTCAACAAATTTATGCCAAGAAGGTCGGGATAAGTAGATTTCTGGGCAACGCCGGGTAATCAGCACGGGCAATCTAAAAATAATTACAATACAAATATGTAATTATTTGTCCATTTACTTATTCAATTAACATAAAAACACATTAACATTCATATTTCAGCTCATTTATGCCAAGGATGCCGGGATTAATAGATTCCAGGGCAACGCCGGGTAATAAGCACAAGGTATGTATAAAAATAATTATAATATAAATTGTTTCCTTATACTTATTCAACTAGACATAAAAACACATTTATTTTCGTCTTTCAGCTCATTTATGCCAAGAAGATCGGGATAAGTAGATTCCCGGGCAACGCCGGATAATCAGCACGGAGTATCTAAAAATAATTACGACAGAAATATATTTATTTTTTTCGTTTAATTTATTCAACTAGACATAAAAACACGTTAGTTTTCATGTATTTAGGCACAGCAGCACACGCCAGGTATTAGCTACTAATTAATATAACTGTTATCCTCCCAGATATATTAATTAGTTTATGTATGTATGCGAAACATGGATTCTTACTTTAAGGGAAGAGAAAAGATTATGAGTATTTGAGAATACAGTTGTTAGGAATTTTTTTGGACCAAAGAGAGATAAACAAACAGGCGAATGTAGGAGACTGCTTAACAGTAGCTACATGATCTTTATAGGAAAGCAGATATAATAAGATCAAATAAGTCTCGTAGACTGCAATGGGCAGGACATGTGGCACGAATGTGGAATGAAAGAGGGGCATGGAGGCTTACTGAAGGAAAACCAGAGGAAAAGCGCAGTAAGTAGTCCAAGAATAAAGTAGGAGAGATGAATAGACATGTGAATGGAGAAGACTACAAAACAGTCAGCTACGTGATCTTTATAGGTAACCGGATATAATAAGTACGAATAAGTTTCACAGTATGCCATGGGCGTGACACGTGACATAAATTGGGAATGAATGATGGGCAAGGAAACTTCTTGTAGAAAATCAGAGAGAAATCGCAGTAGATACGTCAAGAATGAGGTGGAGAATAGCATTAAACACGATTTAAGGGAAGTAGATTGTAAAGGGTTGATTAGAAAACATTAGCTCAAGATAGGGATGTATGGAGAGCTTATATCCACATGATCATTAATCTACAGGTTCGATAGTGTTAGTGAGTTAGTGGGGATTGTCCACATTAACTTACCTGATATAGTTTCAAAGACTTATAGAGCAACAGTGTGCATGCGCCAGAGTTTTCAGAGCCAGCGATAACCCACCATCAAACCACATATCAGTTATTTTCGTTGCCTAGTAGGTTATCGCTCCTTATCATAGATTTATGAAGAGGGTTATGGCTGATGAACACGTACTATAGTTTATACAAATGTTTTCGTTTTAATTAGTATTTAGACACCTTTAAAATGTCACGAATCTAAAAGCTAACTAACTAACTAACTCACACCTAACATAATTCAATTAATCTAACCTAGGGTGGATCCCATGAATCGACTTTTTTTTGTTTTGTTTTATGTTTGTTAAATTCGGACATAAATCAGTTACTATCGACGGACATTCTGTGTTATAGACAGAGCCGTGGGTTTATCGCTGGTTATACAGTTGCTAGTGCGCTTTTTCGTTTATATTACATAGTTATCGTAGAGTGGTTAATTAACTCCTTAATAATCACAACCATCGACAACCCACTGGTTCCAATTACGTAATATACTCTCTGGATAAAATAGCAAGTCACCATCACAATATGTGTATTTGAAGAAATGGTTAAAAATTCTAAAATAAAGTTATAAACAATGTTTTAAATATTTTAAAATATTTAAAACGTTACTAAATACAGAAGAAGAGTTATAACTCACAACAATAAACTGAAAAATCAAGGTTAAGTCATTCTAAACTTGAGCCGAGTTAGTTAATAGTGAAACATTTTCACAAAACATCTATCTCTTTCTATATTTCTCGGTGAAAAAGATTTCTTGGTAATGCAAAAATTACAATCCATGCTCGGTGATATATATGTCCACCGCTGTGGTCTCGAGGTAGCGTGCTCCTTTTGACGCAACGGGCCCGGGTTCGATCCCCGGTCGGGGCAGTTTTTCTGGGTGAGGTTTTTATCCGGGGTTTTCCTCACCTGTGAGACAAATGTCAGGAAAAATTTAAGGCCCAAACGGTCCCCGAAATCATATGGCCATCATCATCCTTATCATTATCATCATCATTATCATCATCATCATCATCCTTCACCGGTGTGGAAAGCAACGGGAAGCTACCACACCTACAATTCCCTAGTAAAGCTGTAAAGCAAAGCATGAAAAGGCTATGATTGCAGTGAAAGACCTGCCCTCGGGCAAAATTACTATGGATATATATATATATATATCATCATCATCAATGGCAGTCATGGATTAGGCCATTGGCCTGTTCCGCTTCAGGAAGAAATTGATCCCTCCATCTCTTCTTAGGTCTTCCTGGGTCTCTTCGCCCTGTGGGTCTGTAGTTCAATAGCTGCAAAGGTAGTCTATTGTTTGGCATTCTCAGAAGGTGTTCATGCCAATTATTTTGATATTTTTGAATGATTTCAGTTATTGCTGGTGTGTTGAGAGCTTTGCGGATATCTTCATTACGTATGTGATCATAAAGGCTATAACCCGCTAAAGGTCTTAATAACTTCATTTCTGCAGCTACTATCCTATTTAATTTACCTGTAGTAAGAGTCCAGGTTTCAGAACCATAAAGTAGAGTTGGAAGAGCCATTGTTTTATAACATTTTAGAATTGTATCTGGACGTACTTTTCGGAAAAGAATGCTTTTTATTGTTCCTGTAAGTTTTTGAAATTTGACCAATTTTATGTCTATGTCTTTACATGTGTCGTAGGAAAGATTGCATATATATAACAAATTGAAGACCTGTAGAGTGGGACACACGGTACTAGCCAGCCATTGAAACAGACGCGTGGTAAAAGTATTTTTAAAAGCTGACAACCCGCGGTCTAATTGTAAGTACTGTAATGTATTATGCATGTATTGCAATCCGGTATTAACAAGGGGATAACTGTGAATAAATAATTGATATTAATTCCCATTATCATAACGAAGCACTGTAGCTAATTCCACTATCATTGTCTCTAATTATATCCTGTTTCCACTGTGTGACCTCACTGATCTTGATATAACCTTCAAAGAGGTCATCGTGTGTATAGTCAATATATTGTTAGCACGCTCACAATGTAGGCCTACTTCAATATAGGAAAAAGTTAATAAGGAAGAAAGATGTCATAATATTCCATTCCATTTACGCAGTTTAATATTTTGCCTTATATGTACTTTTACGTGCCACCCGGACCTTACAGTTGCACCGGGACTTGAACCCTTTAACCACGCGATCTACTACCAAAGATAACACCGCGTGTTGGTGCTGGATAAAACCGTTATTGTTGATAAATATTTTGAATGGAAAAACATAGATTTCTCAAATTAAGATATCTTTGCCCGGGCCCATAAAAGACAAAGATTAATTCAACTTTCCTTAATAAATTATCAAACATGTAATGTGTTGTAGGCTACAAGCTATAATCGTGGAAGCTTTAAGGAAAGAGGAACTCACACACGCTTGAGCAAGCTTTGGAATTTTACCTTCATATCCGACATAGGCTAGCTACGAAATAAGTAGGCAAAAGATTTAAAATTAGCTAACTAAATTTTAATGCGAGTCAAGAAATATAGTCAGATATAACATTGAAAATAAATGAATAAATAATTAGTTTGACAAATAAAGTAATACTATCATTGATCATCTATACAAAAATAATATTAATAAACATACATGCATTTACACTCACAGTAGTCCAGCCTAGGGATGGGGTATACAGTCCTTGCGGCCCCACCCTTGCCTAAAGGACTAACAAACCAACCTAGCTCTTCTGAGCTGTATTGACTAGACTCCGAAGATAACTCAACAGATGATGATCTGATGTTAGAAAACACAGCTCTTTATGAGAGTTCACAAGGAGAGGGGAGAATGCGCGATAGGACACGGTGCGTACTAGGAAGGGAAAGGGTCGGTAGGAGAACATTTGGCACTGTTCACAAAGATCACACACGAAATGGAGAAGCGATGACGTATAGGTTGCGCAGCATGACAAAATCCCTGTATCGAAATCTTGATTTCGGTACTCAGTGACACGACCTGTTTGGGAGAGGGATTTTAATCATGGATCACAAACATTTTTTTTTTTTTGACCACACACTCCAAATGAGTGATCAGCTCAATATTAGGGCCTCCTCCAAGACAACACCACATTAAGACGTAACATTCATATATTCAAACTGAACATGTCGAATATGATAATGATGGTCAGATGATGTTCGGGGTCGGTTTGGACCTTAAAGTTTCTGACATTAATAAGACAAATTTTAGTTTACAGGTGAGTAAAAATCCCCAAAAGAATATCATCCAAGAAACTTGTCCTGATCGGGGTTGGAATCCCGGTACGGTACTCTGAGACCACAGCGATGGACGTCATAAGATAATAGAAATAAAAAAGCCAAAGTGATCCCATTGCAGGCCTCAGAAGGCCATTGGGATAGTAGAAGGTTAAGGCTCCCACTTTTTTGTCAGCCCTGCGTAACGACCGCCTTTACCTCCAGAACAAGTGTCTGATATTTATTTCCGTTAAACGCTGAGTCGACCTCAGGCCATGGTGCCATCAGAATGTTGGAGACAATTTAAAAATCCTTACCTCTTCAGGACTCGAACCCGCGATCTTCCGGCATGTAGCGTATTACCTAACCAATCACGCTACGGCGTGCCCCCAAGGTATTATAAATACAAATAATAGTTTTAGTCTTACCTCTCTCATGTCTATATTTTACGAGTTACAGACATACAGTGTAACAGTTTATATCAGATTTCGAACACGCGGCTAGCAACAGAAAGATTGAGCCCATTAACGTATCTATTGTTAGTGCCAGATACATTCTTCGAATGCTAGACCAGACCTCGCCTTAGTTCGCAGGATAACATACATTTTATTGGTTTAAATGACTACTGTGTATGGTTTAACGAATGAAATATGTTCGAGGTAATAACGGAGAATGTAGTGTAGATATTTCTGAAACATTCAGACATGATTGAATAAATTAAGATATATGTTCTAACTCGAAACTTGCAAGCTGTTGGAATTTACATCTAGGACTGTAGAAGACCAGATGAATGGTATTATTAATCAGGAATTGCATCTACTTCTTCTTCTTCTTCTTCTTCTACAGCACATGGCGGGCCCGGGCCATCTTGATGATAGACCTCCAATCTTCTCTATCCAATGCTCTCTGTTGCCACTTTCTATAGTTCAGGATTTGATGACAATTTTCCTTCACTGAGTCCACCCATATTTTCTTAGGTTTTCCTACTGGCCGCTTCCCAAATATCTCAGTAACATTCTTTGAATGTGTCCAGCCCATTCCTTTTTTCTTTTTTTTTTTTTTAATTTCACAAAATTATATTTCAGGTTCCTTAAGAAGGTCGTACATTTTCTTATTATACTTCATTGCCCATCTTCCATTCTCTTTTATTGGTCCATATATCCTTCTCAAAATCTTTCTTTCAAAAGTGTTAATTAATTTCTCAGAGCTCTTTGTCATAGTCAAGGCTTCACTTCCATATACCACTATTGGACTTATGCAGGTTTTATATAGTCTTATTTTGACTGTCCTAAATATAATTTTGGATTTTAATATATCATTGTATGATTATTTATTGCATTTAAGTGGTGTTTAAGAGCGTATTTAAATATCGTGCTAGCTTCAACGGAGCCATTTTGCCTAAATATGAAAAGCTCTTTATTATTTCAAAAATAGTTGTGCATATTATTAATCAGGGATTACTGATAGCTAATAAAAATATAATGGATTGAGGATCCGTAGGGAATAGTGATTAATAACACGAGAAGACAGCAAGTGATGAACATAATTTATTTTCACAATCTATCACTTCCACGATTGTGTGACACCGTTTAATAAGATTTTGAAATATTACTTAAAATCTCACGTTATCACAAACGCGGATCCATCGATACTAGAAACGTTACAAATGATGCTTTTCTTCTCGAAATAATACAAATTGACCATCGTCAATTAAAAGAATGGGCACACACCACTCAAAACATGGAATTTACAAGAATTATTACACTATATCATCCAAATGGATAAAAAAAACCATGACCATATGCAAGCTAGACATCAAATCGAACACCATCGTGTACGAACCAAGAACGTAAAATGTAAGAATGATATATTACAATGAACAAAGAGACAATGCCACCACAATTACATTGACCTGATTACAATATACAAATCACTGCACACTAAAGTTATTACAACAGTAATAACATAAACCCCGTTATTAACATAACACAAGCATATTAACATAATAACTGAAGATAAGTTATTAAACATTTACCAACACAATAGGTAAAAAAAAAAGCTAGATGTATGTTACGGTTCTAACTCCCATTAATCCCGTTTTCTATTAATTCGTGTATCAAGTCTCTCACGAAATTACTTCCAATAGCATATTTTAAATTAATACATGAAATTCCAGTTTTAATAACAAGAATAATATGGAGTTTATTATTATTATTATTATTATTATTATTATTATTATTATTATTATTATTATTATTATTACTACTACTACACCAATCCAAAATATACATATACAGGATGTATTAAAATGGATGGCGCAAACTTACATGGTTGAAAGTACACGATAATAGAAGCAACAATATCCCAGTAAACATGGGTCCGTAAACGAGCCGTTTACGAGATAATTACGAATGTATGGTTACAAGCCGCCACTGACTTCATTGTAAACATCGTTCTAGTTAGTACAAATTAATTTGAATTTAGACTTTGCTATTACTTTTTCATTCCATTTAGTTCATATTTCACATTTCACAGTTCACTTCACTTATGGGTTACCTGTTAAAGAAAGTGTTCGAAGTGTCTTCCTTGCATCTGGATGCAATACTGTGCTCGTCTCTGCAACGAATGTCGAATTCTTTCGAAAACCCCTGGATCATTTCTGAATTCTTGACAAGTATGTACAACTCTCTTCTCCAGTTCTTCAACCGTGTTAACGGGTGTGCTGTACACTTCACTTTTGAGGTGATCCCAGGCACAAAAATCCAAAGGATTTAGATCAGGTGATCTTGGATGCCAAGGTACAGATCCGCCTCGACCTAACCATTTTTGGTCGTATCTGCGCGTTAGATGTCACACAGCACACAGCAGCAACAAAATGTGCCGGAGCTCCATCATGCATGTACCACAAACTCCGACGTTGATGAAGGGGAACATCCTCAACCAATTCTGGAAGATGACGTCGTAGAAACCTATGGTACCTCCGTCCATTAAGTTTTCGTGGAAGAATGTGTGGCCCAATGAGATGATCACCTAGTGCCCCTAACCACACATTCAGTGAGAAACGGTGCTGATGTGGTGACTCATGAACAGCATGTGGGTTTATATCACACCAAAAATGTGTATTATGATAATTAAAAACACCATCGCGTGTGAATCCTGCTTCGTCTGTAAATAAAATGTTACATGCGAAACGAGGGTTGACTACAGTCTGTTGTTGCATCCACTGACAAAACATCACTCTAGAAACAAAGTCCGCATCATTGAGACATTGAACTCGTTGGAGGTGGTAAGGGTACAGTAAATTGCGCTGTAAAATTCTCCATACACTACTGTGGCTTAGTACAGGCACTTGTGTGGCAATTCTTCTTGTCGAGGTTCCTGGAGAAAGCTGTACTGCTTCCAACACCATATCCTCTACCTCAAGCGTAATGCGAGCAGGCCTACCTACTGCTCTACCATGTGCAAAACCCCCATTTTCTCTCAGGCACTGATGGACCCTTGTAAATGTACGACTTTCGGGGTGTCTTCGATCAGGATATGTTTCTTGAACAAGCGTGCAGCCTACCGTGCATTGCCATTAGCCTACCGTACATGAAATGCATATCCGCATACTCTTTGTTACTGTAAGGTTCCATTGTCACTACAACACAGCACAAGTGGCACTCCTCAGACGAGACAGATACCTTTTGAGACTGTGTACTATATCCGTCCTGTACGTTCTACGTGTATGGTTTGATTGCAACTCCACCTCTTGGCAATGTTCAGTTTTGTAAACAAAGAACATAGGACGGCTTCAAGAGCGCAAGGAGTAAACCGTACGATGTTACAAACAATGGCGTCAGTGGCGGCTTGTAACCATAAATTCGTAATTATCTCGCAAACGGCTCGTTTGCGGACCCCATGTTTACTGGGATATTGTTTCTATTATCGTGTACTTTCAACCATGTAAGTTTGCGCCATCCTGTTTGATACACCCTGTATATTCACTAAATTTTGCAGATGACCAGGTATTAATAGCACAAGACTATGATGACATAGAACATATGGCAAAAAACTAAAAGAAGAATATGAAAAATGGGGGCTTTATATAAATATTGAGAAAACTAAATATCTATGTATAGGAGAAGAAATGGAAAATATAAATTCAACAATGGAGAAGAATTAAAACCTAGTACTGAATGTACTTATTTAGGAACAAAATTAGACCATTCAGGCGAAAACACAGTGGAAATTAAAATAGAATCGCACAAACAAAACAAGCAATAAATGCTTTAAACTCTGTTTGGTGGAGCAAAAATATTACAAAAATAAAAACTTACAAATATATCAAACCATAATTCAGAGCATTTTAACATATGGTACTGAAGTCTGGCAAATTCCTACCAGGGAAATGAAAAGAATTTTAAGTACAGAAATGGATATTTTAAGAAGATCAGCTGGAAAATCTAGAATGCATAGAATACGAAATAAAGAAATAAGGGAAATTATGGGTGTACAAGAGGAGCCGGACATCATTAGACATTATAGAAAAGAAAAGATTACAGTGGTATGGCCATGCCAAAAGAATGCCAGAACATAGATTACCTAAAATTGTTATGAAATGGATCTCAATGGAAAGGAGGAAGGGAGGAAGACCGAAGAAAACTTGGATAGAAAGGGTACAAGCGGCTATGAATATCAGAGGATTGGAGGAAGATAAATGGATGGACAGAGAGGAATGGCGTTTGGTTTCCGGAAGACGGCGGCAGCTGCCATGATACCGGATGAAGACTATTATTATTAGTATTATTATTATTATTATTATTATTATTATTATTATTATTATTATTAAATAAAACCAACGTAATGTTAAAATTGTATTTTTTTTACTGTTTGTGTTTACATTATTGTTTAATTGGTTTTCCGGGTTAAATAGCCGTAGCCCAGTTTGTTGAATCTCGACGATTCGTCTACTGCTGAACTAGCTTTGATGATCTGCTTTGAAGCAATACTTATATTGACGCGGACCACTAGTTGTCTAACATACCAATAGTTATCGCTTTTTTTCTTTCTGCTGCAGCAACATGTTATAGGCATTAACCATGATTTAGTCCACCGATAACCCACCAAAGGTTACTGAAGTTTCCGCTACAGGCAATATATATATAACTTAAAAATCGCGAGAGAAAAAAACTTATTTCCTTCCGTTTAGGTACATTTGGACGGGTTAGATTGCGATTTCGTTAGATTAGTTGGCATTTAGTTAATGTTATCCAGGCGGGTTTTCCGATAATAGAGAATAATCTGCTGTCTTGAGCCATCTTTAGCGATCTTTAATTTTTGTAATAATAATAATAATATGAGGAAAACCGCACGACTGTGCGTGGATTCTACAATTTGTTGTATCGCAAATAGATCGATGGTGGGTTATCGCTGGATGCAGCTATGTTGTTACTCTAATATGTTTACGTAAATTTCTCATTCCATTTTAATGCATTTCGAGGGGAAAAGATAGCTTATATACATTGTTGAGGTATTTATTAACATTTAATAACTAAGTTTGTATGTTTTTCGGTTTAAAAAAATAATGGGATTTATCATGAGTGCTGGTGTCCCTTTGTCTAATACTCCGACAGACATCCTCAGGAGATTCAGCGTGCTCTCTGTGAACTCCTAAACTGCAGGCTGCAGTTGAAGAGTACACAAAGAGCACGTTTAATCTCGTGAAGATGTCTATCGGAGTAGTAGATCAAAACGTCGAGGTTCAACGAAACTGAACCACGACTATTTAATTTGGGAAACCAATTCAACACAATTATCATCAACAATTACGACTGCGCAATTCAATCTTCCCCCTCTCCTAGATTTTATCTCTTAAATAAATACAATTTCTCACCCAAAATGACTGACAGACATGAACTGCATCAACAGTTCATAGCTAACATTTACGGCGGGTATTTTGCTTCTACTACAGTGGTGGACGAGGTAGCGTGCTGCCTTGTCACGCAGCGGGTCCGGGTTTGATCCCCGGTCGGGGCTTTTTTCTGGGCAAATGTCAGGAAAACGTTAAGGCCCAAACGGTCCCCAAAATCATATGGCCATCATCATCATCCTTATCATAATCATCATCCTTCACCGATGTGGAAAGCAACGGGAAGCTACCACACCTACAATACCCTAGTAAAGCTGCAAACATAACATGAAAATGTTATGATTGTAGTGAAGGGCCTGGCATCGGGCAGAATTACTATGGATGGACAGTGTTGGAAGATCCTATGTCAGCGGATAGGTCTATCGGTATCTCGTTGACTGGGAGGTAAGAGGCCGTGCAATTCCTGAAGGTCACGCAATTCTTTACGGAGACAGAGCATTAATACGTTAAAAATCGTTCATTTCTATCTGCCTCTCAGTTAAAGATCAGGACTAAGGGTCAGTTTCACCAACAGAAGTAATTGTATAACGTCAGTTTTCCCCATATATAATACATAGCTTAAACTGGCGTAATACAGTTACCTCTGTTGGTGAAACCAACCCCAAACTCTCCGGGTTCCACACAAATCGTGCGAAGAGATTTCAGGGGTCATGGTATCAGAACACGTCGAGCAGCACCGAAGGTAAGCTTTACCATGCCAACTCATGAATAATTGACTTGATTTCGTTAGTATAATATTGTAACACTATAGCCTTGATCTTCCTTCTAGGTTATTTAGCCGCAAATGAACACAATGAATTAATTAAAAATTTCAATTAAACACGTTATTGAATTGTGGTAATAAAAGATTCTTGGCTATGTGGCCGTGGTCTATAACTTGGCGTTTCTTCCAGACGTTTCTCCCTCAACTGCGGAGGGCATCTTCAGTGGCGAGCGCTTCCAGCTGTTGTTTCTCTGTCGTAGACTCGACTGCGAATGAGTCGAGTCTACGACAGAGAAACAACAGCTGGAAGCGCTCGCCACTGAAGATGCCCTCCGCAGTTGAGGGAGAAACGTCTGGAAGAAACGCCAGTTATAGACCACGGCCACATAGCCCGGAATCTTTTATTACCATGATTACCATGGCAGAACCGTCTGATAACACACTCCAGACACTTCTCAGGTTGTGCTGGTTATCTAACTCGTCATGGGCGACTCACCCGCACAATTCAAACGTCGCTATGCGCGACACGTAACAATATTTAAGAGAGCTACAATTAAATAAATATAATTTTATCTTGTTTCTGAAGTTCAGTGTGCAGATGAAGTGAATGCAAGTGGGGGATGAGGTGCGAGGGGGGAATCCAACCAAACACGCCCATAAATAAAGAAAGTGTCATATGTCACGCATCAGAGCGGTTTATTTCAGGCTTATTCTACTGATGATTGTCTATCAAACTTGGAACTAGCACGCCCGCTGAGAGACTGAAAGGTTCAGATAGTGCAATTCCTCATGGCATAATATATGCTGCGTAAGACACTCCTCATGGTTACTTTCTTCTGAACTCAGCGTTGTAAGAGACTTGAGTTCTAGCAATGGCCCATTTTGTGTCTATGACATGGGTGGCTTCCGACATGATGCTATCTTTTTAACTGGGCGTGGAGGAACACGTTGCATAAGTGTATCATGTTGTTGGATGCCATACGAAGGGACACGAGATAGACAACGCATCCTCGGCTGCCTGTGTACACACGTTAAAGGACGGTATTAATTCCTTCTGCCCGTAGGTGTTATTCCAGCGGAATAACCATCCGGTTCACCATTCCGTCCATTTCAAATATGGTTTCGCAGGAGGCGTGATATCAACCTCGTAAAGATACTTCTAAACTCGTCTGATTTGAACCTGAATGGTTAAATATGGACATGAGTTAAAATGACTCTGTGACTCTAATTGGACAGGAACTGCTAGAAGCCGAGATGAATTGCGACATATATTTATAGGAGGTCGTTTTGTATTAATTATTTCACAATCTTGTAGCCTTACCGTAAACAATTATTATGTGTATATCATACTAAAACCAGGCGTGTGCTGCTACGCCTAAATAAATTAAATGTGTTTCTACATTTAGTTGAATAATTATAAATTGATTTCGTAATTATTTTCAGATACTCCGAGCTGATTATCTAGCATTGCCCGGAAATCTATTTCTCCCGATCTTCTTGGCATCAATGAGCTGAAAGACAAAATGGTCGTTGTGAGCTATCCGTAAAAAATAAGACATATGCTGTTGCGGCCTTTTTTGTAGAATCTTTTGAGGAGTTCAATTCTGTGAACATTAATTTTATGTATTTGTTATTTGTTGTGGATTGGGCAGCGTAAGCCATTTAAGCGTCCAAAAAGCGGATTTTTTTTGTCACTGATTTTTTTAGCTCCAGTACCGTAGTTCTAAATGAAATATGTTATATACGTTAATTTTTCTAAATGACAGAAGAAAAAAAACATTCAAATCGATCAAGTAATTTTTGAGTCCATAAAGGACAGACAAACAAACAACGGACTCACACTCATTTTTATGAACCATAAAGATCTCCATTGTTGCCAATCGGAACTTGCAGACTAAACTTTTCAAGTTATTTGTATTTGTGAAAAAAAACACAAATCAGAAGGTAGGCCTACAGACAATAATTCTAGAAGAAATATGACAAAATATGTTGAAATATTTTTCAATATAATACTGAAATAAAGATAGTATTACTGTCTATTACAGTAGATACGTCCAACGCTGTGGTCTCGAAGTACCGTGCTGCCTTGTCACGCAGCGGGCCCGGGTTCGATTCCCGGTCGGGACAGGCTCCTGGGTGAGGTATTTTCGGGGTTTTCCTCACATGTAAGACAAATGTCAGGAAGCTTAGGGCCCAACGGTCCCCGAAAATCATCCGGTCATCATTCATCACCCTTATCATTATCATCATCATCCTTCATCGGTGTGGAAAGGAACGGGAAGCTACCACACCTATAATTCCCTAGTGAAGGTGCAAAGCATAGCATGAAAATGCTATGATTGCAGTGAAAGACCTGCCCTCGGGCAGAATTACTATGGATGGATGGATAGTAGATACATTAAATGAAATTTGTTAAAAGATTCGTACGCGTTTTGAAAATATAGTACAATATACCTGCATATTTAAACATGAAGCAAGGTCGTTTATGTATTTGGGAATTCTGTTTGAAAGGCAAGCTGCGTTACATAACCAAGTCCATTACACAATTACTCTAAATATAGTACTTACTGAATATTACATCTCTAATTGGCAAAGTTTTGAAGATTCATAAATAATTAATGTCGAGTAAATTTCTCTATAAAACCAAGGGACGGAGCGACATGACTCGTGTAACTTTGCAGTCTTTGTAACTGTACTTGAAACGTACCGAGTTCAAATACCATAGGCCGCAAGAGTGATAATTAGGGAGCGGATTCTTATGCCCTAATAGTTAAGGTTGCAACGTAGTATAATGATAAGTTAGGCTTATGACTGTCTTTTGTTTTAAACAGTTGAATAGTATAAAGAGAAGTATGACTTTTGACTGTCTTTTATCTTGTTTCACACACAAACAGTTGAATAATATATACTATCTGCACTGCAATCTTATCTTTTATTACATACAAATCTGTCCCCTAGTGATAATACTTTCGTAGTATTCCTCACCTACCAAAACATCCATCCACAGTAATTCTGCCCGAGGGCAGGTCCTTCACTGCAATCATAGCATTTTCATGCTATGCTTGTAGCTTTACTAGGGAATTGTAGGTGTGGTAGCTTCCCGTTGCTTTCCACACCGGTGAAGGATGATGATAATGATAAGGATGATGATAGCCATATGATTTCGGAGACCGTTTGGGCCTTAACGTTTTCCTTACATTTGTCTTACAGGTTAGGAAAAACCCGATAAAAACCTCACCCAGAAAAACTGCCCCGGCCGGGGATCGAACCCGGGCCCGCTGCGTGACAAGGCAGCACGCTACCTCGAGACCACAGCGGTGGACCTACCAAAACAAATGATGCACTAAATTTTAATTACTCAATCCATTTCACCATTGAATTTTTGCAATACACTTAACTACTCACAATTGCAATACACAGTCTAATTATGACCTTCTAGAAGATTTTCGAGCTGTTGGTCGTGATCTTCAAGCTTGAAGTTCCCCGACGTTTCGACAGAGACTATGTCCGGCATCCTCAAAGTGTTGGCTTGAGACCAACAACCCGAAAATCTTGTACAAGGTCATAATTCGAACTCAGATCGCGAAAGCCTAAGTCAATATACGCAGCCTAATGTTTAATACAGATATGACGTAATATATTGATTCATCTCCAAATAACTGTAATAAAAACATTACAGGATATAGGTATGCAAGTGATAAAATGTTTTCAATTTACATAATGATTATAAATATTTTAAACTGTTAATTATCTGCAGGCCTTTCGCGTCTAGTCCCATCATCAGCAGGAGCAGGAGATAGGTCTGTAACTTTAGATACTGTATATGTTATGCAATATTATATAATGATTATAACTTCAGGTAATGGTAATGATTAACACTCCTTCCACATTAGACGGTTTTTTTACTTCAGGCAGAGGAACTGTACGTCCACATTCTGTTAGTGGAATGAACAAGAGTATGGAACCTTTCACATTGGGCGAATTTTCGACGTACGGCAAAAATTGTCTTAAAATGAAGAAGAGTATTAGATCTCTCACGGCAAGGGCCGTTTCTGTGCCGTGTTAAAGCTGTCCATATTCACTATAGTGACTGCTATAGTTAAACGTATATGGCTACTTCAACTTATTGCAACTGCCCAGACAAATTACTACATACTCCCACCATCAGATGACTAAATGCAACATGTTCTCCAGAGATCGACCTGCTAAACTACATATTGCTTCAACTTTAATAAGAATAAATTTCATTTACAAGTAAATGTTATATACAGTATTGACATCCGAATGAGCAAATGCTTGTGCTCGAGCGCAGTTCAGTTACATGAATAATATAAATAGAATATATACATTTGAAGTTAGGGGCCAGTTTCATTTTTCCATATATTGACACGTACAAATAAAAAAATGTATTGCGACTAAAACTTATTCTAACAAAAGAATTATTGTAATGGAGAATGATATACATAAAATAATATAAACCATATAATGTGATGGATTAAAACCAATAATACAGAAGAAAGTACTAAGTAATATATTTGTTATAATAATTAAAAGAACCCTTAAAACACAAGAAAAGAAACAAAAAATAAATTTTATAAAGTAATGGCTGTTCTTGTATTGATGTACAGATCAAGAATGTTGGACGATCACTAAAAGACAAGAACAAAGATAGGAAGCAGATGAGATGCGATTTTTAAGAAATATAGCAGGATATACTCTGCTGGATAAGAAAATAAATGAAGATATAAGAAAGGAATTAAATATTTTCAAACTTACAGACCGAATAATTAAATATAGGAACGACTGGAAAGAACATATTGATAGAATGCCAGAAGGAAGATTTTCAAAATTATTGCTACATTATAAACCGCACGGAGGGAGATATGTTGGACGCCCACACAAAAGATGGTCTGAACAATTTTAACAATTCTAGCTTTCATGAAACCGGAACGAGCCAACAGGCTTAATCCCTGGATGATGATGATGATGATAAAAATAAGCAAAAATAGATGCTTCATATGTATTATTTTAAAATGTTCAAATTATTAATTTGTTCACTTATAATTAATTAAAAATATTTAATTTAATTGATTTTTTTAAAACTAGCTATGTTTATATTGACTTAGGCTTTCACGGCCGGAGTTATTATAATGATCTTGTAGAATATTTCCGGGCTGTTGGCCGTGGTCTTGAGGCTTGTAGTTGCCCGACGTTTCGCCAGAGACTGCGTCCGACATCCTCAAGGGTTGTCTTGAGACTGGCAATTTTGTTGACTACCTGCCCTATTTATACATTTATCCGCGACGTGTTCTCGACGAAGTAACGGACCGGTGATGATGATGATAATGACGTGCCAGGTGATGCCTTAATCTAAATTTAATCTAACGAGGTGAACGATAATGATGGCCGGATGGTGTTCGAGGACCGTTTGGAACTTAAAGTTTCCTGACATTTGTCTTACAAGTGAGGAAAAACCCGAGAAAATCTCGCTCAGGAAACTTGTCCCGACCTAGGATCGAACTAGGGCCCGCTCCGTTACAAGGCAGCACGCTACCACGAGAACTGTATTATATTTCTGCTAATTCAGCCTGTTTTTTGCAATCTTAGAATTATATCCACTAATTTAACAGGTGGCAATCCTGCGTTCTGCAGTCTACCAGATATTTTTTTCGCCTTTTCCATTGTTGATTTGGCGTCAGTCTGGAGTTAAGATTCGACCAAAGGTTAAGCTGCAGCTCTCAGGGATAAAAAGTTCTCCATTGTTAGTGGAGACATATCTCAATTATTAACAGTTTTAGTAAATTATGAATTAGAGAAGAGTAATTCCCATTTTACTTTAAAGTGCACTGCGTCATGTGTTTTATTTATTTGTCATAAATATTACGGTTTCACTAAATCTATAGGCCTAGTTATTATTTCATATTTAATTTTTTTAGTGAATAATCAGAAACATTCTGATTGTAGCGCCTTTATATTAAAATCGAGAGACCAGTCTATTGTAATTTAATACCAGAGCATTGAATCCTATAACAAAATATATTAGGCTACACTTTTTTCGTAATGTTCCACTGAACAACAAAATACTAAAAGCACTAATTGCAATCATATTTTATTTATTGACACTCTCTTGTAAATATCACATAATCTGTAATTGAGACTTAAGAAGAGTATATTACAATGAGAGGATGGGAAGTGGTTTTTACAGAAGCGTGTGTTGTACATTATTTTTGCACGATAGTGTTTTCAAAATAATAGATAGTAGTAAAATAATAGCATCTTTGTTGGAAATATTTGCATTCATTATATTAGCAGTCCGGCCAATATGCTAAATTGCGAATATAATTTAGTTCAGACTACAGTAGACCGCGACACTAATCAGGAATAAAATGCCGGCAAGTATGAATGTTAGTAAATACCTACTGTATTTCGTTAAGTCAACTTTCAATATTATTTCAAGTAAAGTTCAGTTCATTTAAAATGCAGTGAATTGTTTCATATAAGTATATTAATACTTCGTTTGAATATATTTTTATACATACATTTACGTAGTATATATTAGTATTAGTATTAGTAGGACTTTATTAGACAAAAAGTAAGATATTTACAATATTATTTACAAATATGGGTCGCACGGGTAGTAAGCCGTACGTGCTGTTGACAGTCCGTTACAATAAAGTAGTAGTAGTAGTAGGACTTTATTAGACAAAAAGTAAGATATTTACAATATTATTTACAAATATGGGTCGCACGGGCAGTAAGCCGTACGTGCTGTTGACAGTCCGTTACAATAAAGTAATAATTGGTACTAGTGTAAAGAAAAATAAACAACAAAAACAGCAATAACATTACAATTACATAAAGAAAACACAATAATAATATTACAATTAAATAATAACACAATAGCATTATACACTAAAAAACATTAACATTACAATTACATAAAGAAAACACATTAATATTACAATTAAATAATAACACAACAGCATTATACACTAATTAATTTATATATGATTGTTAATAATTAATGGTATTGCATTTTGATAACATATATTTATTCATGAATGAGTGTTGTCCTTATTTTTCGCGTTTTGTCCAGAAATTTACCGAGGTTTATCCAATTTTCTGGATTTACCAATAATTCGTAGCATGCCAATCTTGTATATATAAATGTCAGTGGTTTTACTTCCCGCCCTAGGTAGGCAATTTGTAATATTACAGTATAGTTTAGTTAGTTATAGTTTGGTAACTCCGAAATTTAGGAAATTGAACTTTCAGTCATTCTTTTAATACGACAGAACGCACTATCATGCGAAAACTAATATTAACGTTGTTTTTCTAAAAATAACAATAGTGTTAAATACTTCCGACTAATTGAATACTAATTCAGCTGTATTTTTACATTTTTTATTCTATATAAAGTAGCTAGAATTGATAAATAATGTACATGCAGATCTCAATCTTGATTAGTGGTCTGAAAAAGTTACATAGGCTTCGGTGATGGGGTATTTTAATTTGTTTGTTGGCACAATTGATGTATTTGACTTGAAAAGGATTTTTTTACATTTATCTATTAATTATTATTTTTATCAGATTTTAATTATCTTTAATTTATTAAAAGTGATGTAATCTATTTATAACAATTTTAATCCCTAACCTCCATTTGACCTATTTAATAATTTAAAACAATTCAAACTAAGATAAAAAAGAATATACTATAATGAAGTCACCTCTTCTGACGGTATTTCAAATATAAAAATATAATTTAAGCTCATTTAATATACAAAGGAAATATTTTTTTATAAAATTACAATAATGCATAAATATCAAACGAAAATTAGACTAGCCTAATAAATATAAAACAATATTAATTCCATATATTAATAAAAATGTGCTTATTAGCATTTATTAGGATAAATAATTTAATAAATTTTTGTTTATCAGTCTACAAAGACTGGGATAGGATCAGAATGTTTCGGAACTATTGTGATATCAAGTCTGTGTCACAAGTTCTTTAGTTTGTTTCTACAAAATATCTATAGTTTAACCCAGCGAACATTTTGTGCTATCTATAGTTTAACAGCGAACAGGCAGTGCTAATGCGTTTCTGCACTGCTCACAACGGCGTTTTCTTCTCCTCCTTTTCAACCTATCAGCGTCAATTTTTGCCCAATGCCACCCGGTTGTCTTTTATGACATTTCTGGCTTTCTCCCCTGGAAATGGCGGCATTGTAATCAATTTCTTAGTTGCGGCACCTGGAAGAAGGAGTTACATAATGAAGCGCAAGAGAATTCCTTAATCTAAACTTTAACCTAAATTCCAGACCATGGGCATCCACTAGAATAATTCCCTTTAAGGATAAATCCATAAGGTCTGATCGGAAATCGAACCTAGGTCCTGACGAACTGTAGTAAGAAACGCTAGCCACTAGCCCGTACGGTTGGTCACTGTAACAGATGTATATATATATATATATATATATATATATATATATATATGTGTGTGTGTGGGTTTTTTATCTACCAATGTTGGACCTTAGCCTCTCCTTTGTTAAGGATTACTAAACCAAGATAATTTAGTTACACTTATTTCCCTAAATATGTCATGAATGGTATGTGGTTAACATACCGATCCAATGCGACATCTAATAGGCAACTAATGTATTACTAGGATGAAGGAGGTCGGTAAATTTTGCTAGGAGGTCTCTTTATTCAGGTTTAAGGACATTTTACGATCCTCAAAGTCTTCAGACTCGAGATCCACGGCTTAAAGTTCCACTTGGAGAATCTGCTCTTTGGATTTTTCCTCCTAAAAAAATCCGTCATATATATATATATATATATATATATATATATATTATCATCATCATAATACATTCACTAATTTAAGACCATTTATTTTGTTGACCTGTTTCAGTCTCAAGAGAAACACCATCTAAAAGTCTTTTGAGTGGACGTCCTGGTCTTCTTTTTCCTGCAGGTTGATATCTTCGGGTATCCTGTGATCTTCCATTCGATTAACATGTTGCATCCATCTTGACTTATAATCAGAAACTTCGTTTTCTAATGGTCCCACGTGTAATTCTTCTAAGATGCCTTAATTTTTTTTTGTGGTCTAGTAGTGTGTATCCTGCAGTCTTCCGAAGGTATCTCATTTCAGCAGATCTAAGTCTCTGTATATCCTTCTGTTTCAATATCCATACTTCGCTACCATACAAAAGAGTTGGAAGAGCCAGTGTTTTATTACACGCTTTATATTAGTTTGACCTGTATCTATGTAACTGAATCTTTTAACGCGATTTTCACCCACTTAAAATCATTGGATCGACTTGAAACTTTGCATACTTGTAAAAGACCCGTGACAATATAATAATTTCATATTTTGTTTCTAAAATCATGACCAGAATCATCAGAAAATCAAAAAAAGTGTCTTTGTATCTATGTAACGGAATTTTTGAACACGATTTTCACCCACTTAGAAACATTGGATCGACTTGAAGCTTTGTATACGTGTGAAGGACCCGTGACAATATAATAATTCCATATTTGTTTTCTAAAATCCTGGCCAGAATCATCAGAAAATAAAGAAAAGTGTATTTGTATCTATGTAACGGAATTTTTTAACACGATTTTCACCCACTTAGAAACATTGGATCGACTTGAAACTTTGTGTACTTGTAAATAACCCGTGACAATACAATAATTTCAAATTTTGTATCTAGAATCCTGGCCAGAATCATCAGAAAATAAAAAAAATGAAAACTGGTATAATAGGTTGCGGACTTTTCGACTTTTTAGTCAATCGTTGTAAGAGCTTAGTTGGTAGAGCGGTACACTCTAGTGGTATATAATTTGTGTAATCCATAGGTCGCTGGTTCAATTCCGGCTGGATTTGTAGTAAGTTCATACTAGAATAGAATCGAATTTAAAGATATTTACATTTTTATCTTATTCTGTGAAATATTAAAAATAAAAAATAAATAATAGTTTTAAAAAAACTAAAACTACATGCTTTATTAGAAAACCGAACTAAAATAATGAAAAGTAATTTTAATTTCCAACATGCTTGGGATAAATAATTTTACCATCAAAAGCGTGGGGTGCTCTTTATCAATTAATATATTTGATAATAAACAGATACTGGTAAAAGTAAAGTCTCTAAGAAGAAAATGTAAAAATCATAAAAAGCACCCCACGATTTTGATGGTAAAATTATTTATCCCAAGCATGTTGGAAATTAAAATTATTTTTCATTTTTTTAGTTCGGTTTTCTAATAAAGCGTGTTGTTTTAGTTTTTTAAAACTATTATTTATACACTTTTAGTCTTGAATGATTTTTGACTAACTGTGGCTTGAAGATAAAATTTATTAACCCTAATATCCTTTAAAATTTTGATATTTTTGCATTTACATTTTTTCTTCTTCATATGAGATACTGCATCCTTGATATGTAAAATTATTCTCCTGCTCCAAAATGTTATTGCCAAGTACAATTTTACTTCTGACAGGATCTACATCTTTAAATGTCATAATTATATATATATATATATATATATATATATATATATATATATATATATATATATATATCCATCCATAGTAATTCTGCCCGAAGGCGGTCCTTCACTGCAATCATAGCATTTTCATACTATGCTTGCAGCTTTACTAGGGAATTGTAGGTGTGGTAGCTTCCCTTTACTTTCCACATCGGTGAAGGATGATGATGATAATAATGATGATGATGATGATGATGGCCATATGGTTTCGGGGACCGTTTGGGCCTTATAGTTTTCCTGACATTTGTCTTACAGGCGAGGAAAACCCCCGAGAAAAACCTCACCCAGAAAAACTGCCCCGACCGGGGATCTAACCCGGGCCCGCTGCGTGACAAGGCAGCACGCTACCTCGAGACCACAGCGGTGGATATATAAATGTTGGGAAATAGTCTAGAACCCTGACAATAAAAACATATATGAACAGAGGAAGCTTGATTTATATAAAATTATCGATGAAAAAAAAAATTGCATGAATTCACACACCGTATATAGCAGGATTGGTATTTGGTTAGGAGCAACATGTTATGAAAGTTTTTGTGAATAAAATGAATGGAGCGACTGTACCACATAGTACGCTAGTTGAACAGCCCGTCACCATGACGACTGTGTTTACACAAGAGAATAAGCAGGTACCACATGCATCTTCAAAACAAACATTTCCACGTCGCGCTTCATTTTTTAAACAAATAAAAGATTTATCTAACCTGGAAAAAAAAAATCTCATAAATCTTTTAGAAAGAGAAATTACTAGTATATATACTGCTTAATTTCAAACTTACTACACAACAATTCCACTGAAATACGGGCAAAAGAGCTGTGTTTATATACATTCCCATAGAGAGTGGAATGAATCCATCCAGTGTACATAACACTCTATACAATGCAAGAGTGCATAGTACTGAGTGATAAAATTAAATATGGATAAAGGAAAATAAGTCAATTGGACAGTGTTATGCATCAACCGGCAAGAGCCATTTTTAATATTTTGATGTCATCTCATGCACTGGCTTTTTAACCCTTAAATTAAAAATGTATCCTATTGGATACATTGATTTCATTTATTTAATATTGTTTTTAGACCAATAGGAAAACAAACGAGTAATAGTATATTACGCTGCTAGGTTGGGAAGTGGTTTTTACAGAATCGAGGAAAAATGTTTAAAAACCGAACGATAGCGAGGTTTTTAATTTCCGAGATTCTGTAAAACACTTCACAAACGTGCGTTGTACATTATTTTTTGCGCGATGGTGTTTTCAAAATAATAAATAATAGTACAATAATAACATTTTTGTTGGAAATATTTGCGTTCATTATAAACAATTGACTAACGTTGAAAGTGTGGGTAATGTTTATTAGTTGAAACAACAGGAGGCCTTGAGAACAATTATTGACAACATGGCCGCAAGTATGTATTTATTGTTTTATATTATTTCAAAGTACCTTGGTCGAAAGAGTGACGATCTTTCACCGTAAAAATACAACCGTCAAGAAATGCGGACATGGGTTCTACTGGGGTAAAATTTTCCGGAGGTCAAATAGTCCCCCATTCGGTTCTCCGGGCGGGGACTACTTCAGAGAACCCATGCCAAAGGCTCAAACACAGGGACATGTTCCTAGGAACATGGAATGTTAGGACTTTATACAATAGCGGGGCACTAGAGATATTAACGCGGGAATTGGATAAATCGCCCTTGGATATAGTCGCTTTACAGGAAGTTAGGTGGCCAGGAGAAGGTAGTCAGGAATCAGGAAGCTTTGCATTATACTATGGGGGTGCAGAAAGACCTGCATTTGGAACGGGTTTTTTAGTCAGAAGGAGGATCCTATCCGCTATCCGAGATATTAAGTTTGTTAGTGATAGGATATCATACATAATTCTAAAGGGTAAACGACATGATTTTATAATTGTAAACGTACATGCCCCTACAGAAGATAAAGATGACAAGATCAAGGATGAGTTCTATGAAGAATTAGAATGCTTATTTGATAGCCTTTCACGATATCATATGAAAATTGTCTTAGGAGATTTTAATGCAAAAGTGGGGCGGGAAGATATATTCAAACCAACAATAGGCAAATTCAGTCTTCATGAAGATAGTAACGACAACGGGGTTAGATTAGTCACATTTGCCACATCAAAGAATCTCATTGTTAAGAGCACACTATTTCAGCATAAGTATATTCATAAATACACCTGGACGTCCCCAGATGGAGAAACTCGGAACCAGATAGATCATGTATTAGTGGATAAACGCTGGCACAGTAGCATCATTGATGTTAGGTCAGTTAGAGGGACAGACTGCAATTCAGATCATCATCTGGTCAGGGTGAAAATCAGACAACGGCTATCGCTTATGAGAGGAACAAACGCTAAAGAATGAGTCTGTAAAATATGACTTAAGAAACTTGAAAAATGATGAAATGCGCCAAGAATAGCCAATCAAAATTGCTAATCGATTTGAAGTACTGGAATCTTCAGATGACAATGTGGCAAACGAAGAAGAAACTGATATTAGCAAAGAATGGGAGGCTATAAGAGATACTAATTAAATTGTCATCATCAGAAAGCATTGGTTGTTTAAAAAAGAGGCAAAACAAGAAATGGTTTGATGTGGAATGTGTCGACATTGTAAAGAAAAGAAAGCTAGCAAAAATGAAATGGTTACACGAGCCAAATGAGGTAAATTTAGAGCAATTGGGTAGTGTTAGACGGGAAACCACCAAGTTACTAAAGAGTAAAAAGAGGGAATATTTGAGAGAGAAGATTAATGATCTTGAAATGAATGCAAAAAATAGGAACATTAGATAATTATATCAGGGAATTAGTGTAGAGAAGAAAGGGTTTCAGGCTAGAACAAACATAATTCAGAATGAAAATGGGGATATGATTGCAGATTCCAAGAGTATATTAAATAGATGGAAAAGTTATTTTAATCAGCTATTAAATGTACATACAGAACACAGGACATTGAGGAGGATAAGTTACAGACAGCAGAAATGCTAGTCGCAGAGCCAAATGCATTAGAGGTTGAAATGGCAATTGAAAAATTGAAGATGTATAAAGCATCAGGTTCAGATGAGATCCCAGCAGAACTGATAAAATCAGGGGGAGAAAAATTGATGGACAAGATACGCTGTATGCTTAGTATGATTTGGGAAAAAGAAGCTCTTCCAGATGAATGGAAGGAATCAATTATCGTACCAATTTATAAGAAAGGAGATAAAACTGATTGCAACAACTATAGGGGCATCTCATTACTTTCAACTTCGTACAAAATTCTAACAAATATATTATTAAGCAGACTTACTCCCTATATTGATGACATTCTAGGAGATCATCAATGTGCATTTAGAAGAAACAGGTCTACAACAGATCAGATTTTTAGTATAAGACAGATTTTAGAAAATAAATGGGAATATAATGGTACTGTACATCAACTATACGTAGACTTCCAAAAAGCATATGATTCAATTAAGAGGGAGAAGTTATATAGTATCCTGCTGGAGTTCGGAATTCCTAAAAAGTTAGTTAGACTTATACGAATGTGTCTAAATGGCTCAACGAGTAGGGTGCGTGTAGGCAAACAGTTTTCAGACACTTTTGAAATCCAGAATGGGTTGAAGCAAAGAGATGCACTATCTCCTCTACTATTTAATTTTGTACTAGAGCATGCCATTAAATCTTTAGAGAATGAGGAAGGCTTACAACTGAATGGTATTAATAAGCTGTTAGTTTATGCTGATGATGTAGTACTACTGGCCGATAGCGAGGAGATACTAAAGGCCAACACGCACACACTATTGAGTAACACTAAGAAATTAGGACTGGAAGTAAATATCAGTAAAACTAAATATATGGTCATACGTAGAAATACATTATATAATGGAAATGGACAGCTAATGACAAATGAGGGAAATTTTGAGGAATTGGCTGAATTCAAATACCTAGGAACAATAATCACAAATAGGAATGAGATGCACAAAGAAATTAAACATAGGCTCAATTCTGGAAATGCATGCTATTATGCATTGCAGAGACTTTTGATGTCCCAACTCCTTTCAAAAAATGTTAAGCTGAAAATATATAAAACTATTATTCTACCAGTTATATTATATGGGTGCGAAACATGGACTCTTACTTTAAGGGAGGAAAGGAGATTACGAGTATTTGAGAATAAAGTTCTTAGGAAAATTTTTGGACCAAAGAGAGATGAACAGACAGGTGAATGGAGAAGACCACATAACAATGAACTACATGGTCTTTATAGGAAGCCAGATATAATAAGAACAGTTAAGTCCCGTAGACTGCGATGGGCAGGACATGTTGCGCGTATGGGGAATGAAAGACGTGCATGGAAACTTCTTGTAGGAAAGCCAGAAGGAAAAACGCCCAGTTGGTAGACCAAGAATGAGGTGGGAGAACAACATTAACTATGATTTGAGGGAAGTAGATTATACAGGGAATGATTGGAAAGCTTTAGCTCAGGATAGGGATGTATAGAGAGCTTATGTCCGTGCGGCCATGAACCTACGGGTTCGATAGTGCCAGTGAGTAAGTAAGTATATTATTTCAAATAAAGTTCAGTTAATTTAAAATGCAGTGATTTCGTATAATGTATATTACAGGAGAGAAACCAGGAATGTCGAAAGACAAACCTGGGGCATTTGAAAAAAAATATATATATATATCTTTTAAAACAAAATATTATTTAATCTCAGTTTTGGGTGACGTTCGGAGCCAGTTATATCAGCCCACAAGAGAGCAGAATTGAGGAAGTCTTGTTGCGGTAGGGTGTGTATCATTGCTCGAGCTGTACGCGCATGCGCAGTGTCGTCTATTTGGGACTTCGAATATTACACCGACCCATTCTTTTTTTTTTTTTTTGGTGGGAGTGTACATAAAATAAATTAGGAAGAAAATAATGAGATATAATAAACTAACTTGTCGGTTATTAATATTTAAAACATCAACTTAAAAGATTTATCAATCTTAATACTATATTTATGTAATAAATTAAATTACTGTTAATTGCTAAAATAATATTTTCAGTACTTAAGTACTTGTATATAAGTTAGTTTGCTATTAAATCTTTTTTTTAGTTATATTTTAAACGATTTTATAGTTTGACAGTCTCTGACATAGGGCAGACCATATTCTGGCAAGTGAAACTTGAAATAAAATGTAATGAAGAGGAATACAAAAGATAATGTGCTGATTGGATCAAGTGTTTAAATTATGTGCATTAGAGAGTCTAATGAATCGATTTGATAAATAATTAGACGATGATATGTATAGTATTTTATAGAGAAGGGGTAAGGATTGGATAGCGCTATGATCTCATAGACGAAGCCACGTTAATTGTCCCAGGACGGTCTAACATGATCAAATCTGGAAATACCACAAATAAAACGTGTGCGAGAATCTAATTATAATTCATAATTTGCTGCCATTTGTAAATAAGTGGTCCAAAGTGAGATGATGGAAATAAAAAATAATTGTGAATTGATTATTATGACCGACAATTTCTGAGGCAGTAAGTAGAAAGTTGAGTTGATACAGCGAAGGAAGAAAAATAAGAAGGAAGAAGGCGCGAGATTGTATAGCTGTTTGAACACGCTTGTGTATGCATAGAGACTTTGTGCAGATGAATTAACTTTAATTAAATCTTAACGAGGATTGGCACAGTTTAAACACATTCTCACTGTTTACTTTAGAAGCAATATCATTTTTTTTACTTTAGCTCGGGAGGCAATATGCTAACAATATGTCCTTCATAATTCATTATTTAACAAACCTGTGCTTTAATACCTACTATGAACACAAATGCGGTTACTTAAATTCTGTCAAAGAAAACTCGATTTAATTTCCTCTCTGTATTTTATTTCCTATCTTTTTTAATCGGATAATCAAAGTGGCAACTTTTTAAATTGAATATTAAAAATTGTTTGATTTAGATGCAAACGTAATTAAATCATAATTATCTCTCTCTCTATCTTTATTTCCTATATCTATTTTAATCAAGTGTCAATTAACAAACTTTTATCCAATTTTAAATTCATTACCATATTAAAGTATTTGATTTACAAACCAATTGATTTTACTCTCTTTGTTTTTCTTCTATTTATTAATTTTCTTTTCTTTCCTCTTCTTTATTTCGGTATCTACTTTTCCGTTTGTTTTATTTTACTTCCTTGTTTTCTTTTCCTTCCTTACGTCGAATCTATTCATTATTAGCTATATTCAATCTATTTGTTGGAGAAAAATAATGGTCTAACCTGTTCAGAATATTAAAAAAATAATAGTTTTAAAAAACTAAAACAGCACGCTTTATTAGAAAACTGAACTCAAAAATTAAAAAAATAATTTTAATTTCCAACACGCTTGGGATAAATTTAAAGTGGTCAACAAAAAAATCATCTCCAACACATACAGAATAAAACTAGAATTATCAACAAAAAGAAAATAATTTTACCATCAAAAGCGTGGGGTGCTCTATATCAATTAATATATTTGATAATAAACAGATATTGGTAAAAGTAAAGTCTCTAAGAAGAACATGTAAAAATCATAAAAAGCACCCCACGCTTTTGATGGTAAAATTATTTTCTTTTTGTTGATAATTCTAGTTTTATTCTGTATGTGTTGGAGATGATTTTTTTGTTGACCACTTTAAATTTATCCCAAGCGTGTTGGAAATTAAAATTATTTTTCATTTTTGAGTTCGGTTTTCTAATAAAGCGTGCTGTTTTAGTTTTTTAAAACTATTATTTATTTTTATTTTTTAGTTTTAATATTTTACAGAATAAGATAAGAATGTAAATATCTTTAAATTCCATACTATTGTAGTATGAGCTAAAAGTATTACTCTTCTAAAAAAAATCCTCCCCAGCCGGATTCGAACCAGCGACCTATGGATTACTGAAATTACATACCACTAGTTCACCGCTCTACCAACTGAGCTCTTACAACGATTGACTAAAAAGTCGACAAGTCCGTAACCTATTATACCAGTTTTAATTTTTGTTTTGATTTTCTGATGATTCTGGCCAGGAATTTAGAAATAAAATATGAAATTATTGTAGTGTCACGGGTCCTTTACAAGTATACAAAGTTTCAAGTCGATCCAATGTCTCTAAGTGGGTGAAAATCGTGTTCAAAGATTCCGTTACATAAATACAAAGACACTTTTTTTTATTTTCTGATGATTCTGGCCAGGATTTTAGAAAATAAATATGAAATTATTGTATTGTCACGGGTTCTTTACAAGTATACAAAGTTTCAAGTCGATCCAATGTCTCTAAGTGGGTGAAAATCGTGTTCAAAGATTCCGTTACATAAATACAAAGACACTTTTTTTGATTTTCTGATGATTCTGGCCAGGATTTTAGAAAATGAATATGAAATTATTGTATTGTCACGGGTCCGTTACAAGTATACAAAGTTTCAAGTCTATCCTATGTTTCTAAGTGGGTGAAAATCGAGTTCAAAGATTCCGTTACATAAATACAAAGACGCTTTTTTTTATTTTATGATGATTCTGGCCAGGATTTTAGAAAATAAATATGAAATTATTATATTGTCACGGGTCCTTTACAAGTATACAAAATTTCAAGTCAATCCAGTTATTTTAAGTGGGCTGAAAAACGCGTTGAAAGATTCAGTTATATAGATAGATAGATAGATAGATACAGGTCAAGCTAATATAAAGCGTGTAAAAAGGAAGAGCTTTCTTTATCACAAAAGCAGGAGCTGATAAAGCGAAATCGATAAAGAGCGAGGTGAAACACGACTGTCATTGGTGTAAAACAGAATTCATTGAAACGTGATTGGTCATTGACTACCATTTGCGACATGAGTCTTCTTTATTTTCTTCTTTCATTTTACTTTCTTATTATCTTTCTTTCAATTGTTCTTTTTTCCTCTCCTTCATTTTTTCAGTTCTTTCTTTGTTTCTTCTTCGTTTACTTTACTTCGCTTTTTTGCGGGTTTCTGCTTTTTGACTGCTGTCCAGCCACTTTTTATTTGGTGAAGAATTTTCGACAATTATTTTTTTAGAAGAAGTAAGAAGCTTCAGTAATGACACTGTGTTTTCGGAAAATGAATCCCATACGCAAGAACGGAACCACAATTATTTGGATGAAACTTTTGCCATTTCTGTCCTCTGCAATAAGACATATGTGTAATCTATTTTGTGAAATGGCGTCTGCGGACAGCTGGTTCATCACACTCATCATCTGGTAGGATAGTCTCTGCTTACACTAGACTTAAAATTGATATGCAGATAAAGTTGATTTAACACACAAGTGATCTTCTTGGTGATATAATATTAAAATATATATGTAGTCAATATGCCCATTTCACCAATTAATGTTTTAAAATGGTCTTTTTTTTTTTTTTTAATGGTCAACAAGTTTCTACAGCCAAGCTGTCATTCTCAAGACCAGATATTGACTGAAGACAGAATTGATAATAAGTAAAGAAACAAATTCAGTTAAAAACAAACTACGTCACATGACGCAATCATTCATAAGTGAACAATAAAACATACTAAAACTAATCCTCTTTTGTTTCAATTAGAGAAAAGAGGGCGCTGTACGGAATAGGGCCCTTGTCTTTATTCATTATTTTATCCTTATTTTTATAAATTTCCAAACTTTCAAGGACGTTAAGGAATTTGAAATCCATGACCGAACGAACCAGCCTAAGGTTACTTTTATTGATAGCATGACCGTACTCAGAAATATGTTGGGCAACTCCAGATTTTTCAATTCTGTTGAGTCTGAAATGGGCAATATGTTCATTAAATCTAGTTAAAATGGATCTTCTGGTTTGCCCAACATATTTCAAGTCACAGTCATTGCATCCAATTTCATAAATACCGGATTTCTCTATACAATCGACTTTATCTTTAGGGTTTCCAAGTACACTATTTAATGTCAAAGTGGAAGTAAAAATCAATTTAGTATCTAGTCCTTTGAATATCTTGTTCAAACCTCTAGTTAAAGAGGGAACGTACGGCAAAATTGCAAAATTAGCTTTATTAATAGGAGAATGGAAGGCTGTAGAATCAGTAATAAGTTTTCTAAATTCAAATTTACGAATCAAATTATCAATAATATTTCCATTGAAACCATTACACTTAGCGATATCTTTAATGGTTTGTAATTCCTTATTATATCTATTTTTACTTAACGGAAAAGTGGTAAGACGGTGAACTAAAAAATTGAAACTGGCCATTTTATGTTGATTACAATGGTACGAATCTGCCGTGATATATATAAATGTATTAAAACATTAATTGGTGAAATGGGCATATTGACTACATATATATTTTAAGATAAAGTTGAGTTTATATATTTTAAAGTTTACATTAAAATGACTTATTTGTGGAAATGGAATCGAATGAACTTTCGTGAGACATGCTTTCCCCATATTGCCTGATCAAGCAGTTTTTTTAATGATGGCGTATCATTTCGTGACCATAAACTTTTCGTTTAAATTTCCAGACAGTAACTGTGAAATATTGCTTCCTTCTGTTTTTTTTGTTTAAATCAAAGAGGCCAACAGAAGACTTTCGGTAAATCTTATCTAATCTTAGCGTCACCCGGTTGTTCGTCACTTAACTATCAATACTTAATATTCTTATATAGGTAATTGAAGTAGATATTTGGTATGATAATTCCTAGTGGTAAAATTCGTTCAGCACTTCTAGAGGGTTTAGATTTTGTTTTGAGCATACATAATATTAATCGGCCGCGGTGGACTAATGGTTATGCTCCTTGCCTCTGGTCCCGAGGGTCGCGGGTTCAAACCCGGCCGTGGTCGATGGATTTTTTAGGACGGAAAAATCCAAGGAGCAAGTCCTCCGGGAGAGACTTTAAGCCGTGGGTCCCGAGTCTGAACATTTTCAGGCTCGTAAAAAATCCTTAAGCCTGAATGAAAAGGCCTCTAAGCAAAATTTACCGAATTTTCCCGTCCTAGTACTACCTTGCTTTCCTAGATGTCAGTATGAGGCGGAACGCTGACCACGGACCACTCAAAATGACATCTATACGAAAACAAGTGTAACTAAATTAGTATGGTTCAAATTCTTCCCTGTAGGGGAAGAGCGCCTAAATCTCTGTAAAGGGGAAACATAGGCTTACAATACAATACATAATATTATTATTAAATACTAACAGCCGACGTGCGCTGCTTCGCCTAATTAAAGTAAATACAATTTTTAAATTTTAATTTCATATCAACTCCTACACCTAACAGTTTTAGAGTATAATAGATAGCGGATAATAACACGCCGTAACTGAAAACCTGTATGTACGAAGGTATACATTACAATGAAACAAACATGGCGGTTGCTAGAGTCAATTTTTAATTTCCGACTTCAGAAATGTTCGAATACCAAGATGGGCTCAACAATGCTAAAGAATGCGGCCGGAACAATCGATATGAGACTTAATCCATGAAGCTGATCATTTGGTGAAGTTAATTTTATACAGCGAATGATAAAAATATTAGCTATGGTTAGGGATGTATGAAGAGCTTTTTTTCCCGCGCGACCATGAATTTCCGGATTAGATTTTGCCAATGGGTTTGTTAGGCTGCGCTTGGCAGGATATGTGACAAGAAATGGAATCCGCCCAATACATAGGCAAAGTATGAAGAATGTCAATTATTCAGAGGATGATTAGAAAATATTAGCTCAGATGGGGATATACGGTAACCTTATGTCAGAGCGGCCATAAACCTTCGAGTTCGATAGTAGCAGTATTAGTTATAGGCTTAATTCTGGAAATGATTGCTAACATGCATTAGAGGGACAGTTGTCCCAACTTCTCTCAAAAATTTTAACTTAAATTATATGAAACTGCTATTCTACCAGTTATATTATATGGATGCGAAACATGGACTCTTACTTTAAGGGAGGAGAAAATATTATGGATATTTGAGAATCAATTTCTCAGGAAACTTTTTGGACCAAAGAGAGGTGTACAGACAGGCGAATGAAGAAACCATATAACAATGAACTACATGATCTTTATATAATAAGAACAGTTAAGTCTCGCAGATATGTGGCATGAAAGAGGAATATGAAAGCTTTTTGTAGGAAAACCAGAAGGAAAACGCCCAGTTGGTGGACCAAGAATGAGGTGGGAGAATAACATTAACCATTATTTGAGAGAAGTAGATTATACAGAGTATGATTTGAAAACATTAGCTCAGGATAAGGATGTATGTAAAGCTTATGTCCGCGCGTTCATGAATCTTAGGGTTCGATAGTGCCAGTAAGTTAGTTTTTAGTTAGGTCCATCGTTATTTATACAAATTATTCGTGTTATTATCAATAAAAATGTCATTAGCCTGGGTGGCGTTGGGCACGTAATTGTACCTGCAAGGGAGTTTTTAACTAAGGTAAATAGTGAAGAAATTGTCATAAATTCTTAGTCTATCACATATTGAGTTCTGTATGTAACTCTGGTAAATAGTTGGTATGTTATGTAAATGATTATGATAATATACTAGCCTTCCAGGACGTAAAATATATATCTGTGTAAATACATAAGAAACTTCTTATAATTTTATATGTCACTTCAGAATAGTATAACAAACAAAGTTGTTAAGTAATTTGTATCGTATTTTGTAAAATTTAAATCCCAATAAATGTGTAGGAGTGTAACAGCTTTCGGCTTGGATTGTGTAATATAGATTTTATTGTCAGATTCACGCAATCACATCATGGCTTCCACGTTAATTTCCCTACAGGAGATTGAATTCTACAGTATTTATGATTTTATTTTGTTCTTCGTTATTGATTGAGATAGCAAGCTTAATTATGTAAGAATCGGGATATATTTTCTTTCAAGTGCCGGTATGTAATTTTTCTATGATAAATCCTTTTACTGACATTTTAATAGAACTGTTAGAATTTTGTATGAATTTATATATATATATATATATATATAATGTTATAAAACTCTATATATAAATATAAATTATATTGAATATATTTATATATTTTAACAATATTTCCGTAATATTACCATATATATTTTGTAGCTTTGTGGTTAAGGCACTGAGCTACAAGCCGGAAGGTCGAGGGTTCAAGTCCCGTTGGGGGTCAGGATTTTTTAAACTGACACAAACCTTCTGGCGGCACTATGGCCCTGGGGTCGACTCAGCCTCTAACGGAAATGAGTAACAGACGCTTGTTCTGGGGATAAAGGCGGTCGTCACGCAGGGTTGACAACCCGGCTGACATAAAGTGCCGATTGTCTAGAAAAAGTGGGAGCCTTAACCTCCTACTACCCCAAGGGGCTCCTGAGGACTGTAGTGGGATTACTTACTTATATTTTATTATAATCATAATAGAATCTATCTTCAGAAAGGAGGAAATGTTACGAAGACTATTTCAATAATTATACTCTAAATGACTGAACATTCTAAAATTGACGATATTTTATTAGATACTTTACTTTTTGCAGACGATCAGGTTGTGATATCTGAGACAGAAAATGACAACGAGCAATTTACGAATTAAGTAAAATATGTGAAACTTACAACTTGAAAATACCTACTCTAAAAACAAAGGTTTTATCCTTTCGAGAGTATGAGCTACTAAGAGTAAAAATCCAATTAGAGAATGAAATAATAGAACAGGTGAGCTACTTTAATTACCTGGGATACAATGCATCGTATAGAAAATATGAAGACACTGAAAACAAAATAAATAAGTTTAATTATATGTGTGGCACCATAAAACGAAGTCTCAAAGGAACTAGAAAGGAGACACTTTTAAAATGTTATAAAACAATGGCGGTTCCAACACTAATATATGGATCGGAACACTGGGTATTAACCAAAAACCAGGAACGAAAAATAGAAACGTCAGAAATGAGGTTTCTGAGGAGTGTGGCTGGCTATACAATAACAGATCGAAAACGAAATGAAAATATACGAAGATAACTACACACATTCAAACTATTAGATAGGATTACACAATACAGAGATGAATGGATGAACCGCATCAATAGAATGGATAACAATAGAATTTCGAAACAGATTATTCATTACAAACCACTAGGACGAAGAAATGTTGGAAGACCCACAACGCTGTGTATACAATGAAACAGCATAATATAAAATTTAAGATGAACCTATGACGCAAAAATAATATACCTTCCCTCTCAAGAACTATCGAGTTGTTTCCCATTGTTCTCATGAACAAAATCCACGTCGTTTAGAATCCTGTAGAGGATAGTCGAGGAAGGATTGGAAGATGTACGTACGTCATTGTTAACTGCGTTTAGATTGTAGCGATAGTTGGTTGTCTATTAAAAAAAAAAGGTTTACATTTTACGCCGAATTCATTTATTCACAAAATCACAATATTTCTTCATATGTTTGTGCTTTCTTGGGATTAAGACTCTTTTTTTTCTTCGGAAATACCGCGCAGTCATGTTAAGCCTCACTACGAATTTAATGAATTGTGGCTACAGAATATTCTCACTGACTAAACTACACATCACATATTACACTGAGCAACAAAAAAGAAACTGGTTTTGTCTAAGAAAGACAAATATGTGATTCTGATAGTATTTTTCCTCCCGAATTCAAATATATCGATTTTTCTCCATCACGCTACGTTTCCGAGAGACAGAATTTATAATTTCAAACACTTTAATATTTTCTGCATTCGTAACTCCACAGCATTCGAACATTCGGACTCACCTAAAAAGTAAGAAATAACGATTTTCTGCTATATTTCGCCTGTGGAGCATCCCTCTTGATGGTCCAACAATAATCGGCCAGCATATTAGGATTCCATTTGCCTTGATATATCTTTTCCATAGCTGAAATCTCCTGAGTTAGCTCATTTGGTTTTATTTTACAATGGACAAATGGACCAAAAAAGTTGATTAAAAAATAATATTTAAATCCATTGATTGAAACTGAAGTAAAAAAACTGTGGGATATGGAGAACTTCCGAATACACATTTGAAAACACGATAAAAAACTGCATTAAATACAACTATTGGTACTCATGAGACAAAAATCATGTTGCTCAGTGTTATTTTTATAATTACGTATTATTCCTTGACCATGGCTGTACTTGACAAAACATATTTCGTTGAAAGAGGATGGTTCAGTGGTATCTCCGTTAGCCGCTGTTCCAGTTAGTGAGTTCACCCCTAATTTTATTAAATAATTGGGTGGTAATTACACATTCCATAATGGCATTATTTTAATAAATATGGCACCCACTTTCTTGGCAAAGTTGTAGGCGAATCTAATTAACTTAATTATTTATTTCAAATGAATTAATTAATAAATCAACACGATAACTAGACAGACTATCTCCATAAGAACAATGCTACTTTTTATACGTGAAATACCATGTAGTTATTTTAATCGACATCTGTCTTGTTTTAGTTTAGAATATACAGCATATTTCCGATAAAATATGGCGTTTGGGATTGAATGGTTCAAACGTTTGGTCAGCTACATGTTTACACTCAATATATATATATATATATATATATATATATATATATGGTGTGTGTGTGTGTGTGTGTTTACACGCTTTATATTAACTTGACCTGTATCTGTCTATGTAACGGACCTGTATCTATGTAACGGAATTTTTGAACACGATTTTCACCCACTTAAAAACATTGGATCGACTTAAAACGTTGTATACTTGTAAAGGATCCATGACAATACAATAATTTCATAATTTGTTTCTAAAATCCTGGCCAGAATCATCAGAAAATAAAAAAAATAAAAACCGATATACGTAATAGGTTGCGGACTTACCAACTTTTTAGTCAATCGTTGTAAGAGCTCAGTAGGTAGAGCGGTGGACTGTAGTGGTATATAATTTCAGTAATTCATAGGTTGGTGGTTCATATCCGGCCTGGAAGATTTATTTTAAGAAGAGTATTAAGCAATTACATTTTCATGGGATTCCAGTTTATTACAATGAATTAAAATAAAATTTAAAAAATAAATAATAGTTTAAAAAACTAAAACAACACGCTTTATTAGAAAAACCAAACTAAAAAATAAATAACAGTTTAAAAAACTAAACCAACCGAACTAAAAAATTAAAAATCATTTTAATTTCCAACACGCTTGGGATAAAATTAAAGTGGTCAACAAAAAAATCATCTCCAACACATCTAGAATAAAACTAGAGTTATCTACAAAAAAAAAAAATTTTACCATCAAAAGCGTGGGGTGCTTTTTATGTTTTTACGTTTTCTTCTTAGAGACTTTACTTTTACCAATATCTGTTTATTATCAAATATATTAATTGACATAGAGCGCCCCACGCTTTTGATAGTAAAATTATTTTTTTTTTGTAGATAACTCTAGTTTTATTCTAGATGTGTTGGAGATGATTTTTTTGTTGACCACTTTAATTTTATTCCAAGCGTGTTGGAAATTAAAATTATTTTTCATTTTTTAGTTCGGTTTCCTAATAAAGCGTGTTTTTTTAGTTTTTTAAGCTATTATTTATTTTAGTTAGCGGCGAACGTTTTCAAGGGCATGTATAATCAAGTTCATGTGCACTATTTTAACGTGAATAACAGATTTACATGACCTTTTAATGCACTCATCCCTAGAAAAAACCAGTTAAGTTCAAAACTGACACAAACAAATAGGTAGGTTTTTTTTTCAGTGAACGTGCTTCCTTTTCGACTTATCTGAAACAAAAATTATCTATTATAGCTAACATAATAAAGAATTGATTTAGGCCTATACTGTATTATTACCATATGAAGCGACATAAAATATGATATTCATTAAGAAAATAAAATAAAAATAGAAAAAAATTGTCATCTGTTTTTTTCTGGGGATAATGTATCTCAACGAGTAATAAGAATTGTCCACTTATTAAATTATTGATTTACTGATTTCTATTCTAAAATGAAGAGAGAACGATAAATAATTCGACGGCGTTATACATCAACCGCCATTATTAAATTTCGGGAAAAATACGTTTAAAATCTAAGTCAATCATGACAATTTATTATAGAGCCAAACTAACAATACTGGATATTTCAAGTTATTTTCCTTGTTTGACAGTTATGCATCAACAATCTAAGAGCGGGAACATTTAGCGCTTAGCTATATGTTGTAAAATTTAGATTAGCATTTATCAAGATCTACTTTCATAGCCGTTTGTTGCAAAACATAGGATCTCTGATGTGACTGATAACGTTTACATTTTTCGTAGATAATAATGTTATATTTAAAGATTGGAGGTAAAAGTGTGTGTACACAAAAGAGCGGATAATGGCTGCTCTAATACTACTATAGATGAGATATGTTATAATTTCTTGGTTAACAAAGGGAATAAAATAATAGCTGTAAGAGTTCGTGGAGTATACTGTACTCTTGCAATTGGCAGGAAGAAATTGGTAATAAAACTGCAATCCCTTTTGGAATTGAATTTTGGAGGACACTATTTTAGTGCAATATGTCTTATTTCTCCATACTTGTCACGTGATATGTTGATAGGTTGTGACCTACTTGAAGAGCATAACGCCATTCTTAACTTTGATACTTACTTACTCACTGGCACAATCGAACCCGTAGGTTCATGGCCGCGCGGACATAAGCTCTCCATACATCTCTCTCCTGAGCTAATGCTTTCCAATCATTCCCTGTATAATCTACTTCCCTCAAATCATAGTTAATGTTCATTCTTGGTCTACTAACTGGGAGGTTTCCCTCTGGCTTTCCTACAAGAAGCTTCCATGCACGTCTTTCATTCCCCATACGCGCAACATGTCCTGCCCATCGCAGTCTACGAGACTTTACTGTTCTTATTATATCTGGCTCCCTATAAAGACCATGTAGTTCATTGTTATGTAGTCTTCTCCATTTACCTGTCTGTTCACCTCTCTTTGGTCCAAAAATGTTCCTAAGTATTTTATTCTTAAATACTTGTAATTTCCTTTTCTCCCTTAAAGTAAGAGTCCATGTTTCGCACCCATATGATATAACTGGTAGAATAATAATTTATATGTTTTCAGTTTAATGTTTTTTGAAAGGAGTTGGGGTGTCAAAAGTATCTGCAATACATAATAGCACGCGTTTCCTGAATTGAGCCTATGTTTAATTTCTTTGTGCATCTCATTCCTACTTGTAATTATTGTTCCTATATATTTGAATTCAGCCAGTTATTCTTAACTTTGATAGCAAAAATATTTCCTTGTGCATAGATAATAATTTAAGAGCCGTTATCCCATTCAACGAAGAGTATGAGGGAAACAAAAACCTGAGTAAAGATGAAAGTGGAATAGCTGAAGAGCACATTTTCATTGACTATTTAACTCATGCCCCAAATGGAGCCAATGACCAATCACGTTTCAATGAATTTTGTTTCATAACCAATGACAGTAGTTTTTCATCTCGATATTTATCTACTTATGTCTATCATATTAAAGCAAGCTCCTCCCTTTTAATATTCTGAACAGGTCAGAGCATTATATTGCAGTGAATGACTCGAACAAATATGTTGAATATAGCAAATGATGAACAGATTCCTTCGAACCACACATTTGATAATTGTGTGTCCAACAATTGCGTTTTTTAAAAATGATTTTACGAAGTTATTTCCTAAAAAAAATAATTTGTAACATACAATGTTCGTTATATTATATACAGTTTGATGTGTTTTTCTCCGCTATTGTATTCCTTATAATATTGCGATCTTATTTGGCAATAAATAATATGGTCTAGTTACAGTGGATGAACAAAAGAAGCATAATTAAACATTTCTCATTTGTTTTCAAACATAGCCGTTCACATTAAATGTATAAATATTTTAAAATAATTATATTTAAATAATGATTTGTGAGTAAACTGCTTAATTTTATTCGTTACTTGTAACCCACTTCTGAGGCTGGGGCGCCTGGAAGGCGGGGTTACGTTGTCCCGATGATATGATGGGTGATGATGATGATAATGGTGCTCCAGGAGAGCCCCTAAACCTAAGCTTAACCTAAGATAATATGAATGATGACGATGATTGTGATGGCCATATGATTTCGGGGACCGTTTGGGCCTTAAAGTTTTCCTGACATTTGTTTTACAGGTGAGGAAAAACCCCGATAAAAACCTCACCCAGAAAAACTGTTCCGACCGGGGATCGAACCCGGGCCCGCTGAGTGACAAGGCAGCACGCTACCCCGAGACCACAGCAGTGGATGTTTTAAAAGATATATATTATGGAATATCTACAACCGTAAATAAAATGCAACCTGATATAAATAAAAAATTATGAACTCCTCGCTCGGCCTGATTCGAACGTTCAGTGTTTAATTCTGTAGTCAGATGCGGAACCGCAGAGCTAATCTGACGTTCTCTTTGCTAACCTAAAATATCTCTATATGAAATGGTGTCGTATTTTGTGGTTTGTTTATATTATGTAATTGAACTTAATTCGATTAGTTTAGAATGTTTGGGCACAATGATGATCTTGTACTATTCTTTATTCCACTCCTTTTTTTAAAAAATAAATTAGATAGTCCAGGAACTCTGAAAAATTAAAATAAACTCGCATTAATATAAAATAAATAATAGTTTTAAAAAACTAAAAGAACACGCTCACTAAGCTCTTTCTTTTAAGCTACTTAACTTAGTACAATAATATAATTACAATTACAATAAATCATATAACGAAAAACAGGAAAAAGTCTTTAAATTATTGTATTGTCACCATTGATTTATTTTCCCTAAGAATATTAAGCATATAGATTGAATTACTATTCATTTTGGGAGAAATCCTAGAAAGGGGGGTAACCCCCCTAAAGATAGAAGGGATAGAAATAGTAATTTTTTTTTCATTATTAATTAAAAAGGTTTGGTTAATAAAAGAGATTTATTAGAAAACTAAAAAATGAAAAATAATTTTAATTTCCAATACGCTTGGGATAAAATAATGTGGTCAACAAAAAAATCATCTCCAACACATATAGAATAAAATTAGAGTTATCAACAAAAAGAAAATAATTTTACCATCAAAAGCGTGGGGTGCTCTATATCAATTAATATATTTGATAATAAACAGATATTGGTAAAAGTAAGCTCTCTAAGAAGAAAATGTAAAAATCATAAAAAGCACCCCACGCTTTTGATGGTAAAATTATTTTCTTTTTGTTGATAACTCTAATTTTATTCTACAGTATATGTGTTGGAGATGATTTTTTGTTGAGCACTTTCTTTTATCCCAAGCGTATTGGAAATTAAAATTATTTTTCATTTTTTTAGTTTTCTAATAAAGCGTGTTCTTTTAGTTTTTTAAAACGATTATTTATTTTTTATTTTTTAGATTTAATATTTTACAGAATAAGATAAAAATGTAAATATCTTTAAATTCGATACTATTGTAGTATGAGCTAAAAGTAATACTCTTCTATAAAAAAAAACCTTCCCAACCGGATTAGAACCTGCGACGTATGATTACTGAAATTATATACCACTCCCCTTGATAACGTATTGGACCAAGATTCAACCGTATGTGCTACGAGGACACGATGGCAGGATTAGCAGCTATTGCGCTCCTGTTCTCACGGCTGCATCGCGTTTCCCCCCCCCCCCCGAAACAGAGGGAGACAATGTTCTCTTGTGAATCGCGCTATTAATCTTAGACATGTGCACGAGCAAGAGTCGACCCATTTTTTGGGGGGGGGGAGGAGTGTACAGCCTTTGAAAATAAATGAATCGCAACTCTTGATGATGAAAAGTTAAGAGTTTTGAAGAGCGTTGAAGAGCGATTCACACCACTACGTTGTTACATGTGCTGACTCGTTTGAGAGCGGTGTAAGTCTCTCTTCATGCAATATGCACATCGTTCGCTTCGGAGGAGTAATCGGCAAGATGCTCTCTTGCGACGACGAGGGCCCGGATTCGATCCTGGTCAGGAAGATTTTTTTTTTACTAACATCGTTAATTTTCATAATGCCTACATGTTACCAGGCTGCGTTATAAATTTTACCTAATGAATATGTACATGGGTGAAGTGCAATTTGGTCATTGCTCTTACGTAGTTGGAAATTATACTAGCTTACTTACTCACTGGCACTATCGAACCCGTAGGTTCATGGGCGTTCCTGACTACTGTTCATGAGGTCCCTGGTTGGATTCCCGGCCAAACCACATACATTTTTCTTTATAGAGAAATATTCCTGTGGTTGCCTATGGTCTGGAATTTAGGTTAAGTTTGGGTTAAGAACTCTCCTGGCACTTCATTATCATTAATCACCCATCATATCATCGGGGTAATGTAACTCGCCTCCTGCTCCAGGAGCCCCAACCTAAGAAATGGATTACAATTCTGCCAATGCTAGGGGAGAAAGCCAGAAATGTCATAAAATATAACCTGGTGGCATTAGGCAAAAAAAAACATATTTAACAGCACTGATGAGTTTTTATCAATAAATAACTGAATCTAAAAGCGAAAAAGTTACTAAATATAACTTAAAATTAAGCAATAATGGAACAATTTAAACTTTATTCTATAGGAAAAAAACCGATTTTAATGTATATATGCCTATAGCCTATGTCTGTTTGTCACTCAGTTTATTGCATGTATTCTTGCCTCTATTTATATCTCCCTCTTTCTGTGTATATGTGAGCATAAATGTGCAGTATATACGTAATATGAAATACTTTATGGGAACAGAACGTGGCGAGATAGAGTGATTGGTTTGTTGCCTATACATTAGGTAGTTTTACAGTCGATGAATATCAATGACCTACTCTCACACAATTTTCCATTTAATTTAACAGAAAATTTATCCGCATCAAATTCCATCATTACAAAATATATTTAGTTTATGTGCGTGTTAATACGCTGTCGTGACCGATGCAATTTTTATCCCCTGCGAAATGTGTGTGTGTGTGTGTGTGTGTGTGTGTGTATGTGTGGGCTCGTGTGGAATTAGTTTAATTTGAAAGGGAACTGTAATATCGAATATGCACATATGTTTAATATCTATGTGGATAATTTTACATTTCTGGGATGCATATCTCATATGAAGAACAAAAGGATGTAAATGCAAAAATATCTAATTTTTTAAGAATTTTAGGGTTAGTCCAAAAACATTCAAGACTAAAAGTGTATAAAACATTGGCTCTTCCAACTCTTTTGTATGGTAGCGAAGTATGGACGTTGAAACAAAAGAATATACAGAGACTTAGATCTGCTGGAATGAGATACCTTCGGAGGACACTACAATATCACAAAAAAAAAATGAAGACATCTTAGAAGAATTATACATGGAACCTTTAGAAAACAAAATTTCTGATTATAAGTCAAGATGGATGGAACATGTTCATCGAATGGAAGATCACAAGGTACCCAAACAAACGTTAAGATATCAACCTGCAGGAACAAGAAGGCCAGGATGTCCACTGAAATGACTACTGGATGGTGTTTCTCTTGAGGCCGAAACAGGTCAACAAATGACCTAAATTCGTGAATGTATTATGATGATGATATAGAAGAATATTTTTACTAGTAATGACATATATATTATTGGTATTTTTGTTGAAGATGCAACATATTAGAACAGTTGATTACAGAATACAATACCATTGTGTTTAATTTTGATTCACAGTTAATACAAAGTGTTATGTATATACGCAACAATTGTTTCAACTGGGTCCTCCTTACAAATTATGCCTACAAAATGTAAAAGAAGTAAAAGAAGCAACTCGCAGAGTAAATGCACGACAATTAAACTAAGCCAATAGTAGAAAACATAGTTTATCTATTTATCTACAGTATATCCTTCTCCCCTCTCATACATTAACGCCCGCACACTCAAAATGATCACATGTACAAACATATGGGTACATAAAATATATAAACAACACAAACATATGGATATATAAAAACATGCACATAAATTAATAATCACACACATACATAAACACGCAAAGAGTCGGCCCACGTGGTGTAGTGCATACCACGCTCGAATCTAATTCCATGATTCACGGGTTCAAATCCAAGCAGGGGCGATAGATTTTTATCGTAAATAACGCCACGAGTGATTTCCAATTTATCTAGAGAATTTGGAAAACAAGAGTAGCTTTTGTTAGGACTCACAAATAATTATTTATATATAGTTAGTTTAAAATATTTATATTTTTAAGGTAAACGGCGATGTTTGAAAACAAGTGAGAAACGTTTGTTGTTTCATCTGTTCATCACTGCAACTAGATCATATTATTTATTGCCAAAGGATAGCAATATTGTTAGAATGCACCCTAGTGGAGAAAAAATGAAACACATCAAACTGTTTATTAATTAATTTCTGATGTTCTATGAAGTAAATATGTCATTTTATTCTTCTGGAACGTTAATTCCTGGGAAATAGTTTAAAAAAGTGCAAACAGTAGTTTATTTTTATTGTGGTATAATCAATTGCTATAAAAGTGTTTCTATTATAATCCGCAAGCAGTATCTGCTTACATTCATGCAATATATATATATATATTATATATATATATAAAATAAAATAATCCCACTACAGGCCTTGGGAGGCCCTTGGGGTAGTAGGAGGCTAAGGCTCGCACTTTTTCTAGACAATCAGCACTTGATGTCAGCCCTGCGTGACGGCCGCCTTTACCCCCAGAACACGCGTCTGGTACTCATTTCCGTTAGAGGCTGAGTCGACCCCTGGGCCATGGTGCCGCCAGAAGGTTTTGGTCAGTTTAAAAATCCTGACCCCACCGGGACTTGAACCCTCGACCTTCCGACTTGTAGCGCAGTGCCTTAACCATTACGCTACGGCGTGTCCTATATATATTTTCTGGGAGCAATTTCCGTTCTAGGATTTTTATATCTTAATATATAAATTGCTATATTTAACGTATTTCTTAGAGAGTCACAGCAAAATAATGCTCTGGCCTATTCAGAATGTTATATGAAGGAGGAGCTTGATTTTAATGTGATAATATTAAACTGATAAAATCGAGGTGAAATAAGACTGTGATTGGTTCTAATTCAAAATTCATTGAAATGTGATTGGTCATTGACTCCCATCTGGGGCGTGAGTTAAATAGTTGGTGTAAAACTCTTTAGTAGCACATGATTTCCTACTGAAGAAAAATGAAATCATGAATCTCATATCGAGAATTTACGGCACGTAAAATAATATAGAGTTCGAAATAAGAGTCCTATAAATAAACCTTATTACCCATTCGCACCTAGATATGGTTTGCAACTCTAATAGATTGATATGTTAAACATCGATGTTAAATGAAATTATCTCACACACACACACACACATAGCCTATATATTTGTAATTATATAACTGAACCTTAAATCTGGAAATATTTTTTACTTCCTATGAAAACCCACGTGTACTAAAAATATGTACACGAATTTTAAAAAATCGTGAACCAGTAGCAAAATTAACTTCAAGAATATCCAATACTGAGACTACTAGCCTTCAGACCGCAGTGAGAACGAAACAGGCCCAATTCAATAAAAAATATTTGATCAATCTAATATATAAAAATGAATGTTTGTTTGTTTGTTTGTTTGTTTGTTTGTTTGTACCGTATGCGCGGCCATACCGTTGATCCGATTGAGATGGGGATTTTTGCAAAATGTTCAGGAGATTCCCAGGATGAACATATGCTATATGATTGTTGTGATATTCAACTCCTACACCCTTAAAATAGCCCTTTGTAGTGGAAAAATTGAAAAAAAGTAGCTTTTTGGACGCTTAAATGGCTTACGCTGCCTAAACCATAACAAATTCACATAGTTATTGTCCACATTATTGAATATCTCAAAAAAACTCTACAAAAAAGTCCGCGACAACATATGTTTATCTCTTACGGGTAACTCACAATAACCAATTTTGTTTTTCATTAATGCCAAGAAGATCGAGACAAGTACGTAGATTCCTGTGCAAGCATAGCAGCACATGGCGGGTATTCTTTTACGGATAACTCACAATAACGAATATTGTCTTTTAGCTCATTTATGCCAGGAAGATCGGGATGAGTAGATTCCCGGACAACGCCGGGTAAACAGCACGGCGTATCTAAAAATAATTACGGTATAAATGTTCCCTTGTACTTATTTAACTAAACATAAAACACATTAATTTTCGTATTTCAGATCATTTGTGTCAAGAAGATCGGGCAACGCCGGGCAATCAGAACGGGGTATCTAAAAATATAAACGTATAATTATTTTTCCTTTAACTTATTCAACTAAACATAAAATCACATTAATTTTCATTTATTTAGGCGTGGCAACGCACGCCGGGTATTAGCTGGTTCCATATATTTTTTTAAGTTAGTATAAGTACGTGATAAAACAGTCTTCTGAATTAATATATCAGATGCTTATATTAACATTTAAAAATGTTACTACATAACCTCAAATGTGATTACAATTAATTTTAACAATATTGACAGTTAGGCCTACCATAATTTGATGGCGTGGTTGTTGCTGATGGTGGTGGTGGATGGCGGTTGCAGTGCCGAAAGTACCATCACCAGTAGCAACGACGACAATAGTAATAGTAGTATTTTTAGATTTACTACATTTTGATTTTTCTATTTCAAATTCTATTAATGCCCTAAGCTTTAATAACGGATCTGTCTATCCATTCGTGCTTATTTCCAATTCATGAACACAAGAAAAAAAACAAAAAAACCATGAAATCCTCTCTGATAAACACACACATATGCCCGAACACACACAAACTCATTCGCATATCGCATCCTCTCTCTCTCTCCTCTCTCCTCTCTCTCTCTCTCTCTCTCTCTCTCTCTCTATTATATATATATATTATATATATATATATATACAGGTGTCCACAGTGAGATTCCCTCATTTCAAACAAACATAACGCAATGTAAATGTGTACTATAATTACTGTACATGAAAATGATAATGTAACTCATAAGTTTTAATTTTGTGATTGTGACAAACTCTAGTTCAGTGCACTTGGACATGTGCGCCTCGGGTGGCGCGAAGGATATCCAACCTGTAGTCAATTTCACGCCATGTGTTGAACAGCATGTCTTCTGTCACAGAGTTTATAGACAGATAATGGAATGTATTGCCTTTTTTTTCAGAATAAAGAAAATACATATGCATTTACATTGCGCACGGGCCTGCTTGGCCGTACGTGCATTATTTTTCTATGAATAAAAAATAAAACTAATTATAATATAAACAAATACCTACAAATACACCTGTATCAAAAAGCAATAACAGGCTACATATAAGTAAACTCTATGTCTACACTACATCATATTCCGTACATTAATATTAAAAAAATGCTAGAAAACAAATTAGAAAAAAAAAACACACCCACATACCCCCACACATATACACACCGCACGCTCATACCCCCCTCACCCCGTCACTGCAGGCATCAAATACACTATCAGACTACTCAACTTATCAGACCTACTTATTATATAACATAATTAAAGATCAAAAACAAAGACCATACTGAGATTCTTCTTATTGTTAATACATATATCCTTAATCTACAATTTTGTTATATCTCAATTTTCTTACTGTACCCAAAAATTGCATGTGTTTGATTCACTCTCGATCCGTCCTAAAAGATCCCAACACGCCACTCTCCCTCGATCCAACATCTCTAATGTGTTGTTTTAAGTCCAGTACATCGTTCATTTTTGTGGCGTACACTCTATCTTTGACGTACACCCACAAGAAGAAAATCTAGTGGGGTAATGTCGGGGGAACGCGGAGGCCAAGGAATAGGACCACTACGGCCTGTCCAACGACCTGGGAATGAGTCTTTTAAGAACTGTCGACCGTTTCATACCAAGTACTCTCGCTGCTTGTCTTATCGACTTCCGTGGACTCCTTTCGAATGACCTCCGCACATTTTCTACTGTCTCTTCCTGGATTCTGGGTTTACCACCACCGTATCATTTCGAAACATTGCCGGTCGCCAAAACCAACTACTTATATTCTTGGGTGACGGAGGATCTTTATTCTAAACACGACGAATGTTTCGTTGCACTTGAATAATGGATTTCGTTTCAGCATACCACCAGACAATCTGGGCACGCTGGTTTGGAATCTCAATTTTAGAAACAATCGTTTGTTGCAGCGCCACTACTGACATTGTGCGTACTACAACATTACCACATAAACGTTTTGAGTTGCTGTTTCTGCTCTTTCAAGATTTACAGTTTTAAAACCTTTAATAAGAAAATTACAGACTTTTAAAATGAGAGAATCTCACTGTGGACACACTGTATATCTCTTCCTATTACCTACAATTTACGGAGAAGATCAATTACAGTAGGTTACATGGTGTCTATAGAAAACCAGATATAATAAGAACAGTCTCGTAGAGTGCGATGGACAGGACATGTGGCACGAATGGCGAATGAAAGAGGTACATGGAAGCTAAAAGTAGGAAAACCAGAGCAAAAACTCCCAGTTGGTGACCAAGAATGGGATAGGAGAATAACATTAACCATAATTTGAGGGAAGTAGATTAAACAGGGGATGATTAGAAACCATTAGCACACGATAGGGATGTATGGAGAGCTTATATCCGCGCGACTATGAACCAACGGATTCGATAGTGCCACTTAGTTAGTTATATTCTTAGAATATGCGAAACAAAAAACTATTTTAAAGAACGAATTGATTCAAAGCTAGCATTTGAGTCTCGTATTCTGGATAATCCAGATTTACATGCTGGGATCACAAAAATTATAGTTTTTTCTCTTAGTTATCAAGACAAATGCTGGATTGAAATATCATTACTGTAACCCGTTGCATGATAAACAGAATTCCATTGTTCAATGTCACTAAATAAGCGAATTTAATGAAAATGTGCTTTTTACACAACAGCATACACAGGTTGCTGGAATAAATCAAATAATAGGAGTGGAGATACGTGCTTAGATTTTAATGCATCTTTAAATAAGAATTAAATGAACTTGATGAAGTAAAACAATTTTTCGTAACGGATGATTGAAACAGGCGAAACAAGTGGTGATTACTGAACGGATGTAATTTACGTGTCTTGACTTTGGACTCCACTAAACCACTAAACTGCGGGGCGGGGGATGATGAAACATGGCGGTATTTATGACGTGTCTATAAAAATCTGGGCTTTGTTCGCAAATCCCAGCAGCTGCAGACCACTATCTAGATTTATATGCTCGTAAAATATATATGGCTATTTGTGAAAACCAATCATACTACAAGCTACTCTTCTCTGCAAGTCTGGTTGCCTGTAGTCAGGCAAATACAATTTTTCGTACTGAGAGTCATAATTATCAGAAATTGCAAGCAAAATCTATCGATTCCCCTTCCTTTTTTTCTTCTCTACCTCTTCCTACTTCTGCTCCTTCTCTACCTCCTCCTAATTACGTCATACTATATATTTCTTCATTCTATTGCAGCTGCTAAGTTGAATTTATTGCAGACAACGTTAACATGTTGCTCACTGGTATTAAATTTAACAATTACAGTTTTATAATCCATCCATCCTTAGTAATTCTGCCCGAGGCCAGGTCTTGCACTGCAATCATAGCATTTTCATGCTACGCTTGAAGCTTTACTAGGGAATTGTAGGTGTGCTAGCTTCCCGTTGCTTTCCACACCGGTCAAGGAGATGATGATAATGAGAAGGATGATGATGGCATATGATTTCGGGGACCTTTGGGCCTTATAGTTTTCCTGACATTTGTCTTACAGGTGAGGAAAAACCCCGATAAAAACCTCATCCAGAAAAACTGCCCCGACCGGGGATCGAACCCGGGCCCGCTGCGTGACAAGGCAGCACGCTACCTCGAGACCACAGTGGTGGCCAGTTTTATAATAATAATAATAATAATAATAATAATAATAATAATAATAATAATAATAATAATAATAATAATAATAATAATAATAATGGTGAAGCGATCCCCTCTACAAGCCTCTACCTTTTATTGTTAGGAGGTTAAGACTCCTATCCTTTTGGACAATCGGCACGAGATGTTAACTGGGTTGTCAGCCTCAGAACATACATCTGGTACTAATTTTCGTTAGAGGTTCATCTCAGGGCCACGGTGCTTCCAAAATGTTTTGTAAAGTTAGAAATAAACATGACCATATCACGATTATAACCCGCTTGTAGCCTATTGTCTCAACCGACCAGACTATGGCATGCCCCTAATAATAATAATAATAATAATAATAATAATAATAATAATAATAATAATAATAATAATAATAATAACAATAATAATAATAATAGTAATAATAATAATCATAATAATAATAACAATAACTTATTAATATAAATATTATGACTGTTATTATAATAAATATTATAACTGTTATTATTACAAAAAATAAATATCCTCAACTCGAAGTAACGTCGAGGAATGAGAAGAAGCCGCTATATAGAGGTCTGTGAATGACAAGGGTTCCGGCCGACCACGTCTGACGCACCATGACGGAGGCAGATGTATGAAATGAAACGAATTGGATGAGTATGGAGAAATGGTGGAATGAAATTGTGGCAGGGGATAACGACAGAAAGCATGCCCAAGCTCCGTTTCGTCAACCGTGAAACCCACATGGAATGACCGAGACTTGATCTCGGGAACCCTAGCCGTGAGAGGCAAACTTCTAACTGCTTGCACCACGAAGTCGCACAACTGTTATAGTTATAATAATATTATTATTATTTGCTGGATTTTAAGACCTTGGATCTTCTCTTCCACGTCATCAGGGTTTAATATTATAGACACAATATATATGTTTTAAGTTTATAGCTAAATAAACCACACACAAATGAACTCACATAATTTAGCTACTTTTCTACATAGTCGCCAACTTTCTCAAAACATTTATCCCAACGTGGTAGAAGTTTCAGTATATCCCGTTCATAGAAGTCTTGTTTGGTTGGAGTAGGTATACCTTAGCCATCTGGAGACAGCTGATCAAACTGTCTCAAAGCGATGACCAGCATCTTTCAGACATGTATAGTGGTAAGTCCACGACTCATCATCAGTGACAATTTCTTTAGAAAATCATTATTAAACGAAAATACACACAAGTTGTGCATAGAGTTAACTAGTTCACTATGCGTTTACAATTGTTATGAATCTGTGCAGGTCTCAATTAATGATTTGGGTCTTTTTTACATGCTGTGACGTGGTAACGATCACAAGACAGTTCACAAAATTCGCACATGCATGCTGCATTTGGGTCGTGGTAAGTCTTCACTTTACACACTTTGTGATGGTATCCATGTACCGCTAGAGAATTTACAAAATGGCGAAGATCTTGGTTTGTAGCCATCCACATTCGATTTACCATTGCTTCTGTTGCGTAAAATTCTATCCAGATTTCTTTCCTCTTTGCTTGTATCTCTGCTAGGAAGTCTTGGTAGGCTGCGGTGGATGGTAAGAGTATCAGCATTCGCAATTGTTCTATGAAGAAGGTCTCTTCTGAGAGTTCATATACCAGTCGGGAGCGTGTAAGTTTGGATATAGCCTACATAGTATTCTATTTAGATAGACTGACTTGATTTTCTCTATATTATTAAGGCCATTCTTTGTGAGGTAAGCCAAAAGTGTTCCAAACCATCGCTTTAGAAAATCAAAATCTTCTGCAGTATAACATGTTAAGTAATCCAAGATTCTAATCAATCGCTGGCCGATATGGGTAATCATAAAGATTTTCATGGCCTTGAAGAATGTGCATTACCCGGATACGTTGCGGTCCATACAGTCACCCCCATACACGCCTCTCAAATGCCTGTGAACTTTATTCGGATTACTCGTATGTCTTTAGTCAACAACTATCGCAGTATACTTAGCTGCTCTTCACACGTTTTTTATGGTGCGACAGGCCTAGAAGGCCCTTAGTCTACCATCCGGCTGCTGGCGTCACATCCACATGTGTCAATCACAGAGGTAGATGATCATCTAGCCAGTGTAGGGGAACATTTGATCAACATGTCGAGGCCCCCAGCCGTTATAGCTGGTTTTCTCAACCTGGAACCGCTACTTATTGTAGCTACCCAAATGCCTCACGATGCTGGGTGGGCACCGATCCCATACTGGCCGAAATACCATGAGAAAAATGTCTTCTTCCATGGAGACTCGAACCAGCTCTGTGCCAAGGTTTTCTGCCTTAACCACTCGGCTACGGCGCGGGACGCTCTTCACACGTGGACGGCAGTAACACATGTGCTTCTCTCGCTAGAGCTGCACATGGAAAAAATACGTCTGTAGTGAAAACGTCAAACTATTTCAACATTCAAGCCGTAATATCAACGCAGAAAAAAAATATGCGTTATTTTCTGATTCACCCTAGTACATAGGTAGAATTTAATAATTATGAATAAATAAATATCTCATAATGTGGACTGGTAGTATTAATTTGTGACAGAGAGGACAGGCTACAAAAATAAGTTTATCAGTTAAATGATATATTTAAGAAATATAATATGATAATTTTAAAATAAAAAACTAAAGTAATGACGTTCCATGAAAAGTATCCAGTAAGAACATAAATAGTAATAGAAGATAAAGTATTGGAACAGGTGTCACACTTCCAGTATTTGGGCTGCGATATAACTTATGAAGAAGAACAAGATATAAATAAGAAAAGGCAGAAATTTCAACATATTTGTGGAACAATCAGACGAACACTGAGGAACAAAGTAAGAAAGGATACACAGCTAAGATTTTACTCAACGATGGCACTACCAGTGGCGATGTTTGGAAGTGAGATCTAGGTCCTGAAGAAAAAAAGAAAAAAGTAAAATTCAGGCAGCGGAAATGAGATTCCTATGCGCTGTAAAAAGTTGTACAACAGAAGAACATATTAGAGAAGAACTAAAAGTACAACCACTTCTTCAACAAATAGAAGAACACAGGAACAATTGGATAGGATATCTGTAAAGAATGACAGAGGATAGGATACCAAATATGGCACTGATGTATAATTCTGGAGGACGAAGATCGATAAGAAGAACAAGAAAGCGTTGGACTAAACAGATGTGAGATCGGAACCTAATCCGTGAAGTTGATGATGATGATAATAATGTGGACTGATGATGAAAGCATGAAATATAATAATAATAATAATAATAATAATAATAATAATAATAATAATAACACAGCTCTACAAAAAATAATTTTTGTTGCCCTGGATATCTCAGCGAATTTCTGTGTTTTCAAGTGCACAGTTTACGAATATATTCTAGAAAGTGCTGAATGTGCTCTAGTTTTTATGATTTTTGCGTGTCTTATATCTTAAACAGTAAATGGCTTGTTACTAATAACATTTATGTTTCCAGTCATGATTTGATTTCTGCGCATTTTTTCGCACATTCAAACAGCACGTGATCCCCACTCTCGTGCCGCTCACTCCACACATCGGTCGTGATCTCAGTTATTTGACAACATTAAAGTACTCACGACGTGCATCTGTATATGATAAAATAATTCGTCAAAGCGTTGGAGAAGGAAGGAAAATGTTTCACATACATTTGTAGAAAATGTTCTAAGCTCAGTTTGGAAAAGTTAAAAGGCGGAATATGTGATGGTCCTGAAATTCGGCAATTAATGAAAGATGCAAATTTTATCAAAGTTATGACTTCTGGAAAGTGAAGCTTGGAAGGGTTTTGTAATAGTAGTATAAACTTTCCTAGGTAACTATAAAGCACCACATTATAAAGAAATTGTGCAAAACATGTTAACAAGTTTCAAGATTCTATGAGCAAATATGAGTATAAAGTTACATTTTCTCCGCAGTCACTTGGATAGATTTCCGGATAATTTAGGAAATTATAGTGACGAACAGGGAGAGCGCTTTCACCAGGATCTAAAAGTAATGGAGGAAAGGTTTCAGGGTAGATGGGACTGTCGCATGATGGCAGATTACTGCTGGTCTTTAAAAAGAGATTGTCCCCTAAAAAATTATAGAAGAAAATCTTATAAAAGGAGTTTCACTGAAGCATAACATGGGTTTTCGACACTTTTCTTTCTATTTACGTCGGTGTATACTAATTTTTCAAAAAACCATTGCGATTATAAATATATGTTTTTTTTTTCATATTTTCCAATTTTTGTAGTGTAAAATGAAAATAAAGATAAAAAAACAGAGCAAATCTTCCAAAATCTTTGATAATTTCATGAATTGTGAGCATAAATATATCCAAAATTAATCTTATATCAAGGGCAACAAAACCACTGTTGACCAATGTAATAAACATATAATTCGATAATGAAAGCACAAACTGTAAAAGAATATTAAAAATATTCCTAGAACTTGGTTACACTTTATACAGCGTGTAACATAAGTCAATTAACTACTGCACATGGTTGCAATTGAAACAAATCATATTGGTTTAAACTGAGGTTGAATACGGAACCTAAACTCAAAAATTAATTAATAATTTTTAAGAAAATAAAGAAAAGTTTTAAATTCAATTTTATTTCTTCAGAATATAACCTCAAAGATTACTGCATGAGGTAATTTGCTAACTTTGAACAATTTCGTCTTTTTTAATAGATGTCGTAAGCTACAGAAAAATAATGCATTTGCACTTCGGTTAACTGACTTATGTTGCAGGTTGTATTATGTAATGAAGCGTTAACTATGATTAATTTTAACAGTTTCTGTACCGCATAGTCCTTGTTATGAGAAGGGAGATAATTCTAGAAACAGCAGCCTAAACAAGGAAAGATCATTGAGAGGAATTAAACCACTAATTAGTGCTTTCAAAACACAGTACTTTCTAAGATTTAACTCTACTTACTTAAGTTATCTCATGTTTTAATAGTTATGTAAGATTAATTATTTCCGATAAGAATGGATGAATACCAGAGAGAGAAAAAAAGTGGATTGATGAAGTGGAAAAGTGTAGTTCGGAGTAAGGATTATGTTAAACCTAACTCTTCATATAATATGGGAATTCTTTAACATACATCAGTAAAACAAGTTATGCGTCCTTCTTCAATTAAACGTCTGAAGTTTCCTCAGTTCATCCCCTCCTTTCAGTAGATTCAAATTTTTCTTCCAACTGCAAATAGAAGATTTCTTGTGCAACGCTTGGCATGCCTAATTATACTGACGTGCTCTTAACAGAATTAGCTGTGAAATGATAACTGCAACGTGACCATATAATTATGTGTGTTTGTATTATTTAAAATGACAACTATTATTATCATATATCCATCTCATAGATCTTTAACCTGATATGAATTTTATTGTGTAAAATTATGCATTATCATCGGTTACGGTATCAGAATCTAATACCTCTGCTCAAAGTTACTTGTTATCAATATCTTACTTCAGACTAGACAAATTATTTGTTGGTTCCGTGGTGTAGTGGTTATCACATCTGCTTTACACGCAGAAGGTCCCCGGTTCGATCCCGGGCGGAACCAATTTTTTTTTCTTAACCCGAAGCAGGTGAAGTGCAGTGGGTGGCATTAGAAGACATACGAAGTTTAAATTTCTCTACATCACACTTCACTCTATTCACCACCTTTCACTATAGCTGCTGCTCGACTTTCGAACACCAAGTAACGCCGGACTGTCAAACACCATTTATAGTTCATATTTAAAAATCTATTGGACCTATACAAGCATCACTCTGATATTACCCTAAAATTGCAAGTAATTTTCAGTAGTGGAATCATATTTGACGAATTTCGAAATAATATAGTAGCTATTGAGATATACATAATAATTATTTTTTTATTTTATAAATGTTCATCAATAATCATACTTAGTAGACACTAAAAATGACGATTATAATATATATATATATATATATATATATATATATATATATGTATTAGCTAATACCCGGCGTGCGGTGCTACGCTCAAATACATGAAAATTAATGTGTTTTTATATTTAGTTGAATAAGTAAAAGGAAAGATAATTATAAATTTATATTTTTTAGTTACCTCGTGCTGATTACCCGGCGTTGCCCGGGAATCTACTTATTCTGATCTTCTTGACATAAATGAGCTGAAATACGAAAATTAATGTGGTTTATGTTTAGTTAAATAAGTAAGGGCAAATATTTAATTCGTAATTATTTGTAGATACCCCGTGCTGTTTACCCGGCGTTGTCCGGAAATCTACTCATCCCGATCTTCTTGGCATAAATGAGCTGACAGACCAAAATTTATGTACTTCTTACGATTAGTTGAATAAGTAAAAATGAAAAATGATTGTAAATATATATCGTAATTATTTTAATATTCCCCGTGCTTATTACCCGGTGCTGCTAAGCTTGCACAGGAATCTACGTACTTGTCCCGATCTTCTTGGCATCAATGAAAGACAAAAATGGTTACTGTGAGTTATCCATAAGAGTTAAACATATGCTGTCGCAGACGTTTTTGTAGAGTTTTTGTGATATTCAATTCTGTATACAATAATGTTGTGTATTTGTAATGGTTTAGGCAGCGTAAGCCATTTAAGCGTCCAAAGACCTATTTTTTCATGTTTTCCACTATAAGGGCAATTTTTAAGGGTGTAGGAGTTGAGTATCACAACTCTCTTATTGCCTATGTTCATCCCGGGAATTTCCTGAACATTTGCAAAATGTTCCATCACAATTGCATCAACGGTATGCCCGAGCATAATGTACGAACAAACAAACAAACATTCTTTTTTATATATTAGACTAGATATATATCCATCCGTCCATAGTAATTCTGCCCGAAGGCAGGTCCTTCACTGCAATCATAGCATTTTCATGCTATGCTTGCAGCTTTACTACGGAATTGTAGGTGTGGTAGTTTCCCGTTGCTTTCCACACCGGAGAAGGATGATGATGATGATGGCCATATGATTTCGGGGACCGTTTGGGCCTTAAAGGTTTCCTGACATTTGTCTTACAGGTGGGAAAAACCCCGATAAAAATCTCACCCAGAAAAACTGCCCCGCCCGGGGATCGAATCCGGGCCCGCTGCGTTACAAGGCAGTACGCTACCTCGAGACCACAGCAGTGGACTGATATATTATAAGCCACTATATTTATACAGCCTGTACATTATATCGGCAAACGTAACAAAAAGGTAAATTAACTTATTTATATCTCACTGTTTATTTTTGTTACTCTATTTTTTTATTTACAGTTTAATTTTAACCCGCTTGTAAGCCCCTACTATTTGTGTATTGTATTGTATTGTAAGCCTATGTTTTCCCTTTACAGAGATTTAGGCGCTCTCCCCATACAGGGAAGAATATGAACCATACTAATTTAGTTACACTTGTTTTCGTACAGATGTCATTTTGAGTGGTCCGTGGTCAGCGTTCCGCCTCATACTGACATCTAGGAAACCAAGGTAGTACTAGGACGGGAAAATTCGGTAAATTTTGCTTAGAGGCCTTTTCATTCATGCTTAAGGATTTTTTACGAGCCTGAAAATCTTCAGACTCGGGACCCACGGCTTAAAGTCCCTCCCGGAGGACTTGTTCCTTGGATTTTTCCGTCCTAAAAAATCCATCGACCCCGGCCGGGTTTGAACCCGCGACCCTCGGGACCAGAGGCAAGGAGCATAACCACTAGTCCACCGCAGCCGATTATTATTTGTGTTTGAAGTTAATTCTTTTTATTAGGAAATATGCACTCAGGTGAGCATTAGGGACAGCACACACACCCAGACCCAAAGTGGAGATTTTTTAAATCCCCACCCGGCCGGGAATCGAACCCGGGTCGCCGGAGTGGAAGGTAGGGACTCTATCGACTACGCCACGGCGACGGATTGCATTTGAAGTTTAGCTCTTAGGTTTAGATCACGCAGAGCGAATTGGTGGAGAGATGACAATTTTTTGTCACATCGGTATGCAATGCTGTGTCGCGTCGTAAGGAACTAAAATAAAATTACCTTAGTTGTGTTACTATAATATTGGTTTGATAAAATATATTCTTCTTTCGAAAAAAAAGTTAGATTGAAATTAGACATATTTTTCTGGGAAAACTAGTGCAACAAAAAATAAAATATACAGTTTTTTTTTTAGATTAGATTAGATTTATTTAGCCTGGTGGAGTTAAGGCCGTGTGGCCTCCTCTTCCACTCACCAGGACAAACGTATATTACATCAGAATATAACAATCTCAATTAACTGTAATATTAAATACTAAGTAAAAATTTGATCAAAAAGATAATATCTAATATATTACGATCTATAATACAACCAGTTAATGTTAGTTAAAATTAAGACTAAAACTAATAATAAAATGTATACAAGCAAGATATATTAAATTGTCCCTGTCTAGTGTTTTTTGTTGGTTATAAGAGTTTTAATCTTAAAATAATTTTGGTAACTTACATTATTTACATTCTGTGTAGGCCTACACGCACGAACGTCTGTTTACTCTTTAGTAACTGTAGTTTTTATATTTTTCGTAACCAACCTTGGTATATAAAAATCAACTAACAAAGATAACATCAAGTTCGTTAACCAGCAAAATCAGAACATTGTGAATGGGGATTACTTGAAGTAAACATTAATAAATCGCTCTAACGACAGTAATTTCCATTTATGTTTTCGCAACGATTTTTATATGCCATTCAAAAAACATGAAGCAGGCTAGACACTCTCCGAAAATCAGAGAAATCGAATCATTTAGAATGGGGATTTACGAGAAAGTTGAAATTTTAAAGTCGCTCTAGCGGCCGCCATTTGTTTTTTCGCAACGAAACTTGCCATGGAGCTTTTGAATGAGGAAAATAGGATCGAGTTGGTTAATCAGCAGAATCACACCACTGAGTGTGGCGTATTAACCTTAAAGCTGAAGTTTGAATGGGAACATTTTCAAGCCCTAGCGGCCACACTTTTTGTTTACTTTCAACGAAACTTGTAAGTTATACACAATTTAATTTCGAATTCAGTAAAACAGAAAAATCGGACGATTAGGAGTGAAGATTTACCTGGAATCCAAAATTTGAAACTCCTCTACCGGTCACAATTCCTGCTTTCTCAAAAATAAACTGATTAAATACGATTTAATTAAAACTTTATATGTATATATATATACATATAAAGTTTCTGTAAACCAAAAATAGCGATAGCAAAACCAAGACTACAAAATCGGATCGTAAATACAACTTACTCCTGTGAGATGGACACATTACATAAATAAAGTGTTAAATTAGATTTAAATTTATTTTTTTTGGGCGATTGTGCGTTTTGTCGTACTTACAGCAATGGCGATCATGATTCAAAGTTCATCTTCCTACATTTCGGGGTTGCCAACCTAAATAACTATACTGTAATATTACATATTACATCACGTGCGGGAAATAAAATCACTGCCCTTTATGTATAATACGTACAATGTATAGGTTATACAAAAATATATCCAATAGGTTGTGTTAATATACAATATACGAAACAAATCACTGTATTTTAAATGAACTGAACTTTATTTAAAACAATATAAAATAATAAATACATACTTGCCGCCATTTCATCAGTGATTGGTGTCACAGCCTGCTGCAGTTTCAACTAATAAACATTGCCCACACTGTTAATGTTAGTCAGTTGTTTATAATGAACGCACATATTTCCAACAAAGAGGTTATTATGTTACTATTATTTATTACTTTGAAAACACCATCGCGCAAAAAAAAAATGTACAACGCAATTTTGTGAAGTGTTTTACATAATCTCGAAAATTAAATACCACGCTATCGCTCGGTTTTTAAACATTTCCTCGCTTCTGCAAAAACCATTTCCCAACCTCGCATCGTAATATACAATTACAAGCTACATTATTTCTATTGTTAGATTTTTAATCGACAATCATTTTTTATTTAATAAATATTTTTGTATTTATGACATTCATATGATGAACATACAGTATATTGAAACGGCTGTTACAAATGTTGAATAAAATAAATATTTATGGAAATTATATAAAATGTTTGATAGTTTAATTTATTAAATACATTATCGATTTTCATGAAGTAAATATCAATCGAATATTTTTTTTACTATTGTTTATTTGTTATAGTATGTCACTTTAATACATACTTAATGTAACATTTATTATTATAATTTTGTATTTTAATTGCACTTTTTATTCTCTCTCTCTCTCTCTCTCTCTCTATATATATATATATATATATATATATATATATATATATATATATATATATATATAAATATATTTTGACATTTGGCAATGAAGGCAAATATGATATGAAAAGAAAAAAAGAATGCTTGAGTCGGGATTTGAACTCGAGTCTCTAAAGTCTGTACCTTTAGCGCTCTAACCAACTGAGCTACCCAAGAATTCCAAGACAAACATACAATTTTCTTATACATGTAGTATTCTCAATTCACACAAGAGGTAGCGGAAATATCATTCAACTGCCATCTAGCGGCTAACCTAACAGTTAAGCAAATTATTAAAGAGAATATTTACTATATAGCAGTAACGCTTGTATATATAGATATTATAAATATATTTTTGACATTTGGCAATGAAGGCAAATATAATATGAAAAGAAAAAAGAATGCTTGAGTCGGGATTTGAACTCGAGTCTCTAAAGTCTGTACCTTTAGCGCTCTAACCAACTGAGCTACCCAAGAATTCCAAGACAAACATACAATTTTCTTATACATGTAGTATCCTCAATTCACACAAGAGGTAGCGGAAATATCATTCAACTGCCATCTAGCGACTAATCTAACAGTTAAGCAAATTATTAAAGAGAATATTTACTAATAAATAAAATAAATAAATAAAATAAATAAAATAAATAAATAAATATATATATATATATATAAATAAATATTCTCTTTAATAATTGCTTAACTGTTAGGTTAGCCGCTAGATGGCAGTTGAATGATATTTCCGCTACCTCTTGTGTGAATTGAGAATACTACATGTATAAGAAAATTGTATGTTTGTCTTGGAATTCTTGGGTAGCTCAGTTGGTTAGAGCGCTAAAGGTACAGACTTTAGAGACTCGAGTTCAAATCCCGACTCAAGCATTTTTTTTCTTTTCATATCATATATATATATATATATATATATATATTATATATATATATACTATAGTGTTCTGCCTGAGGAAAAGTATTTCACTGCAATTTTCATATAATATTTTCAAGCTATGATTTACAGCTTTACTAGGAAATTATAGGCGTGGTAGCTTCCCGTCATTTTCCACACTGGTGAAATGATGATGAAAATGATAAGGATGATGATGGCCGGATAATTTTCGGGGACCGTTGGGCCCTAGGCTTCCTGGCATTTGTCTTACAGGTGAAGAAAAACTCCGAAAAAAACCTCACCCAGAATCCTGTCCTGACCGGGAATCGAAACCGGGCCGCTGTGTGACATGGCAGCACGCTACCTCGAGACCACAACGGTGGATATACACCTACATACGTGTGATATTGCAGATTTTCGCGGATATAAGTATGAAAATCAAAGTTTTATTGGGTTTTCCGCGTCTTGGATTCAATTTCGGCTATGGCCACCGATTTCGACGTTTGGGCATGATCCCACATGTCATTATCAAGGAATGATAAGTTCGAGTCACAGGTTTAGGTCTTATATAATAAAATACATAGAGTTTTCGCTGGGTCCGTTTCCGAAGATGTACGCCCATCCAAGGTTCAGTTTAGTTCTTATGTAGTTAAATACACACACACACACACACACACACATATATATAGTAATTGCAATGTAATGGTTTTTTTTTAGTGTATAGTGCTATTGTGTTATTATTTAATTGTAATATTACGGTGTTTTCTTTATGTAATTGTAATGTTATTGCTTTTTTTAGTGTATAATGCTATTGTGTTATTATTTAATTGTAATATTATTGCGTTTTCTTTATGTAATTGTAATGTTATTGCTTTTTTTGTTGTTTATTTTTCTTCGCACTAGTAGCAATTATTACTTTATTGTAACGGACTGTCAAAAGCACGTACGGCTTACTGCCCGTGCGACCCATATTTGTAAATAATATTGTAAATATCTTACTTTTGTCTAATAAAAGTCCTAACTATATATATATATATATTATATATATATATATATATGTGTGTGTGTGTGTGTTTTTTATGTTGTATTGTCTCGGAGTTGGCCCTGACATTGTGCTGATTCACTCGTTCAGGAAGATCCTACATATTTCTGTGTTCAAAAAAGTATATGTGTGATCCATAGTTAAAATCCATATCCCGACAGGTCGTGCCCAATAAGGCCGGGTGGTTTGTAATACGTAAAAGTGCCTATAAGTCGAGAGATTAAACTTCGTTATTGGAATGGAATAGAATATTAGTTCTGAAGAGGAGAAGAGAAGAGCCGATGGAGTAGCACTGAAGGTAAGTAAATTAATATCTTCTGTATTTCTAAAATGAGAGATTGTTGACTTGAAGTAAGGGGGAAGAGGATTTACAGCAATGCATAAACAAACCAGCAGATGATCTCAAAACGTTACCAGCTACCAACTTATCTACCAGGTGATAGTTAAGTTGGAAATCCCATGAATAATTAATTTGTTCATTAATTCTTATGGGATTCTGTGCTGTAATTTTTCTCGGGTTAATAAATTAAATTATCGCTATTCTTTATTCGAATTAGTACTTGCAAGGGAACTATTGCAAGCAGAAACCTAACTTAAAATTTCTCTCACACAGAAGCGTTATGATGTACTAAGGCCGTGTCAAAAAATTACCTGTCGTTTTTAACTGCAAAGCTTTAAAATCCATCGTCATATCTCTCATTTAAATTATAAGAATGTAATACAACCTCTTTATTGGCGGATTGGATAACTCTCACAACCCACCGTCCAAGCCGCGTGACGCCTCACTTCACTCCGCTCTTAACTCATGCACGGATGTACATTTGCTCTGTACAGTGAAATACCATTGATGAATTCTGGCTTCAATTCCTGTGCCTTGCAGTTAAAAACGGCAGATGATTTTTGGACACAGTCTTGGTGTATCACAATGCTTCAAGGTAGGTTTGTTATATAATATTGTTGACAGTTCCCTTGTTAGATTCAGCAAACAATGATATATAATAACCTATTAATTTACGGAACCATGTCCATTATTTTTACTTCTCATCCCTACACGTTGCATCATTAATTTTAGAACACTTAGTATATTATTTGAATAGGTCGTCTTGAAATTTTACATCAGAAAGTTTGTATTTATTTGGTGAGCGTTTTCTCCCTTCGTAAGTGGAACATAATATTTGAGTTAAACTCCTTGCAGTTAATTAGAATTATTCGGTCAAATTATGTATTTAAAAATGTCACACGTCCCAGTGGAAATTCGTTGATTTTTTAAGTTCCAGCTTTCTCTTCCCTTGTTGACCGAAAACGGAAGTGAACGCATTACACTATCTCCTGAAGCTCTACGATCCGTTAAGCGAGATTTTCCAGAGCTTCTGTCCATTTTCCTATTACGTTACTTCTTAATGGAAAGTAAACACAGGGTCACTAAAAGGTTGTATCAGTGTCTTTCAACGATTCCATTAGCTTTATTCATGTAATTAATGTAAACATTAAAAATCTCAAAATTGTGTTATTAAGGGAAATTATCTACTAGGCTAGTTAATATTTTGTTAACCTTACCATTCTCCATTATCCCATCTTCATTACTAGAGAGAAAATATCCTTGACTCGTCATAATTCTTACCAATCATGATGGTCCAATTAATCTATTTTTTGTCTCTTAAAATAAAGATGTGCCAGACAGAGTGGGCGAAGGAAGAACAATGCTGCAGCTCATAAAGTAGACGAAAAAGAAATTGGCTTGGCCACTAGCTAAGAAGAAACTACCTGCTGACGGATGTCCTAGAATGAATGGTAAACGGAAAAAAGGTTAGAGGCAGAAAAATACATCATATGATAGACAATATTAAAATAAATGGTTTGTATGCGGATACAAAAAGGAAGGCAGAGTTAAAAAAAGAGTGTAGAATGCAGATTTTGCAATGAAAGACCTGCTCTTGGGTAAAACACTTTAATGTATGACTCTTTAAGTACTAATATTAACATTTTTCCACTATTATCTGTTTTTTACTATATTTAATAATCTTCTTATTCTTCCTCTTCTTGTTCATGTGATAGACCTAGTGGTCTGTTACGGTCTCAATCCAACGTTTGAAGGGTCTGCCCAAAGATATCTTGCCTGGTGGCTGAAAATTTAGGTTTTGACGTGGTATTCTTGTTCTGCTCATTCTTCTTACGTGAGATTTTCAGTTTGTTTCTGTATTTTTGTACATATTCCATGACTGATTCTGTTTGTAATTCTTTGAGAATCTCAGAATTCCTTTTATGGTCTGTTCTTGAGTAGCCTGCAGTACGTCACATAAATTTAATTTTGCATTTAATAATTATTCTATTAAATGCGGGTCTGTCCCGGTAGACTAATTGTTGCCATTTTGAACTCTGGTTCTGAACTTTGGGATTTCAGACCCCGCCGGACAGATGGATTTTTAGGGCGTAAAAATGTATAAGTTCCGTCGGAGGGAAAGTGAAGTAACAGAACTCGTGTCATAGATTTACAAAACATAAGAAAACCTCAGGTCTGAATAAAATGTGTTGGTAATTTCACACCCACATTTGAACTGTGGCGCTAATGATCTTAAATGTTAAAGAGGTTTAAATAAAATTAATTTTAAACGTCGTTTGATACTGCAAACCACACCAAAGTTTTCTCCAACCATAACATTGTTTTCTTAAGTTGGCAGCTAATGCTCTGGCGCATAAAATTTCACTTAGGTAATTAAAAGTTATTGATAACCTTACTTAGATATTTTGTAATTCTTGAGGTTCCGGTGGTTCACTGATTTAAATATAATCCTTATTTAACCTATCATTATTTATAATTATATGGCCTCATTTTCGGTGTAACTCATATCATTTTAGGCGTCCCGTATTGGATTTCCGGCTATCCCATAGAACATTTTATTTCGGTATAATGTTTGGAACACAGACTATTTAATCTCGTGAGAACAACCAAGTACCTATATGATTTGACAAATAGCAAAATCTGGTTAATGAAATAAGATTGAGGGACTGCGTCACGCTAACCCCATAACTCCCGACTTTGTTTTCTGCTGGCCTGTGATAGCAATCACTTAATCGATTTGGCTCTTTAGATTCGTCGTGCCAGAATATATTTCACTATATTTATTAGTCAATATATTCTGATGTCAATAATCGATATTTGGTGGCTTAAATATAAGAATATTTAATTGGTATTTGAATTTTATTCTGATAGAGATAGTAGTTCGACTTAGAAAACTTTATTTGGTAAGGGCCATATTTATACTCCTTGCCAAAAAACAATCCTTACCAGGACAACAATAAGCAATCCTTCTACCTAGGTGGCAACATGCATTGTCAATATTTTTCTACCGTGAGTATTCAGTCTTTACTGGCGTTCCAATTACGAGAAATGTGAAAGTATTCTTAAACCTAAACTGCCCTGACAAGTAAACCTTCTCTCCTTTGATACCGGTTTTCAAGGAAACCCATATATTTTCTGAAAGCTTATGTCATAAGTAGACAACCTGTGAAATCTTAGGGACAGAGGGACAAGCGTTTAGAATCTACAGGACACACAAAGTGTTAGTAAAGTGTGTATAGATGGACATATTCCCGTAATGACGCCTCTATTTCTTGTATGTTCCCGTGACATATTCCCGTAATGACGCCTCTATTTCTTGTATGTTCCCGTGACATATTCCCGTAATGACGCCTCTATTTCTTCCGTAATGACGCCTCTATTTCTTGTATGTTCCCGTGACATATTCCCGTAATGACGCCTCTATTTCTTGTATGTTCCCGTATGTCGCTGCTGTCAAGTATACGTATTGTATGTCTTTCTGCCCGTCTCACTGTTTATTTGATTAATTGTACATTGATTGTCTCTTGTAATAGATTTTGTTTGAATTTAATAACAAGACTGTTATGAATACACAGAGTATTTTACATAGATATTTAATTATTTCCTTTCCTTCCTTCTACTACAAGGTTTAGGCTATGCATCCTGTTCCGGTAATTCATAGATTATTTTAAATATTCAAATAAAACGTTATTGAAATAAAGCTTTAGACATCATATTTCAGGTCAGAGTTTTGACTTATGGCAGAGCAAGTTAACTGTAAACCTCTACATTTAGACTCTGGAATGTTTAATACAGTTACTTGGAGATGTAGGTCAGGAACTTAGTATTTAACCCTGGGGAAGTAAGGTACTCGCGTCTGTCTGTGTAAAGTGCTGAGGGGTAAGTCACCGACCATTTTTCTTAACAAATAGCTAGGATAGTTAGCAATGAGGACAAATATAAAATATTTAAGACTGTTTAATTCTCAAAGTGTAGGAATTAGTACACACTTATTAAAATGTAGAGTAGGGTAGATTTATAAAACCCCCATCCCTCTCTCTCAAACTCCAGGAAGTTCGACTGTAGATTTTTAATATAAGCTTAGATTAGTTATTTAGGGCTAGAATACTTAGGGATTGTAATTATTATACTCTAGAAATTAAATAGTTGAAATTAAGAATCCATTTGTTTATGTTCAAATACACGTATGCTTTATACTAATACTTCCACATACTAACGCTCGGCCAGAAACTCATGTTACCAAAATTTCCAAGTCCCGAAGGTCCTTTAAGCCTAAGAAAACCAGCGGGTCGTATTAAAGACACATTTTCAATATATATTGTTTCTTTTCAAAGAGTTGTTTCTTCCTTTATATTGAGATCTCCACCTTCCTATCATATTATTACTTCATATAAATACGTGAAACTAGCATTTGAGCGACTTTTGGTGTCATGTTTCCAACACTTTGCTGATACTTTGTGGGTCCTATAGCTTCTAAAGGCTTGTCCCTCTGCCCTAAGATTTCACAGGTTGTGTTCTTGTGACATAAGCTTTCAGTAAAAACATGGGTTTCCGGAAATTCGGTATCAAAGGAGAGAAGGTTTACTTGTGAGACAATAGGAAGAGGGCCAAGGCTTGTATGTTTTAGTGAGAAACATAACTGAGAGTCTATAACTACCAAGTGTGCTTACGCGACTCAAGTTCAAGGGATCAAGCCTGACCGAGAACAATACCCGAGATCAATTCTATATTAAATCAAAGCATAACTGCTAATGAATGGAATGACATGTCTTTGTCAATTTCAACTGTAGCTGTATAATTTAATTAATGTCTACAACATGAGTCGAGAGACGCAGAAAAAAAATCTGTGTGACAGTGTTTTGTTTGGAGTATCGATTTCAGCCGCAAGCTAAATTATACCAACTCAGATTGTTCTACGAAATTTCTCTCCTCTGATTAAAACTGACAAGGGAAAAAAAATGTGTTCTTTCAGATTCACATCTAGTACGCAGGAAATAAAGTCTCTATTTAAAAGTATACTTCCTCAACAAAACAAAATGCCATGATTTACAAAGAAAAATACAAAATCATAATATGAAGAGTACAGAGAAAACCACGTGAGTCACTTTTTTTTTTTTTTTTTTTGCAAATGGGGTTTGATGTGTTAATAGATACTCCACTATCATGTAGAAAAATGTTACAGTTTTCTCCATGGCGCGACAGGCCTAGAAGATCCTTGGCCTCCATCCGGCTGCTAGCTCACATCTACATATGTTAATCACAGAGGTAGACGATCATCCAGCCAATGTAGGAGTGACATGTGTTCAGCATATCAGGTCCCCAGCCGTTATAGCTGGTTTTTCAACCTTGTACCACTACTTCTTGTAGCTATCCAACTTTCTCACGATGCTGGGTGGGCAACGGTTCCATACTGGCCGAAATTCCATGAGAAAATTTCTTCCCCTATGGAGACTGAACCAACGCAAGTTCCGTAGCTCTGCACCAAGGCATCTTGCCTTAACAACTCGGCTACGGCGCGAGACCAAGATGCACTTTAGTCATGGGTTTATTTTTTGTCTCAAAGTTTGGCATATAGGTATAGTATATTACAATGCTAGGCTGGGAAGTGGATTTTACACAAGCAAGGAAATGATTAAAAACTGTTTTTAATTTCCGAGATTCTGTAAAACACTTCATAAACGTGTTTTGTACATTACTTTTTGCACGATGGTGTTTTCAAAACAATAAATAATAGTAAAATAATAACATTTGTTGGAAAAATTGTGTTCATTATAAACAACTGACCGATGTTAGAAGTCTGGCCAATCTATATACGCTAAATGCCGAAAATCATTTAGTTGAGACTACAGGAGACCGTGACACCAATCAGCCACAAAATGGCGACAAGTACGAATGTATAGTTGTACATAGTTTCAAATAAAATTCAGTTCATTTAAAATGCAGTTATTTGTTTCGTATAATGTATATTAACACTACCTTTTGGATTTTTTTTTGTATATACATTGTACGTGCCGTAGTATACTTAAAGAGCAGTGATTTTACTTCCCGCCCTAGGTAGGCAATTTGTAATATTACAATATAGTTATTTAGTTATTTATAGGTTGCCAACCTCGAAATTTAGTAAATTAAACTTTCAATCATGATCGCAATTCCTGTAAGTACGACAGAACGAACTACCGTGCAAAAAGGTTGTACAACTAAAAGTACATTTTCTAGGTCTCCTCCGTAACCTTTATTAAATTGTGCTCTATACAATCGGTATAATTCCGTATATCTGTAATGATATTTTTTTTCATTTCATACTTATTTATCAACGCTTGAACATCTAAGTTTGATACTGCAGGCAAGAATTCCTCTGTGGTGTAATGGTAGAATGCCTAAGTATCCCATTGACCTAATTCCCCGGTTATACCTCAATGTTAATACATGCATTATCGTGTGTTTCCATAATACTTTTAAATTAAATTATTTAATAGTTTTTAAAGAAATATTTTTCGTATTGTCATATTTTCTATTTCAGCAAATCTGGAATGAGTTTTAATCAACCTTATTACCTTGAGGGTAATTGAGCAGCTGTTTAAAATAAAGTTAGCCGGTCAAGAAAACTCAATGTATATATATATATATATATATATATATATATATATATATATATATTACAGTAATATTCTGAAATTAGTCAAAATCAAAATTTCCTTCACTAAAAACTATTTAATAACGGAATTCTGGTTTTTAACTGAAAGGGCTTTCGTAAAATGATTTAATTAACATCTTCTGATTTTAACTCATTCATGGGACTTTATATGGGATGTCGAGCAGAAACTGAAGATTAAATATTAGAAGATCAGAAGATATATATTAGAGGATGTGAAACTTTTGAGTATTTGGGGGTAAAAGTAGATAAAATGGATAGACAAGAAAGTGACAATAAGAACAGAATAAATAAAGGTAGAACAATAACAGCAATGTTAAATGGTGTCCTATGGAACAGACATATAACCAGAAAAAAATGTTACAAATACACAATTCAATAGTGAGAAGTACTGACACACGTGGAGCTGAAGTCTAGAAATTCAACAAAAACGTATGTCGATGAAAATTGAGAAGAGCAGTAAAATGTTCAAAGTCGAAAAAAAATCCATACGAGACAAAATTTCAATAGAAGATTGCATAAGATAGAGGCCTATAAGGTAAGGGCAATGTATGACGAATGCAAGAAGAAAGGTTACCCACAAAAATATTGGAATGGTGTCCACCTGGAAGAAGAACCGGAAAACCTCGAAACTCATGGATGCAAGAAATAAGAACTGGAATAAGAATAGGAGGACATGGAGTGAATGGATAGGGACGAGTGGAGAAAGAATATAAAACTATAACGCAGAAAGATGTGTGAACATTGAAAATTTGTATGTAAATAAATAAAAACGAAGTTTGATAAAATTCGACTCTAGAATGGTGTAATGGGCTGCACAACTAGTCTGGAAGAACTAGAGGTCCATGGTTCGTTTCCTGGTTCAGACATTAATTTTTCTTTTCACAATATCATTATAATATGATCCATTATTGAAACTGTGTTAAAATAACAGTATTGGAAAATGTTAAATAACATCGTTTACTGCTTATAAAAGTGGTGGTGTAAAATTCTCAAATATAGATACTTCTAAACGAAGCCGGCCGTTGGCGATGGTTGTGACACCTACCTGACAGCGGACGAAACGAGAATTATAAATTTGTATATGTGGAAAGAATTGTTAATGGTTGTGCCAGGTCTGGAATGGTGTAGTGGGCTGCACACTAGTCTGGAGAACTAGTCGATTCCTGGTTCAGACAATTTTTCTTTTCACAATATCATTATAATATTATTGGAACTGTGTTAAAATAACAGTTTATGAGGAAGTACATGGTGTGGCCACTAATGGAAGTAACAGACGAATAGATATTATTGCATTTAGACCATCCTCTAAAATTGGTATGATATTAAATCCCACAGTTCGTTTTGAGACTCATAGTGGCCAACCTGAGGAAGTTGACTCTGAAAAGAAAGCCATATATGAGCCAACAATTAACTATTACTAAGATAAATACCAACTAGATAGTATAACTGTCACAGGATTGATGATCGAGGTACTATACCAGGATTCTTAGCCAAATTTTGGAATTCCTTAGATTTGGACAGGGTGTATCTTTCTAGAATTGCCATTGCTGCCATTAGAGGATCAATTTCAATTTTAAGAAACCATATTTACAAAATTACTTTATAGTATGTATACTTCAATTAGGCCTACAAGTTGAATTTTTTTAATGTATTTACAAAATGTATTTCATCAATTACAAAAATTAATTGTCTGTATCAGGCAATCCTCTAATGAGGAAGTTTTTATATAATAAAAAAATGTTAAATTTGATAAAATTAATTTTAATTAAGAAGTTCTGGCTTTGACACAACAGGATTTTATTCGGTATTCTGGCTACAGAGTGAGAGGCTTTGGAATCGATTCCTGAGCTCGGACACATGTATGGCGATAATTGATAATATTACATCAGGGTTCTTTGTGTGTATCTATGTGTTAATACCTTTGTGTTTGTGTGTGTGTGTATATATATATATATATATATATATATATATAGTCCACCGCTGTGGTCTCGAGGTAGCGTGCTGCCTTGTCACGCAGCGGGCCCGGGTTCGATCCCCGGTCGGGGCAGTTTTTCTGGGTGAGGTTTTTATCGGGGTTTTTCCTCACCTGTAAGACAAATGTCAGGAAAACTTTAAGGCCCAAACGGTCCCCGAAATCATATGGCCAGCATCCTTATCATTATCATCCTTACCATTATCATTATCATCATCATCATCATCCTTCACCGGTGTGGAAAGCAACGGGAAGCTACCACACCTACACAATTCCCTAGTAAAGCTGCACGCATAGCATGAAAATGCTATGATTGCAGTGAAGGACCTGCCTTCGGGCAGAATTACTATGGATGGATATATATATATATATATATATATATATATATATATATGTGTGTGTGTGTGTGTGTGTTGTGTGTACGTATGTTTGCACCTATGTGTAAAAAAGAGAAAATATATATTATATTTAAAAGACAATTCATAAGGGAAATGACTAGCAGAGAGGGAAATGCTAAAAATAATTAAATAAATTTCGATAAAGCTAGTTTTGTGGTATATAAAAATTCTGTGTTTTATGGTTACATGTAAATACTCATTTTTTCAGACGATAAAAATATTAACTTCTCTCATTTACCATCTGATAAAATATGTTGCCGTGTAAACACAAAACAGATTATTAGATTTTTATATAAAACTATTTTTATCTAATTTGATTTAATTTTCCTAGTATTTCCCTCTCTGCCAGTGATTTCCCTTATGATTTTTTTTATATACACAGTGTCCACAAATATAGTACCATACTTTAAACTACTACTACGTCGGTTTGGATAATCGTATCTAAATTAAATTGGTAACAATCAAAAGAGAAACTAAAAAGAGTTTGTTATACCTCATAGACATTGAATGTGGCCCCCACGAGAAACGCTGCAGACATCGAGAAAGAAAAATGGGCCATAATACTTTACGTTTCGATACGGCACAAAAGACATTCACTTTAGGGGGATTCTCTTTCAACTTCCACAATGATGTTTGGATTCTCACTCCCCCAAATCCCAACATTATGCCTGTTCACTTTTCCACTAACGTGGAAAGTTGCCTCATCACTGAAAATTATTTTTTTATCCTCTATTAGTGCCATGAAATGCTCAGAGAAAACTAATCGCTTTGCACGGTCATCAGGTTTCAACTTATACGCCAATTGGAGTTTGTAGGGGTGGAACTTCAGTCGTGTACGCAGGATCTTAGATACGGTGGATTTAGGGAAGATTAACTGTGGACTAGCTCTGCGGACAGACTTCTTAGGACTACGCACAAATGCCTCCCGCACTTGATCCACAATTACTGTATCGACAGATGGTCTCCCTGAATGGCCTTTGCTTTGAATACATATGCAGCCACGATTCACAAAATCGCGGTACCACTTCAAAATTTACTTGTGTGTAGGAGCCTGATGTTGAAACCTTCGCCTATAAGCACCGAACTCTGCGTGGTGCGATATTCCAAAACACACCAACTATATTCTTGGGGGTTTGCCATAACTCGTTAAAACTTATTTTATCATCATCATCCAGGGATTAAGCCTGTTTGTTCGTTCCGCTTTCATGAAAGCTAGAATTGTTAAAATTGTTGGGACCATCTTCTGTGTGGGCGACCAACATTTCTCCTTCCGTGCGGTTTATAATTTAGCAATACTTTTGGAAATCTTCCTTCTGGCATTCTATCAATATGTTCTTTCCAGTCGTTCCTATATTGAATTATTCTGTCTGTAAGTTTGAAAATATTTAGTTCCTTTCTTATATCTTCATTTCTTTTCTTATCCAGCAGAGCAGGCCTATATCGTGCTATATTTCTTAAAAATCGCATCTCAGCTGCTTCCAATCTTTGTTCTTGCCTTTTAGTGATCGTCCAACATTCTGATCCATACATCAATACAGGAACAGCCATTACTTTATAATATTTAATTTTTGTTTCTTTTCTTGTGTTTTTAAGGTTCTTTTAATAGTGCCACACATTAGATTAAATTGATTTATTTTGTCAATAATATCTTCAATTTTAACATATGATAAATTGAAACCTACATATTTAAAACGGTTCACCTGTTCTAAAATGTTATTATCAATTAATTTTTTCGTTTAAGGTATCATGTCCTTTAAATAATAAAATTTTAGTTTTATTCTTTGAAATTTTTAAATTGTATGTAATTGGCACTTATTTTATAACTTCTTTAATAACAACACTATTTCAAAAGCACGGCAAACATTCACATTTAACCTGTCTGCTAAATATCCAGCAATGAACCCATATCGACCACAAAAAACATGATTAAATTTAGTTTAGTTTCAATATTGTTGTCCATTATTCTCCATTGTTGACATTGCTTAACATGCACAAAACTTTTTGAGTTTCTCTTTTCATTGTCACCAATTTCAGTTAGATACGATTATACAGTACTAGTTTAAAGTATGATAGCCTACTATATTTGTGGACAAGTTGTATACCTTTACTCTTATTTTTACACATAGATGCATACATACGTACATACACACATAATAATAATAATAATAATAATAATAATAATAATAATAATAATAAATTTATGTACGTACGTATGTATGTATGTATGTATGTATGTATGTATGTATGTATGTGTGTATGTGTGTATGTGTGTATGTGTGTATGTGTGTATGTGTGTATGTGTGTATGTGTGTATGTGTGTATGTGTGTATGTGTGTATGTGTGTATGTGTGTGTGTGTGTGTGTGTGTGTGTGTGTGTAGTATGTATGTATGTATGTATGTATGTATGTATGTATGTATGTATGTATGTATGTATGTATGTATGTATGTATGTATGTATGTATGTATGTATGTATGCATCTATTTGTAAAAATAAGAGAAAAGATAAATATTAGGAAAAGAAAATTCATAAGGAAAAAACACTGGCAGGGAGAGTAATGCTAAAAAGGAAAAGTAATATAATATATAAATCAAATTAGAAAAATGTATTTTTATATTCAAATTCTGATAACTGATTTTGTGCTTTTATGGTAACATGAAAATACTGATTGAATTGTGTATGAACAAAAAATATAATCTATGTCCTTAATGTAAAAAAAGGTGGGAAAATATTGTTCAGTAAAGGAAATTTTCTTTATCAGATGATAAATCAGTGAAGTTAGTATTTTTATCGCCAGAATGTTTACTGGTTAACAAGGTGCAGATAAGAGGTCGTTACAATAGACTATTGTGTCTCTAATGTGTGTTCAATTCTGATCGATCTTCATTGTCGATACATCAACAATACAAACAGTTGAAGGTACGTTGCTCTCTGTCTTTATTTGACGCATGCTCACAAAATGTAACTCCGTTCATTACAATTCAGTTCACGCATAGATTTCACACTTCATTAGTTCTATAAAATAATAACAAATAAATACCATATAATATATTCAGCCTGTCTTTAATCCCTAGAGAGTAATGAAGTGTTTTAAGCCAAGCGTATTAATATAACACAATATATGATGCAATTTTATTTCTCATTAATATTGCCTAAACACTACACCAACTCTATGGCTTATGGATCCCGTAGGTTCTATGACTCATTCACTAAGACTCTTCATTGATCTCTATTTTCGACGTAACTTAATTCATTTCATATTTCCGATATCCGTTTCCTAATATCCATCCGAATATTATTCTCTCAACTATGCCTAGGCCTTCACCAGAAAGTTTCAAATAAAATTATGTACCGGTCAGTTCTTCTACTGTTGCCTATTCGAGCTATATGACCTGCCATCTCAATCGCCACTGTTTATTATTATTATTATTATTATTATTATTATTATTATTGTTGTTATTATTATTATTACTATTACTATTATTATTTTATTATTATTATTATTATTATTATTATTACTATTACTATTATTTTATTATTATTATTATTATTATTATTATTGTTTCGATCCAAATTTTGAAATTTTACATATTTGTGATAAGGGTAAGAAGTTAGATCTTTTGGAGGCTGTAGAAATTAATAAGTTTAAAAGTAGTAAAAAACTGTTAAATTCTCAACTTGATTTGAATGAATCCCCTTTGTTAAATTAAAAAATTTAAATAAATAGTGTTGTATTGTTGCTTAGATCAGTTGGAACACAATTCATAATTTGTTAACATGTCTGAAGAAGGTACAGTGTACCGAAACAGCTGTCACTGAATTATATAATAAATATGAAAATCAAATAAAACTACGTTTTATTTTTATTTAATTAATTAATTTATATTCTTCTGATTTTGCCAAGTTTATTAAGGTAATGAAATTGAGAAGGTGAGTCATTAACTCGGTTAGGCGAAAGAAAATGTGCTATCAAACTTTCTTTTATTGATTTTTATGGATAAAGTCCAGGTGTAGGTGGGATGAAAATATTCGGATGAATATTAGGGAATAAGATACTGTAGACATCAACTGTATTCAGTTGCTTAGGAAGGGTCTTAGTGAATGTGCCATTAAACTTATGATTTTCAAGAACTGTAAAATTAGTTCATATTATTGAAATTGGGATCATTATGAAAGGTAAATTAAATGAAATACAAACAGTTGAAGACAGGCAATTAAGATGGTAAGGACATATCAAGATAATGACATTTGGTAGATTCCATAAGGTCATATTTGAGAGGGACATAGATAGAAAATGAAGAAAGGGAAGACCTAAGAAGATTGGATGGACGGTGTGAGAAGTTGAGTGAATTGGAGCTTACAGATGAGGACGATCAAGACCGCTACAACTGGAGAAGGCTAATTTATTGAAGGTGACGGAAAACCATTGTATTAGGAATAAATTCCGAAATAAAATTATTATTGTTATTATTATTATTATTATTATTATTATTATTATTATTATTATTATTATTACTATTATACAACAACATGTCAACAGAATAACTTCAGTTGAAATGGATTTTTGTAATAGAGCTGCCAGAAAATCTCGACTGGAAAAAATTAGAAATACAGAAATTAGAAAATGGATAAATGCAGAAAGAAATATAATGAATGAGATTGAACACAGAAGGCTAAAATGGTATGGACACGTAAGAAGAATGCAGGATGGAAGGCTACCAAAGGCCGTCTATGCATGGAAAATTGAAAGAAGAAACAGAAAAGGAAGACCAAGAACAACCTGGAAGAACAATATTAAAAATTTAATGAGGAAATTTGGTATAACAGATGATGACACAGAGGACAGAGAACGATGGAAAACTTTAATTAAGGGAAATTGTGAATGTTTGTTGCAAACTGATAGTCTATATGTCCGTAGTTATATATATATATATATATCCATCCATAGTAATTCTGCCCGAGGGCAGTCTTTCACTGCAATCATAGCATTTTCATGCTATCCTTTGCAGCTTTACTAGGGAATTATAGGTGTGGTAGCTTCCAGTTGCTTTCCACACCGTGAAGGATGATGATGATAATGATAAAGATGATGATTTTCGTGGACGGTCGGGCCCTAAGCTTCCTGCCATTTGTCTTAAAGGTGAGGAAAACCCCGAAAAAATCCTCACCCAGGAGCCTGTCCCGACAGGGAATCGAACCCGGACCCGCTGCGTTGCAAGGCAGCCGCTATCTCGAGACCACAGCGATGGACACACACACACACACACACACACACATATATATATATATATATTAATTCATGTTAATTACTAAAATTGGTTGGAGAAAACTCTCAATGATGAGGAAAATTCTCAGAATGAGTGAATTGAATGATAATGATTATTATTATTATAATTATTATTATTATTATTATTATTATTATTATTATTATTATTATTATTGTCGGCCGCGGTGGACTAGTGGTTATGCTCCTTGCCTCTGGTCCCAAGAGTCGCGGCTTCAAACTCGGCCGGGGTCGTTGGATTTTTTAGGACGGAAAAATCCAAGGAGCAAGTCCTCCGGGAGGGACTTTAAGCCGTGGGTCTCGAGTCTGAAGATTTTCAGGCTCATAAAAAATCCTTAGGCCTGAATGAAAAGGCCTCTAAGCAAAATTTACCGAATTTTCCCGTCCTAGTACTACCTTCGTTTCCTAGATGTCAGTATGAGGCGGAACGCTGACCACGTACCACTCAAAATGACATCTGTACGAAAACAAGTGTAACTAAATTAGTATGGTTCAAATGATTCCTTGTAGGGGGAGAGCGCCTAAATCTCTGTAAAGGGAAAACATAGGCTTACAATACAATACAATTATTATTATTATTACTATTATTAATATTATTATTATTATTTTTATTATTATGACTGCGGAAATGCTGTTTTTACGTAATGTGAAAGGATGCAAAAGAGCGGATAGAATAAGGAATGAAACTATACGAGAAGAATTAAATATATATATATATATATATATATATATATATATATATATATATATATAATTGAAGATAAAATCAGCGAAAATAATAAGAAATGGACAGAACACTTAATGAGAAAGAACAACGAAAGAATACCAAAAAGAACCTTCCTGTATAATCCCAGAGGAGCAAGAGATGTTGGCCGACCACGTAGAAGATGGACTCCACTTTTAACTTCGCCGGAACAGGCTGCATAGCCTAAACCTTGTAGTAGAAGATTATTATTATTATTATTATTATTATTATTATTATTATCAACGTTGTCTGTAGGCCTACTATCAAGTTTGGTTAAAACCCCAGAATGAAAATCTGCTATGCTGATAAAAATCATGTAGCATCCGCTTCTTCCACTTCAAACAATCAGATGGAAATATTGGGTTGTATCACCAGATACAATTAGGTTTCTTGTGTAATATTCGGAAATGTATGTAAAATGTGCCTATGTAATAACTGGGGTCATGACAAATGTGCCGGGTGTTATGTGGTTTTGACTACAACCGAGGCCGTTCTCCTGGTCTTGTGGTCAGCGTTTCAGACCCCAGAACAAGAAACCCACAGTTCTATATCCAATGTTGGCATGTTGAACATTTCCTCTGAGTGCGTGTGAATGCTTTGATGTACCTGTAACTATGAGTAACGGGAAAAACATAAAAGAAAAAGAAAACGTAAACAAAGGCAAACAGGAATAATGAAAAAATGGGGGGGGGATTCTTTGTACACTAAATAGGTTCCGCCCCTTGACCGAGTGGTCAAGGCAAGATGCCTTGGTGCAAAGCTACGGGACTTGTGCTAGTTTGAGTCTCCGTGAGAGAACACATTTTCTCATGTAATTTCGGCCAGTATGGGATCGGTGCCCACCCAGCAACATGAGGAATTTGGGTAGCTATAATAAGTAGCAGCCCCATTTTGAGAAAACCTGCAATAGCGGCTGGGGGACCCGATAAGCTGATCACATGTCACTCCTACTCTACCTGGACGATCGTCTACCTCTGGGCTTAACACATGTGGATGTGATACCGACTGATAGGAAATAACCATCTAGGCCTAACTTGCAATGGAATTTGTTTGTAAACTAAACAGAGCTATGATCCGACACAAGAAACTTCCATGTTAGACCTACATAGAGTGTTGCAGTCGTAAGACTAGCTTGTTCTGATGAAGTGAGTGTGACTGGAAAAGCGTGAAGCGTCAAACAACAAATGGGGCATAACGTATAATGTGCTACTTTAATAAGCAGTATTAATATGATATAAAACTTCTATATGATCAACGTAAGGATAATGAAATATGTCAATATGGTAATCCAATAAATCAGGATATACAAATTGCAAATCACAAAACATGACAAATGGCTTGTCCTATTGGCGGCGTGTTTCAATTTAACGTGAAATATACTAACCCTATTTATCACTGTTTTGAAATGTGATTGTCATTTTCGGAGATCAGTCAGCTGTTTCGCATTTTTTTCCATGCGGAGGGTGACTGTATCGGGATATACTTGTGCCGTTGACTTGACTGGATAAGTTATTGTTACAGTCATCCAGAATTTGTGCTGTACAGCCTGCATAAGAGAAATTGTATAGCATACCATTTTGGATTACATTAAAACGAGGTAGACCTACATGGCAAATGAAAGTACCAATTCTATTTTGACACACTTCTTACTATCCGACACAGCGGAATATTAACCTGTTTCGTTTGTGGATGATTTGCGAACAAATGCCGTGTTATTCCGCGTACACTCACTTCACGTCAGTCCATAGCGTCGAGGGGTGCAGTGCTATTATTCTAAGTAAGCTGGTTAAGTGCTTTATTTGATATTTGTTCCTGGTTATACGTGGTTAGTATCTATGTCAGTGCGGAGGAGCAACAGTGCTGCTATTACTGGAGGTAAACGTTCCGCAGTGTCGTATAATAATTTTTTTATTCAATGTCCCAGGTTGTCATTTCGTCATTTCCGGTGTTCTCTCCTAACATTGGCGTAATTGTAACGCACTTCCGAAGTTGGGGCGCCTAGAAGGCGGAGTTACGCTGCCCCGATGATATGATGGGTGATAGTAGGGGTGCGCCAGGTGAGTCCTTAATCCTAAACTTAACCTAAATTCCAAACCATGGGAAACCACAGGGATAATTTCCTTTATGGAAAAATTCCTATGATTTGACCGGGAATCGAATCCGGGACCTCATGAACACTAGTCAGAAACGCTGAACACTAGCTGATGAGGCTGGTGAAATATATAATGACATAGAATGTAGTGTTGTAATTATTTCGGTAATCAACAAGCAGCATACTTAAATTTTGTAACGATAAGACTATCGGTTGATTTCCTGTACTAATAACAATGTTTTGTTTTCTCTATAAGCACTTAGTGTGATATTTGAAAGGTCCATTTCGGGCATTGAAATACATGATGCCACATTTCCAGTAAAATGGCAAGTTTATATACGACCTTAATAATAATTTATTGCTGCGGATTTTATGAGATTATATAAAGGCGCTGTCTTTGAACTAACAATAAGATGTAGTGTTCTTGGAATGACTTTAATGAATATGAAAACTATAAACTCTTCTTCTTCTTCCTTTCATGTGATAGACCTAGCGGCTGTTACGGTTTCAATCAAACGTTGAAGGGTCTGCCCAATAATCTCTTGCCTAGTGGCTGGTAATTTAAAATGTGACGTGGTATTCTTGTTCTGCTCATTCTTCTTAAGTGAGATTTTCAGTTGTTTCTATATTTTTGCACATATTCCATGATTGATTTTATATGTAATTCTTTGAGAATCTCAGAATTCCTTTTATGGTTCTGTTCTTGAGTAACCTGCAGTACGTCTCATAAATTTCATTTCAGCCGCAGTTAGTCTTTGTTCATCTACACTGCGAATTGTCCAGGTCTCACTGCCGTAACATAATATAAACGCAATAATAAGAAGTCTATTGCTATGGTCTCGAGGTAGCGTGCTGCCTTGACACGCAGCCGGTCCAACTTCGATCCTCGATGGGACAAGTTTCCAGGGTGAGTTTTTTTTCGGGATTTTTCTTCATCTGCAAGACAAATGTCAGGAAACTTTAAACCCAAACGGTCCTCGATTACTATCTGGCCACCATTAATATCACTATCATACTCACCTCATTTTAGATTAAGTTTAGAATTAAGGCCTTTTCTGGCGCATCTTTATCATCCTCATCACCTAATATATAATCGGGGCAGCTTAACCCCGGATTCCAGGCGCCCCGACGTCAGAAGTGGGTTACAACAATGCCAGTGCCAGGATAATGCCAGAAATGCCGTAATGATAACCTGGTGACATGGGTCTAATAATAATAATAATAATAATAATAATAATAATAATAATAATAATAATAATAATAATAATAATGGTAATAGTAATGAGATAAAAACTTAAAATGTGTACCTTTTCTTTTTGGCAGGTGCCGTCGTCCTCAACAAAGAAAACATTCCAGCAAATATCAATATATTGGAAGACCTCGAAATTATATATAAAGGAAATAAACAACACCCTACTTCTTAATGAGAACGCACCTCAGTTGCACAACCCTTTATATGAGATGGTCAAAACAAGTCAGTTGCTACTAAAGGCACGTCGAGTCTACAACTCCTTAACCAACAACTAGTAGCAGATACGTACCCTGCTGATGATGGAAGTTAACTTCCGAAAGGCCTTGAGATAATTTAAAATACAATATTTTAATGCAGTTGAGGACGACGGCACCTGTCAAAAGAAGGGTATACGTATTTTAAGTTTTTTATCTCATGACTATTCACCTCAACGGAATTTGATATGAATTTATTAGTAGTAGTAATAATAATAATAATAATAATAATAATAATAATAATAATAATAATAATAATCTATCTATCTTCGGGTTTTTACAGCTGCTGCCGTCTTCCCGTAATAATAATAATAATAATAATAATAATAATAATAATAATAATAATAATAATAATAATAATAACAACAACAACTCACTAGCACTATTTAATCCGTAGATCCATGGCCACGCGGACATAAGCTCTCCATACATCCCTATCCTGAGCTAATGTTTTTCAACCATCCCCTTTATAATTTAAATCCCTCAAATCATGGTTATTGTTATTCTCCACTTGGCCTACCTGCTGGGCGCATTCCCTATATAGAGCTTACATGTCCCTATTGCATTCCCCATTCGTGCCACAGTCTACGAGAACTATTCTTATTACATCTGGATTCCTTAAATATGGTGTAGCTCACTCTTAAGATGAAATGGCATTATATGGGAGAGAAGAGTGGAAAGTGTTGGCGGGATAAAATTCGGGAAACAGGAGAATCTTGAGAAAATCAAAAAATCCGGAATCGGGAGGATTCAAACCAGGAATCGCAGTTAGGACAGCCGCGCGCGCTAGCCACGCGTCTGCAGAGACGGTTATTTTTTTAGCTACTTCCTCAAATGTTGTGATTCAAAATCAATCCTTAATAACAATAATAATTATAATAATCATAATTCCACGGCATGAGAGGCCAAAAAGGTATTGGTCTACCAGTCGGCAGCTGGTCTCACAACATGTGTTAATTACAGATGTAGACGATCCAGCCTTTAGCATCTCGTATCTTCCGCCGTTATAGCTGGTTTTCTCAACCTGGTACAGCTACTTATTGTAGTTACCCAAATTCCTCATGATGTTGGGTAGGCACCGGTCCCATAATAGCCGAAATTCTATGAGAAAATTTCTTCCACTATGGGGACTCGAACCAGCTCAAGTCCCATAGTTCTGTGCCAAAGCATCTTGCCTTAGCCACTCGGCTACGACGCGGACAATAATAATAATAATAATAATAATAATAATAATAATAATAATAATAATAATAATAATAATAGGCTAATAATAATAATAATAATAATAATAATAATAATAATAATAATAACAACAACTTACTGGCTCTATCAAAACTGTAGGTACATGGCTGCGTAAACATAAGCCCTCCATACAACTTTATCCTGAGCCAATGTTTCCTAATCATCCCCTGTATAATCTACTTCCCTCAAATAATAGTTAATGTTATCTCCCACCTCATTCTTGGTCAATCAACTGGGAATTTTCCTTCTAGTTTTCCTATAGGAAGCTTCTATGCATCTCTTTCATTCCCTATTCGTGCTACATCCCCTGCCCATCATTATATCTGGCTTCCTATAAAAGTCATATAGCTCACTATTATGTAGTTTTCTCCATCCACCTGTATGTTCACCTCTCTTCGGCCCAAACATTTTCCTAAGATCTTTAATACCAGTAATCTTTTCTCCTTCCTTAAAGTAAGATTCCATGTTTCTCGTCCATATAATATAATTGGGAGGATAACAGCTTTGTATATATTTTTGAAAGGGTTGGTACGACATGATGTTTGGTTTCATCACTTAGTATTGAATGCACTTATTTAGGAACAAAATTAGACCATTCAGGCGATAACACAGTGGAAATTAAAAATAGAATCGCACAAACAAAACAAACAATAAATGCTTTAAACTCTGTTTGATGGAGCAAAAATATTACAAAAAATAGAAAATTACAAAATATCAAACCATAATTCAGATCATTTTAACATATGGTGCTGAAGTCTGGCAAATTCCTACCAGGGAAATGAAAAGAATTTTAAGTACAGAAATGGATGTTTTAAGAAGATCAGCTGGAAAATCTAGAATGGATAGAATACGAAATAAAGATATAAGGGAAATGATGGGTGTACAAGAGGAGCCGGACATCATAGACATTATAGAAAAGAAAATATTATAGGTCGCGCAAGGGATTTTGAAGAATGTCCTTGACCGTAAATCCAATCGGAGAGCCTATCCAGACTGCTCAGCTGTGAATTCTCTGCCTGCCACGCGTACAAACAAAACAGTTCATCTTACAAAACATGTACAGTCCATAGAGAATTATAGTGAGACGCGGATGTGTTGATTTTATATTTTAAACCGTAGACTATAATTAAAATATTTTGTACACTTGCTGCCTGAAGTCTTAAAATTATAGTGCAATGTGAATATCGGGTCTTCTCAACCTGGAGCCGCTACTTATTATAGCCACACAAATGTCTCATGACACTGGGTGGGCACCGGTCCCATACTGGCAGAAATTCCTTGAGAACATTTCTTCCCCCATGGAGACTCGAGCCAGCGCAAGTCCCGTAGCTCTGCGCCAAGACATCTTGTCTTAATCACATGGCTAAGGCGCGGGGAAGACTATAGATGGTTTAAATTAAAGTGACATTTAGTGGTTATTTAAAACATTAACAGAGAGATATAAACCAAATATAGAGTGTGTGTGTGTATATATATATATATATATATATATATATATATATATGGTATGATAAGAAAAATAAATGCCTGGACGGGATTCGAACCCGGATCTCTGAGTCTGTACCTCAGCGTGATATCCATTACACTACCAGGCGAATCCAATTCAAACACTTATTTTTTCTTATATATGTATTATACTCTCCATTATTACTAGATGTCGCGAGAACACTGTCTTCACTGCCATCTAGTAGCTGACTATATCAAGTAAGCAAATTAAAGAGAATATTTATTTTACTTTATAGCAGTGACGCTTTATCGATGTTATAATTAAATCTTTAACATTGAGCAATGCAAGCTTAATATGGTATGATAAGAAAAATAAATGCCTGGACGGGATTCGAACCCGGATCTCTGAGTCTGTACCTCAGCGTGATATCCATTACACTACCAGGCGAATCCAATTCAAACACTTATTTTTCTTATATATGTATTATACTCTCCATTATTACTAGATGTCGCGAGAACACTGTCTTCACTGCCATCTAGTAGCTGACTATATCAAGTAAGCAAATTAAAGAGAATATTTATTTTACTTTATAGCAGTGACGCTTTATCGATGTTATAATTAAATCTTTAACATTGAGCAATGCAAGCTTAATATGGTATGATAAGAAAAATAAATGCCTGGACGGGATTCGAACCCGGATCTCTGAGTCTGTACCTTCAGCGTGATATCCATTACACTACCAGGCGAATCCAATTCAAACACTTATTTTTCTTATATATGTATTATACTCTCCATTATTACTAGATGTCGCGAGAACACTGTCTTCACTGCCATCTAGTAGCTGACTATATCAAGTAAGCAAATTAAAGAGAATATTTATTTTACTTTATAGCAGTGACGCTTTATCGATGTTATAATTAAATCTTTAACATTGAGCAATGCAAGCTTAATATGGTATGATAAGAAAAATAAATGCCTGGACGGGATTCGAACCCGGATCTCTGAGTCTGTACCTCAGCGTGATATCCATTACACTACCAGGCGAATCCAATTCAAACACTTATTTTTCTTATATATGTATTATACTCTCCATTATATATATATATATATATATATATATATATATATAATATATATATGTAGTGAATATACTTCCTCCGCGTATAAAGATGTCCTAACTCACGGGCACTATCGAACCCGTAGGTTCATGGCCGCGCGGACATAAGCTCTCCATACATCCCCATCCTGAGCTAATGTTTTTCAATCATTCCCTGTAAAATCTACGTCCCTCAATTCATAGTTAAAGTTATTCTCCCGCCTCATTCTTGGTCTACCAACTGGGCGTTTTCGCTCTGGTTTTCGGACAAGAAGCTTCCATGCACGTATTTCATTCCCCATTCGTGCCACATGTCCTGCCCATCGCAGTCTACGTTAAAGATTACCTATATTAATTAATTTTTGTAGCGAGATTTTAAAAATATTTAGCAGTGACTGTATTTGATATTCGCTAGCGAGCAGCTAGCGAGGGAGTTAGCAATGACGTGTGGTCATACTTCCTATTGGCTGAGACCTACAACTGGTTAGTACAGGACTCTCATCTAAGCTCTCATTACAAATTTCATTCCTCAGGAATCATTGCTACACCTATACAGTGGTATGGCCTTGTCAAAAGAATGCCACAACATAGATTGCCTAAAATTGTTATGGAATGGATCCCAATGGAAAGGAGGAAGAGAGGAAGACCGAAGAAAACTTGGATAGAAGGGGTACAAGCAGCTATGAATATCAGAGGAATGGAGGAAGATCAATGGATGGACAGAGAAGAATGGCGTTTGGTTTCCGGAAGACGGCAGCAGCTGCCATGATACCGGATGATGATGATGATGGTGCGACAAGAGTCCCTGTAATACCTGATAGTTTGCATTTTCAGAATTGAGCCTATGTTTAATTTATTTGCGTATATCATTCCTATTTATAATTATTGTTTCAGCCACTTCTTTAAAATTTTCATTTTTCATTACCTGCATATTTCCATTATGCAATGTACACTAATAATAATAATAATAATAATAATAATAATAATAATAATAATAATAATAATAATAATAATTTTTATGGTCTTCATGTGTGTTTTCCACATGGTTATACATTACGTATTTAATAACATTTATGTTAGCAACTAAGAACGTCACTCTTAATTTCATGATGAAATAATAAACACTGTTTAGTATCGCTCGTTGAGAGAGAAACTTGGTTTTCCTATGAAGCGAACATTTGACGTCACACAAAATACTCAACTTACAGGGTCATAACATGCAAATTCCAGTGCAGATCTTCCGGTGAAAACTAGCACGCTCCAGAAAAGGAATTATGATGAAATAGTATTCACAGCAGGTGGTGAGCTCCTGACCACTGTGGACCGTCAAGGTCACCCGGCAAAAAATCGAAACTTGGCTCGTATTGACCTGACCAGTTCACGACATTTTATATGCACTTACCACATTACATACTGTACATGTACAAACAACCGTCGTAACTACTCAACGGACGTTTATGATACATTATGGTACAAAGGCACACATCTAACATATATTTTATTTACAGTGCATCCACGAAAACCTCACTCTTGATCTATTGTTTCATTGTAAGATTAATGTTAGCATACATTAAATGAGACAAAATAAAATAAATGTCCACCGCTGTGATCTCGGGCTGCCTTGTCACGCAGCGGGGCCGGGTTCGATCCCCGGTCGGGACAGTTTTTCTGGGTGAGGTTTTATCGGGTTTTTTCCTCACCTGTAAGACAAATGTCAGGAAAACTTTAAGGCCCAAACGGTCCCCGAAATCATATGGCCATCGCAATCATCATCATTCATATTCATCTTAGGTTAATCTCAGGATTAGGGACTCTCCTGGCGCACCACTATCATCATAATCACCCATCATATCATCGGGGCAACGTAACCCCGCCTTCCAGGCGCCCCAACCTCAGTAGTGGGTTACAAGTACGCCATGCCAGGAGAGAAATCTGGAATGTCGAAAGACAACCTGGGGCATTTGAAAAAATAAAATAAATAAATAAATATTTTTTATTTATGTTACTGGTTATACTGTAGTCGCATATTAAAATGTTTTAACAAATAAACAATAGTTTAAAAAGCTAAAACAACACGCTTTATTAGAAAACCGAACTAAAAAATGATAAAATTAAAGTGGTCAACAAATAATCATCTCCAACACATCTAGAATAAAACTACAGTTATCTACAAAAAGAAATATAATTTTACCATCAAAAGCGTAGTGTGCTCTTTATCAATTAATATATTTCATAATAAACAGATATTTGTAAAAGGAAAGTCTCTAAGAAGAAAACGTAAAAACCATAAAAAGCACTCCATGCTTTTGATGTTAAAATTATTTTTTCTGTAGATAACTCTAGTTTTGTTCTAGATATGTTGGAGATGATTTTTCTGTTGACTACTTTAATTTTATCCCAAGCGTGATGGAAATTAAAATTATTTTTCATTTTTTTAGTTCGGTTTTCTAATAAAGCGCGCTGTTTTAGTTTTTTAAAACTATTATTTATTTTTATATTTTTTAGTTTGGTTTTCTAATAAAGCACGTTGTTTTAATTTTCTTAACTATTTTTTTTTTCAAATTTTAGTTTAATTGGTTGTCATAAACCGGAATCCCATGAAAATTTAATTGCTTAATATTCTTCTAAAAATAATCCTCCGGGCCGAATTTGAACCAGCGACCCTAGGATTACAGAAATTATATACCACTAGAGTCCACCCCTCTACCAACTAGGCTCTTACAACGATTGACTAAGAAGTCGATAAGTCCGGAACCTATTATACCGGTTTTTATTTTTTTGATTTCCTGATGATTCTGGCCAGGATTTTAGAAACAAAAAATGAAATTATTGTATTGTCATTGGTCCTTTACAAGTATACATAGTTTCAAGTCGATCCAATGTTTTTAAGTGGGTGAAAATCGTGTTCAAAGATTCCGTTACATAGATAGATGGACAGATACAGGTCAAGCTAATATAAAGCGTGTAAAAATAAATATGAAATAATTGTATTGCCACGGGTCCTCTACAAGTATACAAAGTTTCAAGTCGATCCGATGATTTTAAGTGGGTGAAAATCGCGTTGAAAGATACCGTTACATAGATAGATAGATACAGGTCAAGCTAATATAAAGCGTGTAAAATGGATGCAACCGGTATTATATTTGTTAAAAAATCTAACGAAAACTTTCCCATGTAGCCGCATATTTAATAATAATAATAACAATAATAATAATACCGTTATGATAATAACAATAATAATAATTATTATTATTATTAGTATTATTATTATTATTATTATTATTATTATTATTATTATATATTTTTATCGTCCACCGCTGAACTCTGGAGGAAGCGTGCTGTCTTGTCACCCAACGGGCCCAGGATCCATTCTCGGTCAGGACATGATTCCTGGGTGAGGTTTTTTCGAGAATTTTCCTCACCTGTAAGGCAAATGTCAGGAAGCTTTGAGGCCCGAACGGTCCCCGAACATCATCTGGCCATCATCATCCGCCGGTGTGGAATGCAACGGGCAGCTACCTTACCTAAATTTTCCTAGTAAAGCTGTAAAGCATAGCATGAAAATGCTATGACTGCAGTGAAAGACCTGCCCTAGGGCAGAACACTATACAATAGATATTTTTATCCTAGTTTGATCTCTTCATTTATGTGTACTTCTACGTGCCCCACGTCACTCAGGGACACGGCTAGTTGATTTTCTACTACCCCTAGGGTCACCTATGGCCTGTAGTAGGGTCATTTTACCTGTACCCCGGCGCAATCGACAGTAAAATCCTCAGCGATCACCGATCTGAAGGTTTCACTAAATCATTCAATTTCTAGTAATGACATGCGTATTATTAAATTGCATCGAAATAAAATGTAAAGTTATTCCATGCACCCCGTATAGAGATTTTTTTTATCGAATATCAAACAGAAAGTCAATCGCTTCACATCCTCTATGTCCCATGTTAAAATTAGGCCAGCATTCATGAATCATCCCCATTAGACATAGAGTTATCCATCCATCCATAGTAATTCTGCCCGAAGGCAGGTCCTTCACTGCAATCATAGCTATGCTTGCAGCTTTACTAGGGAATTGTAGGTGCGGTAGCTTCCCGTTGCTTTCCACACCGGTGAAGGAGGAGGATGATGATGATAATGATACGGATGATAATGATGGCCATATGATTTCGGGGACCGTTTGCGCCTTAAAGTTTTCCTGACATTTGTCTTACAGGTGAGGAAAAACCCCGATAAAAACCTCACCCAGAAAAACTGCCCCGACCGGGGATCGTACCCGGGCCCGCTGCGTGACAAGGCAGCACGCTACCTGGAGACCACAGCGGTGGACACATAGAGCTATAAGCTAATGTATTTTTTAGAGAAAACAGTACTTTTGAGATCCAAAAAATTATATTTGGTATTTTTATTGAAGTCGCCTAAACAAGAAAACTTTTAACTATTACATGCCGAAACCTAGCTTCAAATTTCTCCCAGATGGACTCCCTGCGCGATTAAAGCGGAGTGAAGTGTAGCGGGACGCACCGCGCGGGCAGGTTCATAGTTATTAATTTCACCAAGTCAGGAGTTGTATTACTTCCCTGTCGTTTAAATAAGAGATTTGGCGCTGGATTTTATAGCCTTCCAGTTAAAAACGGTAGATATTTTTGTACGCGACCTTGTATATCACTACGCTTCTCTGGGAGAAATTTCAAGGTAGGTTTCGGCATGTAATGGTTGACAGTTCCCTTGTAAGTAATTTTCCAAGTATTAAGAATGAACGAACAAAGTACAACTTAAAATCCTTAAGAGGAAAAATGTATGTAAATGGACCAGTCGATAAACTAAGAAAGATATGGTTGAATGCGATTGAAGAAAATATACCGGTCGTATGATCACGTCTGTTATTAAGGGGGGGGGATGATGGGTGAAATTTCTATTTTCTACATTTTTTGAGCTAGAGTCTAGATTTTTTGTACAAATATTCACTGCGTGATACATAATGATGTGTTTAAGTTTCATTCTTGTGAGACACTTATTTGATGAATTATTAATTTTTTTTTAAATTTGCATATATATATATATATATATATATATATATATATGTGTGTGATGTTGGCTACAATGTGGAAAGAGATATTGACTCCAAAATAAATAAATTTCAGACGGTGTGTGGAACAATACAGAGAACATTCAAAAATAAAATTAGAAAAGAAACCAAGATAAAAGTGTATAATGTTATGGCAGTTCCCACAATATTGTATGGATGTGAAACTTGGGCTCCAGTGAAGAAACAGAAGGATAGAATACAGACGGCGGAGATGAGATTCCTAAGACAAGTAAAAGGATGTACAAGACTTGATAGAATAAGAAATGAGGATATAAGAGAAGAATTTAAGGTACAGCCATTATTGGATAAGGTCACGAATTACAGACAGAAATGGATTAATCATATGGATGGAATGAGTAAGGAGAGATATCCATTGTTAGCGAACAATTATCAAGCAAGAGGAAGACGTGATGTTGGAAGACCTAGAAGACGTTGGGCTGATGCATTATGAAGTCGGAACGGGCAATTGCCCAATCCCTGGAGTGATGATGATAAATTTGCATATATTATAATTAAGTGGGTTCCACAATTTTTTTAGTAAAATGTCTGATTTTTTTTACAAGACCCCTGAAATATTTAGAAAAACAGCATGTGTTAGAATCCTTAAAATATGAATACAAAGCGAGAAAAAAATAATGTTGTACCTCTTGCGTGGAATTAAAAATAAATAATAATTGCATACATTTATTTTTTATTTCTTAAAATATTACTTCAATCATGAAACCAATGCACTACTTTGTTACCCATTGTGTTTAGGATAAGCAGTAATAATTTGCACCTTCAGGACAAAATTTCTGAATTCCATTCAATTTTGAATGTACAAAAATGCAGTGGAAATAAAAGTGTGGAAAAACAAGTTTAAATATTTGCATGTAGGTGGCAATTAACTGGCGCAGCCTTTTAACTCTGACGTAATTTAGGGCACTTAGAAGCGCCATAGGCCTCTGAAACTTTGCCAATATATACATTAGAGTACAGGCTATTTTAGTACGAAAAACAAAAAATGCCAATTTTGATCTCAAATGGTCAAATTTTCACCCATCACCCCCCTTAACACATGTGGATGTGAGATCAGCAGCTGGCTAGTAGGCCCAAGGGTCTTCTAGGCGTATCGCAACAGGGATATGAGGAGAAGTTAAGAGATGTCATTAGCAGGAAGTTGGAAAAGAGTATTATAAGTAGATAAGAGTGAGTGCAACGTGTAAGAGAAGTCAAGACCTGATCTGGGCTGTAGCGACATTGAAGAAATAGTTTTTAATTATAATTCCTGCATTCGTATGAACATTGAATCATCATCATCATTCTTCACGGATTAGGTATTTGCCTGTTCCGATCTCACATCTGTTCGGCCCAGCGTTTTCTTGGTCTTCCCACCGATCTTCGTCCTACAAGATTATACATCAGTGCCATCTTTGGCATCCTTTCCTCTGTCATTCTTTGCAGATGTTCTATCCAATTGTTCCTGTGTTCTTCTATTTGTTGAAGAAGTGGTTGTACTTTTAGTTCTTCTCTAATATTCTTATTTCTAATATGTTCTTCTCTTCTACAACCTTTCACAGCCCGTAGGAATCTCATTTCCGATGACTGAATTTTACTTTTTTTTCTTTTGTCTTCAGGACCCAGGCCTCACTTCCATACATCGCCACTGGTAGTGCCATCGTCGAATAAAATGTTAGCTGCGAATCCTTTCTTACTTTGTCCCTCAGTGTTTATCTGATTGTTCCACAAATATGTTGAAATTTCTGTACAAAACGTTTTATTGCTTCAGTTTATTGTGTTTATGTATAGGAGGATTTTAGTTTTTCTAAACAAGCTTAGCCCCATCTATCTTAAACTAAACTAAAAAAAAAAATAATTAATAATTAAAAAATTGAAGAAAAGTTTTAAATTAAATTTTTTTCCCATAAAACTGTTTACTGGGGGTTCCAAAATAATTGTGGATTTAGGGTACCCACCAGTTACTTCTTTAAGGCTTTGCGCCGGCTTCGTTGAGACATTATTATTTATGATTATGATTCCTTGATGGGAATCGAATGAGATGAAGGTATTTAAAATGATCATCTGGTTAGGTTTCAGGTATTAGTAAGTTATCTCTCAGGTTTACTATGAGGTTCTGTTCAGGGGATTACAATGTATTCTGAAAATATGTTTACTCGTAAATAATAAAAATTATGTATGATAAATATTTAAGGTTTATTATCTCTCGTAATTCCTATTCCTCCAAATAAACTTACAAGGGAACTGTCAACCATTACATACCGAAACCTACCTTGAAATTTCTCCCAGAAAAGCGTTTTGATGTACCAAGGCCGTGTCCAAAAAAAAAATGTCTGCCGTTTTAAAGTGCAAAGCACAGAAATCGAAGCCAGAATCCAGCGTTGGTAGCTCACTGTACGGAGCAGATATGCATTCCTGCATGAGTTAATCACGGCGGATAGTGAGAGTTTTCCAATCTGCCAATACAGGAGTTGTATTACTTCCCTACAGTTTAAATGAGAGATTTGGCACTTAATTTTAGTGTCTTGTAGTTAAAACAGCAGATTTTTTTTATGGACACGGCCTCTCTGGAAGAAATTTCAAGGTAGGTTTCGGCATGCAATGGTTGACAGTTCCCTTGTTAGTATATTCAGTGGAAAATTAACATCAGTGTACCAATATATTCTTATTTATCACTACGAGAAATTATAGAGTCGGCCTCTGGTCCCGAAGGTCGCGGGTTCAAACCCGGCCGGGGTCGATGGATTTTTTAGGACGGAAAAATCCAAGGAGTAAGTCCTCCGGGAGGGACTTTAAGCCGTGGGTCCCGAGTCTGAAGATTTTCAGGCTCGTAAAAGATCCTTAAGTCTGAATGAAAAGGCCTCTAAGCAAAATTTACCGAATTTTCTCGTCCTAGTAGGCCTACTATCTTGGTTTCCTAGATGTCGTATGAGGCGGAACGCTGACCACGGACCACTCAAATGACATCTATGCGAAAACAAGTGTAACTAGTTAGTATGGTTCAAATTCTTCCCTGTAGGGGGGCGAGCGCCTAAATCTCTGCTAAGGTAAACATGGGCTTACAAGATACAAGAAGAAATTATAGAATTGTATTATTTAATCTACCCAGACACGGCATACTGGGCAATTTTTATGCACTGCCACCCCTTCCTTCCCACACGATACTGGGGATTAGGTTATGTTTGACCGATGTGCCTCCACATCCTCCTAGGTCAAAATCAACTGAAGTAATGGATGAATCGCCATGTGTTGGTTTTTAGATGTTATTAAACCACATGACTAAATACTCTACTCCAATTGGTCTGCACCAAACTACGATACTAAATCTATGATAATTGGTTATATGAAAGGTTTAATTACTATCACTACCTGTTAAATCTTAGATTTAATGTGTACGTTAATTTAAGTTTAGCGTGATGTATTATTTACGCGGCTTCGCTTTTTCTAAGCAGTAGGGAATTCAAATGTAATGTTCCCTTTTTTCTTCTATGTTATTCACATTCGATTTCCCTCTGTTTATCTTTGTTTTCGCTTGTTTCATTTGTTTGCATCAGACCGACCTTATTGTTTATTTATTTATTTATGAAAACTGTCGTCTGATTGCTTGTTTCTTGTTAGTAATTTACTTACTCATAGTAACAGTATCGTCTCGACCATCATCTAGGTTGGTCGAGCTCTCTCTCTCAAACTCAAGTTCTGCTCCTTGCCCGTCCTGCATCACCTAGTGAGCAGGCTATTTGTTTTGAGTTCTGCTAATCTTTCAGCAGACCGTCCTGCTCCATTCGAGCAGGCTATAATGTTTGTTTGAAGCAGAGTTCTACATAGATGCTTGTCGAGCTATCTCTACGCTACATTCTACAACTTTAGTCCTGTCCTCGCTACGAGCAGGCCGCCCCGGTTCTATTAGAGCAGGTTGCTTCATCGTTTTTCAAGATACTATTAAACTGTATTACCTGAAGATAAAGTGCAGTTCTGCTAATCTATGTGACTTAGTGGGCAATATTCAAGAAGCGATAGTGAAAAGATTTATATTAGAAACAACCGCCAGACTTCAAGTTAGGCTGCGCAAATTTGTTAAACACAGTGGCCACTACTACAGGACATCGCATCCCTATAGCAACTAAACAGATTGGGAAAAATGTTATGTGTGTTGAAACCCAACACTAGCAATTAAAATAAAGTTTACTCTATCTATTTAAACAATTAATGTAAATTTATTTAAGGTTATTTAGAAGTTTAATAAAAACAGAAACCAGCTATAACGGCTGGGGGACTCGACATGCTAACCACATGTCACCCCTACACTGGCTGTTGACCATCTACCTCTGTGATTGACACATGTGGATGTGAAGGGCCAGCAGCCGGCTGGTAAAAGGGCAACCGCTGAAAAGTGGAGAGACCCTCAATCGGAATAAAAACAGAAATTTTATAAATGTACTGAACAATGTTTAAAATAAATTTTATGAGTAATTATTTAGATATTTATCCGAAATATTTTCAAGAAATATTTTAATTATTGAAATTATATTTTAATTCAACAAGCGGTCCAATGACCTTATTATGTGACAAACTGCACCAAACATTCATCTTCGGACTATCACGAACATGCTCTTGAATAGCGTGAGGATTCTCCGATCCCCAGATCCGCACATTATGCCGGTTTACCTTGCCTGACAAATGGAAAGTGGCTTCGTCCGAGAAGAAAATCTTGGTCATGAAGTCAGGATCAGCGCCGAGACGGTCCAGCATCGTATTGGCGAATTCCACTCGTTTCGGCATGTCATTCGGCTCCAGACGTTGCACTAACTGCACTTTATATGCGTGCAGTTTGAGGCGTTTGTGGACAATCCGTTGTAATGTCGATTTTGGTATTTGAAGTTCCCGCGAAGCTCTTCTTAATGACTTCCGGGGGCTTCGCTCAAATGCGGCTTGAACATTTGCTACCATTTCATCGGATGCTCTGCGACCACCACCATGCTTCTTCAACACAGATCCTGTAGCTAATAATGTATCACGCCACTTCTTTATGCTTCTAGCAGTTGGAGCATCACGGTTAAACACACGCCGGAACTCCCTTTGAACTCTAATGATTGATTTAAACTCCGCATACCACAAAACAGCTTGCGCTTTCATCTGCGGAGTCGCCATTTTCACAAACAATTAAATCTAAGAACGAGAAACGTATCTTTTGTGCCATCTACCGACAGGATTCGAAACTTGGTGAGTTTTTCTGTACTATGAACGTTGTTTTAAGTTTCTATCTTCAACCGTTTGCCAGTAACAAGCAATTGAAATTAGGTCCATTCGAGCGGTCCACCCTGTATTTATAATTTATAATGGCGTAGCCCAATGTTGAGCCATAGTCTCTCCTTTGTTAGGAGTTAATAGACCAAGTTAATTTAGTTACGCTTATTTGCTCATAGATGGCGTGAATGGCATGCGGTCAACATACCGATTCAGTGAGACATCTACCACACAACTAAGGTATTACTAGGATGGTGAGACTGGTAAATCTTGCTTAGAGGTCATTTTATTCAGCTTTAATGAACTTTTACGAGCCTGAAAATGTTCAGACTCGGGACCCACGTCTTAAATTCCATCCCGGAGGACTTGCTCCTTAGATTCTTCCATCTTAAAAAACCCATCTACCGCGGCCGGATTTCAACCCGCGACCTTCGAGACCGGAGGCAAGGAGCATAATCACTAGTCCACACCGCGGCCGACATTCATAATGTATGCAAAGTAAAACATTGTATTACATTTTTAGAATATTAAATTATTCGTTTAATTTCAGATTTACGTATGCTGAATCTCCTTCTCTAATATATGTGCGCTGATTTCAAAGGCTACATGTTAACTGTATATGTTTTGATCTTTAATAGGGCAACTATTCATCCTGTAAGTCTATAAAATCAATGAAAATAACAACACTGTAACTTTTGCGTGCACTATATATTTTTCAATACCTATTCTGATGTAATTTTCTTGTTATGTTTGCCTCTACTGTGATGATTCATGGGTGTTTCCGGACGACTGCTTTAATATATCCCTACCTGTTACGACAGGCAATGGAGGGTGAATCCAACCAGCCATCTTACATCATATCACCATTCCAAGACATTTCACATTTCTCATTTTGGTAAATTTCGTTGTTTAGAATAAAACATCTCGCAGATTTTTTACACATATAATTCTTTAGAAATTATTTAATACAGCTTATTTTAATGTTGCAAGTACTGTATATATGTAATACGCGTTTTGTATTAATAATAATGATAATAATAATAATAATAATAATAATAATAATAATAATAATAATGATAATAATAATAATAATAATAATACGAATGAACTCAAATAGGCTTACAAAACAGATAATGAAATTCTACGAAAACAGAAGTAAAGCTCCAGTGGATACTATGAAGTGGATTGATGAAGTCAAAAATGACTTAAAATTGGCAGGAATTACTAAAGAAGATATCCCAAACAGAGATATATTTAGAATTAAGCTGAATAAGTGGCAAGTTGACAAAGAGGATAAACCGAAGTAAAAAACTGGAACAACTTGGACAGATGATAGAAAACTAGCTCATAGCAAAAGAATGAAAGAAATTTGGGCTCAAAGGAAACGCCTCTTAAGTACTTTGCATAGTCCTACATCGGCTCATCCGCAATAAAAAAAATTATAATGATTATTAATATTATTATTAATTTAGTAGTAGTAGTAGTAGTAGTAGTAGTAGTAGTAATAGTAGTAGTATCATCATTATCACAGAATTCATAGATTTAATGATATTCTGCCTATTTCAGCCTCAGAATTCATCCATTATTTCTTTATTGGTATGCTACGATATCTCGGGGTTTTTCATGTAGGCGAGCCCCAATAAAGGAGGATTCGAATAATTAAATATAGGAACGACTGGAAAGAACATGTTAATAGAATGCCAGAAGAAAGATTTCCAGAATTATTGCTAAATTATAAACCGCACGGAAGGAGAAATGTTGGACGCCCGCACAGAAGATGATCTGAACACATTTAACAATTCTAGCTTTCATGAAACCGGAACGAGCCAACAGGCTTAATCCCTGGATGATGATGATGATGATGATGATTATGATGGCAATCATATCACGTAGTATTTTAATCATACTTCCTTTTCATAATGCTCTGGTTGTAATTTTACCACTTAACTCTGTAACTGTAACTAATTAAAACACCACTGTCTCGTATTATTACCCAGTATGCAAATATCGACTTTTGGTCTAGATTTAATAAAAAAATAAAATTTGAGTATTCTGTAATTTTCACAAACTCATTGCGGCAGCACACGTTATTTAATATTTACAAACTTTATTTTTACGTTTTCACACCAATATCTATTTTGAGATTCTCTAATTCAAAAACAAAAATATACATCTCATACTGTATTCGTTCTTTATCCTTTATGAATGTGTAAATGAATAGCGTGTCTCGTCTTAAATGTTAGTGTAGTCTCGGAGGTGGCTCTGACATTGATTATCACTCATTCAGGGAGGCCCTCTATGCCCTTGCGTGGTCAAAAAGTATGTATGCGATTCTCCCGGCGGGTCTTATCCCTACAAGGTCCGGGTGTCGTGGTGTACATAAAAGTACCCATAAAGAATAAGTTAAATAAGGTATCAAATTATTATTACGCCTATTATTATTATTATTATTATTATTATTATTATTATTATTATTATTATCTTCTTCTAATAATAATAATAATAATAATAATAATAATAATAATAATAATAATATTAGGCGTAATAACGAAGAACGGAGAAAACTATACTTAAAGTTCTGTTACAAAGCATTTTATTATATGGGTCCGAAACCTGGACAGTAAGTAAAAAACAAAGCCAACAAGCTGTTAGCAGTAAAAATGGATTTTTGGAGGCGATCGACAAGAATTTCAAAAAGGATAAGGTCAGAAACAGCACAATAAAAAAAATTATGCAAGTTGAAAAAGCATATTAAGAAAAATAGAAGAAAAACTTTGAAATGACATGGACACCTCATAAGAATGGAAGAAGAGAGAATACCAAAGAAGATTCTTAATTGGAAAGTTAATGGAAGAAGTGGAAGAGGCAGGCATAGAGAACGACTGGTGGATGAAGTAAAGAGAAGTATGGAAGCTAGAGATATGAGGGAGGAAGATGCTTTAGACAGGAACCTCTGGCGACAAATCACTTTGGTTTGAAGGTGAAATACTGTACTGTGGAATATTCCTAAATAAAAATTATTATTATTATTATTATTATTATTATTATTATTATTATTATTATTGAAATGGATTTTTTGGAGGTGATCACAAGAATTTCAAGACGAAATAAAGTCAAAAACAGCACAATAAGGGAAATTATGCAAATTCAAAAAGAAAAAAATATATAAGAAAAAAAGTCTGAAATAGTATGGACACCTCATAAGAATGGAAGAAGATAGAATACCAAAGAGAATCCTTGATTGGGAAGCTGATGGAAGAAGTAGACCTAGAGAACGTTGGATAGATGGAGTGAGGACAAGTATGGAAGCTGGGAATTTGAGGAAAGAAGTAGCTTTTGACAGAAACTTTTGGCGACAAATCACTTTAGGTTGAAAGAGAACCATTGTAGTGTGGAATATTTCTAATAAAATTATTATTATTATTATTATTATTATTATTATTATTATTATTATTATTATTATTATTATTATTATTATGACCAGATAACTGCGCAAGAATATGAAAAGATCGAGTTTGTGTACAGAAATTATTGGACGAATAATACGTTAACTGGGGTTTGAAAATAAATTTAGAAAAAACATTTTATATGGGATGTGGAGCAGAAACCGAAGATTTAATATTGGAATATCAGAAAGGATATGAAGAATTTGAGTATCTGGAGGTAAAAGTAGATAACGAGGATAAACAAGAAAGTGATATTAAGAACAGAATAAATAAAGGTAGAGCAATAACAGCAATGATAAATGGAGTCCTATGGTACAGACATTTTACCAGGAAAAATAAGTGGAATGGTGTCCACTTGGAAGACGACGGAAAGGAAGAACTCGAAACTCGTGGATGCAAGAAATAAGAAGAATTGGAATGAGAACAAGAGGACTGGAGGGCATGGAGTGGGTGGATAGAGACGAGTGGAGAAGGATAATAAAACTTTTGGTACAGAAAGATACGAAAACATTGAAAATATGTGTATAATAATAATAATAATAATAATAATAACAATAACAATAATATTATAATATATATACATATATACATTAATATATTGATTGGGAAGCTAATGGAAGAAGTGGAAGAAGCAGACCTTAGTGAACGTTGGATAGATGGAGTGAGGAGAAGTATGGAAGCTGGGGATTTGAGGAAAGAATATGCTTTTGACAGAAACCTGTGAAATATGCTTCCCAATATATTAATATAATATATATTTATTATTATTGTAATTATTATTGTTAATATTGTTAATATTATTATTATTGTTATTATTATTATTGTTATTATTATTGTTATTATTGTTATTATTATTGTTATTATTATTGTTATTATTGTTATTGTTATTATTGTTATTATCATTGTTATTGTTATTGTTATTATTATTGTTATTATTATTGTTATTATTATTGTTATTATTATTGTTATTATTATTGTTATTATTATTGTTATTATTATTATTATTATTGTTATTATTATTGTTATTATTATTGTTATTATTATTGTTATTATTATTGTTATTATTATTATTATTATTATTATTATTATTATTATTATTATTATTATTGACATGTAACTGTTGGAACTATAATAAGAACGTTGTATCGAGTCTTCAAATAAAAATAAGTTTTCATTCTTTTCAGTTCGTACATATGAATTCTTTGAAGATAAGATGCTATTATATTGCGAAGCGCATTCAATGTGGAAGATGGAGGAAATTTAATTTGTGGTCAACCAGTGGAAATCCGTATCTTTGGAAAAGAAGCGACGCTACATGATCTGATAGAAATAGAAAACAGCCATCAAATAATGTACGCTTAGCAAAAAAAGAAGAATGCGCCTACTCTCGATCTCGAATGTTTTAACGCACGATTCACACGAGTAAACTAATTGTACAGTGCAGCTATAATACGTTTCCCTTCAAGAGCATTCCTTCAAGCGTAACAAACCAGCGAACGCTTAGCTCAGTGCTTTAGTGGCTTTATTCATATGCAAGAGGTCATAGGTTCGATTCCCGATGAGTTTAATTTTCTAATTGTTAAAATGCTTTCTATTTTATTCTGTCATTATACTCTTAAACAAAAAACGAACTAATTATTATTATTATTATTATTATTATTATTATTAACATTATTATTACTAGTACTAAGAGTGGACGTGTCCACCATATCCATCATGTTGGTGTATTTCGGAACTCAATTAGAAATTAATAACTTAAAGTGCAACATTATATTAGAAGGTGCAAATTAACATCAGTACAGTAAATATTAATATCATGTGTTTTTAATAATAAATTATTATTATGAAACATTACAATCTTTTTCTCTACCACGAGTTTCCAGGGAATCATCCCTGTGGTCCTCTATCAATCTACAATTTACCGTATAAACAATGGTGAACTTCGCAGTCGGAAGATACCTCTCCAATTTCTATTCCTATTATTATTATTATATTACTAGTATTATTTTTATTATTATTATTATTATTATTATTATTATTATTATTATTGCCCACCATCTCTATGGGTTATTATTATGCTGGACTTGACATATATAAACTAAATATTTTAATTGAAAGTTGAAACTTTTTCCTCACGAATACGAAATAAATAAATAAATAAACATGAATACATGAAGCTACATTATCTTTTATTACATACATTTATATAAATATTGTTAAAATATGATACTACACCCACAATTAATTTTATACCGGTAGCTAGATAGAGTTATAGAGTTTAAGAAGGAAGGAATTTTACTTAATATAGTGTAAAGTGGACGTAGATTACGTGGCAGGAATTAAATGTTATAGGATGCATTTTGCAAAATACAAATGAATAAATAATAACACTGTCGAGGGATTCGAACACTGGCTCTCATACATTTCATCATTTTGAAATTGGTTTAAAAGAACTACGTACTCTACTCGGACGTCCGATACTAGTCGTCTAAATACTGGTTGTCTTGTTTACTTTAAATACTATGAACGAGAGTTGAACTTTATTTGAAATGTCGCAATTTGAGTATATTGCATTTGTCGAACATTTCTAAGTATCTAGAAACATGTCTCCTTCACTGTTCTTTAACTACTTAAGATGATTAAAATCAAATACAGTGAACCGAAAGTGTGTTTTTCGGCTCATTATTGTAACGTCGTTCTCCTCCCTAGACTGGAATATTTATGAACTATGCCAATATCCCTTTCTCCTTGTATTTACCCCCTCTCTCTACTCTTTACCCTTCCCGCTGCGCAATGTCTACGGCGCATCTCCCCTCTACCTCAGAACCTTCATATACGTGGTGCACTAGCAGAACGTTATCATTCAATCATTCAAGCATTCATCGTTTAGTTCGTTGAGCAGATTCAAAGATTGAATCAGCATCCAGTTCGCGATGCGATTGAAGCTCTAATGGACAAGCTCGTCTGAAGCCGAGAAGCGGCGTGGTTTAGGTGGTCCGGCAGACCAGGGAAGAAGTGGTCCCTGGTTCGGACGCTAGCATGAGTGTTGCGTGAGGTATGGTGTGGTTTTTCTATTGTAAAGAATATCGTTATTTATTTGTTTATATTGTTGTTATATTGAATGATCCAAATGTCTTTGTTAATTTGTTTTTAATTCAGACAACTTGTTTCTATTAAAAGTCATCTTTTATACAATTCATGTGCTGTCTGATTGATGTGCACGTTGTTGTTTTCAATCCTAAACGGAAATTCACTCACGTAGGAAACTATTTCCAGCTCCCTTGATATTTGGCTGTTTAGCTTTCTTGAAATACAATGATGATCCTTTTCACTCACTCTATGTATTTGAGAATAATTATTTATTTATGTCTATATATCTGAGCGAGAAGGATGAATCAATTGCTGCCTTATATGGGCCCAAGGAAAGCAACTTTGTGCTTGATAACCTGGCAGGAACTCAGATCCACGTTAATAGAGACAAGCAGTAACAAAACCCGATCCCGGTTTTTAATGGTAGCAGTAACCGTGGTTTATTAGAGAGGTCAAACATCTATTCCCTCACCCCGCCCGCACAAATGGGTAGCAGTAGCGTGGTTTGGGTTATCCTCCCTCACCCCGCCAGCACAACAGCTTATTTAAAAACATTTAATAATGCCCTACTTCGTGAACCATAGCGTTGTGTGCAGTGGGCCATAACAGGCACTTTGCTTTTTGAAGCGGCTCATTTCTTTTTTTTTTTCTAAAGTGTACATTACATGGAATTTGGGGTCGAGGACTGTACATTCAGGGCTGATCACATAAATCTCCCGTACGCGCACAGCGTTTTTAAAAACTTGTTCGACGATGAGTTTAACATGTTTGTTGTTAAAGTACCAGGTAATGAATCTTATATATGTAAATAAACTAACTCACTAGCACTATCCAACCTGAAAGTTCATGGCCGCGCGGACATAACCTCTCAACATATCCCTATCCTGAGCTAATGCTTTCCAGTCATCCCCTGTATAATCTACTTTTCTCTAATCATGGTTAATGCTATTCTCCCACCTCATTTTTGGTCTACAAATTGGGCATGTTCCCTCTGGTTTTCCTACATGAAGCTTCCACGCACTTCTTACTTCAATATTCGTGTCATTTGTCCTGTCCATCGCAGTCTACGAGACTTAACTTTTCTTATTATATCTGGCTTCTTATAAATATTATGTAGCTCAGTTATGAACACTTCTCCATTCGTCTGCCTGTACATCTGTCTTTCGTTCAAAATTTTTTCTAAGAACTTTATTCTCAAATGCTCGTAATTTTTTTCCTCCCTTAAAGTAAGGGTCCATATTCGAATATATGTAATATAGCTGCGAGAATAACAGTTTTGCCGGTAAATATCATCAGTTTAACTTGGAGAGAAATTAGGATACAATGCATACTAGTAGGTATTTCCAGAATTGAGCCTATGTTTAAATTCTTTGTGAATCTCATTTATATTTGTAATAATTGTTCCTTCTTCTTCAAAATTGCCTTCAACTGCCCATATTCATTATTCAGGGTGAACATTATTTAAACCGACAACTCTGGGAGGTTGTAATGGACACCAAAAAAATATTTTTCCTTAAAGTATTTTTTTCTGTGAGGATTATTTAAACCGGTAGAGGAAAGTTTCTCTAGCGGCAATTAATTAAACGAACAAACACTTTTGCCTTTTTTATAACCAAGAGACAACACATTAACACAACGCAATTACTTAAATTACTTAAATTCAAAATGCCTCCATTGACATGTAAACACCGGCGGATCATGTTCTGTCTAGCATGGGCAAAATCTCTAGGTGTATCGTTAATTGCTCCTGCTGCTGCTACTATCCGGCAACCCAGATCCCTTTCTAATGCAACATGAGTTGTGTAAACAAGGTTGTGCATCTCTCCCCACAAAAAAAAAAAAAAAAAAAATCGTGTCATATCTGGGAATCGAGCAGGCCATGGTACAGGACCACCTCTGCCAATCAACTTTTCTGAAAATCGTTGGTTCAAGAATCGACACATACGACTGAAATATGCCGGCGCCCCGTCATGTTGGAACCACATGCGTTGTCTTGTAGGCAGCAGGACGTCTTCCAGCAATTCTGGCAATGCTCTGGCGAGAAAATTGTAATAGTGCCTGCCATTTAATGGCCTAGGTAGGAGATATGTCCCAATTAAACATCCCCAACAACACCGGCCCATACATATCAGTGTACTCACTCCAGGTGTATCGCTCCATTAGTAAACAAATACAATACACTACTACACTGGTGGACAAAACAATTCTACCATCAACAGCAGTTGCAGTCATGACAACTGAAGAGCGTAAATACGCCCTCTACCGTTTTAAATAATCCTCATAGGAAAAAATGACATTAGGGGAAAATATTTGTTTTGGTGTCCCCTACAACCTCCCAGAGTTTGTCGGTTTAAATAATTTTCACTCTGTATAATATATTTCTATGTGTGAACATTTATTTAGTTTTATTGTCTTATATTTGTAAACGTCATCGCAAATTAATATTAATACATTAACCCTTGAATTGATATGTATTCTGTAATGATACCTCATCATCGTCATAACCAGCATCGAAACCAATCGATACATCAATGATCTGCTCGAGACTAAAAAAAATTGTCAGACTATATTCTTAAAGGTCTCCCCATTTCTCTTCTTCCAGCTGGTTTATATAATTCAGTGCACTTCTTGAAGATCTTTCAAATGACATTCGACATACGTGTCTCCTCTATTGTTCTCTTTATTGTGATATATATTCTATTATACTGTTAACATGAAAGGCTTCTCTTATTGATTCATTAGATGTGTTATCCAGTCTGGTAATACCGACTAATGATCTGACAATGTTGTATTTCTTGTTTTATTTCATCATTCTCAAAAACTATAATTATGGCTTTTCAGTGCAAAATGCCGGTCAGAGTAAAAATAGTAATCAATAATGAAATAATAGAACAGATAGCACACTTTAACTATCTTGGTTCAGATATAACATACAGTTACGATTGGGATAGTACACAATAAATTAAACCGATATCAAATTATGTGTAGCACCATAAGAAGAACCCTCTGAAAGACTCGAAGAGAAACTCAGCTCAGGTTTTATAAAATTATGTTCCTGTTCTTTTATATGGATCTGAATCTTGGGTACTTACAAAAAAAGATATCTCACATATTCAAGCTACTCAAATGAAATTTTTAAGATCCGTAAAAGGATGTACACGCATGGATAGATTACACAATGAATCAACAAGAAATGAACTGGAGATATTTTCAATACTCGATAAACTAGACCAGCACAAATACCAAAGGAAAGAACATTTAGACAGACTGGAAATACAAGATTACCCAAAAAGATCAACGCCTACAAACCACATGGAAACATATCTTTGGGACGGCCAAGGAAACGATGCACTTGAGACCGGAAGAGGTCGCATTGACCTAATCCTGAAAAGGAAGAAGGAGAATAAGAAGAAGAAGAAGATTGCATCATTCTTTCTGAGATCCTGGTTTCTGATTCAATATCAATGCTAGTATAGCAGTTATTTTATGGAGTCTCATATGGATGTCACTTGTCATATTTTTCTCAAATAAATCCTGATTAGACCATCAATTGAATTATAGTTGGAAGTTTTATTAACAAGAATATCCATACGATTATCATATGTGATACTATAATTGCAAAATAATTGACAGTTTTAACGTCTTTAACATTACATGATTTATCTGCAGTTTACAAAACAGTTTTCTTATCAGTCGACAACACTTTTTCACCATCCGTCCATCCATCCATCCATAGTAATTCTGCCCGATGGCACATCTTTTACTGCAATCGTAGCATTTTCATGCTATGCTTTGCAGCTTTACTAGGGAATTTGTAGGCGTGGTAGCTTCCCGTTGCTTTCCACACCGGTGAAGGATGATGATAATGGCCATATGATTTCGGGGACCCTTTGAGCCTTAAAGTTTTCCTGACATTTGTCTTACAGGTGAGGAAAAACCCCGACAAAAACCTCGCCCAGAAAAACTGATCCGACCGGGCCCGCTGCGTGACAAGGCAGCACGCTACCTCTAGACCATAGCGGTGGACGTTTTCACCATATTGAGACAAAATAGTTTTTTTTTTTTTTTTTTTTGCGCGATAGTGCGTTTTGCCGTACTTACAACAATGGCGACCATGACTGAAAGTTCAACTTCCTACATTTCGGGGTTGTCAACCTAAATAACTATACTGTAATATTACATAATACAAACCGCGAGTGGGGGAGTAAAACCACTATGTATACTACATACAATGTATATACAAAAAATACCCAGAAGGTAGTGTTATTATACATTATACAAAACATATCACTGTATTTAAAATGAACTGAACTTTATTTGAAAAAAAAATAAAACAATAAATACATACTTGCTGCCACTTTATCACTAATTAGTCTCACGGGCTCCGGTAGTTTCAACTAATAAAAATTGCCCACACTGTTAACGTCAGTTAGTTGTTTATAATGAACGCAAATATTTTACAAAATGTAATTATGTTACTATTATTTATTATTCTGAAAACACTATCGCGCAAAAGTAATGTACAACGCTCGTTTGAAGTGTTTTACAGAATTTCGGTATAATATTACTTCACAATTTTTTCTTCATTTTTTTTTTTTTTACTTATGGAATTTTTCTTTAACTATACTACATACACTTCTGACTTTAACAATATTTCTTATTTTTGTCTGATTGTCGCAAAACAATGTACAAATATTTTCTCACTAGCGTTTACGGGTAAAATCCATATACGATGAATTCAAACAAAGTAGGGAAAGAAGGCAGATGTTATAATTTTCTAGAAAACAAAATGTAGTATGTAATTGTGAGAAATGCAACTTTAATAAAAAAACTCCCGGCGCGACAGGACCAGAAGGCTCTTAACCTACCAACCGGTAGCTGGCCTCACATCCACATGTGTTAATCACAGAGATAGATGATCATCAGCCACTGTAGGGGTGGCATGTGGTCAAAAGAAAGAAACAAAAAATAATGGCATTTTGGGGAAACAAACATATAAGATCAAAAATCGTAATAGACAAAAAGAAAAAAACAAAATAATGGCATTTTGGGGAAACAAACATATAAGATCAAAATCGTAATAGACAAAAAGAAAAAAAAAACAAAAATAATGGCATTTTGGGGAAACGAACATATAAGATCAAAAATCGTAATAGACAACAAACCTATGGAACAGATAACAAATTTTAATTATTTGGGTTGTAATTTTACTATAAACACAAAAACTGAAAGAGACATACGTATGAAACTGTCGAAATTTCAAATGATATGCGGAACTATACATAAAACATTAAAGAATAAAACAAGAAGAGATACTACATTGAAGTTTTATAAAACATTGGCAGTTCCTGCATTACTTTATGGGAGCGAAACTTGGGTAATGACCAAAAAATTGCAAGTAGAATACAAAGCGCAGAAATGAACTTCCTTAGAAGAACAAAAGGCTGTACAAGATTTGACACAAAGCACATTTCAACAAATTGATTTCCATAATTGTACAATAAAGAACCTATATTTAAAATAAAATCAGTTAAGTATATATAATTACCGTCCATTGTAAATGATATTAGAATCAATTAAATTTATCTTCTCGTTTTTAAGGATATATCCTACCGGTATATGCAATGCCTTAATCAAGAATTGTAGTTTCGCGCCTGCGCACATTTCAAAACGCCATCAGCTGTTGAACTACGTAAGGTCACATGCACTGCTCATCGAGGTAAGAGTACAATATTTATGAGCGTGTCCTTTAAATTTCATTTTACATTTTTCTATTTTTTTCTCGTTCCTTTACACTGCTTTCATTTTGACCCAAATTCCATTAGAGCATCATTCCATTTTCTATCTATCTATCTTCGGGTTTTTACAGCTGCTGCCGTCTTCCCGTGCCAAACCTCCAAAGCCTACGGTCTTGGGCATCTTCGATGCTTAGCCCTCTACTGTCTTCATGTTTTCCTTCCATGTTAACTTTGGTCTCCTCATTTCTTCTTTCTGTTCGGATGCCATTCATATAGTTCATTCCATTTTAATACCTATTTTTGTAAACTTTTTTGTTTTATTTGTATCCCAAATTACAATATTACCAGCATAAATACATTATTTTGTATATGATTGTGTAATTTGTCTACAATTTTATTTCTGACTTCTTCACGACTACATTAAGTTTTACTTAGCATCCACTTAGTGGAGGTGGACTATGCTAAAGTAGGACATTGCTTATCAGAGTGAGTATTGTGTGAACATACTTCCTGGCATCTTTAAGGTAGCTGTGCAGGTCTAATTAACTAACCCACTGGCTCTACCGAACCCGTAGGTTCATGGCCGCGCGGATGTAAGTTCTCTATACATCCCTATCCTATGCTCATTCCTTCCAATCATCCCCAGTACAATCTACCTCCCTCAAATCTTGGTTAATGTTATTCTCCCACCTCATTCTTTGTCTACCAACTGGCTTTCCTACATAAAGCTTCCCTGCAATTTTTTCATTCCCCATTTCTGCCACATGTCCTGCCCATCGCAATTTACGAGATTTAACTGTTCTTATTATATCTATATCCATCCATAGTAATTCTGCCCGAAGGCAGGTTTTTCACTGCAATCATAGCATTTTCATGCTATGCTTGCAGCTTTACTAGAGAATTGTAGGTGTGGTAGCTTCCCATTGCATATATATTACTTTAATCCCCATTCCTTCCTTAAAATAAGTGTCCATGTTTCGCATCCATATAATATAACTGGGAGAATAATAGTTTATATATTTTCAGTTCAACGTTTTTATTATTATTATTATTATTATTATTATTATTATTATTACTATTATTAACGATAATAATAATTTAGCAAGTATCATTTCATAAGTAATGCCACGAGTGATTTCCAAATTATCGATAAATTCACGACTCACGAAGTGAGGAGTGAATTTATCTAGAGAATTTGGAAATCAAGAGTGGCATTTGTTAGGACTATTTAACGAATAAAATAAAGCTGTTTACTCACAAATCATTATTTAACTACAGTTATTTAAAAATATTTTTATATTTAAAGTAAACGGTGATGTTTGAAAACTAATGAGAAACGATAGGTAGCCTACGCTTCTACTGCTTCTTTTGTTTATCACTGCAACCAGATCATACTATTTATTGCCAAAGGAACGCAATATTGTAAGAATGCTCTCTAGTGGAGAAAAAATGAAACACATCAATCTGTATATTAATTCATTTTTGATGTCGTATACATTTAAGAAAGTGCAAACAGTGGTTTCTTTTTTTGGTGGTATAATCAATTGCTACAAATGTTGACATGTAAGCACTATTATATACAATCTGGTAGCCGTATTTGTTATAGGCTCAGTCACTGCAAAATAACGGTCAGACCTGTTCAGAATATTAAAAAGGAGGAGCTTTGCTTAATATATGATAATCCTAACGTTGATAATTATTTCGTGAAACACGTCTCTGATTGGTTGTAATACAGAAATCATTGAAACGTGATTGGTCATTGACTCCCATTTGGGGCATGAGTTAAATAGTCATTATTAATTATCATTAGAAAAGAAACAGAGAGGAGGGAATGCATGATAGGTATATTGATTTTAGGTATTTTCCACACAACAGGCAGATAAACATGCAAATGGCTTTTGACATTATCACTACTCTCTCAACTTAGTACAAACATGATACATGACTTAGTTCCTTTACATTAACAAAGTTCTAAATTGTATCGCCAGCATCGCATTTTTTTTTTACCAGTGACGTACAATGAAATATTAACTCTTCCAGAAACTTAAAATTATGTCAGTACGTTTAAGATGATGGCAGATGTGCCTAACTACATTATAAATAAATAAAAAGATGATATGTCAGGTTCGAAGATCCAAAGTCCATTAGTTTGTATTTCATTTAACGAAGAATTTAGCAGTTTTGTCATTATCGTCACAATTCTAAGCATAAAAGGCGACAAACTCTCCTCAATGGCTTCTTTCTTCATATGTGAGTGCATTTTGCGTGCAATAAATTTACGCCACGGGATCCAAGGCTTTAGTTCCTCAAGTTTACTGAATAAATTGCAACTAGTTATCATGCAGCGATATTAAAGTCGTACTGTTAGTGTGTTGAATCCCCTCAACCTTAATTTCAATTTATACCATCTAAATTATTTGGAGTGTCCACCGCTGTGGTCTCGAGGTAGCGTGTTGCCTTGTTACGCAGCGGTCCCGGGTTCGATCCCCGGTCAGGACAGTTTTTCTGGGTGAGGTTTTTATCGGGGTTTTTCCTCACCTGTAAGACAAATGTCAGGAAAACTTGATGGCCCAAACGGTCGCCGAAATCATATGGCCATCGCAATCATCATCATTCATATTCATCTTAGATTAAGTTTAGGATTAGGGACTCTCCTGGCGTACCACTATCATCATCATTACCCATCATATCATCGGGGCAACGTAACCCCGCCCGAACATCAGAAGTGGGTTGCATGTACGCCATGCCAGAGGAGAACACCAGGAATGTCGAAAGACAACCTGGGACATTTGAAAAAAAAAGTATTTGGAGTAAATTGGTCTGGGATTCTAATTCTTTCTCTCGTATTACATAAATTCTGTTTAATTTAATATGCTTAATGGATTAATTTTTTTAGTCAAATCTGCTATTAGAGAAGGGTATATCACTTTCCACTCCATTATTCTATTATCATAGGCACTTGCATAAATTATAAAAAAAATATAGTTAGTTATCTGGTACTGACTACCAGTTCTGTATAATCCATTATAATTCTTATTATGAACTTATTAAAAAACAATTAAATTCTGGATTCGAACAGGATCCTCTCGATCACGATTCATGGATCATTTGAGTTTTTCTCCCCTTACATTAATGATTAAATTCACAATGTATGTTATAAGATATATTGGTTTAATTTATTTAATATTGTTTAAATAAAACAATAGAAAAACGAACGAGTAAACTGACTTAAAAGTGTGTCGAATCATACAATGTTCAATAAGAACGTACATTTTATATGTTTTTGTTTTCCCTGCGGTCGGTCACATTAAAAAAAACTGGAATGAAAAATTAGTGTTTCCTCAATTTAAGGGTTAATTACAATACTGTTTAATTTAATATGAGCATTTTTTTCATAAACAGTTTAAGGAACCGTGATAAGAAACGAAGGGGCATTGATTAAGAATAACTTATTTCCAAATTACCGATCTTTTTTTTTTAAGTGAGATTGTTAAGAATCAGTGGTATTTGTAATATTACCATTACTGCTATTTCCTAAAACATTGTTATTGATCGGATCACTGTTAATTCCAAGGAAACTGTTAATTATGTCTATTTCACAGTTTCATTGTTAAAATGATAGTTCGAAATGACTTTTTAATAACCACTCATTTCTGAGTATCTTTATTAAAATGACTCATTTATGAGTGGTATTATTATTTCACACATGCTCGTTGTTATCACTTATTTCGAATATAATTATTAACCATGGCATATTTCTTGATGCATTTGTTAAATGTGAATATTTTAAGGTGTTGTTGTTCAGTGTTCAGTCGCTTTATTTCCGAAACCCGCTGATAAAATTATATTTTCGAACGTCATTTATTCAATGCCACATTTGTCACTTCGACATTTCCGGTATTCTCTCCTGGCTTTGGCGTGTTGTAACCCACTTGTGAGGTTGGAGCGCCTGGAAGGCGGAGTTACGCTACCCAAACGATATCATGGGTCATGATTGTACTGACGCGCCAGGAGAGATCTTAATCCTTAACTTAATCTAATGCGGTGAACATGGCAACGATGGTAACGATCGCCAGATGATGTTCTTGAAATATGTCTTACAGGTGAGGGCAAACCCCGAAATAAACCTCACCCAGGAAACTAGTCCCGACCGGGGATCAAACCCGGGTCCAGCACAAAATATGCATTATTAATATATAGTTTATCTTGCTCATTTGTCACTCAGTTGGGTCAGGGATGATTGTCTGTTTTCGCACCATATGGCGTGGTATCTGTCACACTTTTTCCCGCACCACTCGCACTTACACTCGTTCGTCGGTTGGTGATATGTCTTGGTCTTACACACTTTGAAGTGGAAACCGTGCGTCACTGCGTGGCGAAGGTCATACAGGGGTTCCATCCAGTCGTTGTGTACCATCGCGTCCGTGCAAAAGAAGTCATCCCATATCTCTCTGCGCTTCCTTTGCATGTCTTTCAGTAGATTCTCATAGTTGGAGGTGGATTGCAATAGAAGCTGTTGTCTCAAGTCCTCCACCAATGGTAACTCTCCTGTCAGTACATACGCTAGTGTGAGGGTGTGAACTTCGATAGGCCCAGAGCTCGTTTCAGGTACGTGCTCTTAATCTTTTCTAGGTCTGTTAGATTCTGGTAACTTAGGTGCGTCCATATATTTTCTAGTCCATAAGTTGCTATCGGGACTATTTTTAGCTGAAAGAGTTTCAATGCTGTCTGCAGTGACATTTCCCGGAGGTGCCTTATGTCGCTTAATGCTCTTACTGCAGCATTCTGTCTGTCTTTAATATTCCTTAATGCGTGATAAAGCAGCACGCTATTTCGAGACCACAGCGGTGGACTCAAATTGTGCAGATTAACAATGAACATTTACGTAAAAACAAACTTTTATAGGGAAAAAACACTATGAGATTTAATTTAAGATTAAGAATTGAAGAAGGAAACAAATCAGGAATTTATCAAAGTAATGCCACGAGTGATTTCCAAATTATCGATAAATTCACGACTCACGAAGTGAGGAGTGAATTTATCTAGAAAATTTGGAAATCAAGAGTGGCATTGTTAGGACTATTTAACGAATAAAATTAAGCTATTTACTCACAAATAATTATTTAAATATAGTTATTTTAAAATATTTATATATTTGATGTAAACGGCGATGTTTGAAAACAAATGAGAAACGTTATGTTTCATTTGTTCATCACTGCAACCAGATCATATTTATTGCCAAATAGAATCGCAATATTGTAAGAATCCACCCTAGTGGAGAGAAAAAAACGAAACACACCATTACAGGTTAATCATTTATATCTGATGTCCTCTAATGTAAATATGTCAATTATATTTTTCTGTAACGTTAATTCCTGGGAAATAATACGTTAAGGAAGTGCAAAGAGTGATTTCTTTTTTTTTATGGTATAACCAATTGCTACGAATGTTTTTCTATTATATCTCGCAAGCAGAACCTGGTTACATTCGTGCACTATTATACAATCTGGGAGCCACTTGATATAATGAAAGTGATAAAATCGAGGTGAAAAAGACTGTGATTGGTTATAATCAAAATTCACAGAAATGTGATTGGTCAATGACTCCCATTTGGGGCATGAGTTATATAGTCAGAACAAATGCATAGAATATGACAAAATTTACATAGGAAAAACAAAAATAAATTTGAAAACAGGGGTGAAAGAACATCTTAGAAATGTAAAAATGATTAAGTCAGCAGTAGCTGTTCATGTTTGGTCCGAGAAACATCTAACTGAATCATAAGCCAGTCTAATTAAACAAATAGAAAGAGAAAAAGAACTGACGGTTTGGGGAAAAATCTACATTAAAAAAACGTATGAACTTCAAAATTCCCGCGGATACTGACTAGATCCGGAGGTGTATCGGTCCACCAACAGAGGGAAGAAGTAGTTTTTCTGATCGACATAACGTCAGTCGACAAGAAAATACTGAAGATGAAGCCGCCAAGGCTTTGAAATCGCAATCTACTTAGAAGAAGACTGGATTTGAGGTGAGGTATGAAGCACGCTTACGTAAAAATTTGATGAATTTAATTTTTAAGTTGAGGAGACGGACCCTTTGGGTAACTATTTTATAATTTTACATTATAATTATTAATTTTATGTATAATACCTCATGAATTTTATTAATTTTGATGAATGGTATTGATATTTCAGACATTTTCACGTTAATGTTCATTGTTAATCAGCATTTCGTAATAGCGTTGTTAAAATCACAGTTATTTTCTAATGGTTTTGTAACAATCACTGTAATTTTGGTGTCCACGCTAAATTATGTTGTGGCATAGCTACATGAAATCAATATCTACATTAGGGAGACAGAAACAATATTGATTTGTCCGCCATGTCTGGTAGTTAAATGACTATAAATTTATGATTAGTTCCACTCTTTCGTAATTAAATACGCCATATTATAGACATTATTACAAATGGTGACAGATCCAGGTTTGTTCAAATATCTTAATTCAATTTCTTAAACACTACAAGTAATATAATTATGATACGAATACAAGTTAAGGAAAACTAAAAGGTTAGAATTTATATACCTGATGCATTAACTAGATCAGACATATTTGTGTTTTCCGTTATAGGTTATAGGCAAATTCATAATTAAGTGGTTTGCTGGCAACCATCCTCAACTCTAAACACTAGGTTCATTGGTTTGAAAACCGGCCAGGGTTGATTTTTTTTTTCAATTCTGATTCTAAATTATCATAGAAAACATTTTTTATTATTCGAACTATATTAAGTAAAGTGTGATCCCACAACAGGCCCGGAGGCCCTTCGGGTAGTAGGAGGTCAAGGCTCCCACTTTTTCAGACAATCGGCACTTTACGTCAGCCGGGTTGTCAGTCCTGCGTGACGGCCGCCTTTACCCCCAGAACAAGCGTCTGGTACTCATTTTCGTTAGAGGCTGAGTCGACCCCAGGGCCATAGTTCCGCCAGAGGGTTTGGGTCAGTTTAAAAAACCTGACCCCAACGGGACTTGAACCCTCGACCCTCCGGCTTGTAGCTCAGTGCCTTAACCACAAAACGCTACGGCGTGCCCCCTGAACTATATTATATTATTTTAAAAGTATATTTTAATTATATTTTAAAATTTTAATAGGTATTTAATTTTATGTTCGATTTTATTTTCGCGGTTGACTGGATTAAAAGGCCTTATGGCCTTAACTCTGACAGCTTAAATAAAGCATTATTACTATTATTATTATTATTATTATTATTATTATTATTATTATTATTATTATATTTGTTATAATATAATTTAAGTTAAATTGCATAGCTTACTTACACAGTCGTCTTAGCACTTTTCATTTCTATTTCATTCTCATTTAATATTTTGCCTCCTCCCTTTGTACAACTTAAAAGTTCATGGGGCTTCGCAAGTCAATATCCTGAGCAGCTCACGTGTAGTAGGATGCAAGAAATTTGAAACGCACACCAGACAGATAAGTTACCTATATATGTGGTAGGCCCTACCTTAATATGTAGTTAGCAGGAGGATAGGGCAACCGCTGAAGGCATTACAAAGAAAGAATGCAATCCGATACCCAGGAAAGACATTTGAAAGTCGCTATCCTGATGAAAATTGAACCCGGATTTCCAAAGTGGAGGATGGGGGCAGACCATAACGATTTCAGTATTTTATTTATAGTTATTTATTTGTTTACATTTAATAAATTTATCCTGGCTGGATGATCGTCCACCTGTCATAAACACTTGTGGATATGAAGCCAGCAGTCGTTGGTAGGTCAAGGGCCTTGGCCTTATATTTGCCATGACGTTTTGTTTTATAAATTGTCCTATATTAAACATGTATAGGATAAGATTAAGGACTACATAGTACATAAATCCCATTCTAATTCCTGAGTTTAGATTAATTCCGAAGAATAAATAGTGGGAAACCGTGTCAGGAATTTACAGTATTCAGAGGTCACCAATTAGATTTCATGGAGGTCCATTTTCTTCTTCTTAAATATAATTTGTAGGATTTTCATCCTGTTTATTTCTAGAATCACTCCTCGGAGGAAGACGTATTGGATGTGCATGCCAGTCTATCCATCTCTTGGCTGGTCGTCCTCTTGTTCTTCTCTCGTCCTTTGGTCTATTTTCTTTAACTCTTTTTGCAAGTCGGTTTTCTTCCATTCTTTCTATATGACCCTTCCAATATTGTCGTCTATCTATAATAAATTTGGTTATGTCTTGAATATGACATTTGTCCCTAATTTCAGTGTTGTATATTTTATAAAATAATGTTTTCACCTAAATAGTTCTTAAGATCTTCATTTCACATTTGCTTATTATTTGTTTAGATTTTGTTGTATCAGCCCTAGGTTCAGCTCCATATACGATAACTGGTCCAACTATCGTTTTGTATATGCGGGTTTTGCTTTCTATTGACATATGTTTGTTGCGCCAAATTAAATATTTCATATATCCTGATACTTGTGCTGCTTTATCAGCTTGTTTCTTTACTTATTTTATTAAATTTTTAGTGTTTGTTATTAAAAGTAAAGTGATCCCACAACAGACCCGGAGGCCCTTGGGGTAGTAGGAGGTTAGGGCTCCCACTTTTTCTGGACAATCGGCACTTTATGTCAGCCGGGTTGTCAGCCCTGCGTGACGGCCGCCTTTATCCCCAGAACAAGCGTCTGGTACTCATTTCCGTTAGAGGCTGAGTCGACCCCAGGGCCATAGTGCCGCCAGAGGGTTTGGGTCAGTTTAAAAATCCTGACCCCAACGGGACTTGAACACTCGACCCTCCGGCTTGTAGCTCAGTGCCTTAACCACTACGCTACGGCGTGCCCCAGTGTTTGTTATTAATACACCTAAATAATTAAATTCTGATACTTGTTCTATAATTTTTCTTTCCACTTCTAATTTGCATCTTACTGGTTCTTTTGATATTGTTAGCATGCTGTCTTATTCGTGTTAATTTTAATATTGTATTTTCTGGCATTTATATTAAATTGATGTAAAGATCTTTGTAAATTATCTTCAGATTCTGAAAGGAGAACATCATCGGCTTAACATATTAAGTGAAATCTAGTATTTCCCATTTTATAACCCAAACGTGGTGGCATGTTTTAAATAATTTGACCATTATAATATTAAATAAGAATGGACTTAAAGAGTCACCTTGCCAGATGCCCTTTGTGAGCGTTATTTCTTCAGTTTGCTGTTCTTTTACTTTGATTGCTGTTTTGCAGTGTGTGTTAATTGATATTATTGCTCTAATCAGTTCATTAGGAATTTCATTCTCTCTCAAGATATGTACAACATCTTCAAGCTGTACTCTATCAAAAGTTTTCTTCATATCTATGAAACATAAGAATAGTAGTTTATTGAATTCCCATGATTTTTCCACAATCTATCTATGTAAATTTCATCTAATGTGGATCTATTTTTCCGAAATCCTTGTTGTTGTTCTTTAATATGGATTAATGCATTTAATTTATTGTTTAATATTATTAAGTAATGTAATTCCACGATAATTTTCTGGTTTAGTTTTGTCACCCTTTTAAAATATTGGGATAGTTATACTCTATTTCCATTCTAATGGGGTGGTACCGCTTATATGATATTTTGGAATAATTTCTGTAGATCATTTATCAGTTGTATTCCCCCATATTTCAACATTTCATTTGTTATCGTATCAGGACCTGCAGCATTTCGATTTTTCAATCTCTGTACTGTGTCAATTACTTCATCTATTGTAATTTCAATTAATTCATCTTGATATTGATATTCACAAACATCCTGTTTGTTTTCCTGTTTAGTATACAAACAAACAAATTGACAATGCAAGAATGGAATAATTATTTCCAGGAACTGTATAAACAAGAAGAAGGTCCATTTTCAAAGTAATAAATTCAGTCGAGGTCTGGAATCACAGTTGATAAAACATATGAAGCTTTTATTAAGTTTATTAATATTATATTATAATGGACAATGGCCTTAGATTGAACAATAACTCAAGTATTAATAACTTACTTTTCGCCGATGATTTAGTCTTACTACACCATGATGAAGATCTGTTACAATTGGCTGCTTACAAACTAAATGCAATATGTAGCGATTATAATTTTAAAATTTCAATAAGTAAAACAAAAGTATGGCATTTTGTAGAAGAAATACTCTGCGTGCAAAAATAGTAATTAGAGATGAAATTATTGAACAAGTATCCCACTTTAAATATTTAGGATGTGACATCAGCTATGGGTATGATAAAGATATTGAACACAAAACACATCAGTTTCAAGCTATTTGTGGTACAATAAATAGAACATTGAATAATAAAGCCCATAACCAAACAAAATTAAAATTTTATAAAACAATGGCTGTCCCTGTCCTTTTGTATGGGAGTGAATCTTGGATTACCACTACCAAACAAGAAAGTAAAATCCAAGCAGCCGAGATGAAATTTTTAAGAAGAGTAAAAGGCTGCACTAGAATGGACCAGATAAGAAACGAGGATATCCGTGAAGAACTGCAGATCTACTCCATAAAAGAAAATATATTTAACAACAAGATACAGTGGAAAGAACATGTAGAAAGAATGGAAGAAAGTAGATTACCAAATAAAATCTTCCATTATTTTCCAAGAGGAAGAAGAGATGTCGGACGTCCTCGGAAGAGATGGTCTTAGATCTATTAGTGAAGACGGAACAGGCAACTCTTGCCTAAACCAGGAAGTGAAGCAGAATAAGATTAATATTATAAGGAAATTATTTAAATTGTGTTATGGGTGTGAACTGCACAAATTAAACAAAACACATGGTAAATAGTAAAAGAATACAGCACAGTAGTACACAGTTATTAATTCTAATAATTATTAATAAATTTATGATAAATTTAACATATGGTCAGAGTAATATTTAAATATCTTACCTCACAAATTTCGTGTTTTTCACGATACCAGGTTTCAAACGGAATCCCGTTCATATTCAGTCAAATCTCCGACCATAAGCAGTACTGCAAACCGAGCCAACAATAATACTATCATAAAATGGAATGTAGTAAACTGGTTTTATTCGATGTTTAACCGGTTTTAAAAATTTGTATTAATTCTATATTTAACCGGTCTGGAAACCAACGTCCCAGGGTCCAGATCCGGATCGCGGTCTGCCAATTGGTGACCCCCGGTGTAGAAATTCAAGCTTGAAATAAGAGACCTCAGAGTGAAATTTATGTATTTTCAGGCTCAGAGATGAATGACAACGTCAAGGATACGTAGTGTTAGAGTGGAGTCGTTAAATAAAATTGAATCGAGTTATTTTGCAGTTGAGAAAGTAGTAAAGTTTTGACCTATATGCATATTTGATATGAAGGAGATTGAAACATTTCATTCGATCGAGTGCATAAGAAAGATCGAGTCATAAAAACACGTCCTCGCCCTTTCCACGGAGCACTCAGGGGTGAAACTGTAACATGTGCCAAACCTAATAATGTTAAATGTTATTCTAGCCATGAATTTCAAGTGACATCCACACTCTCCCAACATATTCCCACATACTGACACACTGAGCTAAGGATGCTTCCAGATTTTTATGCCACTTAGCACATAGGATACATTTAAAGACTTACTCGCCTAAATTATCACAAAGAAATTAACATTGGAACTACAGATTAATCTAACATCTGTGAAATGTAAAAATCATTCATTATGTAATTTGATTTCCTTTCATCTTAAAATACATTATGATAAGTTGATTCTACGTTATTTTAACTACAGTCTAATTCAACCCAGGAAGTTACTACAGACTTTATGGGGCTACACCAGTGTCCCCCTACGTACAGAGGGTAGATGTTGCCAAACTCATAATAACGGCATTTGTTTGTTTAGGGAGAGGAGGATGGGCAAGGTTAGCAGTACTTTTTCCCAAATCTATGTAGACCCTACTATACATTTAAAAAACATTGTTTTTCTTTTACGGCATGCAAACTAGTTTTATAGTAAATATGAATCGTTACTTTCACATAGGATAGTACAGCTCCGCACGAGCTCAGTGACAAGTGGTAATTGTTTTTTTTTTCTTTAAGAGGGATGACTATAACTTACAACTATGTACCTGCTGTGTTGTAATCTTCAGTTTTGTATAAAGATTTCTCTCAAGAAAATACTGTTAAAAAGGCAACCCAGTTCCTTAATTCAAACACACAGTAACTTCCTGGGTTGAATCTGACTGTAATTAACTCATTGGCATGATCGGACCCTTAGGTTTATGGTCGCGCGAAATAAGCTCTCTATACATCCCTATCCAGAACTAATGTTTTCTATTCATCTCCTGTATAATCTACTTTTTTTTAAATCATGTCAATATTATTCTCCCACTCATTTTTTTGTCCGCTTTTCTTCTGGTTTACATAGAAAGTAGTTTCCATGCCACTCATTTATTCCCACATGATTCTAATACTGAAATACTATAGACGCATGGATGGAAAATAAAAATGAAACGTTTTAATTATTTGAAATGATCCTTTAAGATACGGCGTGTTTTATTATGACCGCTTCTCATTTGTATTTTAAAGAAAATATCTAACTCACTGGCACTACCGAACCAACAAGTTTTTAGCCGTGCGGACATAAACCCTCCATACATCAGGGACTATTAAAAATAATTAAAATTATGCTTTATATGGTCTCTCCCTATCCTGAACTAACGTTTTCCATTCATCCCCTGTATAATTTACTTCCCTCCAATCATTATTAATATTATTCTCCACCTCATTTGTGGCCTATCTACTGCGCTCCTTCCTTCTGGTTTTCCTATAAGGAGCTTCCATGTCCCTCTTTCATTCCCCATTATCACACTCTATGTGACTAGCGAGTTCTTACTGCATCTGGTTTCTCATAAAGACCATTCATCTCACTGCTATATAATGTTCTCCATTCATCTGTTTGTTCATCTCACTTAGGTACAAATATTTACGCAAGTATATTATTCTAAAATACTCAATCTTTTCTCGTTCCTTAAGATGAGAGACTATGTTTCGCTCCATATAACTGGGAGAATAACAGCTATATATTCCAGTTTAATTTTTTTAGAGAAGTTGGGATAATACAATTAATTCCATAATATACTTCACTCCTGTTTGTAATGTTCCTAAGTATTTGAATTCAACCACTTCTTCAAAACTTCTCTCATTTCTCATTAATTGTCCATTTCCATTATACATTGAATTTCTACCTGTGACCATACATTTAGTTTTGTTGATATTTACTTCCAGCTCTAATTTCTTTATGTTACTCTATAGAATGTGCGTGTTGGGTCTGGCTACAGCGTTTATAATAATACTACGTTATCAGCACATAATAACAGCTCATTAACACTGTTGAGTTGTACGCATTCTTTATCCTCTACAGATCCTACAGCATGCTATTGTACAACATTGAGTAGCAAAGTAGATAGTGCATCTCCTTGCTTTAACCGATTGTGAATTTCAAAAGTAATATAAAAATGCTTGTCATTCCTCACCTGAATCTTTGTTCCAGTTAGACTCGTTCAAGTAAGTCTCAAACTTTTTACGAATTCCTAAGTTCAGACAATATTACTTTTGTTTTCAAAACACTGTTTGCATTTAAATTTAAAATGAAATTGATTACTTTATTTATAAGAAAATTTATTTATATGCATCCCAATTTTATGGGATATGGAGTCTGATTTTGCCTAGAATTTCAATATGGCCAACTGCGAGGATTAAAATAATGAGGTATTCTTCTTCATTAATAGGAATTTCTCTACAATACAGCAGTTTTCCTACAACCCATTGTAAATTTTACTCCTCCATAAACCCCTATTCCATGTATCACTCTCTGTTAAACCTTTCGACCTTATCTCATATACACTCCTTAAACCCAGGTTTCGTTTGGTCTCCCCTTTCTACTGTTGCCCTCCGCTTCAAAATTTAATTTCATCTTAGGTATCCTGTCATCTGACATCATCTTTACATGGCAAAACCATTTGTCTTCTTTCTTCAATAACTTGTCGAACATCTTTTTGAACATCCATTATTTCTTTGATTATAGTATTTATATTTGAAGAGAAAAATTATACGCTCAGACCGGGACTTGAACCCGGGACCCTTGGTTCTCTAGACCAAGTGCTCTACCAACTGAGATACCTGAGCAAGTACCGATCTAAACGCAAATCCTTCTCTATATACATTGTAATTCCCAATAGTATTTATAGTTTTGTCTCTTCCTGAATTCAGAAGCCCATAACTCCATCTCCTTCACCAATAGTTTGTATGCTTGCTCCCTGCTTAATGTCTACGTTACCGCATCATATAGTAGTATACTCTCCACCGATGAACTATAATAACAATAATGATGATAATAATATTACAGTAAAACTTGTTTAATCCGGAAAGTGAATAATGCGTAAATCTGTCCAAAGTGAACAAATTCATTGGCCCCGGTGAAATAATGGCAATTTTACGTGTTATGATGATCTTACGTGTATTTATTTTGCATAACACGGAATCTCTCCAACGAGGAAACGGAAGGATATGTATAAAGCGGAAAGACAGAAATAAATTAGTTTCTACTTCATTTAATTCCCGTTAGACCAAAAAAAATAAGGAATGATTCCTGTTGCCGGGTGAATTCCAGATTTTACCTGTACGTGAAATTTTATTTCGGCCTCACTGTACACCCGTTATGCGAAATACAGATACGTGTCTTAGAAGTTACCGTTGCACTGTAAAATCTTAAATGAGTTTAAGTTCTGAGACCAATCTTTCACAGGTAGCGTTCTGAATTTACAGAATAAAGATAGCTAAAACATATGTATCATTGTCATTAAACAAAAACGCGAATGTAATTGAAGATAAATCTCCAAATTTGCGGACCGATGCTCCAAAGTCAAGCTCTAGCTGTGCTAAATCCCTAGGGAATAAAAATTTCAAGGCATCTTCAGATTGGATAGACTGTTTTAAAATACGACACAATTTAGTGTGGAATGAAATTTGCGATGAATCAAAGGATGTGGACGAAAGTGTAGTTAGTGAGCGGAAACCGAAACTGCATACTTTAATTTCAAGATACGCGCCTAAGAGACATTTTTAACGCTGACAAAAGGAGACTGTTTTTTTTTCTTTTTATCGCGTTACCATCTACGTCGTTCGTACATACTATACTTCATTTTTCTTCATCATTCCGCTTTGAGAAAGTTTTACTGTATTATTATTATTATTATTATTATTATTATTATTATTATTATTATTATTATTATTATAGCAATAAAAATATTTGACGGAAAGAATAATTCAAGGTTAACTTTTTTATATTTATGATAGATGAAATATGAAATATATAAAATGTTGATAATTGCATTTTTAATTGGCATTATTGATTGCTTTCCGTTATGAAAATGGCGGACCTTTTCGTCTGATCACATATCGTATGATTTTTAGGTATATACCTATAATAAACTACACCGAAAAGGATGGCGGAGGCGGGTTTTCAAGAGGACAGATCTCTTTCTGCAATTCTTTCTCAATTCTTAAACTTTTTTTTTAAGTTCGAAACTATATATTATACGGTAGGTATGTAAAACTGTGATGTACCGAAATTATTACATATTTTTTTCATTGTTGCATTTCACAAACAAGTTGTCTCAATCGGTAGCGTTATAAATAGTCATATTCGGAAAGACTGAATTTGAAAAAAATGTCGGCAATCGTGTTTTTTTATTTTTATTTATCTTTTCATTTATTTATTTTTTGAAATTTTTTTTTCAGATGTTGAATTCTAGTTTAAAATTTCAGTGATCACCATTTCATATGACTCATTACACCTAACATCGGTTGTACTTACAGGTACGAATTCAAACAATACAGCTTACATCCAGATATTATATGTATACAACCATGAACAGATCTGTGATCCTGAGGTGAAAACGCTAATTTCATTTATGTCTGAATGGCCTTCTACACAAGCGTATAAGGTAAGCACGCGATATATGATTAATCTTATATATTTGAAACACTATTTTTTAAAGGGATTTTTTTTTTCAGAATACCAGACGTTATTTCACTGTAAGATGCATTTTTGTGAAATAAATTGATATGGTAGCTGCCGCATTAGATTTGGAAAATGATAGGGTTGTTTGAAATAAGAAGAGACTATGAAAGTTTGATGAACGGACATAAATCAAGAATTTAAGTTCCGCAGTTTGTGCTGGCGTGACCCAAGCCATTAACTAAGTACAAGTATTATATATCATCAACACCCTCATGTCTTGGCCACAAAGCTCCCTTATTTTATATTAAAATAACCACAAATTCCGTTTTTCATGCAGAGGTAACCATTTACATATAAATCAGGCTTTATAAAGATTGAATGCAGGTTGACGTACTAACCCTGCTGTTACTCAATAGGAACAACTTAGGTCACTGGCGTCGAAATTTAAATTTGAGAGAGAAAAAATCAACACTTTTTTCTAAGAAGCATCTTATTTATGGGTTCAGATTACACTGAGCAACAAAAAAAAACTTTTTTTTTTTGTCTCAGAAAGAAAAATATATGATTCTAATAGTATTTTTTCTCCTGAATTCAAATATGATATCGATTTCTCTTCATGGCGCAAGGTTTCCGAGAGACAGACATTTACAATTTCAAACACTTTAATATTTTCTACATTCGTAACTACACAATATTCGAACATTCGGACTCGCCTAGAAAGTAAAAATGACGATTTTCTGCTATATTTCGCCTGTGGAGCATCCCTCTTGATGGTCCAACGATAATCGGCCAGTATATTAGGATTGCATTTGCCTTGATATATCTTTTCCATAGCTGAAATCTCCTGATGAAAGTGTTCCTTGTGCTCATCGCTAACTGCGTCAAGATTTTCCGGGAAGAAATTTAGATTTATTAAAAGAATAATTATTTAAATCCATTAATTGAAATTTCAATAAAAAACTGTGGGTGATGGAGAAATTCCGAATACATATTTGAAAACACGATAAAAAAAACTGCATTTAGTGCAACTATTGGTACTCAAGAGACAAAAATCGTGTTGACCAGTGTAATTTAAGTTTCGTAAATCCAAGATAACCGTAAGGAAGTGATGCACTGGACTTTACACCCTGAAACATTAATAAACTCCGGCGGGTAACGAAACCCACCGTCATCAACGAAGATAATTTCTTTCTAAATGAATTATCAGTATCTAGATTAAGCATACTGTTTTTCTGATATCATCAATTTAAGAAAATACTAATGTAAGAAAACGTATAAGTCCTGTAATTTAGAATCTAACGTAAGATTAAAATTAGTTTTTTTTTTTTCAGTCCAGGTCTCCGATTTTAATAGATCTGTGAAACTCCAGTTTACGGACGAATAGTTTTTTTCTCCAAGAACATATTAAATACTTACAATGTAGTGTTATATTAGTTTTTACTTTCATTTTTTTTGTCAATACCAGCAGGTTGTCTTTCATGACTTCTCTGGCTTTTTTCCCTGGCATTGGCGGAATTGTAATCAGTTTCTTAGGTTGGGGCTTCAATGATATGATGGATGACAAATGATAGTGAAGCACCAAAAGAGTCCTTAACCTAAACTTAACCTAAATTCGAGACCATGGTTAACCATAGGAACAATTTCCTTTAAGAAAAAACCCGGGACTTCATGTACAGTAGTTAGAAATGCTGACCACTAGCCCATGAGACTGGTCATTAGCTTAACATTTATGTCATGATGATGATACTAAACCATTCTTATTTCTTACTATGTCTCACTTCTCCACTTCATGGTTTCATAGAATGACCACAAATGTGGAATATTACAGTATCGGTACCGTGTACTGTAATATTCACTGAAGTGACGAAACTTCCACCAACATACACGAAGAAACCATCACAAACATGATCAGTATTTGTTTAAAGTAAACAAGTAAGTTATTCAATAAAAATTATAAGGCCATAAATATCAAGTCCATATCTAGACTAGACTAGACTAGACTATGTAATGAAAGCCAGGTCACTTTTCCAAAACGTATACCCTCCCCGAGCCTGCCGATGATGGATTCAGTTTCCTGGATGAATCCTCGGAGACCGAGAAAGGAACCGTCTGGTCCATGAACCAAAACCTCCGGCTATTTTAGGGATTTATGGCCCTCTTTAGCATCAGCACTTAATTCACTATAAAAGCTTTTTTTTCGCATTACAAAAAATGTATTTTAGCGGTTATGATACATTTTGTATTTATTTTTTTCAATTCGCAAAAGTGATGTCCATTAAAGCTCAAGCGACCGCACCTTTTGTTTCATCGAAACCGAACTTGGCATATGGCAATTAATTAAAATAAAGTAATGTGGAGTTCGTAACCTGCAAAAGCATACTATTAGGCGTAGGAGATCACAAACCAAAATTCAAGAATCGCTCTAGCGGTTTTACAAAGTATTTGCAGTACCATCTCTTATCTATGGATGTGCAACCTGGACATTAACAAAGGCAGATAGTAAACAAATAGAGGCTACTGAAATGAAGATGTTGATAGCAAAGGACATCCAAAGGACAGATAAAAAGAAAAACGAAGATATAAGAACAGAACTTAATATATTTAATCTCTGTGAAAGAATAAAATATTATCAAAATGCTTATCTTCAGCACGTATTACGAATGAATGAACAGCGCATACTAAGAAGAATGTATAATTATAAACCAAAAGGGAGAAGAATGTTGGGAAGACCATTGAAGAGATAATGAGATCGGAACAGGCCATTGGGCCTAATCTTTGTTGATGATGATGCTCTAGCGGTCGCAATTTTTTATGTTTCATAACGAAACTATGTAAAGGCTTATTACATAAAACGGGGAAAGTATTCCCCAAAGATAACGAAGTCCGACCAATAGGAGTGGAGGTTTACCTGAGACCCGAACTCATAAATTAACTCTAGGAACCGTCATGTTTGGTTCGTCGCAATGCACATCACACAATTAACTGGCAACGAATCGTGTAAGCTACATTAGTTTAATATGTTTAATGTGTTTAACACAAGGTAAAGCTATAAAAAAATAAATCGATAGATATTATTTAAATTCGTACTAAATTATACAATAATTTTCATTAGGTAATAACTTTAGGTCATGCACGATTTGTTTCACTGCAGTCGGACAATTTTAAATAACCTGGCATCAGAAAATGAGTTTCTCCAATTTAACCAAAATAAACATATATTAAATTAACCAGCTAAATGGAAAAACAAACATGACTTTATGAGGAATGCGCTTAGTTCCGCGTGTAGGATTTTGTATATCTGGCTTAACTTGGTAAAGAGAGATGGAGATATAAGGGTAGATCCTTGACCGCTTTCCCTCAGTTACAAAAGAATGAACCCACCCTGTTGTCAGTTTTCGCCTTCCCCCTTTTTCCCTATTAACATCTGGTGATGAAACACCTTCAACACTGGTGCGAATGAGAGGGGCGAGCACAGCTGTCTCTTTCTACAAATTTCTTGCAAAGTTAAGCAGACAGACAATACCATTATTGTAGCTACTACTACTACTACTATTACTAATACTACCACAATCACCATCAACACAACCACTGGTACTACTACTACCGTTACTACCACCACTCCCGCCACCACTGTTATCTCTGCTGCTTGAATGTAGTAAAAAGGGGGCTTGTGCTCATATTTTACATATATTTTTATGTTTTATAAAAGTGAAGTTAATTATAACTTGTATGTATCATGTAAACAGTGTTGTTTATATTGGCTGAGAAGAAGAGAAAGTATTATAGCATTAAACCCAACCTTCTTAGGACTCTAACGGATATGAACATAACCTAACATATTGTGTTCTAATAAAGTTAAAAAAAACTATCCCACCAATACACAAATTAATAAAATTAGACTAACAATAAATATTATAAATAATTCTAATACTACTTGTAAAAAATAAGTACATGTATTATCCGATTGAGGGTCTTTCCACTTTTCAGCGGTTGCCCTTTTACCAGCCGGCTGCTGGCCCTTCACATCCACATGTGTCAATCACAGAGGTAGATGATCAACAGCCAGTGTAGGGGTGACATGTGGTTAGCATGTCGAGTCCCCCAGCCGTTATCGCTGGTTCTTCAACCTGGAGCCGCTACTTATTGTAGCTACCCAATTGCCTCAGGATGCTGGGTGGGCACCGGTCCCATACTGGCCGAAATACCATGAGAAAATTCCTTCCCCCATGGAGACTCGAACCAGCGCAAGTCCCGTAGCTCTACGCCAAGGCTTCCTACCTTAACCGCTCGGCTACGGCGCGGGACACATGTATTATTATTATTATTATTATTATTATTATTATTATTATTATTATTATCCACCGTTGTGGTCTCGAAGTAGTGTGCTGCCTTGTCACGCACCCCGGTCGGGGCAGTTTTTCTGGGTGAGGTTTTATCGGGTTCTTTCCTCACCTGTAAGACAAATGTCAGAAAACTTTAAGGCCCAAACGGTCCCCGAAATCATATGGCCATCATCATCATCATCCTTCACTGGTATGGAAAGCAATGGGAAGCTACCACACCTACAATTCCCTAGCAAAGCTGGAAGCATAGCATGAAAATGCTATGATTGCAGTGAAAGACCTGCCTCGGGCAGAATTACTATGAATGGATGGATTATTATTATTATTATTATTATTATTATTATTATTATTATTATTATTATTATTATTATTATTATTATTATAAGATAATTAGCTAGCTGAGTGTCCAGCGTTGCTCGGGTATTTATTTATCCCAATCTTCTTGGCACTAATCAGTTTAGTGATCACGGAAACTATGCATTCAACACTATTCTCGGTCAATTTTGACATTTTATTTTTCATCCAGTCTTATACCATGCAGATGGGGCTGTACATGGAATAAACTGCATCGGGAATGTCACTGACTCTGATTAATGACTTTAGCGACCACAAAAAATGTGGATTAAAACTAGTAATGCTTATTATATTAGTACCCCTTCTAAAAGTCAAAGTTACATGACATATGTATTGTCACCAACTAGCTTAGCGACCTGGAAAGACGCTAAACTCGGTCATTTTGGGCATTTTATTTTTCACCCTTCCCACACTCGAGCTAACTAACTCGCTGGCACTATTGCACCCATAGGTTCATGGCAGCGCGGACATAGGCTCTCAACACATCCCTATCCAGAGCTAATGTTTTCCAATCATCCCCTGCATAATCTACTTCCCTCAAATCATGGTTAATATTATTCTTTCACCTCATTACTAGTCTACCGACTGGACGTTTTCCCTCTGGGTTTCCTTGCCCTTCATTCATTCACCATTCGAGCCACATGTTCTACCCATCACAATCGACGAGACTTAACTATTCTTATTATTTCTGGTTTCTTATAAAGGTGATGTAGCTCACAGTTATGTAGTTTTCTTCATTCACCTGCCTGTTCATCTCTCTTCAGTCCAACATTTTTCCTAAGAACTTTAATCTCATATACTCGTAATTTATTCCCCTCCCTTAAAGTAGGAGTCCATGTTTCGCCTCCATATAATATAACTGGGAGAATAACAGATTTTTTTTTTCAATTGAACGTTTTTTGAAAATTAGGACGACGGGATTGCTAATAATCAAATTTCGATTTAGGCGACATCTGCATCATCATCAAACAGGATAGCGACCCCAAAAACGATGAATTTGATTTCAATATCGATCACTTGTTATTTAAGTGTTCATCCCTTGCCACCGCCTCACTTACGTTAGGGGAGCTAGAGGTCAAGTTATATTTCAGTGTCATCTGGATTGTGTCCAATCATTGATAACGATCCCGAAAATTACAAATTCGACACTAATCTCGGACACTTTTAGAAACTATTTTTCACCCCTACTCACACTTCTCCCTTAGGAGTGTCAAGTATCAAACTTGGGCTTAAATGTCATCGAGAGTGTCATTAATCATATAAACAACTCAGAAACCATGATTTTTCACTCCTTTAGAAGTGCATCAGTGGTATAGGGAGAGTCGCCAATCAGCTTAGCTACATGATATATAATGTATTTGATATAAATTACATTTTATTTTTCATCCCTCTTCATAACTTCACAGTAGATTAATGTTATAAGAAGTTAAGTAGACGGTCTTACAAGGTACCGGTACATAATTATATATTAGAGGAACTTCGGGTAAGTTGGACCCTTGTTTTGAATTTGTTGTTTTTCTTATTTTAATTAAGGGATTTGAATTTTGTTAATTACAGTGATTATCATTAGTGTCGTGATTCTGAAATAGCATTGTTATTTTATTCAGATATGGAAACATCTTAATAATTTTAAAAAAAAATTATATTACAATAAAGGTCCACTTTAACCTCCATATTCGGATAAAGCAACCCCAGAGTCCACCTTAGTTTTTAGTCAATTTTTAAGTTTATTTACTCTATTAATTTACACACCCAGGTACGGATGAATCTTAAAGTATTTATGAATGATCATAATTAATTATTAATTTAATGTTTTAAAACATTTTGTTGATTATAACATTCAAACGTCATTCAACTGCAGAAACTGACGGTCTTTGGGTTTAGTGAAATTACAAGGATATTAAATAAAATTAGTTAAGTGAATGGTTTTACACAAAGCATCCTCATTGATAAAATACACTTATTGGTGTAAAGTGAACCCAGGTCCTCGTGGAGGGTCCACATTAACCGAATTCCTTTGTTATGTTTTATTATTTTATACGGAAACCATGTCACATAATATGAAACCAAACCCGTCAGTATATTAAAACAGCATCTATATAATATAATACATTTAGGAGTTTTTTCAACATTTGTAATATTCAATAGCAGAAATTAAGAATCGATTCTTAGCTTCAGAAACTTTTAAAGTGGTCATTTTCATAAATATCACAAATAAACCCTTCTTCGCACAGAGAATAAAATAAACTGGCCTTGAACCCATAAAAGTTGATGAGAAGAAAAAATTAAAATATTTTCTGATCGAGGGCAGCACCAATTAAAGAAGATATTAACAGGTTCCACTCAAACAGAGGGGTCCACATTACCCGAATTTCCCTATATAATTTTAATATTGTTAATAAACAATAGCCTTGTTCACCCCTCCCAATGATGATATATAATGGTGCAAAGTCAGGAGAAATAACTGGATCACTAAATGTACAACCTGTTACCATTATATTTAAGTCCACAATGTGTCTTATTCTTAAGCCATTACTCGCTGGGTATTAATCATGCGCATGCTATATGATTATTTTGTTATTCAAAAGTACAGTCTCCATTAGAGTAGAAAGAATATTTCTTAAGAATCTGGCATATCCTCTGCCATTTGATCATTTTTTTTAAATACAGGTCAAATCATAATATTCCCAGGAATTCATTGCCATAGACTTTCAACTCTATTTATAAAGAACCTCATCTGTACTCCATCGTGGGTTTAGTTTTACAACGAATTAGTGATTCATATTTTATTGACTCGTTCTCGGTTGGAGAATGTACTTTATCGGTGAAAAGAACGTCAGAGTGTCATTGGTGAAAAGTTGGTAATGGGTCTATTGACAAAACTAATATAGTTCTTGATGTAAGTGAACATGATAAGGATGGAAATAATGGCGCTGCAGAATACGATATCACTCGTTTCGAAATTCCATCTTCGTGTTCAAGTTGGCATGTGATCACATGAGGGATCACGCCTGTGCAAAGAGCATAGAAACTCCATTTGTTCACGTTCTACGATGATTTCGAGACATTGCATTCGAATTTCTCCTTCCACGCAGAATCAAAATAAAACTCTTGAACATCCAGCGGAAAGGTGCTGGATGACCTGTCAGGGACCCGTTTTCTGTACGTAGTTCTGCCTGAAAAGAATGTCACCCGACTACAAAACAAACAAGAAGCATTTAGCATATGGAGATGCTAACAATGGACAATCAACTCCAAACTTTTTTTTATCGCATTCGAATGAAAATAGGCGATCTTATATATTTGCAGTAAATATATATGCTAATCAACATTTCTATCACATACCATGTGTAAGGAAATTGAATTACTTTTATCCATTGCCCCAAGTTGTCTTTTCGATATTTGTGGTGTTCTCTCCTGGTATGGGGTAACTGTACCCACTTCTCAGGTTGGGGGCCTCGAAGGCGGGATTACGCTACCCCGATGATATGATGGGTGGTGATGACTATAGTGGTGCGCGAGAAGAGTCCTTAATTCTAAACTTAATTTAAGGGTGAATATGAATGATGATAATGATGTTGGCCATATGGTGTTCGGGGACTGTTTCGGCCTTAACGTTTTCTGACATTTGTCTGACAGGTGAGGAAAAACTACGAAAAATATCACCCAGAAAACTTGTTCCGACTGAGACTTGAACTCGGGCCTGCTGCGTCACAAGACAGCACGCTACCTGGAGACCACAGCGGTGGACATGATTGAAAATTTACATAACAATCCACAAGAAAAAGAAACATGTGTAACTTCAGTATTTTGATACTTTTTATTCATTTATTATATAATAATTTATTCTGGTAATTCCATTTATTCCATAGAAAATATTGTGGTCATTATCACTAATAATTTAGGGCTAAGTAGTGCAGCACTAACTTATTCTGAGGAGTAGCTACTCAAGCATGTAAGTTAACACGACAATATGTGGGTTGAGGGAGATATGTTACCCACCCTCAGAACTAAATCCTCTCAGAACACTTGTATTTAATTGATCAGAAATCATACACAAAATTATAACTACACTATTGTGGCGCGTCGTAATATCGTCGTTCAAAATTCGCAGGCGAAGGCGAAAATTGTGGTCTCGCATTGGTCGGAATATATTTGCGACTCGGAAGACCAGCGCAGACCACCGAAATGTCTGGGTTGTCATTCCAAAGATTTCTAGTTTCCCTTTCGGGAAAGATCGGTGGCCAGATGCTTCCAGGTTTCCAAGTATCTCGAACCTAAGCCTAGAAAGTTCCTCCCCGCCTATATAAAATGTGGCGAGGACGGAAGCCAGTCAATCGTGTTTGTGCCAGCGATAAGTGAAACTTGTAAAAGAAAGAAAAAACTGTAGGGAGCGAATTTCAAAGATACTGTAAAATAATTAAATAACTGTGTGTTAGGTATAAATATTAAGCAAGAATATTTGCTACTGCAAATTCTGATGAATTTATCAGAGGTATTAAACCAAAAATATTTACTGCTACAAATAGTGAACCATTTACTACTGGTAAATAAAGTGGATGTGAGAATATTACACGACATCGGTGTGTGGTTATTTACGCCAAATCTTTCGTCTTCACATACATGAAGACGAACCCTACGAGGCTGCTACACTATATAGCGTAAGTAATTTGAACAACCAAGCCATTAAATAAATAGTTTTAAACAACACTGCATTGTTTATCGTGTGCGATCACTATTCTTTTGTAGAGTAGAATCGTACATTGTGATACATTCTTAATAGCTCTCCATAGACAATTAAATGTCATTTAGAAAATAAAGAATAAGCTCTAAATGTACGAGGCTACTATATATACTATCAGTAAATACTTTCCAATAAAGATACAACATTTTGTTTGAAGCAATTCCTTACTTGCCGCCTAAGAAAGAATTTATTGGGAACTAGCTAATACCCCGTGTGCGCTGCTACTCCTAAATAAATGTTAATGCGTTTTTACGTTTAGTTGAATAAGTACAAAGAAAAATAATTATAGATTTGCTCTCTTCGTTATTGCAGCTGAATACCAGCCGTGCGCTGCTATGCTTGCCCGGGAATCTACTTATCCCGATCTTCTTGGCATCAATGAAAGACAAAAATGGTTATTGTGAGTTAACCGTAAAAGATAAACATATGCTGTCGCGGACTTTTTTGTAGAGTTTTGTGAGATATTCAATTCTGTGTACATAAACTTGGTGTATCTGTTATGGTTTAGGCAGCGTAAGCCATTTAAGCGTCAAAATAGGGGCTTTATTTCACGTTTTTCACTACAAAGGGTGATTTTTAGGGGTGAAGGTGTTGATTATTACAACTCTCTTATAGCCTATGTTCATCCCGGGAATCTCCTGAACATTTTGCAAAGCCCCATCACAATCGGATGAACGGTATGGCAGCGCATAAAATACGAACAAACAAACAAACAAACAAACAAACAAATGAAACAAACAAACAAACAAACGAGCATTCATTTTTATATTCGATGAGCAAGATAAATGAGACACCCTTGTGTGTTTGTGTGTGTGTCTGTGTGTATGTTTATAAATGTAAGTATATAATTTCACTTGTGTATTTTATTGATATAATTTCATGTTTTTGGAAGCACAATCCCCCCCAGGAGCTATCACCTTGACGTGGTGGGGGGCTTAGTACCCGATGAACCAGACGACTCTACTGGGGAAGATTGACTTAGGTTAATCTTGCTGGTGGGTAAGAGGCGAGGGGAACTAAGTATAGCTCACAACGAAGGAATGGCGTCTGTATCCATATTGGGCGGCCACATCTTCGTCAAGTCAAGTCTTCAACGGTCAACAGGGCGACAAGGAATAGCACAGCTAAACTTGTAGGGCTTGAAGAGCGGAAGAAGCAGCCCTCTCTTGGGGGGTGGATACCCAGAGGAGCATGTTTGGAGGCTCAGAGGAAGCAGCCCTTCCACCATCCTTGTCCTGCGAAGCGCTCGTAACGCTTCCAGGAGACATTATCTTACTGAGAAGCTTCATGGAAATCAGCCGGATTGTCATAAAAGGAACCGACCCAAGCAAGATAAAAGGATACGATTTGGAATAAAGGACATTTTGAAATTAGGAAATTGGAACGTAAGGGGAATAAATACAAAAGAAGAAGAATTAGAAAGAGAATTAAAGAAAAAGAAATAAATATAGCAACAATAACAGAAACAAAAAAGAAACTAAAAGGAACAAAGGACTTACAACACTATACTATGTTGTATAGCGGAGTAGAACAGACAACAAGAGCGCAGTGTGGAGTAGCAATTTTAATAGATGAAAAATGGAAGAACAAATTGAATAGCTATGAGTTTATAAATGAAAGAATCCTGATAGCCAGATTAAAATTGAAAGAGGATATATGATGATATTGCTGTGTATGCCCCAGAGGAAGCAAGAAAGAAGAAACAAAAACATTTTATAAAACATTACAAACATTAGTTGATAAATATACAAAAGATCATCATTTAATAATAAGTGGAGACTTAAATGCCAGAGTAGGCAATGTCCCTATACCTAATGTAATAGGAAATAATGGAGAAATAACAATAAATGAAAATGGACAGGATTTGAGACAGTTTTCAGCCTATAATCAATTAAAAATAATGAATACCTATTTCCGAAAAAAGGACATACATAAATATACAAGAAGTGGATATAACTCAAGATCAATAATTGACTATTTAATCGTAAACAACAAGCTAGGAGCCTTGGTAAAAGATGTGAGAGTACATAGAGGCAGCGATATATACTCTGATCACTATCTCGTGATAAGCAAAATAAACATAATAGCTAAATGGCGGAAAAATAACATAAAGAACAAAAGAAACCAAGAAGAAGTATATAAAATATATTTATTACAAGATCAAAGTATTAGACAACATTATGAAAGCAGAATGAATAAATATATATCAGAGATAGCGACGTCAGAAGATATAAATATTGAATGGGAAAATATATCAAATGTAATACATAAAACAGCAAATGAGATATTAGGAAAGAAAAATAGAATAAGGAATAGGAAGGGCTTGAGAACTTGGAATGCGAATATACAAAATGCAGTGAATGAAAAACAAAAAGCATATCATACATACTTACGACTGAAAACAGAAGAATCTTATGAAGAATATAAAATGAAAAGGAGAATTGCTAAAAGCATTATAAGAAAATCCCATCAGGAGTCATGGGATAAATTTATAAGCTCAGTAGAACATGATATGTATGGAAGACAAGAAATAGGTTATAAATTAGTGAAACATCTAAATCAGACTGAGAAAGATTCTGCCAGATTGAATATAATCCCAGAACAAGAATGGATCCAGCATTAATGAAAAACTTTGGAAAAAGGAGGAAATTGAAGGAAAAGAGAACAATGAGGAAGAAATAAAAGTGGAAAATATTGATGTAATAGACATAAATGAATTAGAAATGGCTTTGAAAACCACTAAGAATAGGAAAGCAACAGGATTAGATAATATAAATATGGAATTAATCAAATATAGTGGAATATTGTGTAAACTACGAATACTTCATCTAATTAATATATGTTGGCAGACCTATGGATTCCAACCACTTGGAAAACAGCAATTGTCAAGAATATATTCAAAAGAGGAGACCGGAGAAATTGCGAGAATTACAGAGGGATTAGCTTAATGAATACTGGCTACAAAATATATACGAAAATAATAAATAATAGATTGAGAAACATAACAGAAGTAATAATAAGTGAAAATCAAAGTGGATTCAGAAAGGGAAGGTCATGTATAGACAATGTCTTTACACTGAAACAACTCATAGAAAAGAGAAGAGAACATAACTTAGAAACTCACATAGGATTTATAGATTTGGATAAGGCCTTCGATCGAGTAAACAGACAAAAATTATGGGAAATATTACGAATGAAAGGATACCCGCTGTGCCTTGTAGAAACAATAAGACATTATATGAAGACACAAATATAATTATAGATACCGGATTCAAAAAGAACAGATGCAATCAAAACAAATACTGGATTACGACAAGGATGTAGTTTATCACCCACTTTGTTTAATATATATATAGACGATATTTTTAATAAATGGAAAGTTTTAGTAAATCCAGGAATAAGAATGGATAATAAAATGTGCATAAATAATCTTTTATTTGCTGACGATGTAATCATAATACAGAAAAATGAAGACGACTTACAGAAATCAATGCATGCATTAAATGAAATATGTAAATTATACGATCTAAAAATTTCTGTAAGGAAAACGAAGACCATGGCTTTTAGAGGAAGAGATCCAGTGAGAACCAAAATTATTTTAGAAAATCAAAGTATAGAACAGGTGTCTAGTTTCAAATATTTGGGCTGTGATGTTGGCTACAATGTGGAAAGAGATATTGACTCCAAAATAAATAAATTTCAGACGGTGTGTGGAACAATACAGAGAACATTCAAAAATAAAATTAGAAAGAAACCAAGATAAAAATGTATAATGTTATGGCGGTTCCCACAATATTGTATGGATGTGAAACTTGGGCTCCAGTGAAAAGACAGAAGGATAGAATACAGACGGCAGAGATGCGGTTCCTAAGACAAGTAAAAGGATGTACAAGACTTGATAGAATAAGAAATGAGGATATAAGAGAAGAATTGAAAGTACAGCCTTTGTTGGATAAAGTCACGAATTACAGACAGAAATGGATTGATCACATGGATGGAATGAGCAAGGAGAGATATCCATTGTTAGCCAGAAATTATCAAGCAAGAGGAAGGCGTGATGTTGGAAGACCTAGAAGACGTTGGGCTGATGCAATATGAAGTCGGAACGGGCAATTGCCTAATCCTTGGAGTGATGATGATGATGATGGAAGCACAATTAACATTTGAATTCATTTTATTTGTTTTCTTCTAGATGGTCTTGGCTCTTCAGTGCTGTCGAACTATACATTTCATTTGAAAACAAACTGAAAAGAGTATACTTGCAGAAGAACTGAAGAAAATTTTACAAACTTTAAAGAAAGAAAGAAAGCATAATTATTGCATAAAAGTCAATGTAAATAATGCTCTATTTAAACGATTAGCTCGAACATCTAAGTAAAGTACTACTGTTTGTAAAATACTAATTATCGTAAAACATCATCTTTATTAAAGTAATTAGCTTAAAGATATAAATAGAACAACATATCTTCCATTTATAACGTAAAGAGTTCTTTTAACAAGTATAATGTTACTAGAGAATGAAAAAGGTACACTATTCATGTGTCCGCTTTCATACAATTTTATCAGATTAGTGAACAACATATTAGCATATTGAAAGTGTATAATTATATTTATTTATTTTGCCTGATGGAGTTAAGACCGTAAGGTCTTCTCTTCCACTTCACCAGGGTTCGTTGATACATAATATATATAAACTACACAATATAAATTTGACAAAGGTATGAAAGAAAAATAGTAGTAATAATAATAATAATAATAATAATAATAATAATAATAATAATAATAATGATAACAAAAATAATCTATAATTAGATTAAGTAAATGGCTTGGCAAAGAAAGATTAAAATATAAAGAAACAATAAAAGTATACATGGAACAGGGTTATATATTATATTTTCTAAGGAAATATGAAGCGAGTTTCTTTTTAAACTGTTTTTGAGTCGGGCAGTCCTTGATATACGAGGGGAGGGAATTCCAGAGTCGTGTGGTTGAAACAAGGAAAGATGAGGAATAGTGAGATGTTTGATGTAGAGGAATAGCTAGAGTTAAATTTTCTGTACTCAAGAGAATGATGATTGTAATATTAAGGACCCTATATTCCCTTCAGATTTTGCCATGCTATTACAGAATTTTGCAAGATATTAGAAGTTCGGAAAATTTTGAAACTGAAATTGGTATAAAACCTGAAAGATTAATTCATATATTGAAACAATAACTCTCTTGCTTGAGGATATGCAGTGGGTAATAATATTCATTAAACAACTTCCTGGGATGATAGAATAGATAAAAACCAATATTTTTGTTGTATGATCAAGACTAATATATGATTAAGTTTAAAAATTAAATTGTACCTGTTAGTAGGTGCCGTCGTCCTCAACTTTGTTAATATATTGTATATAAAATTAACTGGAGCGCTTTCGGAAGTTACCTTCCATCTTCTGCAGGTCGAGTTTCCGTTACTTGTTGTTGTGTACGGTGGTGCATACTCCAACTGTTTGTAGCAGCAACTGACTTGTTTTTCACGATCTCGTATAATGGGTTTGACTGCAGTGCGTTCTCATTGAGAAGTAAGGTGTTGTTTGTTTCCTTTATAATTTCAAGGTTTTTTTACTAGTATCAAGACTAATATGTTTAATAATTGAATGATAAAACTACAAATTGTACGATAATGTAAATAAGGTTTATTATAGTTGTAAAGATATTTATGACACTCATGTTTCAAAAAACATTTCCCTTCGTAATCCTTTACAAAAAATGTTCAAAACTGCGACCTCTTGCTTCAATACAAGCTCTGCAACAACATATCATTGCATATCATACACGTTCAAAGACTCCAGACATGCGCTGCAAAAAGTCAGAAGCTGTAAGAACTGGAGCGATGAGATCTTCCTGCGTTTTAATTGGAGTCTCATATACTATTGTATATCTGGCTTAACTTGGCAAAGAGAGAGGTGGAGATATAAGGGTAGAACCTTTAACCGCTTTCGACCGGTTACAAAAGAAAGAACTCACCCTGTTGTCAGTTTTCGTCTTCCCCCTTAGCCCTATTAAGATCTGGTGTCGAAACACCGACAACACTGGTGCGAATGAGAGGAGTGAGCACAGCTCTCTCTTCCAATGTTAAACCAGACGAACTATAGGCTATTCAAGTGAGATTAGGTCGGGAGAACAAGCCCACCATGGTCAACCACTTCTCATCGAATTTGCGGTTGAAATGTTATCAGAGTCCACGAAGGAAATGTGAGTAGCACCATCATGTTGAAAGCATAATCGAATATCAAGAGGAACGTTTTGAAGAATCTCCGACAAAGGATTTTCGAGGTAACGCAAATACACGTTAAATCCTGGCAAAATGGAAGCATATACAGCAAAATCAAAATTTACCCAACGGCACCTGTCCGGATGTTAATAACAAATTGTTGTTTGTGTGGACGTACGAAGATGGCGTTAGAATTTCCATCTGTCCATATAGTAGTTGTAGACAAAGCAGGAAAAATAATATAAAAAAGTAATATATTCATTAATACTAATAATCCCTTCTTTCATTCTCATTTACATAAGTTTCTTCTTTCAATGTATAACTTTTTTTTTTCAATGTGTGTGTTCTAATGCCGCCCAAAGCAATTTATGTGTTTCCACGCTTGGCGGATAAATGATGTTAATATGGTCTATTTTCAATTTCTCATTTCTACCCACCACTTCGGTGGACCACTTTACGTAGATGATGTACTCTTGTACAGAGAGGTGTGTTAGATAAGTGTTCGTTTTATAGTGGAATGCAGGCTTTCACGGCCGGTAATCATGGTAGTAAAAGATTCCGGGCTATGTGGCCGTGGTCTATAACTGGCGTTTCTTCAGACGTTTCAGACGTTTCTCCCTCAACTGCGGAGGGCATCTTCAGTGGCGAGCGCTAGAAGCTGTTGTTTCCTGTCGTAGACTCGACTGCGAATGAACAGCAGAAATCTGGACGCTCTTATTTATACAATAGTGGAATGCAGGCTTTCACGGCCGGTAATCATGGTAGTAAAAGATTCCGGGCTATGTGGCCGTGGTCTATAACTGGCGTTTCTTCCAGACGTTTCTCCCTCAACTGCGGAGGGCATCTTCAGTGGCGAGCGCTAGAAGCTGTTGTTTCCCTGTCGTAGACTCGACTGCGAATGAACAGCAGAAATCTGGACGCTCTTATTTATACAGTTATTATATCCGCAGTTGAGGGAGAAACGTCTGGAAGAAAGGCCAGTTATAGACCACGGCCACATAGCCCGGAATCTTTTACTACCATGTTCGTTTTATGTTTGTGTAATTTAAAAAGTGTTGTATGAGGCATCAATATGAAGAGAAGGGAGAAGGTGAAATCCGGGCCAGCACTTAGCCTACTCCTATCGAAAAACACCAAGGGGGCCTGCAGGATTAACGTGCCCATCCGACGGACGAATCGCTATATACAATATAATACGAGTTTGCCTTCACAAAGGTTTGCAATTTAATACGGAATTTGGTGCACAATCTAGCTATTAAAAATTGTACACCACTACCTCTCCTGCTCCCGAAATTAAACATTTTGATTTACGTTAATTTAACTTAACTGAATTAATTTAACACTTAAAATTTTCAACCCTGCCGGGTATCGAATCTGGGCCCGCTAATCAGGAAGCAAGCATAGTACCATATGAACCAGCATGGCGGACCAACTGTTTCCAGTTAATAAATCCATTTTTTCCAATTAAGTTTATACCGGATGAAAGACCCCTACAAATGCTATTATATAGTGTTAATAAACCAGGGGAATGGTCGGTGGATCTGTGACAGCAGTCCTCCCGGCTAGGCTCATGGAGCCCGTGGACCAACTGTGGGGTCGTCAGGATTGAGCGACCTGATGTACTATGTAGCTCAGCAATTCCCAGAACTGCAAACTCCAACACTCTCTCCCTGGGGTGTTGGTGTAAGGACCGTGAACTTGAATGTGGACGCGAACATAGGATAGGGAGGACTAGAACTAGGACTTGGGAGTATGGTCAGGACGACCGAGGTATCCCAAGGGGTGGACGGCTGGGCCTAGATGTTAATAAACCAGTTGCCATAAGTAATGCCGCGAGTGATTTTATCTAGAGAATTTGGAAATCAAGAGTGGCATTTGTTAGGACTATTTAACGAATAAAATTAAGCCATTTACTCACAAATCATTATTAAAATATACATATTTTAAAATATTTATATATTTAATATAAACGGCGATGTTTGAAAACAAACGAGAAACATTTGTTATGTTTCATCTTTTCATCACTGCAACCAGATCATATTATTTATTGCCAAATGATCGCAATATTGTAAGAATGCACCCTAGTGGAGAAAAAATTATACACATCAAACTGTTTATAACCAACATTATAGGTTACTAATTAATTTCTGATGTCCTATGATGTAAATATGTCAATTATATTTTTCTGGAACGTAAAAAGCTGGAAATAATACGTTTAAGAAAGTGCAACCAGTGGTTTCTTTTTATTGTGGTATAATCAATTGCTACAATTTCTTCTATAACTTGCAAGCGTTATCTGGTTATATTCGTGCACTGTATCTATAATCTGCGCGCTATATTCATTCCATGATTCTTACATCTTAATATATAAATTTCTGTATTCAACGTATTTCTTAGAAAGTCAGTCATTGCAAAATAATGCTAAAAGACCTATGCAGGATATTAAAAAAAGGAAGAGCTTTCTTTAATATAATAAACTTAATTGATAAATATTTGGATAAAACACGACTGTGATTAGTTGTAAAACAAAATTCATTGAAACGTGATTGGTCATTGTCTCCCATTTGGGGCATTAGTTAAATAGCCATTAAAAGTGCAATCGCCCCCTTCTGTGAGTGTATCCATCAACTGGATAACCATGACAAGAGAAATGTCAGAAATAGGCCAAAATGTAAAAGAACAAAGGTATGACCTAAAATGTTGGAAGCGTCTTTACTAAGAAAGGGAATGCTGATTTGGTTAAGTTGCAAACTTTTTGCATAATAAATAATATTTGAAGGACGCTATGTTGTCGAAGCACATTTAGTTCTAAAAATAAAATGGGCTGGTTCTGAGTTATGAATGAGTCTGTAGAATTAATATTTCTCTTTATTTCACCATATGATGAGCACTGGATGCCCTTCATAACTATGTTCTGACGCTCTCATTTTCTAAATTATGCAATATGAGTTCAGTATCCAAATTGTGGTTCGCGATACAGATAACAAACTTCAACACAGAACTCCACGGTTGTCATGCCTACCATATGGCTGATGACCTCAAATCCACTTGTGCTACTTAAAAATTTACAACAGTATATAGGGACGTGTTGACTGACAGCAAAATTCAATCATAAATAAATGATATACTATTTGTATTCACGTAGACTTTCACGGCCGGAGTTGCTATGATGATCTTGAAGAAGATTTTCGGGCTGTAGGCCGTGGTCGTGAGGCTTGTAGTTCCCCGACGTTTCGCCAGAGACTGCGTCTGGCATCCTCAAGACAACCCTTGAGGATGCCAGACGCAGTCTCTGGCGAAACGTCGGGGAACTACAAGCCTCACGACCACAGCCTACAGCCCGAAAATCTTCTTCATGATCATGATATACTATTTATCTCATAGACCGATAATTTTGCCTCTTCCTGTACGTAATGAGCGATATCTTCGGAAATTAACTTCTTTACAAAGGATATCGATTCAACAATGTATTAATTAACATATTGATAGAATGCCAGAAGGAAGAGTTCCAAAATTATTGTTAAATTATAAACCGCAAGGAAGGAGAAATGTTGGTCGCCCACACAGAAGATGGTGTTAAACAATTTTAAACAATTCTAGCTTTCATGAAACCGGAACGAGCCAACAGGCTTAATCCCTGGATGATGAAGAAGAAAAAGAAGAAGAAGAAGAAGATGATGATGATGATAAAGACAAAGGATATCGGTTCAACAATGTACGATCGATATAGTGCAGCAAGAAATGTCAAAAGAAAACAACTTAAAAAATTACCAAAAAAATACTAGTTCTGTTGCGCTTCTTCTTCTATTTACTAGCCTGTTCCGGCTCCAAATTGCTGCTCTTTCCATGTTTCCTTGGTCTTCCCAAACTTCTTCTTCCTCGTAGTGAATAGTTGTATGCTGCTTTTGGTATTCTATTCTCAGTCATCCTTGCCAAGTGTTCTTTCCAGTTTGTTCTGTAGTTCTCTACTGTTGTGTTTAATTCTTCGACTTTTAGTTGTTGTCTTATTTCTGTGTTACGTTTTTTGTCTGTACTGTTGCTCTAAAAAATATATTAAATGTTGTATAATGTATCTGCATTATTGTTAATAGTTATTTCTCATACAATTATATCTTATTGATTTTTCCCAAACTCAAAGAGATTTTAACAGCAAAGGTATGCTATTTAAAAATATACAGCTGGCTTAGAAATCGCCCGGAAGTAAGATCGGAATATATAACCTCATATTTGGTAAATATTAAATATTATAATTATTTTTAGCTTATTTTATTCGCTAAATAGTCACTCCAAATCCAACGCGCGGTTGAGTTTTTCATTAGACAAATTTTTTTCAGAAAAACACAACCTCTTGTTAGAGTACTGTCGATAAGAACCATCCTATTATTATCAATCAACTTAGCAACAAATGCATATGGAATCGACAGTAATCTGGATTTTAAATTTTATTTTTCAACTTTTATCATCATCTCGCCCCTCTCAGGACTGGTACGGGGGTCACTTTGGGCTAAACTTTACAACTTGTGACGCAACTTTTTTAATTCCTTCATAAACTTCTGCCAAATTTTATTTTTAGGGTTTTTTCCCCCCACCATTTACAATGAGTTTTACATGTTTTCTAACGATTGTTTGAACACATTTTTTCACGATATTGAACTACATTAAGACGTAGCAGCCATATTGATTTTAACGAATATGCTGTGTTCCAGTGGAGCCAACATAGAGTCTATATTAATTAACTTACACTAAATAAAATCAACGTGCATTCTTTCACAGGTTAGAGTACTCAAATTGCGTTAGGTTAGCTTTAAGGTTCATTGGAATCGCGAGTGAAAATATTGCGTACATGTTGGCTGCATCCCGTGATTCTCTAGTATAAACCCCTTCGCGTCTGTTGGCACGCGCAGGGTGTATAATTGGACCTTTTTTCGCGTCACATGTTGTAAAGTATTCCCTGGGGTCCGTTTATCGGGCCCCAGCTGTGCTCACAACAGCAACAGGGCGTGTCCCCGGGTGTCGGATAGTCGAACGGTCGGTGGTTTCCTTGCATTCCTCCCGGCTAGGTCCAGACCGGACCCGCGGGCCATTTGTGAGGTCGTCAGGACTCGAGCTACCTGGCGTACTACATAGCTCGTGCTGCACCCACTTCAGCAACCAAACGCGTCTCCTCGGTGGCGTAGTGGGGAAAAGGTTGGTGGATCTGCTAGTCAGTCCTCCCTTCCAAGTCCGAGGGACTCGCGGACCATAAGTGGGGTCAACAGAGACGAGAGCCCTGTTGTACTAAAGCTCATACTGCCTGGACCCACAGCAGGAGCGTACGGCCACCGTGGCGAAGTGGCGGGAGATCGGATATCAGGAGCTTCTTTCTCTTGGTTCTATGAACCCGAGGTCCATCTGTGGGGGCACCATGGGCAATGAGCACCCTGGATGCCTACATTGCTCAGTGGGCTGGTCTCACAGCAGCGGCACGACTAGGCCTAGTCTTGCGAACGGGCTCGTTGGGACAATACCGGGCATAATGCTGGGAATTAACACCAGGCCAGTAAGCTCGGAAACGGAGAAAGCACGATCTTTTGGGTGTGGGATTTGCGCCGACTCCTGAACCGGGTGACCCAAGGACAATCTGTGAGGTCGTCAGGAGTTGAGCAACCTGACGTACTAATGCTCAGGCTGGACCCACTTCAGCAACAAAACACGTCCTCAGCTGGTGCACTGGGGGAATAGTCGGTGGATCTGCTTTATAGTCCTCCCGGCTAAGTCCAAGGGACTCGTGAACCATTAGTGGGGTCGGCAGGAGATGAGCGCCCTTTCGTACTATTCGCTTACCTGTGGGAGCTTGCGAGCTCCTAGCCGGCCCATAACGGCAGCAGGACACGTCCCTGGGGGGCGGACCAGGGCACGGCTCGGATCAGCACAGTGGGGAGCAACTGTGCTGGCTCCCGGCTCAGCCTACGGTCTCGTGGACCAACTATGGGGTCGCCAGGAGATGAGTACCTGGATGTACTATAATCTCGCACTGTGGGGCTTGAGGATTCAAGCCCTAGCAGGTCTGACAACGGCTGCAGGATGCGTCCCTGGAGGCAGAACAGGGAAACGGTCGGTGGATCTGCGACAGCAGTCCTCCCGGCTAGGCTCAAGGAGCCCGTGGACCAACTGTGGGGTCATCAGGAATGAGCGACCATGATTGTACTATGTAGCTCAGCAATTTCCACTGAAGTTGCGACTCCCAACACCTTCTCCCTGAGGTGTTGGTTTTATTGCCTGTGAACTTGAATGTGATCGCGATGTAGACAAGGGAGTACAAGAATTCTGGCCTTGGGAGTAGGGCCTTTTGATCGAGGTATCCCAAGGGGTGGTGGAAATGGGTCCAGATGTTGTAAAGTATTTCCCAAGTTCGGATTTACATATCACCAACACTGCCCCAAATACGACACTAATATTCGTTGTTTTCGGTTTTATGTTTATTTGATCCCCTCTCAGGTGTGCTATGTATGTCTTACCCCCACTTAACTTTTGCTGATTGTAAGTTATATGCGTACCGAGTTAGGATCAAATTGTTCCAGGTGTACAAAACTTATACCGGAATATATACAGGGTGTCTCTAAAGGCATTAACCATTTCAACGAAGGAAGGCAATGATTGAAAAATCAATGATATTGTGAAGTTTTACACATATTCTATTTCCTTTCTACATGACCGCCATCTAGATGAAAACCACCTTTCAGCTGTGAAACGAAATGTAGACCTTAACATTTGAACCGTAAAAAAACCTGTTGTTTCTGTGACACGATTCCATAAATCATGCAGACGTGATAAGAAATTTTCGTAGAGTGAAACGTAGAATTTTCCACACTGAGGGGTATTCAACTCCCTACTGAGGTGTCGAGTTGATGCTTTCGGACTATCACTGGCAATTTGTATCTGTTGATACACATGGTCGTCCACAACGTGCCTCGTCAGACACACTGCCGGTACGCTTAAATTTGTTTGCAAGCAGACAAATATGTACCTTTGTTGGGGCTGGTTTACGGAATATATGGATTAATTCAGCTCTGGCGTCTTCATATGATTACACTGGTCAACATGAGTACCAATAGTTGTACTTAATGCAGTTTTTTATCGTGTTTTCAAATATGTATTCGGAATTTCTCCATCATCCACAGTTATTTTATTTCAATTTCAATTAATGGATTTAAATAATTATTTTTTAATAAACTTTTTTCGTCCATTTATCCATTGAGCGATGATCACGGGGAACACTTTCATCAGGAGATTTCAACTATGGAAAAGAGATATCAAGGCAAATGGAATCCTAATATGCTGGTCGATTATTGTTGGACCATCAAGAGGGATGCTCCACAGGCAAATATAGCAGAAAATCGTCATTTCTTACTTTCTAGGTGAGTCCGAATGTTCGAATATTGTGTAGTTATGAATGTAGAAAATATTAAAGTGTTTGAAATTATAAAAACCTGTCTCTCGGAAATCTTCCGTGATGGAGAAAACCCGATATCATATTTGAATTCAGGAGAAAAAATACTATCAGAATCACATATTTTTCTTTCTGTGACAAAAAAAAGTTTATATTTTGTTGATCAGTGTAATCCGCGTACCCATGCACAAACAATGACAACCCGTTCTTCCGTTTTAATCATGTTGCACTGAACTAACAGTGAAGGAAAATAAAAAAAAATTAATAGTGTTTTCATGGGAATGAATAGTGACTTCAGAGATACCCTGTATAGACCTATATTATAGATAATAGCGAAACACAAGAGGCAAAATTGGGAAATATTTTAAACGTGAAACAGTAGTAATAAAACGTGAGTGTACTCCTTCATACAAAATGGAGGATTACTTTATAGAGAGGAGGAGCAAGCCCCAGTGGGATCGTATAAAACCCCCATTGGTAGATACAGTTCAACATGTGTGATGCGGGAAAACCTGACAGTCTGTAATGCAGGTGAAATGTGTTTGATGGCGTTTTCAACAATCTGCTATACATTAGTCACAAAGCTATTTGTATCTAATTTTTATTTATAAACGCTTTAATATTTAAGGTACATCGCGTCTGTTAGGTGGATATATTAGGCGGGGATTCTTTACAACACGTGACGCGAATTTTTTTTTCCAAGTTCCAATCATTCACCATGCGCATGCACCAACAAACGCGAAGCGGTTTACACAATGGAATCACGAGATGCAGCCAACATATACACGATATATAACGAACCTAAAAGCTAACCTAATGAAATTTATGTACTCTAACACGTGAAAGACCAACCTAAAAGCTAACGTAACGCAATTTAATATAACTCTAACTCGAGAAAGAATGCAACGCCCAAAAATAAATAGTAAGTTCCGAAATTTTGAAATATATGTAATCAGTAATTAGTACATACCGTACTCTATGTTTCTGCACTGGAACGTGACTTTGTTTTTGCTCAGAATATTCGTTAAAATCAATATGGCTGCGGGGTCTTAAATTTCATAGAAAAATATATTGAAATAATCGTTAGAAAATATGTAAAAATCATTGTAAATGGTGGGAAATAATTTGAAAACGGAACCCTAAGAATACAATTTGACAGGAGTTTATGAAGGAATTATAAAAGTCACATCACATGTTGTAATATGCTATGTGTGTCTGTTATTGTGGTACGTGTTTTTCTGAAGACTAAACACCAATAATATCCATGGTAAAACTCCGGGAGGTGTTAATCACGATATTAAAATTACTAGGGCTTTCGATAAGTAATGGCAACACTGTTGTAAATCAGCGATCCTAGTGGTCACCATTGTACACTAATCTTGTTGTATGTAGTTGAGTAGTCTTTGTTGTACAAATCTGTAATATTGAAAGTCTCTATATAACAATAATGTGTGAATACATCCACTGATTCTCACATTTAGTAAGTACCGCCCTAAAAATATCTTCAGTATAATTTGTTTCGAAGGTGGAATTGTGAAGTTTTCGAACATACACAAAATTCACCGAACAGGAGCCCTTGTGACTAAACCTATTGTCATAGATCAAAGAACCTCTACGAGACATTCGATTTCAATGAGAGTTGATTTCAGAGCTCTAGATCCATCAGATGAGAGAGATATCCAGAAATGACGCTGCAGATGGAGTGCGCCATCTTCCAAGGATTTTTAACGTATAGTTATCTTGACAGGGGACAATAAACGAAGTTCGCAATGTCAAAAGTGACCTAAATACATTTTTATGATGTTATAGCCTTTTTTTCCCTAGTATAATGTGAAATTATACCACACTATCTAATGTTCGGCGGGCGATTCTAGGGCTAAATAAATGAATTTGCTTTGCAGTGCGTACAAACTTTGTCCATTTTTCCGATATAAACGAATTTACATGAGGTATTTTCTAAATTCAAACCTCACTCTTGCAAAGATTGCCCTTGCGCTTTATTGACAGTCGTAGCGAACGCACGGTGTTGGATATTGAAGTCGTTTGAACTCGACACGCGCGTATTCGAATGCAACATTGTGTTAAAAATGCATGTCATTCGACCGACTATTTTTCGAGTTTAGCGAGCACAAGCTTACACAGGCATAATATATATAAATAGGCCTATATAAAGATGGTGCTGTGGTCTCGAGGTAGCCTTGTCACGCAGCGGGCCCGGGTTCGATTCCCGGTCGGGACAGGCTCCTGGGCGAGGTTATTTTCGGCGTTTTTCCTCATCTGTAAGACAAATGTCAGGAAGCTTAGGATCAACGGTCCCCGAAAATCATCCGACCATCATCATTATTATTATCATCATCCTTCACCGGTGTGGAAACCAATGGGAAGCTACCATACCTACAATTCCCTAGTAAAGCTGCAAAGCATAGCATGAAAATGCTACGATCGCAGTGAAAGACCTGCCCTCGGGCAGAATTTCTATGGATGGATGGATGGATGGATAAAATGATGAATAAATCAACTCTGTTGGTTATGTGTCTATTAATTTGTTACGTGTTGTTCTAAAGAACCAACATTAATAAAATCCATGGTAAAACTCCGTTGAGTTATATTGGTCACAATGTTGAAATTGTGATATAAAATTATAATACGTAGGTCACTAGATAAGTTTTGAGATATGCAACAATGGGTCATGATAGAGTTTCCATACCTATCATATATTTTCAAACAACTCTCCAGCACATTCTGTACATCGTTGCATCCTCTGGAACCACTTCTGGAAGCAGCTACGCCACTTGATCTCAGACATTGCACTAAGATCCTCCAACAGCATCTTCTGGGCTAGGAAATTGGTGTCCGCGCATGAAGTTCTTCACGTTCGGGAACAGGAAATAGTCGCACGGGGCTAGGTCCAGACTGTAGGCTCAATGAGACATTAATTTCACAGGTGTCTTTTCCAGAAACTAATTGTTGCATTCGTTGTGTGCAAAGAGGTGGAGCAGAATTCCCCGCAGTCCAGTCTTTGGCCGCTTCTCCTGGATCTTTGAGAAGACGTTGGGGAGACAGACTTCTGTATACCATTTAGTAGTAACTGTCCTCTGATCCCCTAGCACAACTGTAGCCAGATGACTACTTGTTGAAAAGAAAGTGCCCACCATTTTCTTCCCCAGTCTAGGCCTTTTGACTTTGGTCGGAGGCTGCTCATCTGGGAAGACCCACACCTATGATTGGTGCTTTGTTTCACGGCCATACTGGTAAATCCATGTTCCGTCACCTGTCACTATGTCTGACACCCGGCGGGAGTCCCCGTTGTTGAATTTCGCCAGCATTTCTCTACACAATTCCACCCTAGTGCGTTTATGCTCTTCTGACAAGTGGCGTGATACCCATCGAGAAGATATTTTCCTCACTCTTAAGTATTGGTGCAGGATGATGGAAACACTTGGCGAACTAATCCCTAGGCCCCCCTCATTGTCCTTATAGGTCAGTCGTGGATCTTCCTGAATCAGAGTCTCCACTGCAGAGACGTTTTCCTCTGTCACCACTGTTGTTGGCCTCCCACTTCTCCCTTCACCTTTAAGGGATGTTCTCTCCCTATTAAATTCAGGAAATCAGCGGAAAGCCGTTGCACATGAAGGAGCAAGATCCACAAATGCTTGTGTGAGTTGCTAAAGTGTTTGCGACTCATTTAAACCACACTTATAATCATATAAAATCATAGCAAGATAATACTCCCTCTCAAGCTCCATAGGACACATTTGATTTCACCACGCACAGACTACTTTACAAAGGTGCTGCTCAGAGACAACTGAAAGAAATCGTTTGTACCTGCTATGGTTTGGACGTTTGAGAGTAGGGCTTTCAAGTGGTATATTAGTTTATTGCATTCCTTTCGCCATACTGCCGTATCTCAAAACTTATCTAGTGACTCGTATCTACCATAAACAAATTAACTGTTACAATATTAATTATATAATGCAATAGTTACTGTGATTAAATGGGTCGTGGTAGCAAAATCGTAACACAATTTCAGGAAAATCCTCAGACAAGTTATTCGGAAGTCGTAAATACTACCCCTGAGCAACTTAGGGGAAAACGCCCAGTTGGAAGACCAATAATGAGGTGGGAAAATGACATTATACATAATTTGAACGAAGCAGATTATACAGGGGATGATTTGAAAACGTTAGCTCGGAATAGGGATGAATGGAGAGCTTATGTCCGCGCGGTCATGAATCTACAGGTTCGACAAAGGCAGTGAGTTTGTTAGTTATAAATAATTTGTTTAATAATTCACAGTAAACGCAAGCAATAGAGCTCTTTACTTCTCGCTTCAGCAATTAAATTCCATAAATGAACATCTGTGTAAACATTAAAATATCACCACTTTTATAAATTAACGGCACTGTTCCACTAAGCAGAACATATAATAACACTAGGCTGCATGATATCAGATGATTGAAAATTAATATCTTGTATTAGTTCACTTTTTTATGCTGATTCCACAACTATTCTTAGTTTTCTTCTATCACGTACAGTTTTTTTCACAATGTATCTAATCTGTTTTCATATATTTATTGGAGAGAGCATAATATGCGCCAGACGGTAATGAATATTGTTGGAGGGAAATTTGTCAATTCAAGCCTCTAATTGTAATTGTGTGACCTTTGAAGTGTTGTTCATATCAGAAACTTGCATTATTAATTCTGTTCTCATTTTATCTTTCTACCGTTACTGCAGGTATGGCAATGTCTACAGGCAAGTGTGTGAACAATGCTAACGTTTTCTGCTATATTTGAGAAAATTATACAATGCTTTGAGAAACAAGCTTACTCTGCTTATTTTAAAATCAAACTTGGTGACCAGGATAAGGCGTCGGCGCCAAAGAAAGTTTGCCACTATTGCGTTGAGAGGTTAAGATTGTGGACAAAAGGGAAGAAGACGTGCATGCTGTTTGCGATTCCTATGGCGTGGAAGGAGCCTAAATACGACCTTAATGACTGTTACTCATGTTTGCTTAATGTTCAGAGGTGTAATTAAAAAAAAAATAAGAACCAAATTGTATATCAATTATCCCTTCAGCCATTAGGCTAATTCCATCTGGAGAAGAGCGGCCTGTTCCTCTTCCTCCAGCTGTTTTAGAGGACCTGACAGAATATAATGTTGAAAGTGAACTTAATGCAATCGATACTGATTATATATCAGCCTGAAGAAGGCTTTACTCCACAACGGTTCTCTCAAAGTGACCTTAATGATCTAGTTCGTGATCTGAATTTGCCAAAGGAATGTGTGCCTGAAACTAAAAACGTCCTACATGAACCACTTGTAGACCCTCAAAAAAGTCCTGCTTCCACCACAACACATCAAATTGGGCTTGATGAAGCAGTTTGTAAGAGCTCTACCAAAGGACGGGCCTTGCTTCAAATACCTTTGTAAGAAATTTCTGTCCATCACTCAAGAAAAATTGAAAGTTGGAATTTTTGTTGGTCCGCAAATAAATAAACTTGTGAAGGATGAATATTTTGAATAAAACAATGAATGAAAGAGGAAAAGAAGCCTGGACTGTTTTCTGATCTGTTACTGACAACATTGTATGAAGGACTCTCAAGATATTCGCTTTACGGGAAATTTATCTTCTCAGATGCCTTTAACTTCATCTTGTTTAATAATCTCTAATTTTGCATTGTGTGGTATACCTTTTTTGGCAGGATTTTATTCTAAAGATTTAATTTTGGAAATGGTTTCAATAAGATATTTAAATATATTTGTTTTTTTTTCTATTTTATTTTCCTACAGGATTAACTGTATGTTATTCACTTCGTTTATTTCATTATTCGATATATGGTGATTATAAGGTAACTGCGGAAAATACGTTGGAAATTTTCCAAAATTTGAATTGTAACATGAGTGTGAAAGTTCGCTTTCTGTATTCCCATATCGACTACTTCCCCGAAAATCTGGGACATTATAGTGAAGAGCAAGGTGAACATTTTCACCAGGTTATTATAGAGATGGAGAGGCGGTACCAGGGAATATAGAATTAAACTATTGTTGAATGTTGATGAGGGAGACTAAAAATGGAGGAACGTCAAAGATGGGAAGGTTTCAAAATTAATGGAACACCATTTACTTTCTGTTTTGTTACAAGGTAGCCAAGAAATTATTAGGACAGTTCTTTACAGTATTTTTATCATGCATTTTTAACAAAAATGTATCTTGTGTGAAATGAAGCTTTGGATATTTGTGCTTGTAGCTAAAACGTGAAAATGTAAATTCATAATTTGTGCAAAACCCTGACGTGATGGACAAAAATGGAAATCATTTCTGGTATCAGTATAAGCAATTTATTTAAAAACACCTATTTTAAATAAATCATCTGAGAAAAAGATTTAAAATGCAGACTTGTGTAATCTAATAGATTTAATGAGAGTTAAAAAATCACTAATGAAGCGGGGCGAGCTGTTTCAATTATAGTACGCGCGCGATCTTAGTCGTAAAATGAACCAGCTGCGTTGTGGATCCGCCAGTTTTTAACGAAAATAGAACTAAAAACATTTATATTTTCTGAACTATTCATCCCACAAGAAAGGTAATTACTGGAAATTAATCCTTATTACGTGAATAATACCCTGTATGTTTTTCGTTTTCAGTTATTGAAATGTACTGCTGTAAACCGCCATAAAATAGAAAATTTACACCGAAAATAAAAATATCCTATCTCTAAAAATAATACCTTTAAACTACATGATATCACCTATACAAATAAGTTTGCAACAAAATTTTGCTGTTTACTGTTTCAGAAAAATTAGTTAGTAAACGTTTTAGTTTATCATATTTACGATAATTTTAGATCGTCATAACTACGAACCCATAAATGATAAATATTAAATTTCGATATTAATACGTTTATAAATGTATTCACTATATTCAGCTGTCCGATTTGATATGGACTATCCCGAATATGAAACCCGGTGCCCGCACCCAGCTTGCTCCTTTCGAAAATAAACAAGAGGGTCACCCAGGCTTAACGTCCTCATTCGACGGACGAATCGCTAACAACGGTATCACATGTCTTCTTAACATATGAAATGCAGAGGTTTGCAACTTATTGCAGAAATCTGATGCACATTCTAGCGATTAAAAATTTTACACCACCTGACCCCAAGATATACAATTTTTCAATTAAATTAAGTTACCCCATTCGCCTCAAAAGATGAGGTAGACTCACCGGCAGTTAAATGGCCTTCAACTCAGAAGACGGTACACTCCCTTTACTCTGCTGTTATATATTTTGCAATATTTTGTACATACCTTGGCAGAGTTATCTTTTGTTAGCATTTATGAATAGTAGAGGAAAGTGTTTTGGCCTTCACCCTTATTGACATCTAAAATACCGTTATATTTGCCTACATGCAAGTTCTCGTAGTAATTTCTAGTGGGGCACCGAATCATAATGGGATAAAGAATATGCTACAAGAAATATGCTACAGATCTCAGATTCGATTTTAGAAGGGTTCGGAAATCTTAATAGCAGTCCCATGGCTCAAGGGTTAACTCAGCCTCTAACGGAAATGAGTATCGGATCCATATTCGAGAATAAAAACAGTCATCACTCAAAGCGGACGGATAATATCTCGTGGCGATTGTGGGAGCCTTAACATCTACTATCCCAAGGAACTAATAGCAATAAGGCTTGTTAGTGACATCGCTTTACCTTTACTCATTTTAGTATGAAGACAACCTAACAATTTTCCATGCGAAATCATCATCGTTATGAAGCAGTTACGAATAAAGGCCTAGTGGACTGTTTCGATCTCATTATCCATTCAGCACTTCTAAGTGGTCGACTTTTGACTTCATTTCCCCACTGGGTAGTATTTTAATATTAAATTGTGCAGTATTTCCCTCGTCGTTCTTCCAACGTGTAGTCTTAATTTGTTTATCTAATTTTATTTTTTTAAGAATGGGTTCTACTTTAAGTTCTGATAGGCTAATATTTATAAATAAATATGGAAGGTTCACCCGAATGGGTATTATTCTTTGCTATATTCTGATATTGATTTTGTTCTTTCACGGCACTCGGTGATATGATATTGGTTACATCTCTGTCCGCACAATTCACACACACATTGGTCATTCGGGGTGTGGAATGTCTTGTTCTTGCATAATTTGTGGTGGAAGCCGTGAATGGCTAGTCTTGTAATGGTGTGTCTCTGCTCCTGATTCTCTTTGGTCCAGTTGCGATCGAACATTGCAGTCGTCCCATAGAAGTCGATATCTATCTCCGCTCTTTTCATTCTTCTCCGTTCTAGTAGCTTCTTGCTGGCTCCGGTAGATTGTAGGCTGAGTCTCAGATCTTCTATGTAAAAAAGTTTCCTTGGCCAGCTCATATGCCAGCCTTGATGGAGCATATTTTCCCACTCTGAGGGCACACTTTAGGATCCGTGCCTTGACTTTCTCAATGCGTTCTAAGTCACTGATGGTTAATTTTTCCCATATTAATTCGAGCCCATACGTGATTATTGGGGATATTGTCGTGTTGAAAAGTGTAGTGGCTGACGTTAGTGATAAGGATGCAATGTTCTTTATTCTATACATCGCTTTCGTGGCTTCTGCTGTCCTTTCTTGTATGTGATATCTGAACGAGTTCCCTGTTGTTTGTAGGGTTACGCCTAGATATCTGAAGTTGTTGACTGTTGTTATAGGTTCATTGTATAGCGTCATTATGTCTTTATAGGCTAATATTTCTCTGTTTGTTTTATGATCTTGTCACGAGTATTTTGCTGTTCTCCTCTGAATTTCATTTCTGCTGAACTGATGCGAGATTCATCCTTTTTTTGTAACCCACGTTTCACATCCATGTGGGTATTGCAAAAGTGTTACAGATTTTAATATTTTGGAGACATATGAAGATAGAGAAAGTTTCCTTTTTGAAGTTTTAAAGGGATTCTTATTTTTGGTTTACAAAGACCAATATAACATCATGTTCAAATTCGTAAAGAATCTAATGAGGTGGGGTTTATTGCTATTTTACAGCCTTTAAACAGCCTTTAAAAGATGCTATTAAGTTATTTAGAAAGGAATAAACATCCCTTATAACTCTATTTTTCTTACTATTTTGCACATGTATTTAGTTTGTTTTTATATATATTATTACGATTTTTTTCCTTATTTACGAGGATTAACCTATAATTTTGAGTTAGAATTATTTTTGTTAAACCTAAATCGGAACTGCATAATTTAGGCTTTGTGGCGTTAAACGTTTGATAGATTCGGATTTTTTAAACATAGAGATTATGTTGGCCGAGAGAGATTTTCGTAATATTACTGTATTGCAAAATTGAACTGGATAATTGAGAAAATAAGAAAAAGGCATAAAGAATAAATCATAAAGTAAAAATTAATAATTTTATTTTCTAAAAATATTTAATATATAGCCAATGCTTTAAAATTTTATTTGTTGTATAAAAATCACATCTCAATAATTAAAATATTTCTAACGGATAACGATCTACTTAACAATTACTCCTAAAACTTATTTTTTGCACGATAGTGCGTCCTGTCGTACTTACAGGAATGACGGTCATGATTAAAAGTTGAATTTCCTAAATTTCCGAGTTGCCAACCAATAAATAACTGGATAACTATACTATAATATTACGAATTACCTACCTATGGCGGGAAGTAAAACTGCTGCCCTTTATGTATACTACGTACAATATATATACAAAAATATATCCAAAAGGTATATATACGAAACAAATCACTGCATTTAAATGAACTGAACTTTATTTGAAACAATTTAAAACAAATTCGTACTTCTCGCCATTTTATATATGATTGGTATTACGGCCTGCTGTAGTCTCAATTATTTTCGGTATTTATCATATATTCTTTGGCCAGACTGCTATCGTTAGCTCTTTATAATGAAAACAATTATTTCCAACAAAGTTGTTATTATTTTAATACGGAGTATAATTTACTATTTTGAAAACACTATCGTGCAAAAATAATGCACAATACACGTTTGTGAAGTGTTTTACAGAATCTCGGAAATTAAAAACCTCGCTATCGTTCGGTTTTTAATCATTTCCTCACTTCTGTAAAAGCCACTTCCCAACCTCGCATTGTAATATACAGTAAAAGCTCCTTATTCGGAGTTCCCTTATTCGCGGGATAAAAAATTGCGACACAGTTCCCGTATTCTTTATTCGGGGATCCAGTCGGTATATTAGAATGACTATTTAACTCATACCCCAAATGGGAGTCAATGACCAATCACATTTCAATGAGTTTTTATTTACAACCAATCACAGTCGTGTTTCGCTTAGAATATACCAACTAAAGTTTATCATAATAAAGAAAGTACATCCTTTTTTAACATTCTGAATAGGTCATAGCATTATTTTGCAGTGACTGACTCTCTACGAAATACGGCTACCAGATTGTATACATAGTGCATGAATGTCAACACATAGCGCATGCGGGAGTTAATATAAAACAATTTGAAGCAATTGATTATACCACCAAAAAAAAAGAAACCACAGTTTGCACTTTCTTAAATGTATTTTTCCCCAGGTAATAACATTCCAGAAAAATATAATTGTCATATGTACATCATAGGATATCAGAAATGAATTAATATAGTTCGATATGTTTAATTTTTTCTCCACTAGAGTGCAATTCTTACAATATTGCGTTCCTTTGGCAATAAATAATATGATCTGGTTGCAGTTACGAACAAAAGAAGCAAATGAAGCGTAGCAATCGTATCTCATTAATTTTCAAACATCGCCGTTTACATTAAATATATAAATATTTTAAAATAACTATATTTAAATAATGATTTGTGAGTAAACAGCTTAATTTTATTCGTTAAATAGTCCTAACAAATGCCACTCTTGATTTCCAAACTCTCTAGATAAATTGGAAATCACTCGTGGTATTACTTATGATTAGTATCCTTTATTAACGCATCGGCAACATTTTTTTGTTTGTTTTTACTGCAAGCACGTGCCAAGGCGACTTTTACAAAGAGTGATTCAAACCAAATGTACAAATTAATATCAAAGTAAAACAAATCTTATTGTCACTAAGCCTGAAGTTCGTTGTTAAAAGCCACCGCAGCTGTATTTCACGTGCGGCTATGTCCATTGATAATGCCGCCCTCGCTACGATATGTATTTTATTGCTCCAACATATAATCCGTTACAATAAGTATATTAAATAACACGTGTCTCTTCTGCCAATTTATAATCTAGAGTAAAAGGAAAGAAAATTATTTCCGAAGCGGAAAAAAGTAGTGTTGCCGCTTAAAGTAAAAATAGAAATGCTTGATTATTTACGCGTTGGCGAGTCGTTTGCACCTATATCACGCTGTTCCAATGTTAATGAATCAAATGTACGATTTATCAAGAAATCCGAAGACAAAATTACGAATTCTATCGCCGAATTCACAGCCGAGTTCAATCTGAAGTGAAATACCTTTCAAAAGCGGCAAAACAGGAAAAAATTACTAAGTTCCTTAAGGCCTTGCCTTCAGTAATTAATAGAAATTGTTCAGAATCCCTCATTATTTGATTCTATTTTGATAATTTTAATTTTATTTTGGAACCTTGGAAGGTATCCCCTAAATACCCATACAAATCACCATTCCATAATCGCGGTTTCTGTGTTTACGGAATATTTGCGGAACAATTCCACCGCGAATAAGGAGCATTTAATGTACTATTAAATCATTGTTGTATAATTTTATAAAATATTCTTATTAAGCTTTCAATAAAATCCAAATAATTTATATTTTGCATAAATAAAGTAAACCAAGTTTTGATTGGTAATAAAAGTAATTAAATTCTTCATATGACCAATTAGGATTGGTAATAGGAAATAGACCAATCGGGATAAAGCATATTATGGCCATGTGACTTCATAACCACTTTTATTGTGTTAAGATAATGATTTTAACATTCCTGCAATAGATTTTGACTTGAATGGAAGCAATCGCTCCTGAGTATTCCTATAATTGAGAGAAGTTAAAATTAATTAGTGGTAAATCTAAAATTATCTGCAAGTTATTATTAAAGTAGACTAGAAATTACGACGGTGAAGTTTAATACACCAATAATATTAATTGGATTGGAAGAAATTTAAGTAATAGTGAACCGAAAGTGTGTTTTTCGGCTCATTATTGTAACGTCGTTCTCCTCCCTAGACTGGAATATTTATGAACTATGCCAATATCCCTTTCTCCTTGTATTTACCCCCTCTCTCTACTCTTTACCCTTCCCGCTGGGGCAATGTCTACGGCGCATCTCCCCTCTACCTCGGAACCTTCATATACGTGGTGCACTGGCAGAACGTTATCATTCAATCATTCAAGCATTCATCGTTCAGTTCTTTGAGCAGATTCAAAGTTTGAATCAGCATCCAGTCCGCGATGCGATTGAAGCTCTAATGGACAAGCTCGTCTGAAGCCGAGAAGCGGCGTGGTTTAGTTGGTCCGGCAGACCAGGGAAGAAGTGGCCCCTGGTTCGGACGCTAGCATGAGTGTGGCGTGAGGTATGGTGTGGTTTTTTCTATTGTAAGAATATCGTTATTTATTTGTTTATATTTTTGTTTAATTGAATGATCGAAATGGCTTTGTTAATTTGTTTTTACTTCAGACAACTTGTTTCTATTAAAGGTCATCTTTTATACAATTTATCTGCTACTTCATTGATGTGCACGTAGTTGTTTTTCAATCCTATACGGAAATTCACTCACATAGGAAATTATTTCCAGCTCCCTTGCTATTTTGCTGTTTAGCTTTCTTAAATGACAATTATTATCATTTTCACTCACTCTATGTATTTGAGAATCATTATTTATTTATGTCAATATATCTGAGAGAGAAAGATGAATCGATTGCTGCCTTCTATGGGCCCAAGGCAAGCAACTTTGTGATTGATAACCTTGCAGGAAAGCAGATCCACGTTAATAGAGGCAGCAGTAACAAAACCCGATCCCGGATAAATGGCGGTAGTCTGCGTGGTTGTACCCCGCACAAATGGTAGCAGTAGCGTGGTTAATTAGAGAGGTTGAACTAATATCCCTCACCCCGCGCCCGCACAATAGAATATAAAGTAAAATAATTCATCGAAAAAAATTATTTATGAAGCGACTTCTCAACACGATTCCTTTATATCCTGAAGAGAACTTTATTGCATACGTGAGCTAACTAACTAGCTCACTGGCACTATCGAACCCGTACGTTCATGGCCGTGCGGACATAAGCTCTCCATACATCCCTATCCTGAGCTGTTTTACAATCATTTCCGGTATAATATACTTCCTTCAAATCATAGCTAATGTTATTTTCCCACCTTATTCTTGGTCTACCAACTGGACGTTTTTCTTCTGGTTTTCCTACAAGAAGCTTCCGTGCATGTATTTCATTCCTCATTCGTGCCACATGTCCTGCCCATCGTAGTCTACGAGACTTAACTGTTCTTATTATATGTGGCTTCCTATAAAGACCATGTAGTTCACTGTTATGTAGTTTTCTCCATTCACCTGTCTGTTCACCTCTCTTTGGTCCATAAATTTGCCTACCTGAAATAGCACATATATATGTGATCTCATCAATAACCTTCAAAACATAATTCACCTCAACATTGGGGCAGTTAAATCTTTTTTTTTTCTTCAGACAAACCTTAATGCCAACCATTGCACAGTTAAATTGAGCCTGTAAACAAGTTGAAGGTCGAATCCAGGTTTGTAATTAATGTATAATGTGGCATTCTTATGTCTGCTGGAGATTTTTTAATATATGCAACCGACATCCATTACCACATTCGAAAAGTTGTAATAATTTTTGTTACCCAGAGCTTCAAACCTTTCATTTGCGTATAAGAGTTTTATTTTGAAACATTATATAAGCCATCATATAACGTATTAAATTTTGTCTATGTTTTGAATCACTCTATATTATTTTTTTCAACTAATCACTTTCTAATACATATAATACCTGTGTTTAGCAATTTAGAATCAAGTGCGCTATGTATCCCGTCATATTATATAATATCGATAAGCATAGCGTGCGAGCGTTATGGCACATACAGCTTAAACAAACATCTCAAGTCTTACCGTATTGATAAACCGTCTGTTTGAAAATAGCTCTGGAGACGTAATTTCTTTTAACATGAAATTTGTTATCTGCCGCCATCGCACACACAAACACATAGGGCCTACATATACTGCACACTTTCCTTAAAAAGTTACTTATCGATAGCAGCCTGATGTCTGATGAAGTATCTGTTAATTTGGATACAGTAAAGGGAGACAATTTATTTCTTCTTACTTACTCACTGGCACTATCGAACCCGTAGGTTCATGGCCGCGCGTGCATAAGCTCTCCATAAATCCCTATCCTGAGCTAATGCTTTCCAATCATTCCCTGTATAATCTACTTCCCTCAAATCATAGTTAATGTTGTTCTCCCACCTCATTATTGGTCTACCAACTGGGCGTTTTCCCTCTGGCTTTCCTACAAGAAGCTTCCATGCACGTCTTTCATTCCCCATACGCGCAACATGTCCTGCCCATCGCAGTCTACGAGACTTAACTGTTCTTATTATATCTGGCTTCCTATACAGATCTTGTAGTTCATTGTTATGTAGTCTTCTCCATTCATTTATTTCTTCTTACTTTTTTTTTCTCTCGCTTGCAACGAATGAATAACAACAGACTTCCGAAGTAGGCTTGGATGTACAAACTACGAGAGAGAAGAGATCCTGGCAGACCAAGAAAGCGATGGAGTATTGAGCCGGAACAGGCCATGGAGCCTATACCGTGAAGATGATGATGATACCTGCACTACGTGTATATTACCAAAAAATAACATAACATAATATGACTTAAATGATAGCACTTCATACTGGTATTCGGGAGATCTTGAATTAAAAACATAGGTCCATAGATGCGAAACTTGGACTCTTGCTTTTAGGGAGGAGAAAAGATTACGAGTTTTCGAGAATAAAGTTCTTTGGAGAAAATTTGGACCAAAGAGATGTGAACAGACGGGCGAAAGGAGAAGACTTTCATAACAGTGAGCTACATGATCTTTATAGGAAATCAGACATAATAAGACATAATAAGACATAAGAACAGTTATGACTGCGACGGGCAGGACATGTGGCACGAATGGGGAATGACAGATGTGCATGGAAGCTTCTTGTAGGAAAACCAGAGAGAAAACGTCCAGTTGATAAATAAAAAATGAGGTGAGAGAATAATACTAACCATGATTTGTAGGGAATATATTTTACAGGGGATGATTTGAAAACATCAGCTCACAATAGGGGTGTATGGAGAGCTTATGTCTGAGCGATCATCAACCTATGGTTTCGAAAGAGCCAGTTAATTAGATATTAAATGACTAAACCTGTTCAATCGTCTCATAAAACAGAAATATATATATATATATATATATATATATATATATATATATATCTCCATCCATAGTAATTCTGCCCGAAGGCAGGTCCTTCACTGCAGTCATAGCATTGTCATACTATGCTTGCAGCTTTACTATGGAATTATAGGTGTGGTAGCTTCCCGTTGCTTTCCACACGGGTGAAGGATGATGATGATGATGATGATGATGATAAGGATGATGATAATGACCATATGATTTCGGGGACCGTTTGGGCCTTAAAGTTTTCCTGACATTTGTCTTACAGGTGAGGAAAACCACGATAAAAACCTCACCCAGAAAAACTGCCCCGACCGGGGATCGAACCCGGGCCCGCTGCGTGACAAGGCAGCACGCTACCTTGGGACCACAGCGGTGGACTATATATATGAAGAATTCTATTATTTACTTTTTTATTTTAGAGCTTTCAAGTAAAGTGTAATGATAGAGTTGAGGCTATAAAGTTGAATTGAATAAGGTCTTGTGCTATTTGTTGGCAAGACTACGGGAGAGGGTTATATGTCAGATTTTACGAGTTTGTGTTTTACTGAGCGCCCCC